>BSAI01000201.1:16554372-16814374 GCA_036245035.1 Adrianichthys oophorus | reverse complement strand
CAGAAAAGCTCAAACACCATTTAACAAGTTGCACTTGTCATCTGAATACTGGTAATATTATTTTTTTTTCATTAAATGAAATTATATGTTTCCAGTGTTTCCCATAAAAGCATCTATTTTATATTTCATTTACAACAGATAAGTGGGTCAGAATTGTTTTTTTTTTTTAATTCCATGAATTGAATGTTAAAAATTTGACGTTTATAAGTGTGAAGGGCTTAAATTGTCACCAAAACATATCCCAAGAGATTAATAAAACCATTGGGGCTGTGAAGTTGTTCTGTTTAACCAAATATAATCCACAGGGATTAACTACTAAGGTATTGTTGTCAGATAAATGAAATTACCTCCCAGGGTACAGTGTTTAATTCATCCCATGGTAAAAAAAATATGGTCTGGAATTAAATCATTTAAGATGATTAAATTAATAATGAAATGTATCAGACACATCAAATATGTCTCAATGGCCTACGCCTTGTACTATTTTGTATGCTCAGTTTGTCTTTGTTTCCTTTCTAAAATCGCTCTTTAAATTAGATTATTTTAGGAGCCTTAAAGAAAAAAAGACATTCAGTAAGTCACTAAAATTTCTTGTTTTGTTCATCTTTTTAAAGCTTATTTTATTCTATCAAAACACAAACAGCTAATTGGAGAAAAGATCATAATTTTGTTCCTAATTGCACTAAATTAAAATTATTTTAAAATGATCTCTCAAAGAAGTCACTTTTTCCCCTAAAACAATTGGTGAGCTGGTATTGTTTTTTTTTTTGTATTGAACCAACAGCATTTGTACCAAGTTTTTATTAATGAAAGATGAATTATGTCCATCATTCCTTGCAGCCATTTTGACAAAAACGCATTGGACAACTGTTTAGGTGCATTGGATATCCAACATTCGTCACAACTGTGGCCTCATGGAGGCAAATACAAAGTAAATCATGTCCCATAATGAAAGCATGAAAATCCTAAATGTGTCATCTGACTTTGTATATCACTTCTTTTTCGTCAAAAGTACATCCAAAGATTATAAAAGTAAAACTGACTTTTTATTTTCTCTGATTTAAGTAAAGCCATTCATAACCTAGTAAATACAATGTTTTGTTTGTTTTGTACTAAAAGAGGACATAATATGTTCAAAAGTAAAGGCAACCAGAGAGATTTAGAGGGATCATTTGAGCCGACTTCCTTCCATAACAAAAAGTTCTATGAAGTCTGAGCTCAACCCTCTGGGAGTCACACCTCAGTGTTACTGTACCGCTGTTCTCTGTCTGGAGACTTTGTTTGTAGTTTCCCTCAGGAACATAACTCTTATTCTACCCTGTTGTTACCATTTAGCTAATTGATCCCCAGAGGTTGTGTGCAAACACCCCAAACCTCTCCGCTTTTCAGTCAATAAAACACAAATATTTACCACTTGCATGATGTAGCTTGTTTTCATTCAAGTAAGTAGTTTCTCTGTGCAGGATGGAAGTTTTCCCAAACTTATCAATAAAAGCTGACTCAACAAATGTTCTTTATGCAACACTTATGATAGGATTTTTTCCCAGACATAAAAAAAAAATGTGTTTGAATTGTGAAGCTGCTTCTGCTCAAAAATACAAAGGGAACACTAAAACGACACATCCTGGGCCTGAGCGGATGACATATTCTTCTTATGTACTTTGTTCTTTAACTGTTCTGACAACAAAAGCACTGAAATAATCAATGGAAGTCAAATGTTTTCATCCACTGTGGTCTGGATTTGGAATCTCGTTAAGTGGAAAGTCACTCTACAGGTTGATCCAACTTTGATGTAATGTCTCTTTAACAAGTCAAAATGGGGCTGCTTCTTTTCCTTTCGGCTTATATATTCAGGGGTTGCCTTTCTAGCCCTGTCTTCTGCGTCCTCTACTCCAGGGCTGGCCAACCCTGGTCCTCAATAACCTCAACCCTGCCTGTTTTCCAATTCTCCCTGACCAGCTTTCTCCTTATTAGCTGAGTCAAGTGATTCCACATCTTGATTGACAGAACACACCTGAATTAGCTAGTCAGCATCAAGCAGTCCAGGGAGAGCTGGAAAACAGCCAATGGTGTGGCTCTTGAGGACGAAGGTTAGCCAGCCCAGCCCTACTCCAACACCAACTACCTTCAGTTCATTTTTCACTGCATCCATAAACCTCCTCTTTGGACTTCTTTAAGACATCTTGCCTGGTAGATCTAGACTCAGCATCCTTCTACCATATATCCACTGTCTCTAGGCTGAACAACATATCACCAGGATCAAGTGCCTTTCCACTCTTCATCCTCTTCAATGCACCCCTCACTTCACCCTTTCTCATCTTTGTTACTTCCTGTTCCACAACAGTCACCTCTTCTATTCTTTTTTCTCTCATTTTCTTTATTCATCAACTCTTCAAAGTATTCTTTGAAGAGTTGATGAATAAAAGGAAAATATTGCTTTTGACATCAATTGATCAATCCAAAATCATAATGTTTATAGCACTAGGTCATGTGATGCTCTTCACAGAACAGTGTTTGCTGCAGCAACTTGTGTTTTAGCAACTTTAGTGTTACGTTGCAAAATTTAGGTCAAATTAAAAAACCTTGCAAAAATGCCTGCTGTTCGTCTTTATAAATAAAAAATGGCATATTAAATAAACATTGTCTAAACAACCTAGACAAACTATGTCCAAATTCCTTCATTACTCGCTATATATTACATTCTGAATCTACAATTTAAAAATTCAGTGCCCTAAAAATGTCCCAAAATTCTCTGCAAAAAACCAGTGTGCATCGATGCTTACTAGATTGGGGAATATGGACCACAATGCATTGCGTTTGAACAATTTCAGTGAAAAAAAAAATATTTAAATTAATTTTTTTAGTAAACCATAACATTTTTCTTCATCAGAACACAGTGGACAGTCTTCGGAATTTGCTTGTAGTGATTAAGTTTTCACTTTGGGAATTCGGTGACGTCATATTAACAGATTTTTTTTAAAAAGTAGTGAGGATGGTGTCTGAATTGTTTTTAAAATCCAGGGCACTAGATAGTCCTGCACTATATAGTTTTTTGGTAGTCAGGGAGTAGGGAGGGAATTCAGACATAGCTTTAGTGTCGAGATCTGCTCAGTAATTTGTACAATTGCAGTCTTACACGTCATCAGGCCAAAGTACAACCAATTAAATATTGCAGCTATACATTTTCTAAACTTGCTCCATCCCTTTTGGAGTCATATGGTAACTGGAGCCTATCCCAGCTACTGTTGAACAGAAAGGTCCGTCTTGCCAACAGACTGCAGTACCTCTTAAGATGGATAAAAAACAATCCAGAAACCAACCCATGGATGGATCTGGAACAGGCATTTTGTGGAAAGATTAACTTGTCAGATCTACCATTTATAAGCCCAACAATAAAAAAACATGACTGCTACCAAAGTAGTAATATAAGTACGACTTTAACAGCCTGGTGGGATTTTCTTAAAATGTCAAACTCTTCACTACTACCATGCAAAATGACACCCATCTGGAACAATCCAGACATCCTGATAAAGAGAAAAATGTTGCACTTCCCTGCTTGGCAAGCAGGGGGCGTAAGACTACTCGAGCACTTAATTACAGACAGAAAATTCATAACACACCAAGAACTACAAGAAAAACATGGAATAAATAAATTCTTGGAATATCAGCAACTTAAATCTGTAATTACTAAAACATTTAAATCCAGTGACAATGACTTAAAATTACCAGAACTAGTTACCTCTATGATTAATTTTTCATTGAATAAAACTCTCTCCAAAATATGCAAACTCTTATGCAACTTAGATAACGAAGTCTCAATTCCAACAACAAAATGGGATGCAGACTTAGGCAGAAGTACAGACACAAGCTTCTGGTCAGAAATTTGTCTAAATACCTTTAAATTAACCAAAAGTCCAAACCTACAACTAATACAATTTAAAACTCTTCACAGAATTTACTATACTGGACAGAGGATGTTCAAGATGGGTCTCAAAAACTCAGACATTTGTGAGCATTGTGATAGTAATTTACCTGACAATTACATGCATGCTCTGTGGTTCTGTACACCTGTCCAGGCTCTCTGGCAACAGGTATGTGCTGATTTATCAGTCTGGCTTAAGGTTTCAATCACAGCCTCACCTTCACTTTGTGTGCTGGGTGACATGAGTGCCATCGACACAGAGGGAAGTTTAGCATCTATAATCTTCATAACTCTTTGTATAGCAAAAAAGACAATTTTATTAAACTGGAAAAACAAGAAAAATATTAGTGTAAGTCATTACATGAATCTGCTATTGGATCATATCAGCTTGGAAAAAATGTCAACTAAGAGCTCAAATAACTTAAAAGGAATTCGGGCTCTCTGGTCTCCCATAGCTAACTCCATAATTTAGGGGGCGGGATTCCTGGGTGTCGCCGCACCTTGACTGTCTGCCGGGGTCAGGGCCTACCTGGTGCCTGGTGGGGGCGGGGGGGCTCTGTTGGTCAGGGGGTCTGGTCCGGCGCCTGGGTGGGGCAAGCGCTGAGGCCGCATGGTCTCCCGGGCCTGGGCGTGGGGGGGTGTGGATGGTGCATTGGGTGGGGGTCTGGCTTGGCTGGGGGGGTGGTCTTTTTGCGTGTGCTGGGGGGGCTTGCGCGGGGCCCTGGCCCTGGGGGGTCTGCCTGCGCTGGATGAGCGGCCCAGCTGCACCTGGGGGCTGGCGTCACTCCTTCTCCGGCCCTGGGACGGGGTGGGGCAACCCTCTTGGGGCCTGCGATTGCTCCAGGTAAAGCCTACCATTGCGGGGTCTGGGGGGAGCGGGCCAGGGGAGGGGATGTCTGTGGGCAAGAGGGGGGGTCCACTACCAGTACGGGACCCTAGGGGCTTCCTCGGGCCCGCTGGTACCTGACCAGGTAGCTACAGGGGCGGTGCTTGGGGGGGAGGGGCTGGGGCTTGCCCCCTCTGGGCTCCTCTCTCTTTGCGTGGGGTGGGGGGTGTGGGGCCTGGAGGGTTGGCTTTCGGGCGGTGGGGTCTCTGCCCTGGGGAGACTTGGGCCCAATGCTGGGGGGGGCGGGGGGACGGTTGTTTCATCATCGGGGGTCAGTTTGGTAGCTGTCCCGACCTTCCCTCCTTCCTCATACCACCACTTATTAGGTTGGAAGGAGGGGCGTGCTTGCGGAATACCTCGAGGGGCCGAGCCACTTGGCAGTGGTCCCCCCCTCCCATGGTCTCCGCACAGTTTCACCCCCTTCTCTTGGTTTTAAATGCACCTTAGACACGTAGGATCCTTGGTGGGGGGTGCTAGGACATCACTGCCAGCAAGCAGGAGATGTCCTCTCAGTGCTCTACCCTCCAATTTTAACTGCACCGTAGACATTTAGGGCTCCTTGGTGAGAGGGCGATTGGACATCCCTGTAAGCAATCAGGAGATGTCCTCAGTACCGTGCTCGCCAATTTTAACTGCACCCTTTATTACACACACCCTTCAACCACAAGAAACACACCTCAACACATACACAACTACATTACACAAGGAAGGTGGGACTACTGATCTTCTGTCCCCTACCCCATCCCTGGTGGAGGGAACAGGGCCTTCAGCAGCGGCGGCCTTGTCTCCTGGGGGTTGGCCTCCTGGGCCCAGCGGCCCCCTCCCCACGCAGGGAGAGGGATCCCTTTGTCGTCTGGCAAGTCCATGAGCGGGGGATCATATTCCATCTGAGCCTGGAGGGTGTCTGTGTCCTTGTGGTGCGGGTTCTGGCCCTTACCCTCGGGTGCCGGGCCCCTTCTGGGTCACAACATTAGGAGAGCCTGGTCAGGCAATGTACACCTTTGGGGACCCCCACTTCTCTTGGTCATCCCTTTTCTAGATGGGGGTAGCTGACCCCCATCGTGCTCTCTTCTGGATCTCCGCAGCTGCCTGGAGCTTTGGAGCGGGTCTCCCGTGGGGGGCCCCAGCTCGTACCCGGGGCTGGGATGGGGGGATGCTCAGAACTCCTGGGTGGTGGTGGGCGGCTTGTCTGGGGTGGTGGGGCTCTCGGAGGTGGGGCCCCGCGCTGGGCCACCTGGCGCGGTGGGAGGGCTGGTCTCCTGACTGGGCTGGGCCTTGCGCTCTGTGCTTCCGTACCTCACTGCGCTCAGGTGTTGGGGGCCCGTGTGGCTGTCCTGCAGGCCCTGGTCTGGGTGCTTGGCCGGGCTGCCTGACGGGTGGATCTCCTCCATTGACCCCACAGTATGGGTGCGGGGGCGGGCCCTGGTCGGCGCTGCCGCCTCGGCGGGGGTCTTGGTGTGGGGATGGCTGGGGGTTCTCCCTCCTTTTTTGTGCATTCCATCATCCACTTCAGCTTAACATAACATTCACCTGAGCACAGGCGTCGGCTCACCTTTGCACCTTCAAATAGTGTGCGTGACAGAATGTAATGCTTTACATGTGTTGGTTGGTATGCACAAGTGTGCGTGTGAACTGGATGTGGACAAGTTTGTGAACACTCTTGGAGCCGGCAGGTATGTAACAGCTGAGTGTGTGGACAGGCCGTGCCCATTTTTGACCAACATTCACTATTGCAATGGGTATAAGCTCCAGCATTTTGTTGCCTGTAGATTAACAACTCTACCTTCCCTTCCCAGTAGTCCTTCTCTAACTTCTATAATCCACCATCTCTCTTCCCCCCCCCCTCCACCCCCCAACTCTCTCCTTTCCCCCCTTTCCTTTTCCCTCCGGTCCAACAAAAAAGACACACACAAAAAAAAAATCAATATTAATAAAGTTTGGTTTAAATTACAAAAGGGGCTTATACCAGCATACATTTTGTGTTCGCTATGATTTATAACCCCCGATTGTAAGAGTAAAATCTGTCTAATACAAGAGGCTCTCAGCTCATATCTGTTTGCTCAGCTGTTGGACAGGACAAGTTAAAAAAAAAAAAAAAAAAAGGAAGGTCCGTCAATCCCAGTTGGTTGCAGGGCCACACAACCACATATAATACAAATGCATATAAATAATCTTCAAATGTATTCTCTTTTTTGCTCAGATATCTCCTACTGATGACAATCCCCAACATGGTGGGCCTTACCACTTTCTGCTGGATCATTGCACACATCTTCCCTGGCATTGGCACCTTAAACTTCACCTTTGCCTCATTTTTATACAGGCTTTCTGTGACACTTTGTCTCTCACTGCCCTCATTTGTGGCGAGAAGAATCAATATGGAGCCTGCTATGGTGCAGCAATGCTTATTCTTTATTTTCCTTTAGGTTTCATCTTTGTCTCCTATTTTTGAATAATCATTTTAGTCTTTCACATTTCAGACAATCAGGTGGGCATTACATTTCATTTTTTGTTTAAGAATACTATTTTTAAAATTTTATTACATAAATTAAATCCCTTACAGGGCAAAAAGAAGACCATTTGTACATGTGCCACCCAAGGCTGTATGATCTCTATCTACTACATCCCACGCGTTTTTGCCTAAACCACTCCATTCTTTCCTAACCTAACAATGACGGCTGACAAGCGGATAGTCACAACTCTTTTCGATAGCTTCTTTCCTCCACTGATCAATCCATTCATCTACTGTCTGAGAACCAAAGAAATCAAGGAAATTTTGAATTCAGAGAGAAAAACGTATTGCAAATAGATAACCAGGGTACACTTTTAGCAAGCCAAAATCTCAAAACCGATCAGGCTGTGGTCAAGAAGTCTTTACAGAAGACACTGACTGAGTCATTCATAGAGTATAATGTGTTTTTATTTAAAAAAAAGAAAAAAAAACAATTTATGTTGCATTTCAAATAAATTGTTAAAATCAGTATTTGCTTTAAAAATGACGTATTGCTTTTATTCTCATATGTGTTTTAAGCTGCGGTAACCAGCTATACTTTTCTTTTTGCAAAGAAAATTGAGTCCTAAATTTGCTTTTGTTCCTCAGTCAAAGTAGAGATTACCAATATGGAGTAAGATAGCTGTCAAAATGATATATGGACACAAATGTAATACTTGTGCACAACTTTGCATGACAATATGAATCCAACATTTAGTGCTGTGTTTAACGTTTCTGTTGTGAATATGGTTTGTCTTTTCTTTGTCTTGAATCTGAAATTTCCCCTGTTAAATTACAGTCAAAAATTCATCACGGGATTACAAGCACATGAGTCATGAAACATATAAATTCAGGAAAGTGCACATGCATTTTGTCTGGTTCAAGTCTTTGATCATTTTTTCATCTCTGGAAGTTTGACATTTTCTGTTTTCTCCTTATAGTGAAAGAAAGACTTTTTAAATTGACAAATGACGTTTAGTCTCCTAAAAAAACTGAATGTTAGACAGGTGGTTTTTCCTGAACACTCTTAAGCTGACATTGTTGTGAGCAAAAACATTCCAATTCACCCATCAGTACTATCAATTTCTCATTCAAAACATTAGATTACTTTTTTCTTTAGTGTGTGTTTAAAAAACATTGTCATTCCAAAATATTAGAATTTTTCTGTGATATAGTGTGTTTTACACACTATTTTAAGGCTTTTAATTTACATAATTGTGGAGTAAAGATATATTTTTGGATAAATATTTTCATTTTTGGATCTTGTCAGTGCACGTGCTAAAGTATTTGTCATGAAGCCTTTTTGCCTGAAGATGGCAGGCTCCTCAACCTTTTCACAAGCCAAGCACAAACCCAAAAGAAAAAAGTTACACATGAAACAATAATTATCAGAGGATCTCATTTACACTTTTTATCTGAATCTTGTAGTATGAGCTTTATTTCATAGGCCTGACCATTTTCAATCCTGTCTGAGGTGTCAGAGGCAACGATTCACTTCAGTTTTATTCATGTTTATTACCTGCTGCTGTAAATGTCACATATATTGAAATGACACAGCGGTTATTTGACCTTAGCGAGCAAGCAGCAATCATGCCGCCTGGTTTAACACAAAAAGAATGTCTTATGTAAATGGTGTTTCTGTGACCAGCTTTCTTTTATCAGCACACAGACTTCTTCCAAGAAGAAAGAATAGTTGTCTTCATCCTAAATATTTGGCTGCTCTTACTGTGTCATTCACACAACACGACTGCGGGGAGGAGAGGGTGAAAACAGGATGGCTGGTAGGAAAAACGTACACAGAACCTCTGTCATAGCAACAGTGGTGCAGTCATCCTGTGAGAATGAAGTAGCTTGTCAGAGCTCCTCTCCCATATTTTCTTTCTCTCTAAACTACTTTTGATATAAAATCACTTTTTAAAAATATTTTTATTGTGTCTTTTAACTCAGTCCACAATCGAGACGCTGTGAAAACACTATCCAGTACTCTATTTTTAATCATTTGTGATGGACTCTGGCCTTTTCACAATTGGGCAATCTGGGAGCGTGACAGTCATCACATTTGTTATATAAAAAGTTGGATTTAAAGTCTTGTAAAACATTAGCTCTAAAGAAAAAAATGACTTTCAGATATGTGAGAATAACTTCAGTTGCAGTGGGACAGAAGTCATTGATTGTACAACTTGTACCACTTAAAAAGATCTGTAATGTTCATCAAAGATACAAAATAAAATACGAAAATAAAAGGAGTCCAGGAAATACATATTGTTTTTTAAAGAATTTATTTGTAAAACAAGCAAGAATTCTGTTCCTCTCAGACACTTTGTTTTTAGGAAGCTCTTCTATCCTCCACTCATGACCTGTATTGATGGAACCCATTTGAACTGGTTATCTGTATAAAAGACACCTGTCCACACCCCTAAACAGACAGACTGTAACCTCTTCTATGAACTTAAAGGCAGAAATTTGACTGTGATTGGCTGTGAAGAAAGTGAGCACCAGAGTGAAGACTAATTGATGATCATGTAGAGTGAAGAATCAGCAACCCAGCATACCTGAAGAGGAGATAAATCTTCCTTATTGAAATTGCGCCAATGCTTCACTTCAAGGTTCTTGAGCGGCCTAGCCAAATCTCTGAATCTCAATTCAATAGAGAGTGTCTGAAGGGAGATAAAAGTCTGTCCAGCAACCACCACCCCCCAATTAAAAAAAAAAAAAAATCACAGCTTTTGAGAAGATCTGCATGGCAGAATGGACCACAAAAGTAGCTGCAGTGTGTGCAAACCCGGTGATAGGGGAAACATTTGACCTTTGACACTACAAACTAGTATTGAAGTGAACTGTTGGTATTGACCAAACCATCTCAGTCCACTTTCATCTTTGTAAGTGGACAGCTTGCAGGATAAAAGACTGTCAAAAACTTTTTTTTTCTTTTTGCCCCAATCCAAGTCTCTGGTCCTTGTTTCATTTCTAATTTTTACAAGATACAATGGAGATCAAAAGTGTTAAACTCCAACCTGAGAGCTGCACATTAAGGTTTATCATACAAGCCAATGGTAATGCTGTTTTCACTACTCAGTTTCAACAGATGACACAATATTTTTAATTTTGGACCAAAAATTAACTATTGCTCTTTCACCCGATATATTTAAAACAAATTCTAGTTTGTTTCAAAGTATATCCACTTGTCTTTTTAGTTATAAATCACCTTTCTTACAGACACAAAAGGGAAAAATATGTTGATATAATTTATTCATCAGAACGTGTAATCAGTTTGTCCAAGAACTTCAGTCAGTTCACAGGATTTGTTCCCCAAACAGTTTGACATTTGATCCTTTTCTATCTCAGGATGCAAAAACACAGACCGTGATGGGACACAACAAGGATTCAGTGAAATTTTAATGAATAATTTGTCAGCCTGTAGTTCATCTTTCACAGCGATACTGAAAATGCATGAAAAATGTCAGCCGTGTTGAAGTGCAAGACTGGCTGTTGAGAAGAAAACAGAATAATCTGACATTTTCTTCCGCTTGTCCTTCTCATTCAAAAGCTGTCAACTCAAACATGTTACTATGAATCTGAGAACACTGGAACACTTTGAATCTGATTTACTGGTTCTGAACTATTTGTAGTCGATAAATGCAAATAATTTATGAAATATTTTTGTTTTACATTTTCATTCAAGTCGACCCAGTTATTTTGTCCGTTACTTTATATCAAATAATCTTGAGCCTTTAATGTACGATTGTTGTTTCATTAGGGCCATTTTTTAGCCATATATTAAGAGCATACATTCATCAGAAAGGTTGTTTGTTAAAAACCCACTCTGATCAAGATTGTGGTGTCTGGCATTTTTCTGTTAATGGAGAACATATATAAGGAAAATAAAGCCAAAAAATGCATTTTTTAAGTATTTCTTTATTCAAATCGTTGAGAATCGGGAGCAGACAAATAATATACCTTTTGAGAAGAACTTATCTGTGACGTAGAAAATATACTGGATGGACCACAAGCTCCCTATTCAGCTCAACTCCAAAGCACCCACTTGTAGACGACTAGATCCATGTACGTCTTTGTTTTCCTCGTCCGAGCTGGCATCTGGCCACGACTTTACGGCTGGATAGCTCCGATATTGCTGGCCATTTTTATTTCACTGGTAATGTTAGGTTGAGGGTGTGAGGGGCTGTAAGCTAGCGGGAGAGAGTGTCTCTGCCACAGAAAGTATGTCCTAGAAGACAACATAGTTTTTCTTTTTTTTTTTTTTTTTATTTTGGCTAAAATTGGCGTAATCAAAGTTAAAAGACCACTGGGAAGGCTTTGTAAAAAGATCCAAAGATGATCGGAGTGAGACTTTAATCATCTCGTTCATTTACTTCAAACCCCCAATGTATTTTAGCATTCAAAGTCACAACAGGAAGTGCACTTCAGTAACCTTTATTGAGTTTACAGATGTGTTTCAATTCTGAAGACCAGAGTGGGAAGTGGGGGCGGGGCGGCATTAGTGCTATTTACAGTCATTTTGAAAATGTTTATCTCTGTACAGATGTGAACCCTGATTATTACAGTATTTTTAAGACCTAGTGCTGTTACAAAGCAATTATTTAAAGCAAAAAAAAAAAAAGATTATATTAAATTATAAACAAATGTAAAATGAATAGCAAAGAGCTCAGAAAAAATAAAAATACAAATTCATCATTCCAATAATAGTTAGGGAGGATCTGCAGCTGTTAAGCACAAGACATTGTCAGCAAGTGACTGTGAACTGGCTAGTAGCTAACCATATACACAATCAGACTAAACATCAATATAATGTATATCACCAAGATCTAAAGTCATCATGTTTTCTAGATAAGATTCATATTAAATATATTCTACACATGTTACATTAGTTTGGAACATTACTTCCATGGGAAACATATAAAATAAAACAAACTCTTTTTACATTTGTATCAATCTGGAGGAGCCTTTGCTTCATTTGTGCAAAATTGATTTTTTTTAATGCAGAATTCAGGTTTAGACAAAGAAATTTAAGACAAAAAAAAAGAAACAAGTTGATTTCCTATGAAAGAGAGAGATCCTTCACAACACTGCTGGAAAGTGGAGCACAAGAAGACTGGAAGGTTGTGTTATATGCGTTCATGCTTCATTAAATCACAACACTGCATGGACTGTAAAAACACAGTCGCAAACAAATATCCCCCCCCAAAAAAAAGAAAAAACCGACCTCCAACATTGGTCATTTGTCTTTTCGGCATCTTGCTAGACAAAAGGGGAGGCGTTTGTCGGATTTAGCCGAGTGCTCTAATCAGGCACATCTGCTGGATTTTACCTAAACTTGTCTGGTGTGGTGTGCGTGTTAGTGGCTAAAATTGTCAGCGGTCTGTTTCAGATACCAAGGCCACACTCATAAACTTGAGCACTGCAGAAAAAAACATGGCAACCAGCTAGAATGATGAGCGGGTCTTAACAGACCAGCTGAGAATGGCTGGATGAGTTGTGTGTAAGTGTGAGCTTGCGATTGGCAGAAGGCTGAAGATAGAACAAAAACAAAACACACGCGAGTCCAGTTCCTTCCTCTAATTATGAGTTACAATAACAAATTAGGAGCAACTAAAGAAACTGCTCTATTGTTAATCAATTTCCTGCTCCCAAGTTCTTGGATCGGCCCGAGTCGGCCGTCTCCCTACATATGTGGGGGGGGGGCATCCGTGTCTGCATCGTCTACAGGCTCTAGGAGAAGAAGGGACAAGCTGATCAGCTCCTGGACATTAACAGTGTGAACAAATGAGAGGGGCGGAGGAACGGCTGGCAGTGCAGGTGAGCGGATTACAGAATGACACAGCAGTTACTCTCCCCCGTCTTCTCTCTATTCCTTTGACCTGGGCACAAAAACAGCACAGTGCAGACACAACAATGATATCACGCAACCAAAGTCATGCAGAACAAAGTCAGACTTTAGATTTGCTTGTTAAGTGGGGTCTGCAATAGAAAACTGCAGCCTCCTCCCCGCTCGGTTAAATGAGGCTGCTCTGAAACACAATGTCACCTGATCCTGCACGGGCATTCAAATATCTGCTAGCTGACTCTGTAAGATTTGTTTATGACCGTCAGCACCACACTGAAGAATGTCAAGTGGGGGGAAAAAAGGGTCTAGCAGAAGGGCAAAAAACTCTAGTTGAAATACTAGATGAGATGTTTGAATGTGTCCATTTTGGTTTTGTTTTTTTGGGGGGTGATAGTATCATGGTTTGGGCCTTATTTAGCTACATTGGGGATCAGACTGACTCGCAGCCATACATTTTACAACAACTGAGGCAGATAATAAAAAGTGTTAAAATGAAATGAAAATTCTCTAAGCTGATCTTAAAATTCTAATTTGATTTGATGCCGTACAAGTGGATTACACAGCAGTCAATAGAAGCAAAACTGTATGCGAGCTTTTGTTACTTGTGGTAATAGATAGTAAACCTAAGTGAATGAATGTCAAAAACAACATTTTTGCTTCTTTTTGGTAATTGTAAAAGCAGGACAAAATTCCTTGAATATTCAAAACCAAGCCCACCGGACCATCCCAATGTCTAACTTGTATGGAATCCAGGCCTCAATGAACATTTAGATTAAGTGTTGGGAAGGAAATCTTTGACAAAATTGTACGGTGGCTCTGAAGTGCAAACCACACTCAACGCAAAAGCAGATCAAAGATCACAACAACAATTCTGAAAATAAAACAAATAATTTAAAAAAGCAACATTATATTTTAAAAATCTAAACAAAATTCCAGACACTAAAATGTAAAAAAACTTTATTTATTTTTATCGTTTCCTTTTGATTAATTTTGTTTTCTGAAACGTTTCCTTCTCATTTTGTTTCTTTTTCCTTTTTTATGAATTACATTTTGGTTTCTGGAATTGTGTTTTGATTTCTAAACAGTAATGTCTTTTAATTATCATTCCGATCTTTAATAGATTTTGCGTTGAGCAATTTGTTGACGTGATTTGCACTTCAGGCCCACCGCAGAGATGTTACTATGTTTATTTTTAATTAGAAACTTTCATAGTGATAGCTACAGTTCATGTTTGATGAAATAAGATCACGGTACACATTTGCAAAGTGATTAGTAAAGCCTAAACTACAAATCCAAAAAAAATTCTCTATATTTTGGTACGTAGACATATTTTTGCATAATGCAGTGCTCCTTGGGGAACACTTAAAGGAGCCAATTATTTAAACTAATGGCTCTTCCTAAAACTGGAGTCATGTGTTGAAAACAGATAATGGTTGGGAGCAGAACATTTAAACTTTTTCAGCATGAGAAAAGCACTCTGAAAGGAAGCAGGAGGGAGAGCGAGAGCTGGTTACCTTGGGAATTTGGCTCAGGCAAAGTCTCTCTGGCAACTAAATGCATCACTGTGGTCTTCCCGAGGGGCAGCTTGAGAGCTAGTATTGGAGAAACAAGAGCAAAAACAACAAAAAAAACACCAAAACAGAGGTCAGTCTTAGTCAGCTTCAGCAGTTCTGTCTATTCAGTGTCATTCATGAGGAGGATCATTGGATTTTTTTGTGATTTCCAGAATGCAGGTTGCACAAAACTGAGCTTAAAGAAAAGTGTCAGACACCCATTAGGGCAAATTAGACCTTTCATTGGTCCTGAACCACTTCATAATATACATATAAAGCTTAAATATTGTATTAGTAAAAAATTGGTAAAAAATTTGACTGAAAAAGAATATTTCATTAAAAAAATGAAATGTTATAACTGCCAACTGCAGTATTTTTACTGTGACTTGACTGTAAGAGGATTTGGTGCTACTCTGCACGCACATTACACCAAAAACAGAGGAATTATCAAAAGGGATGCCACTAATGGGATGATGGTTTAAAAAAGAAATGAATTTATATAACATAACAAGACTTTTTCTTGTCAGCTGTGCCCCCTTTCTTCGTTTCTGTCTCTTTTTTGTCTTTCCTGTGTTTTCAACTCCAACGCCAGTCTTTCCCTCAATTTTCCTGACCAGCCTCTTTCTTTCTTTCTCCTCTTTTTTCTGGATTTCCTCTCTCCTCCCTGCCTGTGTCAAAGCAGGCTTGTCCGGAGTACTGAGCTACCTCTGTTCTGCGGCTCAGGAAAAAAGATGAGGACAGCAAAGAAGTTTCCAGCA
The DNA here is from genome assembly GCA_036245035.1 of Adrianichthys oophorus. Classification (NCBI taxonomy): domain Eukaryota; kingdom Metazoa; phylum Chordata; class Actinopteri; order Beloniformes; family Adrianichthyidae; genus Adrianichthys; species Adrianichthys oophorus. The sequence goes on along the minus strand of BSAI01000201.1, from coordinate 16,798,925 downwards.
CCACGCTGCTGCGATGTGTGCGTGCGTTTATGAGCACACAGGCCTTTTTTTCGCTGTATTTTCTCACCTCCTAGTGTTACATTGCCGTGTAGAAAACGTCCCTGGTAGATCAGCCTCAGGATGTTAGGACTGCTGACCTGCTCCATCTCCCAGTCTGAAAAAGAGTTGTTACAGGTGCATAAAAAGAAAATTCAAAGACTGTTTTATTCTGAACCTGCATAAATTGATAAAATCTGAGACCAATTTGAAATTACAATCCCAGGCATTAAATCTCAACTTTGTTTTAGTGAAATGAAATGTATTTTTCAAAAAAGGAAATGTTGCTTTCCAAGTGCTTTTTCACACCTAAGGCGGGGATAAGCAACTCCAGGCCTCGAGGGCTTTCCAGGTATCCAAGCCCTTCTCATGACTCATTACCTGGTTCACGTGTGTCCAGCCAATTAGAACATGCCAGAGCATGGTATGTTGGAAAACATGGAGGAAAACAGCCCTCGAGGCCTGGAGTTGCCTATCCCTGTCCTAAGGTTTCTAAACTTGTTTTTTTTATGTCCTAACTGTGTATTATAGGCTTCAGTAAAAGGCACTGCAGGTCTTGGCGAAGGAGGACCGTGAGGTGTGGTTCGGGAAGACGAAAATGAAGGTTAGAGAGAAAACAGTGGAGGGAGGTGCATGGCAGTCTGGCCACCAGATGTTTGTTTCCAGCTCAGTCGAGGGTGTTGTTGCTGACGGAGTGCCTGCTCCGGGTCTCACGGGGTTCAGATCTGTTGTCTGGGAGGAACACAAAACGCTTCCAAAAAAACCCACTAAGCTGAACATTGTAAAAATCAAAACAAAAAAAGGCTCCTGTTGTTGAGGAGAATCTCTTTCCTTTTCTGTGACCTTCAGCTTCCCCTCATATTTTAAGTTTCTATAAAACTGTAAAATAAAACGTGTTGGTTCGGTTTCAAAGAATAGATGAACCTCTGCTGTAGTAGCAGTCAGGGAGTGGGTGGATTACAGATTTCACATTCCTGAGTGTTGTGATAATGAGGCTGAAAGGAGTTCACCTCACACACGCAACAACAAAGATCCAAACACAATTAAAAACAGACGTACTAGTGCATATCATGTTTCCTCAAAAAATAACCTAAAACTTTTGTTGGGTTAGAATGGTTGCTAAGTATAAAACAGAGTAAAACATTGATTACTGAGATGATTACACACATTTGGGTGTGAAAAACTATACCTATTCAGCATATACTTTCCATTTGTGGTTTGTAAAAAGCATGCTACTTTTATGTGCACTACTTTACATAAAAAAATATATATAGATATATAGATTTAACGCTTATTTGAATCCATTGACACCTCTTGATGCAAATATGCATCAAACCACTTCTGCTCAAAACTTAACTTAATTTAAAAGCAAAATTTGAACTTGAAGTTTAAAAGCAAAAACATTTTGTTCAGATCTGAAAATAAAATCAAGCATCAAGGGGTTAGATAAAACTCACTTATACTCACTGGGGTAGATTTTATTGCCAAAATACTGATTCGTGTTGATTTTGATTTTCATATTCACATTTTGATTATTTTTCTATTTAAGTTTCCATTTAAAAGCAGTTTTATTTGATATTAAAAAACAGTTTCTCATAACTAGTGATCTCATTACTAAAACAGTGTATTAAAAATTAACTGAAAGCAGATTTTTGCTGATAAAATAACAGTAAATTCACAAAAAATACTCAAAAGAAAGTTGTTTCATTTGTTTTCGTGAATCCATATCATTTTTTAGGCAATTATGCTAATAATTTATTGATTTTTTTTTCAGACCCAGCCTTACTACAGATACATGTTTTAGTGGCTAAGCGTTCTTAGTATGCTTACCCATTGGCCAGTTGTCATAAACATGTTTGGCGATGTCCGCTGCCGAGTCGTTGGGAGAGAAGAGAAACTCTTTTGTCTTTCCGCTGACTAAAATAAGCCGCAAGTTTATCTGCAAAACACAAAAAAGGAATATATTCGGTTAATTATCCTTATCTGCTTGTGTTAAATCATGAGAAAAAAAAAGACTTGGTACGCACCAAAAACATAGATGAAAGGCATGGCCCAGTTTTTAGCAGGATGATGAGATGCAGGGCGACTGAAACAAGCTTTAACTAGCCAAGTTCAGATATGATGATGACGATAAATGCTGACGTTTTGTTCTGTTGTAGATTCTTGCAAAGCAAAACAACAAAAACTCTTTTTTTTTTAAGTTAACTAGAGTTTTTATACATTTTTTAAATTTTACCCCATAAACATCAAGTTGGGGTGTCAGATAAAGGACTTTCTCCTTGGAAATGTCCGTTTCCCATTAGAATCAGCAGAACATTTGGTGAGAAACACCAGACTAACATCCTTCAAATGTGTTTCTTGCAGATTAATGCTAAAATACAATAAAGGATTCATTTTATAAAGGTTGGAGGTTGGATTTACTGCTGCGAGTGGTGAACAAGCGATCAGAGAAAAGGCAAAGGAGAAGCTGATGGAGCTGTTGCCACAGTAACGTGTACCTCAGTGATAAAGCTGTTTTTTGTGGCGCGTAAGATCAGTGTGTTGACGGTGAGTAGAAGTACAATACTAGTTTTTACTATTAGCAGCCAAATCCATTTCAGCAGACTAGTAGTCTTCAGACAGTGACCTTCATGTGATGTATGGCATTTCACGCTTCAAACACATGAAAGAGGCGTGTGATTTGTGTATAACAGTGGCACAGTATGCCTTCAAAGAGCCAGAACAGCAGTGGGATGTGTGTGTTAGTGTGTCTGGCCTGCGGAGTGCGCATGGCACAACCACGTGTGTCATTGTTGCGAGCGTGTTTCCATGTGCTGAACGTCTGTCAGCCCTCGACGCCACGCTCTCTGCCCCACCAGAAGCAACTCGGCAGTGCAGCACGCACACATGTGCACAAGCAGAAATCATATGCAAACACTCGTGCACAGAGCCGGCTGGAGTGATGTAACAGGGCTAACACCGACGGATTGAAACGGAGATCTCTGTAAACACGTTACCAAATCTGCTTATAGGTTTAAGCACGTACGAGTAATACACAAATGCAGGCACGCTCAAGGTATACACACATTAAAAGTCTAAAAATACTAGCTTCTGTCTAAGCAATGACACAAACAGTAAATATAAACATTGGAAAGTCTGCCAAATTGAGGTAACTGGTCACTCAGCAAAGCCAACTTTGCACATAAGTAGATATTTCTCTTCATTTGAGAGTAAACTCTACCTAAATATTGGAAGCTTTTCTGTAAACTTTAATACTTCAAAGTGTTTTTGTGTAAAAAATGGGGGAAAATATTTGTAAAAAGCTGAATTTACAGATGTTATCTTGAACAATTTTGGAAATTCTAACATTATTAAGTGTGTTAACACAAGGTCACACTTAAATTGAAAGGAAATATTTGGCCGATCTGATCTGTCTCAGTTCACAGAATCAGAAGCTTCAACAGCTGTTGGAAAGAAAATCTGGGGTTTTAATGAAAGCGCCAAACACATCCCTGAAGCCAACCGTCTTTCACCACTACTGTTTGTTTTTAGCGGTACAAGTCTGTTTTGTTTTTTTTACGTGTTGCAAACAAGGTTGGAAGTTACAGTTATTTTGAATACGCTAATGCAGCTAACGTGTGGCGTGTTACAAAGAAATTCTAGAGTTACTGTGAACGCTGTTAATAAAATCAGATTCACTGACAGATTTATATCAAACTCTTTTGTCTCGCTTAATGCGCCTTATAGTTCTGTGCGTCTTTTATATAGTATAAGTTTGAAAACAGACCATTTATTGACGGTGCACCCTATTGTGTGGAAAATATGGTAGTTGCAGCCCTATGTTTGTATATGTTTACTTTGAAAGCGTCAAACACGTGTGGTGCTAAATTTAAGAAGGATTTAGTATTTATTCTTTTTTTTACATTATAGGAGGCTTAGTATGCGCCTTAAAGTTTTAAACTGAAACAAAACCGTGACCCAAAAATTTAGGTTGGAACTGAATTGTGAGGAAAGTGAATCTCTATTAAAGGTCACAAACCAATCTGGGCAAAATAAAATTAAAGCAGGAGGCTTTTGATTTCTATTTATGAAGAACATCTTCAACCAATTAGAGAGCTGAAGTCTCCAGAATTCCAACATCTGCATATTTACACATTACCTGGCATAAATACACCCAGAAGGAGCTGTTTTTCATAAAGACGGCCTTCCTTATGAAACACCTGGTTGTTGCCATGGTGACACTATGGAGACGGGGCGCTCGTGGGTGGCTTAACCCAATAACTCCTACCGGTTAGATTGATCACCCCCTCCACCTCCCCAACAACACCCTTGTCGTAGCGCAGCCTCCTGCTGTCTTCCTCCTTCCTGCAGCAGAGTCATCCTCCATTCACTCGCTCCATCTCTTTTCACTCTGTCACTCACTGCACACCTCTTTGTTTGTGCAGCGTACAGTAGACAGATGTTCAAGGCCAGAATAACAAGAGAATTTTGAGGTCAGCTCTCCTATCTTTTATTTTTCTTCCTACTAGAGATCCTACAGATCTTAAAACCTGTGTTTTTAAGATCTGCTCTTGTGACCTTAACGCTCGCTCTTTTCCAGGTTTTCCTCCTTTTCCTCACTTCCTGCTAAAAATATTCCCTAATACTCGTTTCGTGTCCTCCCCCTCTCCCTGAGGGAAATTCTTCCTTGGAACTCATTGGGGGAAGCCGGTAATGAAGTTTCAGAGCAGATCGGAGAAGTGGATTCATTCTCTTAAATTTCAAAAAAATCAAAGACATCCCTTCATGCAGAGTTTCTGCTGGATAAACCTAAAATACAAATAAAAAGCAGGTTACTTGTGCTGGCGTGGATCGAGGGTTTCCAAGCTTCTGCCGCAAACACTCAGACGTGGAACAGTAAAGTGACCTGCTGTAAACATGTGGAGCAGGCAAAAGCCCGCTTGGCTAAACACTGTTTGCAGCAGGAAATTCAATGCTATCTATAATTATTCCATCCTGAGTGCAGTTCTCAAGCCCTTTCTCGAGGCAACAGTGTGTGGTTCCATGTGCGCGCCGACGCGCGCAAGTCTTTGCAAGTGCATTAAGGACCATTGCTGCTCTTTAGACCCTCAGCAACAGTCAACAAATTACAGAGAGGGAAGCCTTCCTGTGGGGATATATTAGAGCAGGTTTATATGTGGTCTATGCAATAAGGGTAGGCGCTCCATTCAGAGCAGAGTCCTGACTGTATGAATGAGTTAAGGAGAAGAAGGTGGGCAATTAGTACAACTGTAGTTTCTTCAAAGCGTCCAGCAGCCCACATGCTTTCAGCTTGTCCATAAAATCTGAAGACTGTTGGGTTGTAAACCAAACAATCCAGTTAAACAAAATCAGAAGAAATCCCACTAGAATCAGTGGGTTTTCTAAAGAAGAACAAGTAGGCTCTTTTCTTTCCAGAACAGATAACTGCTTGTTAACCTATTTAAATACAAAAAAGGACGAGCTGCAGCACAAAAGGGAGAAATTCTCGTCTGTTTGTATAGCGTGTGTGCACACTTCTGTACCAGCTTGGGAGCCATTTGTTTGGTATTTCAATTAATCAAAAGCCGACTTTTTAGCAGTTGAGTAAATGAATGGTGAACTCAAGTAGTTGGTGTTCCCTACTGGCGTATAAAACTGTACCAAGTGCCCATTGTTTTTTTCTTTAATTAGAAATACATTAAAGTGGAATTTTTCTGCATGGACTCCATCAACAAAAACAGCATTGCTTCCTCCAATCAGCTTGCTGCAAATCTTGAATGTCTGACTCCTCTCCACATCTGACGTGTCTCTATTTATGTTTTCCTTTCCTAAGTGGACAAGCAAACGTAATGCAGTCGGACAACAGCGGCTGACAAGAAAAGCCTAAGGCAAGGATTTGTAGTGTCAGAGTGAGAGCACGAACATCTCACTTTCTTGAGTGTTTCTTGTTTTTCAGCTCTTAGATTTACTCCATCAGGCTCATCTTTTTTTCTTTCCTGAAATTTGGGTTTACTCACTAGATATTTTGTGATTTAAAACTAAGACTATACTGATCTGGAAATGCACAGAAATGCCTAATTTCTAAATGCTACGCTTACACCCCAGGCCCATAAACGTTTAAGCGAACACCTCCAATAAAATGTCTACGTAAATGCGGGTATATGCGCATTACGGGCTTCCACCCTTGCCGCTATGCAAGGGTTTAAGTCAGTGCACGTAAAAAACATGTAAAAAATTGACTCAAACGGTACTTAAAAACTTTCCCCTTTTTTTAAACAATATACCAGAGTTGCCTCTGGCGTCATGTAAAGCTGCACAGCTCTCCCACTCCAGACTTGTGAGGGTTGCAACAAACAATTCCACTGCTGCGAATGTGCAGCAAAAGGACCTTGACCAAGAAGAACTTTGGTTATTATTAACCTACACTATTTAGGTGTTACGTATCTATAATGGCTAATTTGTTGTCATTTGTTCCAGCCTACTTTACAAATTATTAATTATTTCCAAGGCCTTCATTTCCAGAATGTAAAAAATCCAAGAGAAATATAGAAAAGAAAAAAAAAAAGAGTTACAAAACAGTGATTTCAGTCTTGCATTAACCGTTTAGGCTCATATAAAGTCAGATGTTTACACCCGGAATTTGTGCTCAAGGTGAAAACAAACTAGAAGAGAGAAGTGAGAATCTTTCCTTCAGGTGCCAGACTGTGACGCAGCTCCTGCTCGACAGTCTTTTTAGACTGGAACAAGCTGTTCTTTTTGGCCTCACACATGCAAGCAGCAAAAAAACTCCTGCCATGCAGCGAGATTGACCAAGGTCTATTTCAACTCAGCTGGATATGTCTACAGTCATGCTCTGCTGGTTGCCATGCCAGCACCTGTACTAACCACTAGTTAGTCATCTGTACCACTTTGTCTTGTTTTTCTTAAAGTTCTCTCTGTTTTAACAGAGAAAAAGATGCTAATAGTTAACAAAACAACACAACACACAATGGCAAATTTTGCAAATATAGCAGTCCATCAACATCAAAATTCAATTAATTTTGGCTTCACTAATCTGCTTTTTGTTTCTCAATGGCGTTTTGAAAATGGAATTTCTTAGGTTTCTTACTTTTACACATATTTTTCTGTTTCAGCAAAGGCTCATTTCTGAATTTATTTTTTTTTCTATATAATACAACTTTTACAGGCCAATTTTCCTAATTTTTCCACTTTTCTTTTAAATATGGGGCTCTATATAGCTCCATATTTAAAAGAAAAGTGGAAAAACAAGGAAAATTGTTTTTTATTTCCTTTTCTAAGACAAGAAACCATAAAGCTGCAAAACTTAAGTTCTTACACGTTTATGACCGCTCTGGAAACATAACATCATAAAAACTTTTAACATACTGCCATATTATTACTAACCAGTAGGGACCGTAAACACAGTCATCCCATTGGATCCGGTAGGAGTCACTAATAATTAAAGAAATTCTTTTATGCAGACGGTTGGAGCCAACAGCACAGACTTTGATCAGAGGTGTTTCAGGCGCAGTTTACTTTGCTTCCTGGAGCGTGGGCAGCTCATGAATGAAATGCAGTTCCAACAGCAACATGGTTTTTTTTCTTTTTTTTTTTTTGTTACATTTTCCTCAAGGAAATGAATCTGACACTTGAAGGTCTTCTTTAAGATTTTATGTCTAGAAAACATTTCTTATAATTGCAGATTTGAGCTGAGACCTTTCCATTTCTAGACAGTGCTGTGCGTGCAGATTATAAGGGGTTAGCTGCATTTTTTAGCTTTAAAAGACAATAAAAAAAAACTCTCTGCTGCTTTAAGCTGCTCTTTTCAGTTTGTCATGAGTCCCATTTTTCTGCTCCCCCATCAGCCTCCTTATCTTTCTCCAGGCCTGTCTCTTCAGACCATTATTCATAAAGACGCGTGCTTTGATAGGACATCCTCATTATAGCAATACCCACTCTGCTTCCCTTCTTTCTTTTTTTTCAAAGCATCTTTGCTGTCTCCAGCACTTTGTCTTGTTCTCTACCTGGCAGCTCTGCTCTCTGTCCTCTCCCTTCATCATTCCCTCCCGGTTTCTCAAAAGCAAATAAGGTTTTAATCCATCAGCTGCTCCTCCAAATTTCCTCACACGAGTTAAGCTCTGCCTTTTTAATGCAAGCATCCTCACATCTCGCCCTAGATGTCTTCCCCAAATTAAAATACTGTCTTTGCTTGACTTGCACTCACATCCAAAACCTGCATTCCCATTTCTTGAAACTCTCTTGACAGGTGCTTTTAATCGCACCATCCCAATACCGCTTCCTTTGTGATCTAAGCGAGTTTCCCAGAAGAGCTTCTTCCTGCTGCACCTTCAATTATATATGTGCTGGATTATACATTTGTCAGCATTTTTAAAGGAGCACAAACATTTAAAGAACCAAATATCATCCTCTTTGAACACACTGACTTGGTAGCAGATAATGTTTACTTCCCATCAAAACTATTTCTTGTGCTAGTCTGACTAAAATTAAAATAGAAAAGTAAAGTAATGCTGAAATAAATTATAAACTATCCTTACAAAAGAGAATATCTACAGAGAAAAAGGCAAAGCTATAAAGCTGTCCTGCATGGTTTGCCACCAGCTAAATAGCTTGCCAATTGCTGTTACAGGTGATGTAACAGGTCAACCAGTAAAAGCCCAACAGTGATTACCCGAAAGAAAAGATCACCACTAATCATAGAGATGTCTGAAAAACTGTGGTTAATAAATCAGTTCCCATTACAGCCTCAGTCACGTACACTTATGTGGCAATTGACTTGTATGGGTGCTGCAGGTTTATGGGTTTGTTAATAAGTCAGTCCCATTGAAGCCTCAGTCACATGCACTCATACAGGAGCTGACCCATTCGGGTGATGTGGGATTTTGGGTAGTCAGCGACCACAGAGGGTTGTAGACAGGAGCAGCCGCATCTTAAGGTGAGTGGAGGTGTGTCCTGCAGTTACCTTGAGGCTAATGCAGCAGTCTTAAGGGGCGTTGTGAAAATGGAACGTGCCACCATCGTGCATGTGGTAAATGTTTTGTGAATTATTTGTAAGGATAATGTCAGTTGTGTACACTTATGACTTATGGGTGATGCTTCCGTATAGCGGACAGTCCTGATACAGAAATGGCTAAATCCAACTTAAACTGCTTCAGTTTAAATGCACTCAATCTAATGTTAGTTACACCAGCCAGTGTGTGGGTTGCAAGGTTAAACCATTGACTGTATATAAGAACTGGACTTAGGGACTCCTCAACCCTCACGTTCCAAATAAAAAGTATTCCAAAAAAGCCAAAATTCCATAGACTTTTATTGAGAAATAAACTGCTATTACTCAACCATTCTTAATGTTAACATTAATGTTAACTATTAACATGTTCTTGCTAATTCTATTTTTTTTCTTTATTTCTTCTGTAGTACAGATTATTAAAGTTATAAACTGACCAGTCAGATGTCTCAATAAAAGTATGTGGTCTGGCGTTGAATGCTCGAAACGTTTGAGTGAGAGATTGTCCCCAGCCTGCTTTCAAGTGGTAGGGGTGTGGACTTCCAACAAGCTCACCACTGACAGGCAGGCATGTTTACCATAGAAACGATGACTCGGACCAATTTGAATCAATCCCTGCTGGCATCGTCGGGCTCCAACATGGTGGCGTCCATGTCGCAAAAGAAAATGGGGACTGGATTGACTTTATTTGTTCGGGGTTGGAAGTAAGGTCACACTCACTCGATGCAGTTCTCATATACAGTCAACAGGATAAACACAACCTGCTAGTTACTTCCTATTGGTTTTTGGTGCAAGATGCGAGATAAACTACATCTATGGAGAGGATGTTGCACATTGTTTGTTTGTGTGTGTTTTTTTCAAGAAATGCAAATGCCTTGAAGGAGCAAGAATTAAAGAAAAACTTAAAGAGGAAATCAAAATCAAAGGCAAAAAATATACAACTAAACTGCTGACTGTATATATAGCATGAGGGCAATGTTGAAAAGTGATTCTATAGTAGGACAGAAGAAACGCTGACACTTTTGGAGGCGTGCCTGAAGGGCAAAGGTAGGAAATGAGAAGAAAGAGCACAGAAGGGAAAACTCAAGGGAGTAAAGAAGCAGCAAGAAAAAAGGGACGCTGACAGGGAACAATGTTTGAAGTTCCTTTAATCTCCCACTGACTAAATAGCACTTTACATCTGCACAAACACAAACCTTTGTGTGCAGCCACTGAATGACTGCTGAGGCTCTGTTTTTGAGCCTGGGGACTGAGACGTGAAATTGCTCTTGTATGCTTCTATCGATTCCCCTCTCATCCCTCTTAGCGTCTAGACCGCCTGCCCCTCTCCCACAGTCAGTTTTCAAGACAAAAAGAGAAAAAATGAAACAGCAAGGAAGCAATAATTTAAAAAAATAGAGCTGTAGCTGTTGATCATTGCTGGCAGAAAGTAAACATACACGGAGTGAACCAGGAATTGAAAGCACAGCTTCCAGTCAAACAAAGAAGTCAGTAAGAATGCTTCTTTTTTTATGTGAAACCGCACACTGTCACCTCACACTGTAAAGCTCTGCATTGAAAAAAACAACAGTGTTGTTGCCAAACTGCATAAATAAACTAGTTTAAATTCTGAAAGGACAGGAAAAGTACATTTGTGCACTAAAAGAAAAAAACACAAAATATTGTCTTTTCTTCAGATGAAGAGCTCTTCTCCTTATTCTCAAACTTTAGTGGTTTTCTGGAGCAACTAAAAACAGACTACATCCTTTTTCCACCTTAAATACTTCATAGAAGCAGATGATTTTCGTCAGGAGGGGACAAACTTCGGACTAAAAGCCCTTCAGCACCCACTTTAGGTATTAATACAATCCAGAAATGATTCTCAAGTTCCGTTCACGCTCCCCTGATCCACGTTCAATAAGATGTCTATGTAGACGTGTGTAAATTCGCATTTTGGGCTTCAGCGTTCAAAACTCTCACATCTAGCTATGAACGTTTTTACTACTATTTTTGGGCTCAATGAACGTCGCTTAAAAGTTATCAACAAGTCAAAGTGTTGATTTCACAAAGGCAATGACGACAGCTGAAGATGAATTTGCAGCTTCATTTATGCACGACAAGGACGGTCGGTCTGAACCGACAGTCGATTTTGTTTCTGCTAAGCTCAAAAGTCTCTGATAATCTGTCTGCTCACACATTACTGTAAAACCAGCTGCAAATCCACAAACCCAAAGGCCAAACATGCAACATGTCAGCATGCTGCCATTGTGAAGGGACCACAAAGAGGGCTGATGAATGCTGATGGTGCCACTTTACAAAGAGCCTCCTGTCCTTCACCTCCCTCATCCCGCCATTTGCTCTGCAGCAGTCCTGTCCGCTCTCGCCTCCCCTCCCGTTTACTCTCCTCTTCCATCACAGGGCGTCTCACCAATGTGACTTCCTCCCCCTCCATGTTTTCCTGTCTCCAGCTGTGCAAAAGCCCTGCAGTCGTGTAAAGCCTCTTCACGCAGATCTTGGGATGACCTCTTCTCTCACCTGTCTCTCCACCCCCTCTTCCTCCTTTCATTGTCTCTATGGACCCCATCGTCCTCTTTCCTCAATGGATCCCAGCAGTGTGCGGTCAATGCCCCGCTGGATTACCCTGATTCCTAACCTTTCAGATTGTCAAATCCAGGCAGCAGCTTTTCCCCCTGTAGTAAATTTGTGAATAGGCAGCAAACTGATGAGTCGGAATCATACGTAAATGACAACATTATAATTAAAAAAATACAAACGGAGATGTGAGTGAATAAAAAGCTGATGTGACACGTGAGACAGAAAAGAGGCCTCCGTGAGTGCACGGCTGCAAGACGGCAGTTAAATTCACAACGCTGCACTTCCTTTTCTCCCTCAGAGAAGAGCTCTCCTCTGTAGTCACAGCTCACATGACTGAGCGTGTGTACATGCCTGCACCCATGAGAGTTCTTCACCAGGATCGAAAGAGGTTCACAAAGACGTAGCAAGCAAGTTAAAATCCATTCAGTGTTATCATTTAGCCCTGAAACAGACTGGCAACGTGTCCAGGGTGAACCCCACCTCTGCCTAACTGTAGCTGGGATAGGCTCCAGCAACCACATGACCCCAAAAGGGATAATGAGGGTTTAGAAAATGTATGCATACTGTAATTTAACAGATGCTATTGGACAGAAATAAGGGCACTTACTTTGTACATGCACATAAGATTTCCGATGGTAACCCAGCTGTACTACTCAGATGAATTTGTACTTTTACATCAAATCTGACAATAACAAGCATTAATGCTGACAGAAAAGCATTGCTGTCTGTTGGGTCAAGCTCTGTAAGAACAAATAAACTAGAGCTGTCAACGTTAATGGGTTAACACAAGCTATAAGTAAAAAAAAAATGAATGCGTTTATATATATTAACGCTGATTAATAAGAATCCGCAAAGCAACCGGATTCTGCGACATCCATCTAATTCTGAATGCAAAATTCATTGGGCACAATCCCACTTGTAACATGGTTAATTACAAAAGAAATAAACACTCAATCGATTTTTAGTACTTTATTCTTGTTATTTTTTTAGATTTAGATAGATTTTTCACAAAAGGCAGACTATTTCATATGTATTGCGGCCCGTTGTCACGGTAACACAACGTGTCGCTGAACCGGCAGACCTTTACTGCAGCAGCAAAGGAAAGCTATGTGTGCTGATAGTCACAACAGGTTCAATCGAGCATCAGTTCAGAGAGAAAGTTTACCTCTAAACGCTTGTTTTTGTTCACATCATGAAGGAAAAGTTTGTTTGAAGAAGCATGCAGGTAGAGAAAATTGTCACCGGAACTTCTTCCAGAACACCCAGCAGCCAATTAGATTTGAGTATTCACCCAGACTATTTAAAGTGCAGAAACACAATGTGAGTTTCTTAAGGCTGTATATCAGCAACTTTGTTTTCTTGGAGTAATACTGCATACATTTAAGTCTTTACAGTTCTGCTTATCTTACTATTGATGTGTTTTGTGCACACAAATTACCTTTAACTCGTAAAACATTGTGATTAATTGTAATTAATCACATCCCAAAAGTGTGATTAATCTGATTTTTTTTTTTTTATCGATTGACAGAACTAATATAAACACACCTTGGTTAGTAGTTGTTGTAAAGGAAGACTGAAACCTCATTTTTTATCAGAGATAAAGGGCTTGAATTCTCCCTATATCGTCGTTCATCTTTCTTGCTCTTGCTATTTCATGTATTTTTTTTTTCAGTGCAATTATGTTCTTTTATTTTTTTATTTTTCTTTCCACAGTGCATATGCGTCCTGATTGGCCGTTGACCTTGTCAATCAATCTCCTCAATGATAAACCACCAGCAATGAGAGGTACAGGACACTTTGACACATGGGCGGGCAGGGCCAGAATCAAACCTGCAATATTACGATCAAATGGCGACCACTCCACTTCTGCACCACGGCCACTCCAGTCAATATAGTCAAGAGCAGAAGAGTTACAAAACCACTGAAACCATGAAAATCAAAATGAATCACACCAATGTTTCTTTTTAACACTCATTGTTTTAGCAAGCATGACTGTGTTGTAACTGTACCAAGATCAGCTTACTAGGAAGCCAAAAGTGAGCTGGATGGAAGACAGCAACATCAACCCAAAAAGTGCTAGTATTACTCACCCACGGCTGCCCATGCTTTCCAACCAAGTAGCCTTGAATTGGACTCAAAGCCAGCTTCAAATGTAATTTAGCCACATCATACAAGGTGCACAGAGGCCTCCTTTCATAAATTTGCAATGAAACTAAAAGGTCAAGTTTTTTTTTTTGCTTGTTTTGTTTTTACTGCTGTGTGTAAAACCAAAGTCCTGTTCCTTCCCATTGGAGAAACAACAGTTCCTCATTACAAGGAAAAACAAGAGTTGAAAACCTCTTAATCATTCTAGTCCAAGGTTCACTGCTTCATTACAGCTACACAACTCAAACACACATACACACAAAACACACAACTCCTGCTGGGGTCATTAGAGATATTTATCGTTAGAGTGTTCCACGGCACCAAAACATCCAATGACAAATTTGTGCAAGACAGCATGAAGGCCAAACATACCCTCCTTCCATGTTCCCTGACGTCTAACACACACATACATTAAACCAGTTTTAACTTCATTCTTTAACGCTCATGGAACCTCGTCATCTATTTCTTATTTGTGAATTTCCAAAATCCTATCTGTATAAAAATGAGAAAGTAAAAGGATGCAAAGATATTTTAATTATCTAGTCTGCTGGAATATGTTTGTCTGTTTCGGGGTTTACAGTAAGCAGCCGTGAGTCTGACTCTTTCGGGTCAATGAGTATGGTCACCACAGACATGTACTGTCGCATCTGGAAGGCACCTCAAAAACCAGCAACACCGCACTAAAGTTAAATGTAGAGTCTATTTGCTATTTCCCCGCAGAGGCTGAATCACGACTGTTTGTTTTGCAGAAAGCAAGTCTTTGTAGAAAAGTGAAAGAACCAACAACGGAGAGAATCAGCCTTGATTACAAAGAAATTAAATAAAACACTTGCGGGGTGATTACTTTCGCATAAACTCAAACTATCTCATGAGTTTTGTTGAATGGAAGGTTCAGGAGCCCTTGAAGTTTTAAAACTTGCCCAGTGAGGCTTGATGCATCACAGTTTTGAGACAATCTGCCCTTAAAGTGCAAGACTTTGTCAATAAATAAGAAAAAGTGGTAAAAAGGAAGCTCAAGATAGACAGTAACCATGATTGAGCAAAGAATATTTCTCCAAGACACCTTATTTAGAAATGACCCAGTGTTATGATGCAGTGTTTACATTCAGGATCTATGTTTAACGTAAAAGTAAGTGGCATAAATGGTAGAGTGTGTATTCTTATATAGCACTTTACTACCTTCTTAGAAAGCCCAAAGCGCTGTAGAGTCACAGTTCCATTCATCCATGCACACACACATTCACACACTGATGGCGGCTCTACTGCAAAACACTGGCACCGGTCTATAACCAATGTTCCCACTAAGCTGCGCGCTTGCGCAATCGCGCACTGATCGCACATACTCAGCACACTGGAAAATCTATGCAGCACACAAAATAAAATTCAACAGAAACGTATTAATTAATATTTCAAATTTGAACTGATATAATCTAGTTAATTAGGCCAAACATACTGTTTTCTGTACCATTTTGCAATGTAACTCAATGAGCGATAGGTGTCCAGCCAATAATTCGACACAGTTCACTTACGCTACGCAGCCAATCATAGCATTGACAGCATTTGCGTAAGTTCCCTGCCCATACGCGCTGAGCAGGTTAGCGAGCAAGCAACAGAACGGCAGAGTTAAGAGACGCAAATGCTAACCCCATGGCAAAAAGGACAGGCAGCGACACATTCACTCATCAAGCCAAAGTAAAAAAGAAATGCGGTTCTTTTAAGGTGAAATGGCTGTCGGAGTATGTGCAAATAGAAGAACAAGTGGTGAAACAATTTTTAAGAATATATATGCACATACTGGTGTATATATATATATATATATATATATATATATATATATAAACATATATATACATTGTGCAAAATGTGAATGTTTGAATGTGAACAAAATTTTATGTCTGAAAGGTGTATATGTGCCATTTCTTCCAGAACATGACCCTCACCAATGCCAAAGCAGGGCTCTTCCTATAGTTAAAGCAGAATTCTTCTTATGGTTAAAGCAGGACTCTCACATATAACATAGTACACATCTCATGAACAACAAGATTTTTGTTCTTTTTCATTTTTAGTGGGCCAAATCAATTATTTTAAAAGTAAATTAATGAAAATTGCTGTTGTAATTTTTTTCTTTTAATAAGCAATGTTACTTGCTATAATCCAAGGTTTTGAACAGGCTTGATACTGATGTGTGGCCACAGTGTACACATCTGATGTTGCTCACAGTGGTCCACAGTGTGCTCAGGGAGCTTGAATGTCTGCTCAGACACATGAAAAATTAGAGGGAACATTGTCTATAACCACCAGGAGCAGTGTGGGGGTTCAGTGTCTTGCCCAAGGACCCTTCGACACATGGCCAGGCAAGGCGGGAACCAAACCTGTGATCTTCCGATAAGAGGTCGACAGCTTCACCTCTGCACCACAGCCGCCCCGTGCCATGTGTAATGTGGTAAGACAAAAAATATTAGTGGAATGTCCTCTCATTGGTATCAATCTGTTCCACAAGACTTGGAGACTTTGGCAATTATTAAGACAGGCTGGGTTTCTTAGAAAATGATTTTTTTCTTTTAAGTTTTAAGCCACTAAGCCTTTGTTCAAGGAAAGAAGATGAGGAAATATTGAGATGGGGTAAGTCTACGATACCATTCGACTGCATCATTTTAGTTGTGGTTCTTTTTTTCTGAAATCCCTAAAAAGCTCTCTCTAAACTGTAAAATTAAAGTTTGCCTGGATGACCCAGAACCATGTCTTTTCTTTTGCTGCTGTAGGCCTAGACTGGTTAAGATCTAGCCAAATAAATGCAGTGGGTGTTTTTCCTCAGCATCCATGAATGTATTGTTACAGTCCTGAAAGTGTCTCTTTCTCCCTTTTTATAATAGACGTTCCAGTGTTTGTCTGCCTTCTTGTCCTCTTTGACCTCAGCCGGTCATGGCAGATGGTTTCCCTTATGGAGTCTGGTTCTGCTTGAGGCTTCTTCCTGTTAGAGAAACTTTTCCTCTCTCAAGCCTCTCTAGTTCTTCACTGGAATCAGTGAAATATCATTGTGATCCCTTATTGAAAAACACTTTTTCTTAAATTCCCTTGACACAGAGCCTAGAAATGACCTCAGTTGTCGATGGGAGCTTAAGTGAAAAGAGTAAAAATATCAATTTGCAACTATGATTGTTCTCTACTCTGTTATACTTGATTGTGCTTGTAGAATTCGCTTTAACAAAGAAAAAAAAGTCATTTCTTACTTTAAGGTCTTGATGCCATTTTGTCTTGTCGTTGGTTTAACATTTCTAAGAACTTCCAAGTCTTCCTGGTCAGACATTGGAGATCAAATTTTAATTTGTGTATTTTAACCAAAAAAATATATTAAAATTGTGTATTTTCATCTTAAAGGCTGTTATCTTACTGTGAGGTACGATTGATTCAAAATTGAGCTAATAGCCTGATTATCAAATATCACAAGAAATACTACTGGTTTTATTATTTTATTGGGATTTTTGTCTTGTATTTCTTTTTTTTTTTATAGAAATGTATATCCATGTTGCTCCCTATGTTAGCAAAGCTTTGAAAATTTAACAACTTCATTAATGAGCCATGAAAAAAGGTAAATTGGTTGTCAAATCACAAGAAAACCCTAAATGACAAACCTCCGGTTGTGGAAAAGTCTGGTCAGAGTCACTTTGGGGAAGGGCCAGAGGCCAGTGGATTATGTTTGAACATCCAGTAAATAAAGGCTTGACCTTTCCATGACTGCAGCTCACATTTGTCCTGACTGGGACCCTGGAAGAGTTTAAGTCATGACCCTTTAATTCTCACTGTAAATTGTCTGTCTGGGCGTGTCAAGAAAAGGACATTCGAACACGGGGAAAGATTTAGGCACTGAATTAAAAGTGGCAACCTGTTTGAAAATCTATTAGAAAGAGACAGAGGGATCATGCTGGCTAAAAACCCTGATGCAAACAAACACACACACATTCTGTGCAGGCAAAGCAAACCTTTAATAGAAATGTCTTCTCTGCTGGAAATTGTTTCCAGTGCAGCTGAAAGGCTCTTTTATGGAACTAGTCAAACATTGCCCTGTGTTCATCCTCTATTACTGCTGTGTAAAAGGCATGAGCACACACACTTCCACACGCACAAACATCCACCAAACAGTGAACTAGCAAGAAAAAAGCTTTGGTTTTTCTATTTCGGTATTGAATATTTAGGCTAAGGCTATTGTTAGTCTATACTTTTAACGTTTAGTTAACCCAAACTCAATTAAATGTAGCTGATTTAAATACAATTTTATATTCGCTCACATCCAATCAATTTTAATTAGTTCCTTCGCTCGGGCTTTCATTAAAATACAATAACACGACATGATGAACTGCTGTCATGTTATTTAGATATTTGTAACTACATGTATCCAGTACTTTGTCTCTTATTCTCAGTATTATTAAATATACTTTGTGGTGGTTCCTCAGCTTGTTGTCAGAAATTGTGTTACAAACATATACAGCTTCCATTCACTTTAGTTTAGTCTAAATATTTTATAAGAATGTTACCTTTTTCTATTCATATTAGTTGCACTTCTAAAATATTTGTGGTACATTTTTAGTTTCTACTAAAAGAAGAAGACCAAGTTTATAGTGCATTTTCTAGGTTGATTGGTGATATTTGTGTTTTTAAACCCCAATGAAACATATGTGTTATGTTATCCGTATAAGAGTTGCTATTTTTCCATTTTAAGTCATTTAATGACAAGTCTATAATCTATAAGAATTTACAAACTTTAAGTCACGCTAGTTGTATATAGTTTTCTTGAATCTTTATAATGGAGGTCATTTGAAACTTCAAGCAAACTTATGTGTGATGTTTTCTCTATTCTTACTTTTAGTATTTTTTTATAACAGTCCCTTAAGCTGTAAGAACTCACAAGCTTCTAGTTGTACTTTTTAATAATCGGTATTTATTAAATATTTGAATTGTACGTTTCTTGGTCGGGGGGGCCTCGAGGGCCACTACTGGTGTGGCTCGCCCAGGACGCCATTTGTGCCAGAACCGCCACTGCCCTCACAAACAGCTTGGTTTGTGCTGGGGACTGTAACAGTGAACAAGAGTGGGCGTTACTCCACCAACACAGCTCCCAGCAAACACGTCATTTTCAACAGAAAGAACAGGTTGTGCTCTAACTGCTTCCTCATGCAAGCGTGCGTATTTGGGTGGACAAAACACACGTAGGCAATTCCAAACAGGTCTCTTGCCTACAGGTTTGGGATTAGCTGTCATGCTGGCGACTGTTGGGAAATGAGTCAAACCAGCGTCTCAAGTTGTTTCCCCAAAGCTGCCATGTGGCTTTCCTTTACTTTCCTTTGGTCTACAGAAGCTTATTCTAAGAGGCTCAAAGTACATTTAGATTAGCATTCAAATGATTAAGATATCAAGTATGCACCAAAATATAGGGGGATTTTTTGGAGACCCTTGCAAAGAAGTGCTCACATTCTACAGCATCTGCAAAGCCCACCTGTCAGCACAGACTGATGAAAATAGAAGGATTTTCCAGATCTTATCCTCCCAACTCCAGAGTGACTTTCCACATCAGTTTGAAAACTGGACTAGTAAAATTTAGAAAATGAGATACAAGGCAGCACTCACATCTGAGGAGTGAGGGGCCCAAACATTTGATCTAAATTGATTTTATTTGTTTTCCTTAACAAATGCATATCTAAAGTAAAAATAAAAAATGTAACTTGATGCTGCACTGCAAGCATAAACATTTTATCTTTTAATAATCAAAGTTCACGCATGTCAAGTTCAAGACAACATTTGCTTTTTAGATTTGGACTGAATCTGAACATCCCTAAATTTACCCCTCCAAGCGGAGAGATATGGAAAAAATAATGCCTTCAAATTCAGACGTTACTGCCGCTTGATGACATCATCATTAGTCGCCGGCCTTCTACATTAGCGGGTAGCTGCCAGCGCTCAAAAATACATAACATCTGTTTCATACCATTAAAAAGTCATCCAAAAAACAAAAACTCAATTAAGTGCAATAAAGTACAAATCAATAAAGTACAAAACATGAGGTCAGGTTTGGCTGTACAGTAACAGCCCAGTTCTAGATTTTTGCCTGTGGGTAATGTACCGTTCAGCTGTGCTTTTCTTTATTCCTTCACAAAAAGAAAACAAAGAAATCACAGAAAGCGATGCAAATAAACTGCATTCAGAATAGAAAACTAAGGCGTATGGCAGTTAAATTAAAACGCACAGGCAAAATAGTAGTTACATAAGCCATCCATGACTGAGAGGTTCTCAACAGAGCTTTTTGTTGGTGTCATTTACAGGCATCGATGCAAAACTGAATGAACTCCAGACTGTCAGAGAACTGCTGAACATGCATGACCACAAAAGCTTTGCTGAAGCACTGTCAATACAGTCACAATATCCAATATAACCTTCTTTTACAGGCAAATGTTAAGAAAAACCCAATATAACCATCTAGAAATGGCAAAAAAAAAAACTATTCGTTTTTAAAAGTGCATTTTTTAACCTTAAGTCACTAGTGTATCTTGAAGGATTCAAGTCTTGCTGCTGCACTTTCAAAGCTGCCATCTGAACTTGCCGTGGCTCTCCGAGGCATGCATGTGACAGTGTCAGAGTCAATATATCAACTGCTGCACCCGGGCAGCGTGATGTAATCCTGGTGTGTGACTCAGACTGGCAACACATGGCATCGGCAACACAAGCATATCCAACAGCACGCATCGTCCAACTGGCACTGTTGGGATTCGGTTGGGCGTTTGCCCCTCCGAGCACGTCAATCAAACGGCTTTTAGAGACGCCGGCCCAAGGCCCCAGAACGCCTGTGCAGCTCTTTTCGTCTCCAGCGAGCCCGCATCCTACTTGCTGAGCTCAGTTGAATAAGGGATGAGGACTTCAACAGCAAGGCTTCCCTTTCTATTCTTCTTTCCCTACAGAGACCAACGCAGGCTAACCCCTGACCTTGACCTTTGACTCCTTTGTGTGTGCTTGTGTGTTCCTCTGAAAGTCGGAGGGCAGCTTTCAGTCACAAATAGATGTTTTATCCTAAACAAACCCACAGCTCAAAAACTAGTCAAATAATCACGATTTTTAATCAAATAAAAGCTTAAGTTCCTTTTTTACATGACATTTCAATAGAATTTGGTTTATTTAAGAGAAAAAAAATTGAAAAAATTACTTTAAGACTCTAATGTTAAGATGCAGACTTTTCTAGATTAAATGATCAATAAAATATTTAAAAGGAAGCTACTTATAGTGTTGGACCATTTGTTATTGTATAAGTCCTTGTCCATCAATAACCAACAAGCCAAACCTTCAGAGAAAATAGAGAAGCAACCTAAACTAAATACATTGGGGAGCTTCAGCTTGAAGACAGCCCAGCAGGCGCCGGTGGGAAATGCCAAAATATTTTACTCCATTTTGTATGGTTTGCTTTCACATGCTCAATAGAGAGTGGTCCAAATACAAAGTTAGTCGTGTTATTTTCGATCATTCCAACTTTTTGTAATTATCACTTCATCAGGGCTCTAAACTAACTTCTTGCACTGGTGCACACAGCATTAGTAAATGCATTTTTCATTTCCTCAAACTATTTTCCTCAACTGCTTCAGTCTTTCTTTTGTTTTTAACATCTTCATTTTGTACTGTCAACAAAAATGTCACCAAATGTATCATTACTGCACATTGAACTGGTTATTCTATTATTAAAAGCTGTTTGTCTTTTTCACCTGAACGCTTTTTTGTTTTTGTAAAAACAGGATGATATATTTTTATTTTATTTGAGGGAGGAACAAACAAATTTTATCGGAAAGTATTTTAATCTCCTGACCATACATGGAGTTCTGTTAAGCTGTCATCAACCTAACACTTCAAGCTTTTTTGTATGACATAAATAGTTAATCAGTTTATTAATGTTCATATTAAATAACCAGACTTACTTAATCTAACACTCCTATTATCCTCACATTATTTGAACATAACAGCCGTCTCCTCCACGGTGTGTGCAGTACCATTGACAGCCATATTCCTCCTGTTCCAACTACGTTTGGGATCTCGCTATAACCACCAATTTGCAGGACAATCCTCTGAAAAACAGAAAACCACAACCAACTGCTTAAGCCGGTGCGGGTGGCTGTCTCTGGACTACTTCTGGGTGTCATTGCGGCGCTTTCAAGGGACCTGA
Organism: Adrianichthys oophorus; assembly: GCA_036245035.1. Classification (NCBI taxonomy): domain Eukaryota; kingdom Metazoa; phylum Chordata; class Actinopteri; order Beloniformes; family Adrianichthyidae; genus Adrianichthys; species Adrianichthys oophorus. The sequence continues at coordinate 16,776,972 of BSAI01000201.1, read as the reverse complement.
TCTGAATAATTAGAATAGTATCTAATTGAAACTCCACCATTGTGAGTCTACACTGCTGCATAAGCTGGACACACTAGTGCAACTTGAGATTTTTATTGGCTGCGTTATTAAGAAATTAAATTGCATGTGCAACTAAACTGATCAAAGTCTGGAGCCCTGCTTCTTTAGATTTGAGCTGTGGGCACATGTGGTCTACACAGCTCAATGTAGACCAAACAATACACAATGAAAGTGCCCTTGAAATACCATCATTTCCCTCAGCTTGTAACAAGTTAAACAAAAACCCTTTTCCCAAGTCCTCTTTCTATAAACCTGACATTTGACAACAATATTTTCTGTTATTTGATGGGAGAAAATGTTTCCTCTTATCTTCTGGTATGATGAGTAAGGATAATTATTGTCAGCTCTGACACAAATTAAAATGTTCTCACCAGCACACAAATGACAGGGTGTCTGATTACTACCCACTGACTGTTCCTGATATGTGCTGACAGTCTTCATTAGATCATCAGGATCACATGTTTTCTCTAACCTCATTTCACCACAAGAAGTCCCAAACCTGTGTTTAAAAAAAAAAACTAGCAGCAAACATTAATTACCTTAAAAACTTCAGGAAACGTGTCAGAGTACTTATTATATACTGGAATCATGGAAGGGATTTGAAATTTTCAAATGAAACAAGACAAATAGACATTTTAATAGCAGTATTGTATGAAGCATGTCTAAGCATCCTGTTTAGTAGAAAAAGGTAAGATTAGTCTCAAGTTAGTTAAACAGGGATGATTTCTGCAGGGGGCGGGCATTTAAATTGCTTTAGAAACACAAAAAAATGTACCATAGATCACATTTTTTTTTTTTTTTTCACATTTTACCTTTGCAAGATTGTTCTATCTCTTAACCTTTATTTGTCAATACATTATCTTAAGCATGCTCAACATTTGGATGCAAAATTAGCCAAAAACATGAATCAGCTAGGTTTTATTTTCATATTTGGACTACTTTGGGGGATTTGAGTTGGTTTAAATGTCAAGGTGTTAATTCCCATTATTATTCTGCATCAGAAAGTACAAATTCTTACAAAATCCTTGTTTTCATTAAAGACCTGATCTTTTGAAAGCATTCCTTTGCATCCAGCTGACGATGAGAGGCTGGATTTTCTTATCTCATCAACTGCACTACGATGCACTAAAAGCAGCAATCTTTGAACTTTTTTTCCCTCCGTACAAATTGGTTGTATGTTTATTGTGTGTTTGTTTATCTGCACTATGTTTCCTCTATGCCTCTCCTATTTCGGCATTCCTCGCCTTCGCCTCATGCTGTTACAACCAGAACACCTGCAGTGCACCCTCCACATACTCGCATCCAAAAAAAAAAAAAGAAAAAAGAAAGGCATCCATTCTAAAAAAACAGGCGTTCCTCTGTTGCTATGGGGACCAATTCAACCCTGTCAGCACTCCTAAGGTTCCCAGGGAATAAGGTATAATTTGCCCTCAGAAAGATCCTTCACTCCTCTTCTCCTACTCCCACTCCACACAAGACTCTCCAAGAAGCAGCGCACATACTTGCTCCATCCGTGGGCTGGAAAAGTTGGTGGAGAGCGGGGAGGAAATATGTGCATCTGCTGCTGGGATGTGGGAAGCCCATCTGATGCAAAGACTGAGCAAGGCGAAATCGAATATTCTGAAGATGGGGAAATCCATCTTCAGAAAGATCCTATGAGAAGAGTTCGCCCTTCAAGTTTCTGCTGGAGGTGCGTAAACAGCACGGGGGCTGAAAGCCTGCAGCTCTGGGACAAATAAAAACCAATAAAGCACTGTTGGAAAAAGGCAGTTGAATAAAAAAGTACTTTACTACTTAATAAATGGATTTTGAGCCCAACAACTAATGGTACATTATGTAACAGCGACGCAGTTCTACTGCTACAACTCCAGCTAAAAGCTATAAAACAACTGGAAGGAAGCACACGGTTATTTATGTGACCACTGTAATACACACCTATAGCAGGATTATTACTGTAACTGACCTATAACTCTGCGGTTTAGACTCAGTGAAGCAATGAGGGAGGGAGAATCCCCAAACGTTCTTCTGGATTCCCTTGGATTAAGCATTCCGTCAAAACAGATCAGAAAATGAAATTTTCAGTTGGTGATTACATCTATAATACATGGGAATTCCACAGTCTTTTCTGCAGCTGGGACACGACCTGGCACAATATGCATCCAGGCTGGATCTAAATGACAACAACAACCTGCTTTTTTGAAGGGATCAGTTGAGCTTCAACAAGCAGAAATGACTTGCACAGGGATAGCTGATCTCTACGCCAGAGGAGCACATGGTTTATCCTTTCTATACATAGACCTGGAAGTGCGCTTCGTACTAGTGTGCAGAAATGAGGAAGAAGATATAAGAACGGTCAATAAAGGAACTACTCCTTTTAAGTCTGAGGGGGACAAGAAAAAAAATCCATCTGAATGCTTCTAAAGTGACTTTTTAGAAGTGCTTACGCCATGTGAAGCTGATATTAATCTTTATGACAACAACCTGACATGCAAAAAACACATGCAAAGCAAGTTAATGTGTTACACGAGAACGCGGTTTAAAAGGGAATAGATGGGCTTAAGTCACATGGTGATAATGTAGCCAGGAGAGACAATAGATGATGATTAAAGCAACACCTTATCATTATGCGTGATATGCTGAGGATGTTAATGCAGCAGTCAAATTACCACAAACTCGAAAGCAGAAGAGGAGAACTGAACCAATCAGGCTAGCTGTCTGTCAAACATACAATTGAGTGTGAAATGATATGAAAAAAATTTTAATTTAAGAGATTGCTTGACAAACATGTTGGATTTATTATCCGTTTGAGCTGTTGATGTTTGCATTTCCTACACGGCACAATCTAATATCAAAGTACATCATTTTGCAAACCAATTTGCTTTCTTGTACTGTAGAAACCCCAGTACTCAGCTGTCTTTTAGCTGTTTTGTATATGAATAAATACAACCTTTTATAAGGGTCTCAATTAAGTCTCATGGTGCACCCCCCCCTCCCATTTTAAGAAAATGTCACTGTTTTTCATATCACATCTCCACCAATTAGGGATCTGATGAAAGACTTGAGTTCTAGACAGAACGGCACTAACCAGCTGCTGTATGAAGGAGGAGATATTTGAGCACAGGGATGTTTATGCAATGACTGATTTAATTAAAGTGGTATTCTTCACATGTAATGTAACCAACGTTTACTGGTTTATTAGCAAAAATGTGATGGGAACATCAACGGTCCAAGAAACAGCATCACTCCTCCATTGGATTTGTTCAAAATCAATGCATTTATTGATTTATCATTTAGTCTACATGCAAATCATAAACATAACTCATCACAAAACAAGAATAAAAGTTAGTTAGATTATTTAGAGTGGATAAAAACTGAAAAATGCTCAGGTTGCAAAAGTTTGATTAAGTTTCTTATAGAGGTTAATCTGGGGTCATGGGATGTGCTAATGGAGGGGAGGGGGAGGGTAATGAGTCGGTTGAGCTTTTATTTCTGAGTCTTTGGTTTTTTTTTTATTATAAAGCGCTTCGAGTACACTAGTGCAAAAAAAACGCATTTTTATTAATAAAGTTTGACTGATTTATAAAGTTCGATAGGTATATCAACACCATCGGGTAAAAAATGTAGCCAAATGTCCAATAAAAGCGAGCGTTTTTCTTCAATATTAAAAAATCTTCAGAAAAAAGCTTCATGATCTATCAAGTTCAAGACACTGACATGTGGGCGGGCAAGGCGGAAACAAAACCTGCAATCTTTCAATCAGAGGTCAACCGCTCTACCTCTGCATCACGGCCTCCCATAACTATAAATAAACTTTTCATGAACATCTTTTTTGCTATTGCATACTTTTTATTTCTTCACATTCATTCATTCATTCATTCATTTTCCAATCCGCTTTATCCCTTTCGGGGTCACGGGGTTGCCGGAGCCTAACCCGGCTACTCATGGGCGAAGGCAGGGTACACCCCTGGACTGGTCGCCAGTCTGTCGCAGGGGCCACAATCACACACCCATGCACACTCACATTCACACCTAGGGACAATTTAGAGCAACCAATTAACCTATGAAGCATGTTTTTGGACGGTGGGAGGAAGCCGGAGTACCCGGAGAAAACCCACGCATACACGGGGAGAACATGCAAACTCCACACAGAAAGGTCCCCCAGCCAGGACTTGGACCGGGAACCTTCTCGCTGTGAGGCAGGAGCACTAACCACTGTGCCACCGTGCAGCCCTATTTCTTCACATAGAAAACAAATCCATCTTAATACGTTTTTACCAAAATTACTGTAAGTTCTTCGCACAATTGTTTTATATTTCGCTGAAGAAAATGTACCAATTCCCACTTGTCCTGGGAGTGGTGGCCTCACTGTCAACTTCCCTTTTCAATGACGGTTTTAGAAATGAGCTAGAAAGCGTCACAGAAGAGTTGGAGCAGGTCTATAATGTTATTTAGCCAACAACAATCAAGAAATTGTACACATAGTTTTTAGAAAACACTGGGAGCCTGATATTATTGATTTTATGGCAGGAGCCTGAGATTGGAAATGTATTGGAAATGTATATGGCCGGACTTTGGACATGCCTGCTTTAAAGGTTTGTCAAAACTCAGCTCTGGGCAAGAAGAAGAAAGTGTGGGGTCAAACCCAAGAGAATTGTGGGAAATAACACTTTAAAAAATGAAAAGGAGACGTGGGAAAATATCCCACAGGGGGGTTGAAAAACGGAAGAAGTGTCAGTGATTTGTCTCACCATGTCCGCTGAGATACTGGCAGTCATCGTGAAGGTTTCTGCGGGTCCTCAAGGGGGTTCACAGGCACATACACGCACTCTGTCGAAGACAACGCGGTCCCTGTGTTTTCTTTCTGTCTCAAAGGCTCCCAAAAGCCCCAAAACGTGCGTCCACGTCGGGTTTAAAGAACGAAAAGACAAGAAAATGGGTTTTATTCCTGGAGACTTTTTCTTTCCGGCCACATCGAGGTAAACGAGACGGGCTGCCTCTTCCTTTTTATTGCACAATCATTTCATTAATTATCCCACACTCCTTAAAGAAAAGGGGGGGGGGGGGGAAGCTGATTTCGAAAGAAGAGTTGAAATGAATTTAGAAACTAGGGCCTCCTTCCGATCTCAAATCCCCAACAATGTCCTGCTGTGTGTATAGTGCCTACGCCATGCGAAAAAATGGAAAGAAAGAAAGAAAGAAAAAACAATACTGCTGGCACATCCGGATGGGTTTTCTCTTAAAAAAGGAAGACAAAAATATCCTCAATGTTTCGGTTTTTTAGTTCCCCTTAATGAAGTCCAGGGGGTCTTGTGGTGAAAGACGTTAGGCGACTAAGTGTCCCTTTAAAAACGCGTGTTTGATTGTTGACAGCGCTCCGGACTGCACTGCTCGCCTGAGCCCCCTCAGCCCACTCAGCTGTCATTCTCTCTGACAAGCGTGGCAGCCGGAAGCAGAACATCCGGTCTGCATTTTCAAAATAAAATCAAGGTCAGTTTTTACATTTCAATGAAAAGTGTGTTATGGTGTTTTTAACATGTTCTTGTATCAATTTTTTCCTCATTTTTGGGGACATAGATATAAAGAAAAGAAACCTCAAATTTATTTATTATTAGTATTTTTTTTTACCAAAATAAATCAGGAACAGGTGAAAAAAAATGACATTTGAAAACAAATTGCTCTGTATATAGTATGTGTGACTTAGAAAATGTACTGGGCAGGCCTCAAGTTCTCTTGCTCCAATCTCTCAGTAATGGGAACAATCTCGCCCATAACTTAAAGGCAAACTGAACTACTGTCGCTCTGCTGAAACTATGTACTAGAAAAATATCAGGTTTTTGGTTTGGGCTAAGATCAGCATAATCATAAAAAACCTAAAAACCACTACGCTTTGAAAATAAATCAAAAGATGATCAGAATGGGACTATAAGTGTGGCATTTTTACTACTTTTATCAACATTAACTAAAAAGAACTGGACTGAAGCTTCATGCTCAATGGAGAAGAAAGAAAAAAAGGATGCAATTCAATTTCACAGAAATAAAATATAACAAGTGGACAAATATCCAACAAGCAGGAAATCTAAATACTCAACCAAATACATACTCATCAGTGTGAGCAAAACACATACATTGAGCATGTGTGGTGTGGATCATTTGTTCATGTTAAGGGTTACATTTAAATGATTTTCAATTAAATTTTTGTTTTACTTTGTTATCATTTTCGTTAAGGTTATGTTGAATGTGAAGTCTTTGGTTGAATGGGACTCAGTTGTTAAAAATGTTAGTACTAGAAGCCGTGCTCTAAGCTGGAGTTCAAACATTAGCTTTTAAAAGTAAGTACCATCAGCAGGGAGGCATTAAGTCCCATTTTTAGTCTTAGATATAACCTGATCATAGATTAGAACATCCACAATTGATTGATATATTTCCTTTTATTTTCAAACACAAACTAAAACAGTAAATGCGATTAACAAAAAAGTGATAAAGTGCTCCACGCAGATGCTCTTTATTCAGGCCACTGAGCTGGAGTGAGTGTACCGCCTATGAGGGCTCAGTCTGTGTGACACTCAGACATACTGTCACAAAAAGATTTTGAGTTATATTTTGAAAGAATGACTCAACATCCGTGTTTTGTTCACTCCACTGCTGCTTGATGCAGTCTCATTTAACATGGCGACAGTCTGCCAGTTGGGGAGTGGAACAGATCAGTTGTGTAGAAAGTAGTTGGAGCATGAATGGAGGTCAGTGTAGCTGAATGGGAGAACTAAGAGGATGTTGAGCATAGAGAAAAAAAAGGTTTTTGGTGTTTCAGACTGATGTCTTGGCTGTTGGAAAAGTTTTATCCTGATAAACTCTTTATGAAGTTTTTTGTTTAACAGCACATGCATATTGGTGGTCAAGCTGAAACTCTTAATTGTTAACTTGAGGATGGAGAAGGATTTGCCGAGCAAAAAAATAGGAACAGGGACTTTATGTCCTTGCATTTAAAGCATCCAGCAAAAATTCAAACATATGGCATTAAAAAAAAAGTTAAAATTAACTGCTCAGAGTTGTTTTGAGCTTTCTTTTGAAAAAACTATTTACTTTTTGCATCATAATAAATATGTCAAGAGACTAAAAAATGTTACACGTCCTTTGCCCCCTCCTTTTTCCATTCAGTTTATTGCTAGTGGAGCTGCAAATAGTTTTCATCTTCCAACTATTGCAAATTGAGATTGAGAAATTGTGTTTTTCCTGGATTAACAACCTAATCTCCCTACCATAAATAGAGAATGGGGAGGTGGTGGTGAGTCTGGCATGCAAAGCGCAAACAAAGCAATAAGCGTGTCCACGCAAACACAGCAACGTTTGAAAGTGATTTTGTTTTGGCTTTTTGAAATGAAGGTCAGTGTCTACCAGGTGAGCAAAGTAGGACAACAACGATTATAATCATTTCCAGTTCATCTTCTGATTATAGCTGTGCAGCTTTTATTCTGAAAGACCAATTTCTGGGAGAAATATTTATGAGCCCCCAGCTGATAACCAAAACAATAACTGTGTTGGAGTTAGCAGAGCAAAGCTGCATAAGCTGTGGGCTGTATAGGGAAACATTCAATCGGTTCATGCACCAAATAACCCGAGACAAAGGGGTATTTGTCCAGCATCCTTAAAGGACGTCTGATCAGGGACGTTAACTTCTGTCCTAAACTTGGAATCTTGGCGTTTGTTGCAAATCACTGTGTGTGGGGCTCTTTACTGTGACCGGCACATCCTCCGTAGTAGTCCTAGATAAAATTGACTGGGAGACAGCCACTCTTGTCACTCTGGGGGTTGCCCGGGTAGTTATAAAGGCTCCCTTGTAGCTCTCTTATAAAGGTCTGGGAGACGGGGAAACTGTGGGACATTAAATCTGGACTGAAACATCTTTCTTGTGTTGCCTGGAGTAATAATTAATAAAGACATGAAACCTGATTCTTAATTCAACCATTTCATTTGCCATTTTTCAACCAAACAGGCAAAGCAAAATAAAAAAAAACACATTGAACACCTTTGCCTTTCTATAGCTTAGATTTAATTGGTTTGTAGAAAAAAAATCAGGTATGATGACATGAACAAGAAAAATAATGAAAAGTATTTTTAAGAGCACTCCATAATAAAAAATGTAAAGATATGTATCAGTCCCCAAGAGAGTCCATCATTATCAGTATTACAATAAATGTGCTGCACAAGTGGTTATCTGAGTTTGGATTACGCAGCAGTTTTGAGTTTTTCAAGGACTGTTGTTTTTAATCTATAGATATGCAAGGATGAGAATTTAAATTGTTCTGGATGTTTAAACCAATGTCAAATGTAATCAGAAATGTAGGCACATTTCTTTGCTCTATATTTTCAGGCTCTATATGTTGTGTTAGTGCATCCAAGTTTCTCTGTGCTCTGCATTTTCCCTCCTCAGCACTTCGCCTACACTTGTTTGACAGTGCAGGTCTATGTAACATGAACCCCCAGGTCACCTTTACTACAGTTTCCAAGTTCCTGTCTTTAGGGTCCACTGATCAAATATAAATATTTCATTTAAAAAGAAAACAATACACCTCTGTGAACCTCTAAATCCCTTCACCTGTTCTTTTTTTTTTTTGGTTTTACAGCAAACAGAGCCTCACTCAGCCCACACACAGACAGTTCTTGTGTTATGATTGAAGCGTGGTTACGGTTCAGGCCATGAACTGTCTTCCTTTTCCCTGTTGTCAGTCATTGTCAATCCGTTGTGAGTTTTTTTTTTTGTTTTTTTGTCTTTGAAAAATGATCTCCACAACACTTAGGGTATTAGTGTAGAAATTCTCCTGCAAGGTGCCTCCCCATTTTTACCGCCGATTTTTAGCATGTGCTGTGTGTTATCCGCTATTTTTGGATGCTGGATTGGACTGGACAGCGACAGAGATACTCTTGCTTGCTGCTGATCTCACATAACACCCAGCATGACGCCTCACTCACGCTGGCTGCAAGGACAGTTTGATGCTTCCAGAGGAGGTGTGAGCAACTGTTTTCCCCTCCACATCTACACAATGGGGATTATTGTTGATCCTTCCCTGCTCATCTTTACCCTTCCCTTTGACTCAAACTATCCATGTGGATTGGGGGAATTGCCCTCCTTTTTTTCTATTCAACTTCTTTGTTTCTCAACTTTTATGCTCTGAAAATCTTTCAGCACTCATATTTGCAGTTTGATGTGTCAAATTCTTGAATTTGAGAATATCTCTCATTGTCCTAAGTTCTGTTAGACTTTCTGACTGATGCACTGCCACCAGACCTCAAAGAGATGCCTCTATTCTTCAGGATCACGTCCCTCTCAAAGGCAACAGACTGAGCCAGAGCTGGATTTGGCTCAGCCTCAGACTCACCAAAAGACTCTAAGCCTGAGCTTATCTACGGCTAACTGTTGTTCTGTCGATCAGAAGGAGGTGGGCACTCCCCTAATCTGCCCACCTGTCTAACACTCACTGGTAAATCCACATGGATGTTTATCTAGGGATCTCCACCATGTCCCGCACGCTAAATTTAAGATACACGTTGTTTCTGTGATTTCAAAGATGCTCCCTTTAAATGTTTGTGTTTTTAATTTTTGTCACAACGGGTGCGCGCGGTGACAGAAGCAGCACTTCAGCAGTTACAAGCCTCCCCCCCTCAGGCTGTGATAACATTTGTCATCGTGGCACTCCGTCTGCCACAGAAGGGAAATAATACAAGTGCTCAGTGCTCATACACGGTTTTGCTGTACACCTGCTACAGGGATTGTAGATTCCTATCTGTCCTTTTTCTGTTTATCTAAGTCGTATTGTTATTGCAGATAATGCATTTTTCTGGAAACACAATATCTCCCAGAAATGAACTGTTTGGAGAGCGTGGACTTCTCTTTAATCTCTGCTTCCTTGTTTCGACTGCTCTTACACACCGTTAACAGAAGTTAATGACCTAACGGCACAGAAAGTTGACCTTCTGTATGTGAATAAAATGAAACTTTACTTGTAAAATGATACTTCATTGAATTTATTATCTAAAAATAAACATGCAGGAATTTGTTTTCTTTGTTTAGTGGTTACAAACATGCTTGTATTGTTAAAAAAATGCATGCATGTGGAAGGTAATTGGTGAGTTTTACTATAACAAGCACACTAAAAACGTAATGGTTAAACATAACCCTAGTTGGGCTGTTTTTAAAATAACTCCAAGGTTTAAAAGGGGCTACGCTTTTTCTTGGTTACTCTAACTCAGGAAAAAAAATCATATATTGGGTTAAAAAGAGGCCATGATAACCCAAAACGTGTATTGCTCCAAAAAGTAGCCCAAAAATATATTCCAACATTCATAACCCAAGAATCTTGTTGAAGAAATAACCAAAGTGTTTAAATGATTTAATGTTCCTGACTCACACCTGAGTGGTCTTTTAATATCTGTGTCGTTTTCTAGGATATAGTTTCTGCAGAGCAGCAGTAGTTCATTACAAAACCACCTCTGAGTTGTGGGTGCAGAACAACCCCGCTCCCTTTCCCTTCCCCTTTACAGAGAGCTCTCTGTTAACTCTCTCTCCCCTTTGCCTACGGCCTCTCACACCCCCAACCTAACATTACCAAAGCAACAATTGATACGCTATTGACACAACCAATATTGGAGCTATCCTGCACAGTTTTAAGCCAGATTCCAGCTCAGTTGTCTATAAGTGAATGCATCAGAATTGAGCTGAGCAGGAAGCTTGCTGCCCATTAAATTTCTGCTTTATAAATACGATGTTTTTTGTCTGCTCCTGATTCATAACAATTCAAATGAAGAAATACTCAGAAATGCAATGTTAAGCTTAATTCACTCTAAGTATTCACTATTTCATAAGAAAAATGCCTAAGAACATGTTTAAAACATCACAAACACAATTTTTATAGGAGTGGGTATTTGATACATTGTGGATGTATTTACTTTTTACTGTTGTATTTGAATACCTATAATACAGACTCTTTCTCTTTCAAGGTTTATCTACAATGCAGATTCTATTGATGAACATGATTCATGGTCTGTACTTTAAACCCATTTTAAAATGTTTGGCTTTGCAGAAAAAAATCAAGGTTGTTCAGTTTCTTTTTTATTTAATTTGTCAGTAAAATTAATGAATGATAGTTTTTTTTTTTTCAGTTTAAATTGGAGAAAGTTTATGTTTTAACAGTCTGTTCTATCTTTGTATGAATCTTAGCTTCATTTTCTTTCACTCTTTTTGCATAGACCGCCTGTTTTAGCTATTTCTCTGACATTTTTTACTTTGCCTTTCTGCCATCTCATTTGTTTTTCATGTCTTTTTCCTATTTTGTTTATTACCCGATATTTTTAATGATTTTTTTTTCTTTTCCAATACTTCTTTCTTCCTGTCTTTTCACTGTATTGTTTTCCTTTTATTGTTTTTCACTTTTATTAATCCCATATATCCTTGCCAGTTTTTGCCTTCTTCCCATCAATATTAATAATTGCCTTTTCATATTTCTTTTTTTTTTTCCTGCTGTATTTCGTAGAAAAATGTCTTCATTCTGTCCATCCTTCTATCTTTCCCCTCTTCCACTCATCTTTTTTTCCTTCTGTTCCTCCCTAAAGATCCACTCACTACCAGTGTGTAAAACCTATAAATGCTCCAACGTCTGCCCTCGTCTGAACATTCCTTCGCTCCATGTCTGCAGCTCGGATTTGTCCCAGCCCTAATCACCTCAGTAATCACACTCAGGTGACACTGGCACATGTAGGGTTGTGCTGCCATCTAAAATGCCTCACCTGGGTGGATCACACAGCTGTTGTTTCAGAGCCAACAATTGGTGGTGCCACTTTCTGCTCTGACAGCCTCCATTTTCTTTTTCACCTCCCCCTCTTTTGATCGTCTTCTACTCACCCCTCCTTCATGACGGAAGGAGCAGTGCATACAGATTACGGCTGAGTGTCTCTGCCGTATTTCCCTTTGGAAATACGTGTCTCCTTTGTTTATAGGATTTTAAGACTAGGTAATTATTTTTGTATTAAACTCCAGTGAGAATAAACTAGGCTGTTTGTTTAGATTTACCCATGACAATAAATGATCATTTCTATTGTTTGTCACTCATAAACAAGTTTATAACAGGATTATGAGTTATTTTTTAATTGAAAATAGTTATTTTCAAGCAATCAAAGCAAAAAAAAAACAAAAAAAGGCAAACGTTTAATCCCAACCCTATCATGCTCTACCTAACCCCTTTATTTTTTTACATAAATTCACATATTTTTTGTTTCTCATGTGGTCACTAGATTGTTTTCAGGATGACCTGCTGGAAAGTAAATTCAGGGTGTATTCCGACTGGAAAAGTCCGTTGGTTCGGACCGAGTCCACATAATTTGGTTCGGATCGAGTCCTAAAGATTGCGTTTGGTCTGTATTCGAGAGATTTCTGTTTCGGACCAAAGCTTATAAATAAAACCGTGTGACTAAAGATCTCTTCAGTCATTGGTCAGGAATTACGAGGCGGGTCAAAACAACAAGGGAAAGTTGGAGGCGCTCTAAAGTCCTTGTTAGGGTGATTAACTTATCAAAATGTTATATTTTGATTACCAGTTTTGAACAAAAGGAACAACAATTTTTATTTTTTACTTTGGTACGGCGGAGGCGTGCTAGAAGACGGTTACTGGTTACTGTGTGTGCTTTAACTCAGAGGATGTTAGCAGCTGCAGGGGAGATGTCGGCTATGACGGTAGAATGATACAGGTTTATGACATTTAGATTGTGAGAAAACGTCTGTTATCAGGTTAAAAGTTGTTTTAACCAGACCACATTTCAATGAGCTGCTATGTCTCATCGCTGAACTTCAAGCTACAAGCTACGTCTAGGATGACGTCACAGCAGCGCGTGCCAAGCAGCGAGACGCAGAAAAGTATGTAAGAAGCGTTTTCAGCTGTGTTACAATAAAAGTTCTAACAAGTAAACAGTTGGACCAGCTATTTCCTCTTTGACAACACGACAAACAATGCTTTACATTTGTCCGCAGCTCACCGGTCGCTGTATTCCTGATGTGTTTACAACACGTGACTGGGCTACGGTGGCCATATTGGTCCAGTTTTTTTGCTCCCAGAGCGAACGCTGGTTCATTTTAAGTGGACTTAATGTGTCCAGTCTGAACCCTAAGAAAAAAAATACACTCACATTTGCACCTAAAGCATTGGGTCAGTTTACCGATTGACCTTAGAAGCATGTTTTTGGACTGTGGGAGGAGGCCTGAGTGCCAGGAGAAAGCTCACATATGCACAAGGAGAACTCCACACAGAAAGGTCCCAACCAGGAGTCGAACAAGGCCTGCTTGCTGTGAGGCAACCACTGGTCCACCATGCCGCCCCAACTTGCAATATCTGTCATTAATGTCAATTACCTTTCTTCCTTAAAGTGACCAGAGTTAACTGAAATGTTTTTTTTTTCCTTTACCAAACTTATGGACAGAAACAGTACAATACAACAGTGTCTTCTAGTCTTATTCTAAGGTGATATTAACGTGAAAGATTAGCATTTTTATCAGCTGGTTTTTGATACCGTATCATGATCAACCAAATAGACAGCACTGTTGACATTTCATCTTGGACATACACCTGTTGAGTCACTTTGTGATCAAAGAAAGGAGCCCATGCACAAAAAATATTTAAACTGGTGAGTTCTACAGTATGCTTTATTCTCAGAGAATCTCCTGGTCATCAGCATTTTTATAATATTGAATCAGATTAGACATTTTAATCAGCACGATGATTCAAGTTAACCATTCCATTAATTAATCTGCCAAATCTGTCAAAATCCAACAAAGAAAACATCAATTTAAGAGAGTTCCTATAATCTGAGCTACTGGCACATATTCACCTCTACTAACCATTACAGGAAATGTTATTTGATTCTGTGTCTGGTTATAAATTCTCAACCTTTTTTTCTGAAGCATGCTGGGAGTTTCAAAGTGTCCTAAATTAACCGTGGTTTAATTTAGGTTGGTTCAAGACTGATCACTGTAAAAAAAATATATATATATACGGTCATTTTTTATGTTAAAAAATAGGGAAAAAATTAGCTATAAAAAATGAATCAGAAAAATGAAAAATGTTTTGATAAAAGACTGCTGTTCCACAAGTACAGATCCAATTGAGTCAATAACGCATTCGCATAACATGCCATCACGCTTAACAACTGACTTAAGGAGGAGAAGGATGAAATCAGAAAGGAAGTAAATGGGTGGTCTTTCATCCAAACAATAACTTTTCTGCTATACCCTTCATTTATTCCTTTCTGAACCTCTTTTTTTTTCTTCTGGTGCCGCCCCATTTGCTCTATTTCACCTCTTTAAGCTCCTGAATTTCCCTAGGGGAATTATTCCCAAGGGATAAGTAGAGTCTAAAGTTGTAGTCATCTAAGTAAAAGTGAAGAAAACCATAAGCAAACATCAGCAAAAAGTAGAAAGTACCAAGAAAGATCTGGGCTGCATTTGCACGACATCCATGACTCTCCAGCCTTTGGGTTACACTAGTCCAGCAACTTTTAGACCTCTGCCTTCCCTGCTAACAAGACAACTATAAAAGAAAACTTGGTAGATCAGCAACAACAATCGCAGGAAGGAAAATAAGCTAGCAGTACGAGCTAGTTGCTACCAGCCAGGTATCAGCAAAGGCAACTGACAGATGTTGTGTGGCATGCAAGCAGTGGCAGCAGCCAAATCTGAAGTTGGCAGGACTTCAGCTTGCTCTGTCACTGCCTCTATGTCAGCCAGTGCTTAAGGGGAACAGCGATGGTCCAACAGAGCAATCAGCTGACCGTGGAACAGGCCCTGACAGTCAGAAGGCTTTGGTCAGAGGCCTGAAAGCACCCCGCTGACAAACCCTAAAACTGAACATGTGTTGCTGGAACAGTTGTGTAGGTGTCCTGTCTGTTGCCCTGATGCTTGTGACTTGAGAGAAAAACAGACATTCCGAGTTTGACACATGAAAGAAAGGTGGTATGCTTCTCCTGTTCTGAAGTTAAACTTAAGGATCAACTCTGATCATCCTTTGAGCTATTGAAAGCATTCCCGTTGGCTTTTTAATTATGATTATGCTGGTTAGCCAAAATGTTAAAAAAAAAAAAAAACTGTTGTTTTCCAGTATGTAGTTTCTGCAGTAGTTCATTAGAAATTCGCATCTGAGTTTGTGACTGTTGGCACACGTTAAGCCCACCCCCGCTTCCTGTCATCCATCTGTTTCCACCCTCTCGCGCTAGCTTACTCACCCCCCTTCTCCAATCTAGCGTTAACAGTGCAACAAAAACAGCAAGCAACTGTGTGATACTATCATGTGATGAACCGGATGCCAGTTAAGACGAGGAAAACAAAGACGTAAGCAAATCTATTTGTCTGCAAGTGGATGCGTCAGAATGGAACGAAGCAGGGAGCTGGTGACCTGCCGATTGTGGTTTCTACGTAACAACTACAAGCTTTTTTAGTTGTGTTTTTTCTGTCTGCTGATTCACAATTTGAATTTAAAAAATACTTTCAAACACAATTTTAAATGTATATTTCTTCATTTACGTCCTCCATCATGAGAAAAATGCCACAAGAACACGCTAAAACACCAAAAACACCATTTTCATTTGGAGTACAGTTTTAAAACTTTCCGCTATGGTTTGAGGTTTATAAAGCCATCGCCAGACAAGAAAGTGCTCTTTACTTATGACACACGTACAAAATATAGAAAAACAAGCTGAATAAAGGCAGGAAAAAAAACAACAAATTGTCTCGCAAAACTAGTGAACCTGGAAAGATTAAAAAAGAAACCGAATTGGCACGTGCGATGTAATAGTGTAATTTCATGTTTTCCTTTTGGTCCTAGAAAGTCATTTTTTATCTTGCGTGACATGATGAATTTCACAAGAGGCACAATCCCATCAAATAGGACAAAATGTTATCTTTCTTGAATTTTAAATGTGGCTTTCCATCAGTCATTCTAACTAATCTCGCTTTGATCCGGCTCAGTCTCATTTGTTTTTTCACTAATTTGTGTGTGTGTTTCTGATAAGTGGACAGTCCTCAGGCCCCTGGTCGTCCTGTCCTGTCAGTAAATGGTGTCCACCTAAACTTAATGATAATGGAACTAATTTCACCAAAAAGAGCTGATTTTACAATATATTTTTCTTTAATAAATTCTCTTTTAGTCTCAGTACTTCAACTTTGTTAATTATGTCTTTTGTCAAACACTGGAGAAAAGCAGAGAAGAATCCGACTCATGAACGCAGAGGCGGTAAATGTAGAAACACAGAGGACAAAATAGTAGGTTGTTGTTTGAATGTGACTGACGGTACAGCATGACCTGCAGCTATTGAATTTAAAACAGGCCTTTTTGAAGCAGAACTGCAGCTGAAAGCTTCTAAGTACCTTCATTCATACAAATAAACAAAGATGTTTCCAAAGCTGCAAGCAAGAACTTCTTTTACATGCTGTCAACTATAGATGCAGATAGCTGTGAGGTAAAATGCGCTAAAATGTTTGCAGAAAGATTTTTCATGTATCAAGGACGGATGGATTGTGGGTAATCAAACAGATGGATGAGTCAATAGTGGATTCACACAGGTCATCTCTGTGAATCAGTCACTGGCACAGTGCATATGAGAACCAATATGGGCTCGCGGAAAGATCCAATTTGCCACTTAGGGTTAAGAAGGCGACTAAAATGAACTTATAAACCTTCTGCTTGTTTTTGAAGGAAAATTTAAAATTCAACTAGTTGCACAGAAAGAAATATTTGGCACCAGACTATGCCAGCAGCTTTGTGTGGGACATTTCCTAGTTCCATCTCATCCAAGTATTCCACTGTCTGGCTGCCAGCAATGACCCAAAACCTGACATACTTGTCTGTGTGGGGATTTCATCATGGTGCTACACTGATGAGAGTCTCACGTGGATGTGTGTGATGCATCAGTGAGCGTAAAGAGGTCGATGGGCTAAAATTCAGATGAAGTATCAGTGGGACGTCAGATGTTAGTTGTTGAATGGGATGTTTTTCTGGTATTTTGAACAGTTTGTGGGTTAAACTGGAGATTTTACTCAGACTTACATTGAAGACAAGCGTGTTCTTTAACGCGTGTGATAAACCAGTTTAAACCATTTCCCTGCAACAACAAAGATGGGCTTTAGAAAACTCCACTCATTTGGATTTGAAAGAATTTTTTTTAAAAGAAGAGACAGTTTAAAAAGTAAAATGGAGGTTAAAAAACTCAAATGGCTCACCTAATACAGTCGTGATGACAAATGACAAATCTGATTTCACAAGACTTAGGCAGTTGCATTTCCGCCTACTTAATTATTACAACACAAAATCTGTGTTAAGCTGTATTGTTTTTAATAGTTTCAGTAAAGCTATAACATTTGCTTTACTATGAAAACAATTCATATTTTTTATTTTTCTGGGTTTTTTTCATCCCCTGCTCTGCACTGTATGACACAGCATGATCTCTGTTAGCATTTTGGCTTTGCCTCTTTAGAGCAAATCCAAGAAACATATTCGCACAAGTTTGAGTCCATCTAAAAGTGCCAAACTTTAAATTAGTAATAGTAAAATTTGAGTTATTAGAACAAGGAAAGCTGCTCTATATACTCTCCGAAAAGAAAGATGAATCAGAGAGTTTTGAAGCTGAGTTGGTGCTTGGTTTTCTTATAGGACAGCGCCACCAAGTGGAAAGATTCTGCAGGATACAAAGAATGTGGAAATACAGATGTGCTCTTAAGTTTGCACACCCTTAAAGACATTATGTTTTCTTGGTAATTTTTCAGAGAATATGAATGATAAAACAAAAACTTTGTTTTGAATCCATTTATTGTTTAAAAAAAAATCAGTTTACCCTTTTAAAATATAATCACAACAACAAAAACTTCCCAAATTACCCTGTTCAAAAGATTGCCATACCCTGATGATTTTGATCTGAAATCATGCAGGTTTGAATGTCAGCCAAAGGTGACTAAGGTCACTAACTGTGACTAGTTTACCTGTAATCAATGTGTGTACACAAATGGTCTCCCAGTTGCTGGTCTCCCAACAGACCCTTGTGTCCTTCATCCAAAGTTGCATTAACATTACGAGTAATGGGGAAAGCTAAAGAGGTGTCACAAGATCTACGGGAAAAGGTAACTGAACTGTACAAAACAGGAAAGGGATGTAAAATGATATCAATGATGTTTTGGAGTGTGTGAGGTACAGGAAACTTGATCAAAATTGATGACAAGATGAATGCAGGATGTTATCAGAAGATATTGGAGGAAAACTTGCATTCAACTGTGCATGGGACACACTCGGACAGCTTAACATGACAACGATCCAAAACACAAGGCCAAGTCCACCCGTCATTGAAGAATATTTTGGTTTTCTGCAACTTTGACTCATTGCAACCAAATATGTATAAAGAAAATCAAACAATTAAGAGCAAAATAAAACAATTTTATTTCTTTGGTTTGATGCAGAGTATGATGATCTCAGATGTTACTATTTAGATGTTAGCCTTGATGGAAGCTCCTGATATCTACTGCACGAGTTATGTTTAAACTCAGCTGAGAAATGTGGCCTGCTGTCTGCATACAAGCGAGGAAAGAGACTGAGCACGTGCTCTGATGAGTTCACGTTCCAGCTTGCCTTTGGGAAAATAAAATGTGTCAGCTTTTAAATGCCAAAGATGAGAACGACCATGTGGGCTGTTATCTTTGCCACAGCCGGCGTCTGTGAGGGTAAAGGGGGGGCATCAGCTACAAGGGGGATCTGCAAATGTGTGAAGGCACTGATATGTTGAGAGACGTGCTGTCATCAATGGGATAATTTTGTATCTTTGTGGCCAGTGTTTGTTTTCTGCGGGATAAAAAAAGACTTCGTCCTGTACCATTTCCAACAAAACGGCTTTCATAGACAGACCAGCTAAAATCTGGATTTCAGTTAAAATGATACGTTTGTAATCAGAGGAGTTACATGATGTGACATAATTCAACAAAACTGTGTTCATCCATAAATATGGAGTTGTATTCACACATGCTTTTTTCAAAAACAGTTAATTTTAATGTTAAATCTGGTCCAATCTGTATTTTTGGAAGCTTTCACAAATTTTTTATCTTCTATCTACTTTTCAGTTTGCTTCCAAAAAAGATTAAAAAAAAAAAAAAAGAAGCCCCCGCCTTACCCCCAAAATGAACAAAACAGGTCGTCTAAAAATCTGAAAAGAACACAAATCTGCCCAACTCCCCAGATGGGAAAGGCTCCAGCAACCCCATGACCACAAAAAAGGGATTCCGCAGGTTTGGAAGATGGATTGATGGTTACAATTTCTCAAATCAAGCTGACAAATGACAGTGTTCAGAATACAGAGGCAAGAAAAAAATCTATCTTTTAGACAAGGAAGATATTAAATGAAATATATACACTCATCGGCCACTTTACCAGGTACACCTTGCTAATACCGGGTTGAACCCCCTGCCTTAACCCTTGGTGGCATAAATTCAATAAGGTAATGGAAACATTCCTCAGTGAGTTTGGTTCATATTGACATGATAGTATCACACAGTTGCTGCAGATTTGTCGGCTGCACATCCATGATGGAGATCTCCTGTTCCACCACGTTCCAAAGGTGATCTATTGGGTTGAGATCCGGTGACTGTGGAGGTCATTTCAGTCCAGTGAACTCATTGTCCTGTTCAAAAAAACCAGACAGAGACGATTCCAGCTTCATTACGTGGTGCGTTATCCTGATGGAAGTAACCATCTGAAGGTGGTACACTGTGGTCATAAAGGGAATAACACGGTCAGCAACAATACTCAGGTAGGCTGTGGCGTTGGAACTATGCTCAATTGGTACTAAGGAATTGAAAGTGTGCCAAAAAATATCCCCTACACCATTACACCACCAGTAGCAGCCTGAACAGTTGATACAACCTCCTCTGACCTCTGACATCAACAAGTCATTTCCACCCACAGAACTGCCACTCACTGGATCTGAATCTGAGGCCAGTCACAGAAACAAAGGGCTGATTCAATAAGGAGGAGCAACACCTTGTGATCATTTGGGAATTGTGGAGACCAACTGTTGTAGAAACACAGAATGCAAATGAGGCTGTGATGTCTATTTTAAGCAGCAAACAGTCATCAAGGCAGGGAGATTTTTTGAGCATTGCGAGTATGATGTCACCATGCTGTCAGTGTTAATATGTGTACACAGACTTGTTCGTTTTCAGTCTCAGTAAATAGAACAGTGAAAAAAAACACTCCAGTAGTAAACCTAAAAGACAAATGAATGTGTTGTTTATTCCAGAAGTGTCTGCACCTCATCGTATTCATCTCATTCTTTGGGCCTTCAAACAGTGACCATGAGGCAAAGGCACTTATGTTGAGGTTACACTGACGTTTGAAAGCGATTGCATAATCTGGCTGCCACTGGGATGAGGAAAACAGCCAGGAAGACTTCATCCTAAAATAGAGTTAGCACATGTAATTTACCTCAAAGCATGTCGCCAAAAAAAAGAGGAAAACCAGATGAAACAACCCCAGTGTGTCTTTTTTATTTGGAGATGTCACAACAGCATCCTGTGCTTGCACCACGCCATTTTTCCCCTCTTAAACAGCAGAAGATTATTTTCTTAATTTCACCATATTTTTACAAGAGTCGATGGGAAGAAATCAACAAAAAAGTGTTTATATGAAATAATATGTCATCGCTATTCACTGAATATCATATATTTACATTGGCAATTTAGGTCTTTAGATCTTCTCTTTTATTTCCCTTGTGTGCTTTATGGAAAAAACGAAAAATAAATCCAGTAGATAGCGGTAGTATTGTGTGCTAAAGTATGATTTTTTTGTATCTTTTATACAATCCACACGAATTAGTAATGAGATTTTTTACTTTACTTAGAAGAAAAAACAAATAAATGAACCAAAGGTTTTGGTCAGTCTTGACAAATAGTCTTTTGTTTTTGTATTTACTTTTTTTTTTTGTTGTTGTTGTTGCTGATACATTATTTCTCTGAAAAGCAAATATCTCTGGAAGCTATCTTTTTTTCAAGTATCATAATTTTTTTTTGCCATTTTTAATACTGATAGAACAACAAAAAATAATTAAATACATAAATAAATAAAATAGAGATCTTGTTCATAGAAATATATTTAAATATATTTGGCCCAAGGTTCAAAATCATTAATGCTGTGTTGTTGTTTTGTAACTGGAATAAATGTCACTAATACTTTATGATTTTGAATTAAATGTATTTTTTGTTTCAAATTTAAAAAAAAACACACATTTTCAACTCAGATTTAACAACAATATAGTTCTTATTCTATTTTAAAAACGATCAAAAATGTGGGATGTGGAACAGAGAATGGATTCAGACATGTAGTTACAAAATATGTCCACTAGATGTCGCTCAAAGATCACTTAGACAGAGTGTGAACGGTGGACAACAACTGGGATTAAAGGCTTTAGACCCAAGAGTGGCGCTGTGCGGCCAAGCCCGTCCAACACAGTAGGATGAGCACTTGTAGCCTGACCTGAAAATGCCTTCACGGAAACGGATCAACAGCTGACTGCTGCCACAAGGGAACAGCCGCAGCTCCACCGTGAAAAGTCACTGGCTTAGATTTTTAGCAATAAATGACAACATTGTACTGTCCACTTCCAACGAGTCATGTGAGCGTAAACGCAGTTACTTCTTGCTGCAGGCCCTCTCAATCAAACACAGCTCACACAAACACAGGACAATGTGACAAACCAACACAAACAGCAGCTTCCAGCTGTCGAGTTGGCCTCAGTGTGCAGCTTTTGTATTTTGGAGAACCAACAGCAGAAATGAAGGGCCAACATACACAATGAGATGATTCATGGGGGGAACTTCCCAACTGCTGCAGATTCTAAATTTCAAAGTGTGAAAAGGGCCCCCAAGAGAGGAAGCGGCCATGCCACATTCAGGGTCACACGGAGCTCTTATCAGAGCAGTGCAGAGGTCAGCTCCTGCCTTGTTTGGGCCTATTTGATATCAAGGCTTCTTCAGGAGGCCAAGGCTGATCTCATCACATAGCTGGAGATACGGGAGAAGACGCATCCTTGGAAATTTACACCACAGGGTTTTGAGACATGTTTGTGCTCCTGGGTGAGGACCAGGCCAGGGGTCAGTAAACAGCTTCCTAAGCAGTAGCTCCCATGAGGCTTTGTGGCTGTACAGTCTGTATTGTTTTTGTTTGGTGTTTTGGACTGACCACCCATATTCTTATGTCACAGGGATTTCATAGCCCATAATCCTCCTTATATAAATGGCCTTTTTTTTTGCCCTGAATGAAACCTAGGGAGTAAATTAAATCTCCAGCAAACTTTACTACCTCCACTAGTGCAATGAGTTTCACTACTGTTTGCATACCACACTAGTAAGCTAAAAATACAGTACAGACAGTTGTGGTGATGAGTCATGCTCCATAAGAACTGCTTATCAAGGCCTTAGTTGTCAAATGTTTTCTCACTTTTAAACTCAACTTAAAAAATAGACAAGTTTTAACATTTATCAAGGGCAAGATGCTCTAAAATTCATTTACGATAATCCTTTAAAAACTGTTTTTCAGATGTATTTCACCAATCAGACCCAACTTATTAAAAAAATGTTTATTGACAGCAGAAGCAATTTAAATTTTAACAATAAACAAGTTTTTTTTTTAATTATTTTTGCAATTACAGTGGTACATAAAGATCAGTAAAATAACTGTGATACTTCAATTTTGATAATGTTATTTAGAATAAAAACACGCAAAAGAAAAAAAACACTCAGGTCTAAGTTTTTTTTGTGTGCTGTGCACTGCTAGCTAAGGGAAATACTGTAAGCCCACCCCTTTACACTGTACCAGGCAGGATAGTGGTCTAGGAACTACCACCGGGGGAAAAAATAAGACTGGCAGAGAGATACCAACACGATACTGTGTAGTGTTAACTATACAAAAGAGAAAGAAAGAAAAAAAAAAAACTGTACAGCATAAAAACAACTGATATACACAGCCTTTTGTTGGCATTTTTTAAACCCCCTTGGGAACTAATGTATTTTCTTTCAGTAAGTGAAGTGTACAAGGGGATTAAATGCTTTACAAACAAGAAATTGACCACCGCACTGGCTGTCTACTCATCATCTTCCTCATCGTCGTCCTCCTCCTCTTCCTCTTCGTCGTCGTCCTCATCGTCATCGTCGTCCATCTTCTTCTCTGCCTTGGCGGGGGCTTTTGCTGGAGCACCTCCACCTGTTTTACCCTTTGCGCGGTAAGCAGCAATGTCCTGATGAGAAGGGGGGAAGAAAAAGGAAAAACGTGTTCAGAAACCAAACTCTCTAACCATCAGTCTGCAGTAAGGAAGTAGTGGCTGGTTTACCTTTCCATACTTCTCCTTCAGCTTGGCTGCTTTCTTCTCGTAGGGTTGCTTGTCCTCTGCGGAGGTGCTGTTCCACATCTCGCCCAGTCTCTTGGCAACATCTCCGATTGACAGGCCAGGGCTCTCGCTTTTCACCTTGGGGCGGAACTCTGAGCAAAAGATGAAGAAAGCGGATCTGGGGAGAAAAAAAAACAACAAATTTAAATGAAATGCTAAAATTCCGCAGTAAAAGTTGACTGTCGGCTACTTACGGAGGTCTCTTGGGGGCATTGGGATCCTTGAACTTCTTCTTCGTCTTGGCTCCCTTAGCTGGAACATAGCTCATCATCTCTCGATCATATCGTGCCTTGTCCTGCCTGGCCATGTCCTCAAATTTGCCCTTCTCCTTGGCAGACATAGTCTGAAACCAGAAAGGTAGGTGTGTTGCAATCCAGCCTTCTTTTCCTGGTTCTGCATTAATGCTGCTGCTGTTGTGTCAATACTCTGAAAGAGTATTTGAGATCACAGTGGTGTATTACCTTCCATCGCTCAGAGCACTTCTTGGAGAACTCAGCAAAGTTCACCGAAGCATCGGGGTGCTTCTTCTTGTGCTCCTCCCGGCAAGTCTGGACAAAGTAGGCATAAGAGGACATCTTCCCCCTCGGCTTAGACGGATCTTTCCCCATCTTCAGAGTATCTGGACACACATTTTGTTTTAAAGATACGTTAGTTTTTATTTGGCTAAAACATAAAAAAGTCAGATTTTCAAATCTGCGTCATCCCTTTCAGATATAAATACAACAAAAAGACTTGACTGTTCCCATCAACCAATCAGACTAAATTCCACACAATGAGGACATCTAATTTCTTCCTACTGACGTTAACAGATTATGACACTATTATATACTTCCCTACCCCCCCATTAAACTAAGTTAAAACTGCCTAATAATAAAAATAAAAAAAAACAAGAAAACGGCTGCAAAAATGACTGGTCTGAAATAACAATTTATTTTTTATTTAAATCTGACCCTTTTTCCCCTAATTTCAAAATAAAAGTTTTTTTCTTTTTTTTTTTTATAAAATACTTTCTGCTGTGAATTCACCTTAAAGCTAAACTTCCCCTCAGTTGAACTCCATAACATAAACTCTATATGTGGTCAGAGTGAGGAGACTTAAGGCAACTGTTTTGCTAAAAAAATAAATAAATAAAATATCAAATGTATTTATTGAGGGGAAAAACTTCGTAATCGTGAAAATACTCCCAAGAACTGGTTTTATCGATACTAGTTAAAATGTCTTTTAAAATATATAACTTTCACACAAAAATGACACAAAAAGCAAAAAAGTATGTTTTTATTGAAAATACAACACTCAAAACTGCAGTCTAATGTGCTAAAACGTTATTTTTAAAAGTCTCGATTTTGTCTTATTTTGTTTAAAAAAAATTGACTGCAACTTTATTTATAAAAATGTTTTTTTTCCCCATTATTTTCTCGCATTAAATGCTACTGTAACTCCCCAAGTAAGCGGCGTCGAGCGAAGTAGTAATGGCGCATAGGCTCTCGTTGAGGAAAAGGAGGTCAACAACGACGGCAATATTTCTTCTTCCATTTTGTGAGAATGCCTTCTTCATGAAAGAAAGTCCCCCTCAAATGTCTCCACCCGCCTCCCTGTTCACTTTGCGACGCCAGTAAGACGTGCGGAAAGCCGGCGATCTTGACAAAAATATTTCCCCGGTTGATTCCTATTGCTCTAACCGCCTTCTATAGTAATACATTGGGTCTGTACTGTGTCTATGAGCGGCTGTGCTACTGACTTGGTTTCTATGAGCTCCTAATGGCCGCTCGTCTTCATCCACTAACATGGAGAATATGGCTCCTTCTCTTTGTGTCAGCGCACTGCATGCAATAGAGGGCAGAGCGACCGAGGCGACTACCTCATTTCAAAGCCCGATTTAACGCCTTTAAACGCATCGGAAAAATCCCCGCGAGGGGTCTTTCGATACCCAGAAGATTGGGCTTTTTTTTGCCGTCGTTAGATTTAATAGTTACGGGTTCGACTCCCGGGAAAAGCAGGTTAGAAAAAGTTGAAGTGAACTGCGCCTCTATCATTTGCCTCGCTTGCCTTGTTTCCTATGCGAATACAGTCAGCCATTACAGTAAAGCGCAGATCTCGAGGTATTATTTTTTTAAAGTCTTATCGGGTTAAGTGGGGAAAACAAACACATATCCGTGCGTCTTTTGAAGCTTTTTTCATTTTTCTTCGTTTTCGGCGAATTTAGTGTTTTAATCCAGACCCGCACTCGCTTCGGTCTTCACATGACAGGCATTCAGCTTCGCAATGCACTGCAATGCCACTGGCTAGCTAACGGTGAGTCTTCTACCATTGTCGATGAATGTATTGTACGCCAGACATTAGGGATTTTTTACGCGATAACCACTATTTGATTTGATCTCATTTTGTAAAAACGACTCTGTAGGAATTTATAAAATTTTTCTTATTGGACAAAATGGTCGTTTTTCGTCGAATTTAGCTAAAGGTTTAACATTCGTTTCTCCCTTTTTTAAACGGAGCGGTCTACTCAACACTCCCAGTGAGTTAAATTAAATGTAACCTGCTTTTCCCCCCTTATTTTTCAACGGTTTTCCGCATTAACATGTTTTAAAAGCAGTAAAATGTTTAAAATGAATCATGTCAAGCACATAAGTAAAATATAAAGACGTGTTATTGATATTCCGGCAATTTCCAAAACTTGAAATATTCGTTTGGATAATACTTACCTATTGACTACGGCTGGATCTCAATGCTCTGCAATGGCTGTGTATGAGGGAACATAGGCGATACGCAGTGTCTTCAGTCTTCTGCTCACTCAACATTACTCTCGGCGGGACTCGTACGCCATTGGGCAGCGCCCTGCCTGCGCCTCCTCTGATTGGCCATAGACTTTTCATTGTCCTAATAGAAGACGATCTCCTATTGGCTGTCTTTTGTGAAACGTCACCTAAATTTTCAGAGGCGCCTGGATACAAAAATATTTCAGTCCAAGCATGCTGGAGCTGGTAGTAGTGTAGTCTGTTTGCCATAGTATTGAATTCACTACATTGAGCACAGTGTACAGTAGAAAAGTTAAATGAATGAGACTCTGTAGATGAGGCAGCTTTAAAATGTTAAACGAGTATTGCAGACGGGTAGTTCTCATCTTCAAGAACTGGTCCCAACATAATTTGACCAATATTTTTGTGTATTTGTTTGCACATTTTTGCATACAAAATACATTTGAATTATTAGTGTATTGACAGACAAAAAGCAACTTCTCTGTTTCTTTATGCTTTCCTGATTAAACCTGATTTGAAAACTCATAATAGTTTGGGTTTTAGAACGCAAACACACAGAAATTACAATAATTGTTTTCTCTTTGATTACCTTCATGCTTTTAATTTTCACCTTGTTATATACAATAAAATACATTTTATCTAAATAATAATGGCTATTTGTGCTGTATAATACTTATATTTGACTATTCAAATAGTGATCAAAAATAATGGAGATTTATTAAAAATAATGACTGCATTTCATGATTCAATTTTACAGAAATTGCAGGTTAATGCTTTGTTTTAGGCCACTGTTTGGTTCTACCTTGGCTTTGTAACTGTATTTAGACTATTATGTTTAGACTAACACTATCTGTATCCCTATTATGGCAAAAATAGATGAATAAAATTTAAATCAGCAAAGTAGACATATAAAGACATAGTGAAGGGTTTTCTTAAGAATTTAGGCCAATCAGAATTCATATTTTTCTTTGACAAATCAGCATGGAGGCCCCTGAAATTAGATTTATTTTCTTGTTAAATATATTTCAAATTAAAACATGTAACTAATTGCTGGTGACAGTTAAGTTAAAATACTTCAAAGTATGGTTCTTATTTAATGGAACTTGTCCATTACACAATTGCTGTGATATTTAGAGTTAAAACCCACAAACCGTAAAAAATTGATCCCAAAAAGAAAATTCAAAATGTTTATTTTCAAGAAAATGAAGGGAGCTGAAGTAAAACTGTTCGACAAGGAAGGTAAAAGTACTTCTCAAACGTTTTACTCTTTAGATTTGGAATTTATTAAATCCACATTTTATGAAGAAAACTATAAAGAGATTGGTTCATAAGGTTTATTTGGAGTTTATTTGGTTATCTGATTTGGATTTTTTTTTCATATAATAGTTTGAAAGTATAAAATTTAAATGTTTAGTCCAAATTGAGAAAAGCCTTCGGGTTTAGAGTCGAAAAGTCTTCATGTTGCTTAGCTTAATCAATGAAACAGATCTTTCGAAAAACTTTGCGTCCCTTTACGTTTCTAAGCTTTTATACTTTGTGTGTTTTCATATGTGCTGTTTACATAGTTTTTGTGGTAATTAGAAAGTTTAAAATTTGAATTCTAGCATCACCATCAGATAAAATTGTAAGTAATCAACATTCATTGACTCATGCAAACAGGATATATCTTTGTTTCTATTTCTGTATGTGAAGTCAGCCATCACAGTTATAGACTTTAAATTGGCTGTAAGTAAAAAGAATAGAAATAAGCACAATATAATTTTCTTTTTTTTTTTCTTTTTCAAATGATATGCACATTTATAAATCATTTAAAATGTATTCTCCAATTGTGAAGATGTGGGTTGAACTGATTATAAATGCCAATCACACCCCAGACTCAGGCCAAATGTCTGCTGTGATGCTGGCTGTCTGTTCCTCATTTTCCATCAGGAGATGCCACAGCAGAAAGCTTTAGCCTGCCCATGTTTATGCATTATACTAAGAACTCCCTGGGAAAAATATGCAAATTCATTTAGTCATGAGGAGACTGGAGGACAGGAGAGCAGCACATACAGGAGGGGCTAAAGGGAGGAGATTGCACGCAAAAGGGCGGGATTGGGTGGAGAGAATAACGTGTGCACGTCTGTGCGCGCGCGCGCGTGCTTGGGACAACATGAAGACACAATGGAGCTGTGAAGGCTGTTACTGAAATCGAATGAGGGAGATATGTAGAGCCTATCCCTCCCCCCACTCTCTATATTAACTGACCTCTCAGAATCCACATGAATATACTTCAGTAAAATTAATTGATTTTTTATTATTATTTTAAAAAGGGCAATACAAAGTAAAGGGATTTCTGTAAATCTTTAAATCACATTTGTTGTCTTTCGTTTTAATTTAAAAAGACTACTTTTTTAAGATTTCTATTTTTCAATATTGTGAAATTTGTTGCTACGACTGATTGCAAAACACTCGTATTTGATTCATTAGCGGTTTTAAACGGACACAATGTTATAATATGTCTTAATAATGACAACATTTTAAATACGTAAAACCGGCCAGCGCTGGTTTGATGAACCGAATGTGCTGCTGTTAACAGCTGCCAGTCGCTATTCACCTAAACCACCGAGAGGGGGCCAGCGGAACCTCTGTCTCGCGCACGGGGGGAGGACAAAGGCTGATGCAAAGCCGGCGGTCACCGGAAATTGAACGTTTCTGACACGAATGTATGGAAAGATGCACATGGGGCCGCCTCGCCGGGTTGTAATTGTGTCACTGCAAAGATAGATTTCTGCATACCATGCAATCACTCTATACGAAATGTAACTTATTTCAAGGTATGTCATACTTGGCGAATGTAAATTCAGATTTAAATTTGATTATATGTAGGTTTTGTGCAATATTAGGCTAGCTTGCTAGCAAGTTAGCAGTCCGGAAAGAAGGCTTGTGAGTATAAAAACATACACGGAGTCAGCCGTATATTTTATTTCTTCATAGTAATTTTGTACGTAGGGCAGTTTTTCTTTCTATTTTCTTTCCCTAAAGCTTAGACTACAATATGACAGTAAGACAAAGTCTTGCCTCTGGACGCCTTTTAAGTTTTTAAGCTTTTTATTTGCTGCTTTTATTTTAATTCTGTTGTATGATTTTATGCTTTATTTACTTTAACATTTGAACCTCGAATTTCTTTAGTAAAAGCTAAGTTTGTTTCCATGTGTGCCATGTTTTTTTCACATGCCCTTGGTGGTACTGTATTTTTTTTCCTTTCTTTTCATTCAGAGTTGGGAGGTGATCCAAGCTGCAGTGACATGGTAATGTTCAGTGAACAGAACCTGCCAGCCGTGGACCCACAGAGCAGCGACTGTTTACCAATGACTGGTGAAGACACTGGTTTGGGGGCTTTGGCCTCACCGCAGGCGGGGTATTTAGGAAAAGTCAGTGAAGCTCCTGCTTCCTCTCATTGTTGTCACCTGCGCAAAGATGAATCATATTTGGAGCAGAATACTGTGACTTTGCAGTACCATACCAAATTTAAAACATAAAACACGGAAATCTTGACTGTAAAAGGCGAAAGTACTAATACAATTATTAACTAAGATGACATGACTTAAAATGCTTTAAAACTTTTTTAGTTACTGTGTTTAAATGTGTTTTTGGTTTTAATTCACATACCTTGTTTTTTCCCCTCCTTTGGATTTTAAAGCATTGGTCTTATGATTTGCTTTAAGTTTTTGCCTGTGATGCTTTGTAGGTTCAAGAAAGAGCTGCTTCATTGGATTATTGTCCTTGGTGTGCTGCAAAGGGCCTCACCTTTTCATTGCGTTCATACCGCATCAACCTCCAAGAGTCCATCACGCTCTGCACAAACCCCCAGGTAAATCCTAATGTTTCTCTCTTGCACACTTAAACACAAACACATTTCAAACCTGCATTTGAATAATTTCATGCCACTCCATCTGTATTTATTTTTACAGTGCCTTTTCCCACTTGTCACCCGACCCCTGGAGGATATTTTGTCTAGCTTGGATTTGACAAAGTCAGTTGTTGAGAACAAGAGAAAAAATAATATTGCACTTGAAAACGAAGAGCTTGTAAAGTTTCCCGTCAAACACCAGCGAATAAGCAAAGACACTGATCTCGAGCCACCAAGTGTGATTCAAGCTGATCATGATGTTGTAGGTCCCATCAGAAATGGCATTCATCAAACATTTGAGGATGATGGCAAAAATCTGAGCGAAAACCAGAGCGTGTCTGTAGATGGTGAGATGGTGAATTCCAATTCTTTACCTGATAAGGATGTACAGGAGAGCAGTCAAACCCGCACAGATGATTGTGCTTCCTCTGCATGCTTGGCCACGGAGGAACTGCCATCAAATTCTTCCGTGGCCACTGTTGATAACGAGGCTACAGTCCATCCTCACTTTGGTGCTCTTGATATACCTGATAAAACCAGTATACACAGGATGCCTATTCCAGACACTTTGAACGATCCGGACACATGTTCTATGGAAGTGGATATTTCAGTGACCCCAGCATTGAGGGCGGATGAGAACTCACCTGATTCAGAAATCATCGTGTGTAAAGACGACAAAAACTCCATACTAGTTAGTGAAGATTTGATTTGTTCTTCTCAAAAGTCCAGTAAGCTTGTTTCTGTTCCTGAGGGACTTTTCTGGAGCAATAGAGACAATTTGTGTTGGCTGGACTCCCTGTTGGTTGCTCTCGTGAACTGCAAGAGCTTGAGAAAAAGTAAGCCTAAAGAGGAGCCTCAGCACTCACCAGTGTGGCAGTTGATGACAAAATATGACAGCATATGTGCTTCCATCAAAATGCACCAACAGACCGACAAAGGTAAGGTATAAATAATCCTCCACAAATCAATGATCTATTGGAGACTTAGCAGAAGGTTCCTTGTTTTTTATGCTTGGTCTTATTTTGTGTGATTTTTTTTTTTTACCCATTGAGACATGTCAGACACAAATGTGTATTTTTTAAGTGGACAAAGGACTGATCTGATGGTGTAAAAAAATGTATTAATCACAAAATTCAAGTTTATGAACTTTAACATTTTTTAGTTTTGTTTCTAATATGTTTAGTTTTTTCTAATTATTTTAATTATAACTTTCTTTTTTTTTTGGCCACTGATTTTGCCTGCTGCTACCCAAAATAAACAAACAAAAACCAAATTGTCAAACTAACTCTGAAAGCCCCAAAGAAATTTGTTCTTGTGTTCTTTAGGGTTAAACACTGTCCTGCCAGAAAGGAAATTCTTATACATCAGTAATTACTAACCTTCTGCCTTTGTTTTTATTCTGAATAGATGGTTTTGCTTGGGTGCCGAGTCGTGTTCTGCACCAGGCCAATGCAGACATGGAAACTCTCAGAATGTCGCTCTTTAGAGAACTGCAGCCCAAACTGCGCTGCAAACTGGGTAAGCTTTTGTCCAAATCTAAATCAGCTAATATGTTTTGATAAATTAAAAATAAATACGTGGAAGTTTTACTAGTATTTGTATTCAATGCTGCCATAGGTTGTCTGTGTAAATTTTCATTAGTTTTTCATTTTAGGTGTACATTTTTGGCGTACAAATATTAGTTTTCGACTAGGTATACAATAATTTATGTTTACAATCCTCTTGCAGTGTTGTAGTCAGAACAGGTAAAGCTGAAAATCTTCAGACTTCTAAGTCAAATCCCAGTTTTTTTTAAATTGTTTTTATTTTTATTTGTTGTTTCTTTAGATGCAAAATAACTAGTGTTTCTTTGCTATTTCCACAGTGGTGTCTGATTCATTCTTGTACTTTTCCATGTCATATAGAAGAACAGATGTTAAGATGGTTGACTGACCGTGCTGTCAGTCTGCTTATGTGGTTTTGGTGTTTAATCATATCCTAACTCAGAACAAAGCCAGCATTTTTTGGGAAACCAAGATGAGACACTGTCGTCTTAAGTCTCTGAAAGGACAAAAGCACTTTATTTGAGAAGTAATTGGTCACACACAAAGGGAAAGGTTTACAAACAATTTTTAAAAAATTCAAACATATTATCACTTAGAAAAATAATAATTTTGGTGCCTGTGATGCTTTGTGCACACTGAATTTTATAGTTTTATTGTTCATGTCCTTGAGTGGCCTGAAAGGAGTTTTAAATTAAATGTACAATTATTATTATTATCAATGAAATTCGTAACCCAGTTTTCTTTTGAAGCATTGCTTTGTTGTTTTGCAGGCATATAATTTTAATCAGTAATTTATATATACATCTATTTTAGTAAAATTCTTGTGTTTAATTTAAACAATAAACTTTGTGAAACTGCTTTTTGTATCCAAACAAATTTGATTTTTAAAGGGAAGTTTGTAAAAATAATCCGTACTCAAATCAAGTTGCAAACTTGTGGATCCAAATCAGATGGATTCAGTAGTTTGACAGTGAAACCCAGCTGTTTATTATTATATTAAAAGCTTTTATTTTTCTTATTGATAAATATGAGCATCACTCAGAAATTGATTTAGCATTTCTGGTTTTTAGCCAGTATAGAGAAGTTCAGACTTTATTTAATAACCGTTTCAGTGAAACTCCACAGACTTTGTGGTGCAGGTCTATTTTCAAACAAATACCGGACACATTCTCTTTTGTTCTAAATTTCAAACTATTTTCTGGAACAATGTTGGAGAAAACTTGTGTCTAAAGTCTAAACTGTTCGTCTGAAGATTCTTGGACATTTAGGTCATGTTCAAGTTGCTTTTGCAGAAATCCAGTGATTTATTAACTGACTACATCAGGGGTATCAAAATTATAAATAACATTTCACATGACAAAATAGAAGCATCATCAGCAGTCCAGTGATACTCAGACTTGTCGCTTTGTCATGTTTCCTGTTGAGGAGTCTTGGTGTGTATCAGAGGTTGTGGTACATTGTGTGTGGCACACGTGAATATGCCAAAATGGAGAAGCCTTTGCTCAACAGAGACAGAAGTCTGAGACAATTTCTGAGACAATCCTTTTTTTATGTTTTTATCCTGGAGATTAAGGTTCCATTCATCTTTGGTCAAAAATACTGACATTTTGGTCACTTTGGTAATACCACTGTAAAGGATTCTGAATCCATAAGGGTTTGTGAATGGTCTTTGTGTTTAGAAAAATTGCAGAGCCACATTCTCCCAAGCAGAAATCTGTCCAACATGAGAAAAAAAATGACGAAACTCATCTTAAGCTGCTCTGAATTCAGCAGACGATTGGAGACCAGCATCAGATCAGGAACAGTATGCAGACGGTGGCAGGCTTCAAAGAGGGAGACGTGTCTGAGCAAATGCTTTTCAAACCCAGTAGCACTCCCAGGGCCACTCAGAGCTTCTCTTCTTGAATATTAATATTCATAAAGTTGGCTGCTAAACTTTTGCTTATAGTGAAGAAGGAAAAAAAAAAAACATCAAGGACTTGTCTGTCCTGTTTTTTGGGGAAGATCTTTGTCTGCAAGGAAAATGGATTCTATTTGCACAACAGAGAAAATCACTGTTTTGGTTGTTTAAACAAATAAAGCCTTTAATTAATATGATTTTTAACCTGAATTGTAATTTTGCACAACATTTCCAGTGACTGTCATTGTTAAAATCCCATTTTAATCTAGATCTCTTAAAGCGGCCATCTGTATTTGATGTTATCACACTGTGACTGCAGGTCTGGGCTTGTCAACCTACTGTTTTGCCCATTTTATTGCAGCCAAGTCTGTTTCCAACAATATGTGTTGCCAGCAAGTTTAACCCTCAGTCTTTCTTCTTGTGTTTGCGCTTGTCAGGTCAGAGGGAAACTCCGGTGTTTGCCATGCCGCTTCTGCTCACAATGGACTCGTGGGCGGAGCCTCTTTTCAAGCTAACCTTTCACTGGGAGTTCCAATGTAGAGAATGCAAAGCTATCTACAAAGAGAGGTAAAAATGACGAAAATATAGTAAAAAACTTTGTGATAAGGCAGAATGTGCTTTAACTTAGAGGCTATTGCCATCGTATCAAGTTAAGTTGAAGCAAAACGGGGAAAAGACTGAAAGTTTGGATGAGAATGACCTAACTGTTTTTAGATTCGGAGAGACTATTTTCTAATGCGAAATTGGGAAAGTAACGTTAAATTTGATTATTTATAAGTCGTCAAATCTTGGATTTGATTTACTTCTTTTGAATAGGAATAATTGCATACATTTCTTTAATAAAGACATTTACAGTCACATTTTTAATGAAATTATACACAGAAATAGTTTGTTTTTAGATCTTTGCAAAGAGTCATGATTAAATTGTTAGTTTCTCAGTGTTTCTGCTTAAATATTTCACCTATAGTGATGAAACAAAGTTGGATGTCATGTTTTAGTCTTGTGTTTTTTTTTGTTTTTTTTTATTAAAGGGTTATGAAAACTCTCACCACGTTTATGAAGGTCGTGTCAGACTGGCACCCACAGCATGCAGTTCATTTCTCTTCATGCAATTCATGCAGCAAGCCCAATCAGATGAGAACCATGATGCTGGAAAGGTAAGAAATAAACTGTTACTTTGGTAAATTCATTGTTTTCATGTCTTTTGCATTCTTTAAAGAATAAAAGTTCAGAATGTATTATTGTTGCGTCTAGTGTTATTACAGATCTAGATGGCAGTACAAGTTCCTCCCTTTTTGGTGGTTTGATCCCCTGTTTTTAAAGCTAATGTGTTCTTGGGGGAGACACTTGTCAGACATTCACCACAATTCTTGAAAAATGAGAGGATTTGTTAATAGCTTTTGATATAAAATGTCAGATAAATGTGTCTCCTTTTTTGTTTCATTTTTACGTCTTTAAGTGGGAGCTTTTATTTTGAAAGGATTATAAAAAGATGACTTTGTGGCACTGCTGAAGACTTACAAGTTTACTAGAACTAAAACTAATTTGTGCTTTTTAAAAATGTAGTCTAGGATATTAAGAAAAAGCATTCTTTAAATGCAAGTACTTGGTTTAACTGTCTACAAAACGTAAATTTAAATAAGAAAAAAGCAGCCTTTAGCTGTCAATATTTTCTTTACACACACACCTGATATGGAGTAGCTCTTGAGTTTGCAGCTACAACGACCTTCACTGGTCTGTAAATGAACAAATAAAATGTCAGTGTCTCTTATAGCTTGTAGTGTGTGCATGTCCTCTGTGGATGTGGCCTGCTCCCACTGAAACCATCAGGTTCTGATATGCTGGGACGTGGGGAGTTGACCAGCTCAAAACCTCACACTGTTTGTAGTGTTATTTGAGCTGTTTGTTAACATTTCTGTCTTTCGCTAAACATTTGTTCTGTATCCCTTTGAAAGTGTAGATTTACAACATCGAAGTAATCTGTAATAATATTATAAAAAGTAATATTATAAAAACAATTAATCAAGTTACTTCAAAGTTGCAGTTGCCTTTCAGCCACTTTGAGCTTCTCTTGTGCTTTTGTTTAATCTGCCATTTTTGTATTTTCATTGAACAGGGTGCCAGAGGTGTTTGCACTGCACTTTGTTGAGGGCCTTCCTCAGAATGATGTTAAACTGTACTCATTCAACTTCAATGGGAAGCAGTATTCTATAACCACCGTCATACAATATGACCAACAACTTCAGCACTTCATCACCTGGACTCGCAAAAGTGATGGTAAGAGTTTCAGGACTGTTGTTTACCTTTATGCTGTAATTTACATTCTGAAACCTCACATATCTGTGTTCATTCATATTGTTCAAAGCTCCTTTTGCTAATTCCGCTCTTTGCTAAACCTAAAACCCTTGTTTATAGTTTTAAATTTTTTTTTAACTAAATCTATTGGGTAAAAATGTGCCATCATAATCAAAGTTTGGCATAATTATTGTTTGTTAATTAAAATGTGACGGTCAGTTAAAAGAAGTTTTAAATTAGTCGTCTTAATTTGGGATTTGATTTCAAAATAAAACTACAACTATGTCTTTGAGGGTCTTCATTTATTCAATGTTTTGAAACCCGTTTACTGATCTCATAAAGATAACCCTGTTCTGAATAGCTATAACAATAAAAACATGTTTTATTTTAACAAAAATGAGGAGAAGAAGAAGAAATAACAGTTGGAGTGGTGGTATCATCAGCAGAGTAAAGCTGATAATGAGAGCTACTTAATTTTTTTGTACAATTCAAATGTAAAAAGAAAAAAGCAGT
This sequence comes from Adrianichthys oophorus, assembly GCA_036245035.1. Classification (NCBI taxonomy): domain Eukaryota; kingdom Metazoa; phylum Chordata; class Actinopteri; order Beloniformes; family Adrianichthyidae; genus Adrianichthys; species Adrianichthys oophorus. The sequence continues at coordinate 16,740,564 of BSAI01000201.1, read as the reverse complement.
TAATTTATTTTTTTCATGCAACCAGTACCAAGTTAATGCATCTAAAGTCATGTAAAAAATTAGGGCACCCTCATTAAATAATCTGCTCTGTCTTAAAAAATGTTCATATAGCAATATCCTATCTTATTTTGAAACATTTCTAAAAAAAAAGAAAGTGGTATATAAAAAATTAAACAAAAACATTACTAGTATTCTATTCATAGAAAAAAATATCTGAAACAGCCAAGATTTTTTAATGTCAAGTTATATCACTTGGATCACTCAGTGATGTTCAAATTTCAAATTGATATTAAATGTGTATGTATCTAAATATGTGGAAATATTTGTAGAAAACTTCTCACCACTTTTTGAAGTGAACTCTTGGGATTCACTTTAACCACAATCTGTTTCTTCAGGATCCTGGCTGGAATATGACGATCTAAAACACTCAGAATGTAAAATCCATCTGGAGCTTTCGATTCCTGCTCACGACATGCACGTCATCTTCTGGGAGGAAGAGGATGAAGAGCCTTCTGTTTGTTCTCCATCCACCACATTTGTTGAATCTCCCCCTTTTGAAAGCATTCCCCATTTGATGGACGGAGACTTGGGCATAGATGGCCTGCTTCCTCCCAATGACACTGACGTCATCTCTGCACTCACAGAAGAAGAGACCCCATCTGAGGCCAATGCTGACGCGTCAATAGGTGCCACAACGCTCCTCGATGCGTTTGAGGGTCTTAACCACAACGACATTATCACACTTACACTGGTGGAATTGCAAAGGGGTCAAGAAATGTTGCCTTTAATCAACAGCAAGCCAGCTCAGGACTTTAGTGTGTCTTCAAGGGATGAGAAGTTCCCATCTTCACCAGACGGTTCATCCTCTACAGAAGTTAACGTGTGTCAAAGCACTAAATCTCCATCCATAGCCAGCTCCTCTGGTCCTGAGAATGATGCAGGTAGTGATCCAACATTTATTACCACAGACAAAACAAGAGAAAGCATACCAGCTTCACCAGAACCATCTACAGCAGTTACCAGGAACTCTGCGAGTCCAATTGTTCATGATAACCAGCTTGGATCTGAACAGCAACTATCTCCTGTATCTTCTACTCATACCTCAGTTCTGTCCACCAACCAGACGAGTTCTACAAATAGATCAAGACTGAATCAGAACTTGTCTTTCATGCTAAGCAAACATCCTTTATATAAACATAAGTGCAATGAAAATGTTGAAGTTACACAAGCAAAAACAGAGCTGGCCAAACCTCTTCATTCTACCCCCAATCCTATGAAGAAACAGCTCGCTCCCATACGGCTGTCCAAATCGCAGCTCGTAGCCGATGGAAGTGGAGAGTTCCCACCAAAGGCTGCAGAAATGTATGGTGGATTCAGTACAAAGAACTCTCCAATACAGAATCTTCCTCCATCTCCTGCACTGCCCGTTGACAAAGTTAAAGCGTTTCATCCCAGCTCTCCAAAAACTCTGCAAAACACTTCACTGCCTTGTATGTCTATTCCTGAAGCAAAGCAATTTCTGGATGTCTGGCCTTCAAAGAAGCTCTCCTCGAAAATCCCTCCAAGTCTTAGCAACACTGAAGCTCTTAGATACAAACTGATAAAGAAACTTAAGGCTAAGAAGAAGAAGCTTGCAAAATTGAACCAACAGTTGGGCAATCAGGGGGGAACCTTCCTGTTACCAGACAGCAGAGCTCTGACCTCTCCGAGCACGGTTAGTTCCAGCACCTACGATGGCTCCACTTGTGATGACTTCCTGTCGGATTTGCTGTCACCTGCAACCACAGCTAGCAACGTTTCACCGGACAGCACTGGATTCTTGGAGATGCTTGCCAATGGGCAGAACGCACCTGAAACGGTGAACTCTGCGGTCAGCGATGATAACATAAAATCTCGTACTTACTGTGCTACCAATGAGCCAGATCCTGAAAACTTCCTGGAAATGTTCCTCTCACAGTGCTGTTGATCTTAGTGCGAAGGTATGAAGCAAGAAATGCTGGTTTTAAGAGCATGGAAAATAAATTTTATAAATCAGGTTCCTTTTTTTCTGCTTGAGAACTCACATTTTCATTTTTTTGTGAATATAAGGAGGCTTTTGACGATTATGCTAGTTTTGGTCGTTTGTATGTTGAATCATAGTTTTTATTTTTTAATGAGTGTGCACCTTGTTTGTACTGTAATTCATACCCCGATACAAAATCAAATGCAAAGTAACTTACGTTGACAATAAACGTTACACTGTTGCATCTTTAACAGTACCGAGATTACTAGAAAAAGCTCGTTTTTTGAGTGTCCTACTGTGCCAACTAATAAGAAAATATATATATTGATAAAGAAAAAACATTTTGAAAAACAAAAACAGTCGTTCCCATACCGGGAGTCGAACCCGGGCCGCCTGGGTGAAAACCAGGAATCCTAACCGCTAGACCATATGGGACACTGATGACAACAGTGAAGCATATTATATTTATATAAAACATATGAAATGAGAGGCGCAATCAGTTAATTGTAAAAGGGGGGATAAAATCAATTTCCTTTTTTAAAATCGCCTTTGACACCAGACTGCTACGCATTTTTTGGAAGAGTTGACAGAACCAAAATGAAGGCATTTTTTTAGTCAATGGAAGATGTTCTAAATCAAAATACACTCCTCCAAGCACAACTAGAACAGCAGGGGTCTTGTTTGCTCGCGTTCTTTATTACATAAAAAAAAAACAAAATAATTTATCATTAAATTAGAACAAAGGAAGCTGCATTACCACTTTGAGACGCACGCAGGTGCTGTTTGATCAATATGACTGAATAAACTTGAGCAAATAAACAAAGAAAAATATATGTCCGTTGATGCGGTTACATTTCACACATATAAGAGATTTTGTTATATATATTTTATAGAAATACATAAAAGTTTAGAGAGGTAATATTATTTGTTTATATTTGATGCTAAAATGTCTCAACTTTGCAATAACTAAACTGCCAAGTGGAAACAAAGTTCACAGTTGGATAAAACAATTATGAGAAAACGGAATCTCTAAATAAAACACATTATGCTTTTGAACAATTTCACACCAACACAATAGAATAAGTAAACACCTTGTTTGCAATGCTGCATGAAGCCAGAACATAATTTACATAAAGAGGAAGCTGGACACCATGTGTGTTTGTTGGATGGAGGTGTGAGATGTGATATCCATCAGACTTTAATATTGTCCCTTTTGGATGTGAAAGAGAAGCTTTGTATCCTGCAGCTTCATCATTTAACTGCTCCTTTGGCTTTGACAGCAGTCATGAACTCCAGCACGGCAGTGGAAAATATTTACCTCCTGGTGACTGTAACACTCATCAGTGTTCTCCAGAACGGTAAGATCCGAGCCAAACGTTTTAAGTTATCGTAAGATAGGTCATCACTTTTAAAAATTTGTCTTTATTTATGTTTGAAGCATTCTTTGCCCAGAAAGTAGAGCGGGAGTGCAAGAATGAAAATCATCATACATCCTCTTTTGAGCGAGTCTCTTGTGCCAAGTAAGTGGCTTTTTCTTATTTTTATTACTGGATGTATTTCATTTTTGATTTTTGTTTGATCTTTAGTTTGTTCTTATTCCTTAGCTTTAATTTTACTCTCATTAAAAGCTAACTTTTACCTGACCTGATAATTGAAAACAAACACATTTGCTTTTAAAACCTCTATAAATAGGGATTCATTTAGCTAAAAATATATTTGAAGAAAGGAACTTCAAATTAAGAAAAAAAAATCTAATGAAGCAGATCAGTTAAATTTAAATTGTACATCAATTCTCTACTTTATTTTTCCCCCTTATTCTAGAAATAGCGTTCAATTATTTTGTAAGAGATTTTGTTCTAAAGCAGCAATCGTCTTCCTGTTTTAACAGACCTAAGCCACATCCTGTCTTCATTTGATGATTAAAGTTAATTTAAACAACAAAACCCCTGTTTTTATGTTTTTTCTGAATGGGAAAATGTTTAATATTAAAAAAATATATAATCAGTTCATGATTGAAGCTCATTATCTATTTTGGAAAACAACTTGAAATATACACTAACTTAGGGAGTCTGTTCTACTTTGCCAAAATTGAAATGTTGGCGTACAGCCGCTTTTCCTTTTGTTTGTTGTTGTGGTTATTTTTTTTTTTTTTCTTTTTGGAGCAAAAGTGGATGCACACATATTTTCCATACAACAAAATCATGAAATCAATGAAATCTTACATTTTTGAGGTTATAGATCTGAAAATGCCAAATGTTTACATTTATTTTACATTACAAATCCAGATCCTTGTCCTGGAAAGGTTGGAAGTGGACATGTATTTTCCCAACTGTTGCAGCCGATTGCACCACCCTCTTTGCTAACACGCAGAGCATGCTCAGTTTTTCCTGGCGCTCCACTTCTGGATTTTGTAGCTCATGAATTCTTAAATGCAGAGGCTTGTTTTTTTCACTCTGCGCCACTTCTGCTTTGAAGTTTCCCAACATTTCCTGATATCTAGCCCCCACCATCATTGGTGATTGCTCCAGCTTCTTATTGCAGGTGACTTCCCAGAAATGTGCTAATTACAGTTCTTCCTTTTCTCCCCAGCCGCAACTGCATGGACGCTTACCCTACTTTCCTGGCAGTCATGTGGTGCGCTGGGCTTTGTCTCAGTCAAGGTAATCATTTAACAGTGAGGAGACAACAGTGCTTTTGTTCTATACCTCACACCCAAACTGTGCAAAATTCCTTAAGGATTTTTTTAGGCATGCTGTTCTGCAAACATCTTTGAAAGAACATACTGCTCTCTGGAGCTGAATGGATTCCAGCATGTTACTGTTATGGGGTGCAACAAGTGCCACTGTGAAGCACTGGTAAAAAATCCCCCAGTGGTATAACAAAGAGGAAGTGGTTGGGAATGACAGCCACAAAGCAGTAGGCCATGTAAATTGGTAGAGTGCGGTCAGCGGTGAATGGTAACGGCTCATACTGCACAGGGAATGCGTACTCTCTGCAATGTCAGTCACAGCAGACTTCCAAAGTTCACGTGGCCTTCAGATTAGCTTCAGAGAATAAGTGGGTGGAACAGTGCAGGTTCGTTTTCAGGAGAGAAAAATGAATGTTTAACGTGTTTGCCAGGTAAATGGTACTTGTCCATCATCTTGAATCCATCATGCCAGACAGTTTGGTGGACAGACCTTTAGTTTCACTAAAAGAAACGCCTGAAATGCTTCATACCAAGATGTTTTCAGCATTTCCGGGCAATGGAAAACCATTTTCCATTCCAACATGATGGTGCACCAATGCCCAAAGCGAGGCCCATCAAGTCAGTGATGACTATTTGATGCAGTGCTGAACGTAACCCCATGAAACACCTTGAATTGTTTAGCAGTAGTTCATTTGAAAGGCAGAAAAGCAAATGCTTTTGATAAAACACGCATGTCCAAAATGTTTTCCTCGTCTTTTGTATCCATTCATCCCGAAATGGATAAACAAAGTCCACTATGTATTCAAATGGGAACCACATCTTCCCGTAAAGGCAGTTGGGGAAATCACATGCAAATGCACCAAATAAAGCATGTAAACGCTGAATTGTACAGCCTCTTTAGCTTAGCATATGCTCATTTGGAGAAAAAAAAAAAGATTCATCTGCATCTTCACAAAACTATTTTCTACTTTCTGCTTGAAGCTCCTGCTGCCTTTGCTGGGATCATCTACCTACTGGTCAGGCAGAAATACTTCATTGGATATCTGGGACATAATTCTCAAAGGTTAAATAAGTCCAAATAGTTTTTGAAATAACGTATTAAGAAGCAGCATCTGATCAGTTTTGTGTCATTTTTTTTTAGCACGCCCGGCTACATGTTTGGAAAACGCATCATTGGCTTCCTGTTCCTGATGTGCATCCTGGGAATCTTTAACTTCCTGCTATGCCATTACTATGGCAGTGACTACAAGGAATACACAGAGACCATTACGAACGCCGCGTCTGCGCTTCTGCTCCTTCCTTGACTTGCCCCGAAACTTACATTCAGCTTTGAAACCCATGAAAACAGTTGGTCTAAAAAGGCTTATTTAGGTGTAAACGTGAAATTATTTATTGCAATAAAATAAGATGTCTGCAAACAAAACATACAAAGCAAGTGCAAACATTGTGTTCATAATTTCCACCTGTGGTTTATATAAAAAAAAAATAATGTAATGTCTGTAAAAATGTACCAGTAAAAATGTTTTTATTTGTACACATCATTTGTCTGAGTCATCCTTATACCAACCAGAAGTGATTTTTCATTTCTTGTCGCATGTTGGTGCCTCCAACAATCAGTCGATATGGACTATAGTCCAAACAGGAGTCCTCAAAAGGTAGGAAAACTCATCTCCTGGCTTGTGCAATGATGGAGAAACTCATTCCACCAACTTTTCTTGAAGAAATTAGCTCCAATTCCCATTAAAAGCAGCTGTCATGTCACCCTTAGCTATAATAGGAGATAAACAAAGTTATGACATCAACCAGGGGTCTGTTAATATATAAGACAAATAGAAATAAGGAAATAAAAGGACTTGCTTTAAATGTTCTTTTGCTGAAACCGAACCAGTGTGGGAAGTCAAAGAGGGCGTCCGATTCATATTTGAGGGTGAAGGAGGCGTCCCTCCAGACGGGCTTGGTTCTCATGGGGTCATGAGGGAGGTGTTCATCTGTCCACGTTTCCAGAGCTTCCACGACATCGATCTGAAACATTTTCCCAATTAGATCCAAATAAAGGAAAAGCAATAACCTAACACAGGTCGGTGCAGAATTCCAGGCCTTGAGAAGTATTGTTCTACACATCCTCGCAGAGATTTATGTACTGTTACTGTGTAGTTTTTGAATTATTAGTATATAAACAGCAGCTTGCATGCCAAACAAGTGTGAGCACCTGACCTAACAGATTCCACTCACGTCCACCCAATAGCTCTCTCCAGCCACGGAGGAGATGGTCCAGTCCAAGCCCCTCTCCATTTGCCACTTCAGGAAAGGGTCGCTGCTGTCAATGGACACCACGTACTGCATCCCGACTAGAAACACATTCAGAAGTGATAGAAAACAATCAATTGCAGGCTGAAAGACGTGTCTGTGACCTAAATAATGTGATGCCACCATAAACCAACCCCACCCATGAGCAAACAAGCATGAGTCACCACTGCCACCAAATGGAATGAAACCAAAGCCATAAAATAACACACTGACCTAGTAGTTCCAAGTAAAAAAAAAAAAAATCAACAATGTGCTGATTCCCTCAGTGTGGATGAAAATATGGCATCCTGATGAGGGTAGAGTGTTACCTCTGAAGTCTCTTGTTTTGTTCTTGGTCATTGAAGGGTTTTGGTCACAGGCAGTCACTAGCAGATAGATCCTCTTGGACAGCAGACTCTGTCGCACACGGGTGTACTCCCACAAGTTGCGCATCTTTACATTTCTGTAAGAAAATCGCGTAAAATGGGAGTCTGCGCGCAAATGCAGTCATGCAAAAGTGGATCACACACCTTCCCAGCGAGTTCTGGAATGTGATCTTTAAGCTGCAGGACTGGAAGTCGTCGATCAGCACTAAGTTGGTGTCGTCGTTGCTGTGGACTCGGCAGTCGGAGCCGAGGGTCTCCACGGAGAATCCCGCCGGAGGGTCTCGCAGGAATTCCCCCACTTCTGTCACTGTCACGCGGCTGTGAGACAGCGGGCTCATCGTGCCACGTTGGTTCTCGCGCACCTCCAGCTGTGAGATGCGAGCTTCGACAAGTTCGACAAGTTTAAGACATGACTTCCGCTCTGTGTCTACCAAAGTAAGATTCCCGACAAAAATAATCTGCCGTGAAAATGTAAACGACAGTTTGTTTAAAAAATGATTTGAAATGTAGTTTGATTTCCGACATCCAGCTACAAGTTTGTTTCAAAGAGCTGGAGTAACTAGATAAAACTCAAATATGTGTGCATATATAACTCTCAATGTACAATTTTTAATCATATTAAACTGTCTGTAATTTATTTCTATCTTTTTAGTGTATTCTGCTGGTGCTTTTTCTTCCTAATGTAATTACCTTAGTTGGAATTTGAACTTTTGTTTTAATTGTCAAGTTCTTTAACACCAATAGATTTGCTTTTTTTTTTAAATGCACATGCAGAAAAGATTATACTATAAGTCGATTTATTTATTTAAGTAATTTGTATTTTCTTACTGAAATCTATTGAGATCAGGATTTCTTCTTTGCAAGGGTGACCTGAGGTTTCAAGAGGTCACTGGTACACATCATAGAACAGAACAGGTAAACAATAATTTGAAAAAGAATAGAAATTAAACAACACCTCTGCAAAAGAAAGTTAATTAAAAACGCATTTCCAAGAAGAATAGTAGAACATTTTAAAAAGGGTAGCAAACTGGAACCAAGCACTGTTTATAATACTTTTACTATACATTTGTTTGTTTTAGTATAATAGTAAAATACTACGAGGAATAACATTAGACACGATCAGAAAATTGTCTTCAAAAACCCACACAAATTGGTACACAAATTTTTTTGTGATTCATGGTGCTTTTATTCTGAAGTTTTTTTTCTGTGCATCCTGCAGTCGCCTGCTCTGAGCAGTCGGTCATAATGCTTTTGACTTTATGGCGCAATGAAACGAATTACAAGGCTGTGAAATAAAGAGTGGCTTCACCCAAACAGCTTCACAGTTTATTGGTATTTTTTGGACTGTTATGGTTATATTGACAGTGTAATTTTGAACAAGACTCTTGAAGTGAAGGCTTAAATCTGTATTTTTTCAACAGCAGGAAAACTCGATTTTAGTATCTGAGTATCTGGTGGATAGCAAAATGTTAAAATAAAATATGAATTACGTAGGAACACTATAAACAAACGATTAGCGTGAAAACAAAATGGTATTTAGTAAACATATATTTTTAATTCATAAATGACAGAAGCATATGGAGATAAATTTGTATCAGTCCGATTTGTGCGTGCGTAATTTTGATTTGTGCGTGCGTAATTTTGATTCGTGCATAACTTTAGATTTGTGCGTGCGTAATCCTTGATTTGTGCGTAACTTTAGGTTCGCGCATGCATAATTCTTGATTTGTGCGTAACTTTAGGTTTGTGCATGCATAATTCTTGATTTGTGCGTAACTTTGGATTTGTGCGTGCGTAATTCTTGATTTGTAACTCATAAAAAACATTTTGTGCATGAGTTCAAAAATTACAAAATATTAAAAAATACAAAGTACAGTTTACACATGCACAACTTCAAATTACGACAGCTTGAAACTAACTACACGCACAAATCTTTAAAAAATATGCATGAGTCACTTGTTGCGCACACACAAAACCACATTTACACACGAATCTGATTTGAGACTCTTTTCACGTCTCCCAGATTCGTGCGTAAGTGATGCGTTTAAATGCTACTAGAATGCTGGGTCATCAGAGTTTTCTGATCAGCCGCTCTGAACTTAGACGGTGAATAATATCTGGTGAAACTTGACATTTTCCAGCTTTCTAAAACAGATGTGCCGGCTAATTAATATAAAAAAATCTGAAACAGCGCCTCAGACACGGGGCTCTCTCCCGACCGCTGGTCACCAGTCACGGGGATAGCAGGTGCCGCTGCCCGCTGGACCATTCTATAAAGTCGCAGACCAAACGGGCCGGTGGGCTGATCAACCATCTCCGCTCTGTGGGTTCACATTCGCCGCGGAGAACCTCCGCCGAGAGACCAGACCAGAGCGGGGACGTTTCCCCGCGGGGAGGGTTACCTGCTCGGGAGAGAGCCCCGTGTCTGAGACGCTGTCGGGGGCGGGGCTGCAGAGATGAACTGTTTAATTCTTGAAAATGTTTTTATTTTTAAAGGACAAGTGTAATAAAAACCCATATTCAGACTTTTTTATATTAATTAGCCGGTACATCTGTTTTAGAAAGCTGGAAAATGTCAAGTTTCACCAGATATTATCCACCGTCTAAGTTCAGAGCGGCTGATCAGAAAACTCTGATGACCCAGCATTCTAGTAGCATTTAAACGCATCACTTACGCACGAATCTGGGAGACGTGAAAAGAGTCTCAAATCAGATTCGTGTGTAAATGTGGTTTTGTGTGTGCGCAACAAGTGACTCATGCATATTTTTTAAAGATTTGTGCGTGTAGTTAGTTTCAAGCTGTCATAATTTGAAGTTGTGCATGTGTAAACTGTACTTTGTATTTTTTAATATTTTGTAATTTTTGAACTCATGCACAAAATGTTTTTTATGAGTTACAAATCAAGAATTACGCACGCACAAATCCAAAATTACGCACAAATCAAGAATTATGCATGCACAAACCTAAAGTTACGCACAAATCAAGGATTACGCACGCACAAATCTAAAGTTATGCACGAATCAAAATTACGCACGCACAAATAAAAATTACGCACGCACAAATCAAAATTACGCACGCACAAATCGGACTGATACTATTTTATCTCCAAAGTAGAAGACTGGTTTTTGTACGTCATCCACTAGAGTTCGCTGCAGCCCCGCTCCCACTAGTCAGTACAGCTATTTCAGGTTTGTAGCCAACCTGCTTTGTCTGCGGTGATTAAACCAAACTAAACAGCAGTGATGCCCCGCCATGTAAACGTCAACAAACAAAGACTGGTTGCTCTACTTCTTCTTCATCTCGGTGAGTAACGTGAACGCTTCGGACTATAACGTTAGCTTATTCTGCCTAAGCAAAGCTATTGTGTACACTTTATTGCAGACCAGAAGCTGTAAAACGGAAGTACAATTAATTCTTCCTTCAAAGTAATGCACTACAAAATAATAATAATAATAAAAAAAGGCATTAAAACATCAAACTTTAAAATATAAAGTGCAATTATAAAGGGTTCTTATTGTTTCCATCGAAAGAATTAAATAATTTTTATTCTTTTAAGTCTTATTCATTGCTCAGTTAGCTTTTGTGTTTTCGTCACAGTCACAACACGTTTCATTTGTCAAATATAAGCAGCTTTTTCACCATTTTGGTGACCTTCAAGATTTTTTTTTGTTTTCTTTTTGCAGATTAATGTAGTCATTGTTATGATGATGAATTTTCCTTTTTCAAGGGTTCTCTTTTGAAAACGCACTCCCAGGTCAATCTCATGTAAGTGCTCCTCTGATTTGTATTGAAGATGTGCACCTTTATGAGGCTCAGAAGGATCTAACAAGTGTTTTGCAACTCCTTACAGGCAGCAGAGCACCACAACCTTCCTGCAAACATCTCTATGAGTGAGTGAGGCATCTAGTTCCAGGTGTTCTATCTGTACATTCACATTGTTTAAAGTGATGATTTCCAAATCTCTCAAGCTTAGTACATTGCAATGTTATTTATTTATTTTAGTAAACATAGTCCCAAGAATAGTGTGCTCCATGTTTCCATGTGATCCTGCCTAAACACACCAAGTTAATTTGACATTTGTGTCATTAGGGGTCAATGCCACTGCTTTCAAACAATTTGTAATTAAACTAAAAACATATGCCTGAGTTAACCAATCAGCAAAGGTTTTTATGTGGGAGTGCAGCGTTTAAATCAGACAAGGGACATAAGCGAAATCATCTTTTGATCTATTTTAAGCATTCCTAGTGGTGTTTTAATTATGATTATGCCATTTCTAGCCAAAATAAAATAAAATGAAATAAAATAAACCGTATTGTTTTCTAGGACATAGTTTCTGCAGAGGGGTAGTAGTTGATTAGAAATTCACCAGTTGTGGGCGGGACCGTTGACCAACCCCCCCTTCCCCTCCCCATTGCTGAAAGCTCGGAGGAGAGAGCTTGTGGCCTGCCCAGCATATTTTCTACGTCACGCATTTTTTTGTCTGCTCCAAATTCACAACCACTTGGATAAAAAAAATACTCAGAAATGCAATTTTTTGCTGTATTTTCTGAACATATGTCCTCCACCATTAGAAAAATGTCACAAGAACATGGTTAAAATGCCCAAAACACAATTTTTATGGGTCTAGATCAATGTGCTGGGTTTACATTTTGAATAACTTTTTCATTAACTCTTAATAGGAATGTTGTATAAATATTAATATAATATTAGAAATAAGTAGGCCTAAAACATCATGGTATGGCCTTTTAGAGAAAACAAAACAGATATATAGTTTATACTGATTTGAGTAACATATGATATATACTTGACATATTTTTTCACAAGGTTTTGTGTTTGGAATTTTATTCTGTTTGTGCGAGGATGTGCATAAATACTTCAGTGGAACCCAATGCACTGTAAATCTGTCCTTTCCAAATTTAGACTGATTGTTTATTCTTTACTTGTTTTTATTCTCAGGGCTCGGGGATGTGGTGATAGTGATTCAGAGTCAGAGGAACTCTCACCATGCTTCTTACTGTCGCCAGAAAAAAATGGAGATTCTGCTGGAGGCTGCTAAACTTGGGCAGGTAATGTGCATTTGATTGGATTATTTTTTTCTTAGAGCTTTTCCAGTGAATATGATTTTAACTTTTCCTGGAACTAAAGTAAAATAAAAGTGATGAGTTGTGAAAGTGTCCCTCAAACAGAGGGGGAATTGAAAGTTATAGTTAGAATAGTTATTTTAACTTCATGAACTCCTTTTGATAAATGTTTGTATTCATAATTCTGCAAACAGCCTAAAACCACAACATTTATTTTGCTCCTTGTTTATCTGATTTTCCATCTTAAAGTCAGTATTTAAGGTCTTTAAGAACTTGAGCCAAGAAACATTATCATGACATCGTTACTTCACTGTGTTGCATCGCACGTAAGAGTGGTGTTTGGAAAATACAGATGCCAGACAAAAGATTTTACAGAGATAAATTGCAAAAGTTAAAGAACAGAAATAAATTAAATTAAATAAATGAACAATGATTACTATTCCTAAAGTAAAATACTAAAGAAACTTTATGAAATTCATAAATGCATTATATACAACTATTAGATTGTTCCTGACGTAGAGGGTTTTTTGTTTATGAATAACAGATGTATTAAAATTTCAAATTTTTTTTTTACATAAAGTTTAAATATATCTTTATTTAAAAAACAAGTTTCATGTTTTTTCTGTGATTTCTGATTAAAAAAGATGTAATTTCTTTGTTTTGTTGGGCTCTCATGTGGTATCGGTTATGTTCCAATAGATGTCCTCCTTGCTACAGGACCTCCTTCTCTGAAAGCAACTTTAATTTTTCAAATAAGTGCTTGGAAGATGATTGTAAAAAAATAAAAAAAATGGATATCCTGCACCTTTTATTGAAAACACAGAATGTACATAGAAATAAAACCTTTAAGGTGTAAAAGGGGTTTAGTTTCAAAAATAATAAATTCAATGATATTCTAATGAATTTAATGTTAACCCCTTCATGCCATATGTCGCTAATTTGCAACATACTATATAATCCAGGACTCCAGTTAATTTAGCATAACCTTGAAAAGAAAAAACACAAAATAATTTATGATTTTTTTTTAACATAATTGGAAATAAAGTCAGAAAGGACGGCCTTGAGTGAATGTTTCTCTGAGGTTTAATAACTAAGTTCTTTGTGATAGAGTGAACTGTTTTTTTTTTCAGTTATGGGGAAAAACAGAACTATGTATGTTTGTTTTTTTCCCAGAATCCTATCATTTAGCATCTTGGCTTATACCATATTACTATTTTTATGAGTTAAGATTTCTTTTTACGTTTAAATTGTGGAAGAAAAATGAAGAAATTAAAATATAGCAAGTATGATTTGGTAATATGACGCTTTTTCTGGTAATTTACAGATTTTTGATAGTATTTCACCAGATGATGAATGATTTGATGAACTATTTTGTAAAAAAAAAAAAAAAGTTGAGTGATGTAGCAAAATTTTTCTGAATTAGAAAAATAATTCCACGTTATAAAATAAAAAACAGACTAAAATGAATTATTCTTAGCAGAAAATTAAGAAATACACGTGGTGCTGCTGATAAAATCACATTTTTATAGGAATTCTGCAAAATGAGATACAAGCATCAAATCTGGCTTGGTAATTCTTTCCATGATACTCATCAAATCTTCCCAATTGGCCATTTGAAAACCTAAGATGGCGCTGATTTTTCAAGATGGCCACTAGAATGACCCTTTGAAGCCACATATTTCATAGAAATTAATCTATTTGGTCGATTTGAGGGATCTTGGTGTCTAGCAATAGGGTTTTTAGCATGGTGAACTTAATTTTTCTAGTTTTAGCACCCTAAACTAAATATTAGTGCTTATTTTTACTAATTAGTAAACATCTTCCTGCATTTTCTCGTGATCAGACAAAGCAAGCTAGACCAACACAGATGGATGTGATAGTAGGAATAAAGATGTGTTTCTTTAAGACAGAGAGCACATTGGACGAGTGATAAACTGAAGAAATTATGACCATCATGACAGCTTAGTGTGTTTTTATGGCAGGTAAACTCTTCATGTCACAGCAGTAGATTTTATGGGAATCAAAATGCCAATTCAAAGTCCCACTTACTTGCAAGTGTAATGGCTACATTATCTTCTATAATTGCTCATAAGTAGTTGCAAGTTGTCAAGAATAACTCATCAGCCCACAGGCTGCAGTAAGCAAGGCCTTTTTTTATTCTAGGGATGTCCGTCACTCGTTTGCGAGGAGCTATTAAAGTAAGGGCAGGTTGTGCATCATATGTTTATTCACTCACGTTTAATTAACCTTTTTTATTTTCAAAGGTAGCTATTAAATATGTCGCGCTTTGTTGACTCACTTGTTTTTCTGATGGGTTTTGCAAATTAATTTGGAGTTGCTTATGTATCTGTGGATTGGATGGCACTTAAATATGATGAGAAACTTCTTTGGTTTTAATGAGGAAAATTGATATTCTTATGTTTCTTTCTTTCCATCATGGTGCAATTTTTTTCTGGAGTCACAAACAGAGACTGATGTATCATAAGACTCTTTAATTGCCTCTCAGTATGCTTGTTTTTAAAAAATACTGCTGCATCTTTTTAGTTTTATCATTATTCCCCATTAGTATCCCCATCTCTGCACTTATCCACATTTGTCTCTTTGTTATACATTTAATAAAACTTAAAAAATGTTGTTTTTGTCACACTTTTACTTCATTGCATCATAAGTATGACATTTTCTTTGGTCACACGCAGCAAATTAGTCTCTCGGTACAAAAAACTCCCCAAAGCAAGAGCCAAGTGAGACACACTGACACTTATAAAGAGACTCCCACACACTGCCAACTTTCTGAGAGATGTCTTCTTTCATTGCAAACTGAAATGGGGCTGTTTGCTTCCCCTGTCAAGAGTTACGAGAAGGCGTGGGCACTAAAAGGGTTTCTTTTAAATTAAATAAAAAAAAAAAAAGTGGTAAATTATTTCACAAATTGCTGCAAATGGTGGAAACATCAAACGTTTCCCTTCTGAGCAGCGTTTTGCTCAAATACCATCTATGAATTTAACATTTTATGAGTGTAATCTCTTTTTTAAATTAAATAACTGGTTGCTGATCTTGTTTTTTTAACTCAATCTTCAAAAGATAGCATTGGTTTCTACACAACAGTCTTAATGATGTTTTATCATCACAAGATATTTTGTTTTTTGAGCTTTTTAAAATGTATTTGAAGATATGCTCCAAATGTACTCTTTAAAAAATTGTATTTTTACTCCTCATTGAGTTTTTTGGAACTTTTTGCACTAAGTGTCCAATTATTGGATTATGATGACTATGATCATCCGATTATAGACTTGAGGTGATGATGAATTTACACGAATGGATCTATTCTCTCACCAGAAATAGACACGGACTCACACATTAGAATGGGTTATTGTCATGCTCACATTGGTTTTATTCATGCAATCTCTGCGAAGAATAGTTTGATTATCTGGAAGAGTCGCTTCAGAGCGCTGGTCAAAACCAGGAACTTTAGGCCTAAACTAAAGCTCCAGTTCTAAAGAGAATTTTAGATTCAGTGAAATATGTAACAGTTGGAGATAAACAGATTTTTTAAAATGAAAACTAGTTTTTTTTCTACTTAAATGTAATAGAAGTAGATCTTTATTATTACATGCTGTAGGTCCATTTGCCACTAATAACAAAAATAAAAACATAGAATATATAAAAATACAAACATTCCTGATTATAATGGTACAAAAACCAATCAAATCAATGACATAAAATTATCAATTATCATAAACCAGAAAATCTAAAACAATGCAGACTAAAAACACAAAACTTTATAAGAAGGCGACCATACCACAACCTCCAATCTGGGGACTGGTATCTAAAAGGGCTGACCCTTACATTGGAGAGAGTTGGAGGTGTTATTAGAAGCGTTAAGATGAGATACAAAACCACAGAGAAAATGTCTCAGCAATGCTTGGAGAGTATTAACTCTTGCACCACAAACAAACTGCTTGCACTGCAATGATTGGTAAGAGAGGAAAAAGACAAAGAGTCTTATTTAGAATTAAAAGAAAACCCGCCTATAAGAAGCAGTGAAATGATAGTTTTCCATTTGTAACTGAAGTGTCACTCAAGAAAATGATAGAAATGACAGACTGGTAATGATTTTTTTTATCTGTTCTGCCCCGCAATAGCACAAAACATAATTTTATTAAAATCATATAAGTTCAGACTTTTCACAGTCATTGTTTTCAATGCTCTAAGGAGTTCACACTAGACACAGCATCCTCAAATTAGTGAGAAAACTGTCAATGCAGCAACATTTTACTTTGGATATGTGCAAATTAGGAGTATAATTAGTTGGAGACACAAATTCTGGGGAAAGTACATAAGACATAACGAGAAAGACAATAACACGTGTGACTCTCATATTTTGGGAAATTAGAATTTCCGTTTTGTCTCCTAGAAGTCACAGTTGAATTTTCAGCCTGACATTTTCCCATTAGGAGAATCTAAATGCAGAGCATAGAGGAGGTGTAACACTGTACAAATGACTTTTTAAAAACAAATTTTGTGCTGAAGAACTAGGAAACAATTACTAAATTCAACATTTAGTCAACTTAACGGCTTTATATAATTAATCTTATTTCTTTTACTGTTTAGATGAAGAGAGTGAAATTACTTATAAAAGTGTTTGTGCACTGCAAAAACTGAATCTTAAGAAAGTAAAAAGACAAATATCTTGTTCTCTGTCTAACAAGAAAATTTTTTTTATTAGCAAAAATAATGTTAGTTTGAGAAAACATGTCTTAGTGATAAACATTTGTGTCTTAAAATAAGAATTTGGGGTAAGACCATGTTTCTTACCTCAGTGGCAGATTTGTTTTTGCTTAAATAAAGAACATTCTTAGGAAATGATGTCGAGCTGCAGGTCTCACTGAAGGACATTTTAGCTTAGAAAGGCGACTGCTGATACACAGATGTTTCCCTATCCAATGCTCAAATGTTCATGTTGGATTTACACACTCATGACAAAATGATAAATCCTATTGTTCAAACATTTCTCAGAGTATTCCGGTTGTCCTTCTCCTCCATGAGCTGTCAGAGAATGAAGGTGACTGGAGTATCCTCCCCGCACTTCCAGGGTGAGCATCAAACTCAAACATGATGGGAATAAACACATTCATCCTCTTGTATTAAATAAGCTTTTCCTAATTTAGCTGTATTTATTTCTTTGTTAGAATAGCTTGATCGTATTTGTGTCTGTATTTCAGGCTCCTTGCCAGTTACGGACGATCGGCATCCTGGTTTTTCTTTATAGCAGAGGAAACCACCGTCATACTGTCTGCTCTGCTTCTGGTGCTCAGCAGATATCCAGTCCAGGAGGTGAAATTCACATATGCAGCTGCACTTTTTTCATCAGCATCCTTTACGTTTGGGATGTGCCTCACAAAGGGCCCGCTGTACAAAAATGAGCAAACATCTTTCATTCTGATTGTGCTCCTCACAGGAATGGTTTTTAGGCAAGCGTCTCCATGACAACAAGGCGTCTATCATTCACCACTATGCTTTCTCTGAAGATCCCAATTCTTTTGGCTACCCTGATCCCGCAGCGGGCTGGGCTGTCAGCGTGCCACTGTGCCAGAGGTGGGAGAAATGTGTACAAAGAAATTCACCCAATTTCTCCTCCATTCTTTTGTCTGTTCTTTTAATAAATCATGTAAATGCTTAATTTATTTAAACTAATTTCAAACTCCTTAAAGAGTAACTGAAGTAAATAAAATTTGTATTTTTGGTGTTTTTATCACGTTCTTGTGCCATTTTTCTGATGATTGAGGACACATATAACGAAAATGAAGCTCAAAATTGCATTTCTGAGTATTTCTTTATTCAAATCGTCAGGAGCAGATAAAAAACGAAAAAAGTAGAGAGTACGCTGGGCGGGCAACAAGCTCCCTGCTCCACTCCATTCTGATGCATGCACGACTGGTCCATGTGTGTCTTCTTTTTCCTGATCTGAGCTGTTATCTGACTCTAAACTGTACGACTGGATAGTTTGCCATTTTTGTTGAACTGGTTTTGTTAGATTGGGGGTGTGAGCGGCTGTAAATTAGCGGAAGAGCGCGTAAACAGAGAGCTCTCAGCAACAAAAAGGGAATAGGGACAGGGTAGCTCTGTGGCTATGGTCCTGGTCACACATCAGAGGCAAATTTCTAATGAACTCCTGTCGCTCTCCAGAAATTATGTCCTACAAAAACACACTTCAAAAAAACAAACTGGCTAAAAACAGCAGAATCATAAATAAAAGACCACTGGAAACTCTTTAAGAAAGTTCAAAAGATAATCGGAGTGGGTCTTTAAAGACTCTCTGCAGCCCTCTTGTTGTGTTCTTTCAGTAAAACAATCCATAAATGTAAGACTTGTCAGTTTGTTGCTGTGTTTTGTGTGTTTCAGACTTTCTGAGCGAGTCCAACATGAAAGCCTGAAGTCCGATTTTACCATCGATCTGCCACATGAGGTCAATGAAACACTTTTCAGAAGTTTGGATTGTTCCTGTCAGCTTCCCGTACTGTCTTCTGACGTGATCTCTCTCTGCAGAGACCCTTCTGCTTTGTGCCACCACGAATGGCTTGAAAGCAGACACTGGTGGCATCTGTCAGGCTGCCCGCTGAGATGAAAAGCTTAGACTTGCATCCCTAATAGACAGTACTCCTCTAGGGGGGGAGCTGGGATGAAAGCTCCTCTGACTCTGCAGTACTTGCAGCTGCTGATTAATAAATGTCATCAATGCAAAAGTTCTAGTTTTTAATAGACACATGGGGTTTTTGTGTGCGCACATCAGGAGGATTGGATTTACAGTGCACTACCGCAAAGAAAAAAGCACAAGTATCACATGACAGATGGTGCTACTTTTTAGATATTTTTATCTACTGTAAGATAGTCTAGATTTTCAAGTCATCGGAGTAGTTTTATTTGTCACCTTTACTTCTGCATACCATTATTTTTTAATCAACATTTTCCCTTTTTTTTTTTTTAAAGATACCATATAAGAAAACACCGGTTCTCAATAATGGTCTATGCTCCCTTTAAAAATGTTCACATTTGTTTGTGGCTTGGATGTGTGCAAAATGTTAGCCATTTTGGCTGTTTTTAAATTATTTCCAATTCCAATTTAATTGTTTTTTTTATCCTAAAACCTTACTGGTTTTTTTTCTGTTTTTGTTTTATTCTTTTGGTATTTCTGTTCCAGATTGCTCTGTACATCTTGGAGGGGGGAAATGGTCCAGAGCTGACGGCTGTGCCAGAGTTTTGCATCGAGCCAAGTGACAACTGTGCGACCACATTTACCACCTACCTGCCTGACTGTGTACGTACAGCGCTGTTTTGGTTCAAAAGAATTCAGAGCATACCGTGGACCAAAATAAAAACCATGAATCACCTGTCCAACTGGAACTGTTTTTTCTATCAGGGCCATCTAACACTTGTGCATTTTTATTAGTGCTGTCAACCGATAAAAAAAAAAAAAAAGCTGATTAATCACACTTTGGATTGTGATTAATTTTTGTGATACATTTTATACGACAATATGCAGCTTCAGAATAAAAAAAAAAAAAGGTTAAAAAAAAAATTTTTCCTTCATTTTTATTGTCTGAAATGTTTAAATTTGTAAAAAGTAAAAAGTTAACTCATATCCCAGAAATGTAATTTGTGTGCACAAAACACATCAACAGTAAGATAACTGGAAAGCCTTTAATGTCTGCAGTATTACTCCAAGGAAGCAAATTTGCTGATATACAGCAATAAGAAACTAACATTGTGTTTCTGTTTCTGCATTTTAAATCCTCGCTTCTGACGTGTAATTAATCTGCGTTTATCAATCATAACGCGTTAATTTTTTACATTAACGTTGACGTGTTAACTTGAAAGCCGTAATTTTTCTATAAACCATGAAAAACATTAAGAAACTTTTCTGCCTCTCTAGATCAGGGGTCTGCAACTCTTTTATTATCACAGATCCTGTTTCTAGACTAAAACTAGCATTAAAAAAATCTCTTTTGAAATAATCAATACAAAATGGGAAAGTTTGTGCATCAAAATATATTTTTTAAAGTTTTTTTTTTTAACCCAAAGCAAATTCCCATCTTATTTAATTTTTAATGTTAAATACTTTCCTGTTTAAGAGTTATGTTTTTGAAAAACTTGGTAAGAGGACGATAATTCAGTCTGAAGCCCAACTTTTTATGACAGACGGCATGAAACCAAAAATATTTCTTTGAAGAACCAATAAAACACATATTAGAAGATGCCATCAAAGGATCATGACTGTTACATTTTCTATTGTTTTTGCAGAACATTGCGTCTCTTTATTAGGTTTTGTCTTATTTATCACAAAAGCTATTTACTTTCTCCAAAACTATGCTGTTGTTTGATATAAAATTCTGATTGATTTTCCACCATGACTTTAGGTAAGGACAGATTTTTAAATGTAAACATCTTTCTTACACCGTGTACTGATGTTTTTATGGTACTGGGAGTCATGAATAAATAGTTTAATTTAATAGAACATGCACGGCATATCCTTTGATGCATTTACTTCACATAAATGTCTGTTTTTCCTCATTACTGTCCTGATAACTTTTTTTAATCTGTTTTTCAGGGTCCCCCAGTTTCAAAAAGCAAAGTGTTGGTTGCCGTAAAAACTTGTGAAAAATTCCACTCAGATCGAGGTATGTGTAGTTTATCAATGAATCGGGCATTCATTCCATTTTCTAACGTTAAAATTGATTATTTTGTACAAATGTTGGTTCTTTTGTGTCCTATAACCAGGGCTGTCAATGTTAACACATTAATGCACTTTATTCTTGTTATTTTTAGGTTTAGATCACTTTTTTACAAAAGGCGGACTACTAGATCCGTAATATTGCCAGTTGTTACGGTAACAAATCATGGCGTTGCTGAGCCGGCTGACCTTGACTGCAGCGGCAAAGAAAAGCGGTATATATGCTGATTGTTACGAGAGGTTCAAAAAAGCATCAGTTCAGGGAGAAAGTTGACCTCTTACCGCTTGTTGTTTTTTGGCTACATTCGGTGAAAATTTTAGGCTACATTTTATAAGATACCTCAAATTTTAAAAAGTATAATTATCCATGAAATTAGTACATTTTGTCTTTTATATATATATATATATATATATATATTATGAGCTATAAAAAGCAATATGAAGCATCCCATAACTTGAAAATAAAAATGTTCATAGTAACTTAACTTTTTAAAAATAAAGTTCCTTTAAGCTTTTCACAAATTTCAAAATACAGTTTAATTTAAAAATATATATTATCATTACTTGTCAATGTTTTAAATGCCACATACAGTGGCATACAGTGGCTTGCAATTCATACCCCTTGAACCTCTCCACATGTTCTCACATCATGAACTGACTGGGTCATTCCAACACACGAATACGTTTCATTTAAAGCCATTCCATTGCAGCTTTTGCTTTATGTTTAGGGTGGTTGTCCTGTTGGAAGGTGAATCTCCGCTCCAGTCTCAAGTGTTGTTCAGACTTCAACAGGTTTTCCTCCAATATTGCTCTGGATTTGGCTCCATTCATCTTCCCATCAACTCTAACCAGATTCCCTGTCCCTGCTGAAGAGAAGCATTCCCAGACCATGATGCTGCCACCGCCATGTTTGTCAGTAGGAATGGTGTGTTCAAAAGTTCCATTTTGGTCTCATCTGACCAGAGCACTTTCTTCCACACGTTTGCTGGGTCACTCACATGGCTTATGGCAAACTGCAAACGGGACTTCTTGTGGTTTTCTTTTAACAATGACTTTCTTTTTTCTTTCCATTTTCCCATAAAGTCTAAATTTGTGCAGTGTACAACTGATGGTTGTCCTATAGACAGATTCATGTGAGCTGTAGATCTCTGCAGTTCATCCAGAGTCACCATGGGCCTCCTGGCTGCATCTCTGATCAGTGCTCTCCTTGTTCAGCCTGTTAGTTTAGGTGGACGACCATGTCTAGGTAGGTTTGCAGTTGTGCCAGACTCTTTCCATTTGTGGATGATAAACTGAACAGTGGTTCGTGAGACGTTCAAAGCTTGGGAAATCTTTTTCTAGCCTAACCCTGCTTTAAATTTCTCCACAACTTTCTCCCTGACCTCTGGTGTGTTCCTTTCACTTCATGATGCTGTTTTCTCCCCAATATTCTCTTAAACCACAGAGACTGTCACAAAACCGCTGTGTTTGTATAATGAGATTAAATGACACACAGGTGGACTCTATTAAGTCATTAAGTCAACATTTGATCAATCATCAAGCAACTTCTGAAGGCAATTGGATGCACTCAGAGAAAAGGGGGCTGAATACTTTTGCACACTGCACTTTTCAGTTTCTTATTTGTGAAAAAAATTTAACACTTGTATAATTTTCTTTCCACTTCACCAGTGTGTGCCACTTTGTGTTGGTCTTTCACATAAAATTCTAATAAAATATATTTATGTTTGTGGTCATAATGTGAGAAAATGTGGAGAAGTTCAGGGGGTGTGAATACTTTTGCAAGCCACTGTATGGATGACATTAAAAGCACAGGAACAAAAAAGAGAAGTAAAGCCAGAAGAAAACACCATCTTCAGGAACTGTATCTGATGAAGTTTTACTGCTTTCCTTTTACGGGCGTGTTTTCATTTGAATTTTTTTCCCATTGGAGCTTAACAGGCTTGTTTGTCATTTACAGTATTCAACCAGTCAGATGGAAACTACTAGTTGAAATTCAGAACCGTGTTTAAAATCCTGTTGAAATTGCAACAGCTCGCGCAATTATCCAAAACACCAACGCCTGCTTTTAGGGTCGTAGTGAGCCGCGCAGTTGTGGACAGCCCTGCTTCAAAGCAAATTAAGAAAATTACCATAATCGGGAGCAGAATGAAGAGGATGTCATTAACACTTATATGATTTGGCCCAAATTCAGGTTATTAGAATTGCATAGCAGGGCGTCATCGAGAACTCTTCATGCTTGATTAATTAGTAAAATGTGTTTAGGAATAAATCATTGCATGATTGGGCTCACTTGTCCTGAATCAAAATGAATTTGATTGATTATATTCAAACAACTTAATGTGGACGTTTTTATGTCGATTACGATGCAGCGAGAAAACGTTGGGCTCTCTGCCCCAATTGAACGCAGTTCTTCATTATTTGAAGAATGCTCACAACCCTTTCAATTAGCTTCTTGGGGGGGTTTTAATTATGAGCTGCGTTTCATTGACTGATACTCCCCATGAGGGAGGATGTTGTTTCAGATTTCACATCTCTACTTCTTTTCTTCACACAGTACCGGTGGTGAAGGCTACTTGGGAAAAATCTGCGGGGCTTTTGGAGTATTACAGCGATGTCATTGATGCCTCCATTCCCACAGTCAGTCTGGGTGTGCCAAATACCGACCGAGGTGAGCATTATGTGTTTTAGCAGCGGAGCTGTAATAGGGGATTTTATTCTAATGGTGTCAGTTTGGACATCAATGAGACACAGGCATAATAGTACGGAAAAAAATATTCTAGATGATACTTTTTATCAATTTATTTGAGGAAAAACGTTATTGCTAACACATTCAATGTATATAATAAAAAAGGGTTCTTAACCAGGAAAAAAAACAATAAAGGATAATATAATATAATAATAAATAACAAAAATAAAGGTTTTTGTTTACCACTTAAGAAACTTTTTAATTTTAAATTAAATGTTATGTCGATCATCAACTCTAATTATTAAAATACAATTATAAGTAAGACTAAAACCGTTAAAAAAGAAGATTTGAAGGAAAGTATTTTTCCGCATTAACTAAGTAATAAAAGTCAAACAGGAATTGGTGAGTTTATATTCAAAACCTTTGACCTCATTGATAAATGGAGTGTGCTTGTTTCTTTCTGAGATCATCTTTCATTTAAAATTTGGTAGACGTTTTTGTCCTCCATCACATGACTGTGCTGCAGTGCTGCAGTGTGTCGGCCTGGAAAAGCCAAATGTGCTTTTAAATTCTGCCCCTGCAATAGAGAGATTTTCTGCTGTCGTGTTTCTTAAAAAGAAAACAAACGAGCTGAAATGCAAATAGGACCGTAGAGAATTTTTAGTCCTGAGTTGCACAGCTGAGCTTCAGAGGAAGAATTCCTTTATCATCTTTTTTATCATCTTTTCATTTTCAGCTCATCTTTTCCCAGCCTTTCAGTGTTTCTGGTTACCTTGGGTATATCTGTAAATCCTCCAGTTTAAATCCATCATTTTGTTCTTAAAAACACTAAGGACTTTTTGTTTTTCACAATTAATAGTAAAATAAGGACAGTTTGAGTGTGAGTGGGAACATTTTGTTAATCAAATTTGCCCAGTCAGAATATGGTTTAGATCTGCTAACTGTAATTCTGTAATTCTTTTAGCTGGTATAGTGCATGCACACAGGGGGAAATAATCCTGTTAACACTTAGAAAAATATCTATGGAGGGGATTATCAGGAAAAGGAGTGAGTGCGATGCAGAGGAAAGAGGCCAGTCTGAAAAAAGACGGTAAATAAAAAAAAAGAATAAAACTTTATTGATTCCACAAAGGTGGAATTATGTTTTTGTCTTAGCTCTATTAAAACAAATGATAGATAATAAATAACACAAAAAATAATTTACAAAAAATTATAACACAATTATTGTCCATGGTCTATGAGGCATTGTAGACTCTAACTGCTAACAGGAAGAAAGATCTGCCAAAGATCTTCTTCCTGCAGCGAGGAGTTAACTTCTCTTACTGAAGGAAGAGTGCATCTATGGTCTAATACAGAGGAGGATGATAAAGAAGCACTGACCATGATGGATTCCAGTTTGCATAACATCCTCCTCGGACCCACCACAGTCACAGACTGTAGGAAACATCCCAGAACGAAGCGAGATCTCAGCACTAGTTTGTCGATCCTCTTCCCTGCAGCAGCTCACTCCATGGAAGAGGGTGGATGCAACAACACCATTATAAAAAACTGCAAACTCTTAAGGACCTCAGTCTCCTTAGCCTCTCCTGCGATCTCCGGATGCTTCTTCAGCGGCATTTTGTTGTTGCTGATTGTGGAAAGGATGCACCAACAGGCCGCTTCAGACCCAGAAAGTGGTGGAAAAAAGCCCTAAAAGGAGTAGCAGGCATGCCAACACACTCATTACGTTTTAAAAAAAGTCCATATCTGTCAAAAACAGATTAATAATAAGAAAAACAAGAACAAGATGGTGTCACTTTTTAAAATTTGACCTTATGATAAGCAGGTAAGAGAATATAGACTCTCTCCTTCAAGTGCTGGTTATTAAGTTAAAGCTTAATTTGCAGTTGACTGACCTGTATCACTGCTCTATTTGCTCTTTTTCTATGCTATATGGCTTTCTAATGTACTGTTAAATAAGAGAAACACTTTTTTTGCTTTCCGAAGACCTCAGCAGCACTTATTGCCTGTGTGTATTCACTGACAATTTACTGACCTGCCAGGGCTAAAGCATTAAAAAAAAGTAAATCTACTCCTCCGTCAGCTGTAGAAATATCATATTGGGGCTTGAACTTGATGAAATAACTGCACAACATCTACAGAAATGAGGAGACTTCTTTTTTTTTTGCACATTTGTGAAGTACTTTTCTACCTGATGTGCCTTCTTCTTAGGCCGATGCCGAAAACTAGCAGTGTCAAGTGTTTAAGAGTTCATCCACACCTCAGAGACAAGGCACAAATCCAACTACACCTGCTCCTGACCATACTATCACTCTTCCCATCAGAGAGTGTCACAGCTTCCAGCCCCTCACTCTTAAGGCTTTTATCACTTTCCTTAATGCTTACCATGCCAGGGCTTTCATTCGTTTTCCTTTTTTTTACTCTCCTACTTGGCGAAAAGCCTCTTTGGCTCAAACATTCAGACTGTCTGATTGTAAATGGACTACTTAGACAAAATTACACCTGGAGGACTACTTTTTTTTAAATATATTTTTGGCAGACACCAATGTTAAAAAAAGGGCATAACCTTGTACACATGTTTTGGTTTTGTTACAAATATCCCTTTGGGATTTTTATCTTTATTATGCTTTTAATTCAACATTTCTTTTTGGCTTTCGAGTTGTTGATCAGGTTAATGTGCTCAAGTTGTTCTCATCTGTCTAAAAAACATTTTAAAAGATGCTCTTTGTTCAGAGATTTTGGACCGTTCACTTCTTGACTTTTTTTAAATATTACTTTAATAAATATTCTGCATAAATAAAAGCATATCCTTCAAATTTTATGTGAAGTAACTCTGTTTATTAAATGTTTTTAAAGGCCAACAACCTTTCCCGGATCATGAGCTGTGCAGAACTCTACACTGGACGGTTTACAGCTGTTTTTCTCTAAACTCACACACACAAAAACAGTTGGTTTTTGCCAAATAACATTTTTATTTTTGCTTAATCTTGCTTTAGCTGTTAGCCAAACTGGGATCAACTTATGAAAACCATGATAATGGTTTTTGTTTTTATTACCTCAATAATTTTAACGTTCTGAATCTAGTTAGAGCCATTCTCTCACATTATTCGTCTTTTGTTGTAGCCGTCCTCTTATTGTCAGTCCTGGCTTCATATCTCCAAGCTTGTGGTTCAAAAAGGCATGCGTCCAGATGTTTTTAAGTAGCACATGATTTGATTATTCTGTGCTGGCAAATCGCCAGTCTCTTTCATTCAGATTTTCAAATAGTCCAAGTTAAGTATGTGAAGATGCAGCCCTTCAGCAGATATGGGTTTTCAAGTCCTCTTTTCTGAGATTTTGCTGTTTTTTTCCACATCATTCTCAAGCAAAATAAAAATGCTTTTGAATGTTAAAAGCCTAAACTGGATCTTTCTCACATTTAACGTTTATTCTGTGAACAATGGTCCTTTTGTCCCCTGAACTCTTAACCACCACCGTTTAAACTGAATGATATATTAACAGATTTTGTCACTCTGTAGACATCCTTAAGATTCTTCAGGTCACGCATCACATTAACATTTTTCCTACTGTGCTTTTTCCAAACAGAGCATTTCTATTGTGTTTGAGCAAAATTTAAAGGGGAACAGCTGAAGGTCCACTGCTGTGTGCATATTTATACATTTGTGCTCACAAAATGAGGCAAAATGAGGTGTAGACACGTCAGATTGAAGTGAGAGGGGAGGATTTCAATGAAAAAAAAAGCTTATGCATTCATGAGTTGAGTCAAGACTACTTGGAGTTTAGCTGCTTTGAGCACTAAGTGCAGACAAGGTCAGAAATTTCAGTTTAATGGGAATGTATATTTTAAAAATACAAATCAAGAACAGAAAATCTTTACATATTAACTGGTTCCTTAACCTTAAAGCACATCTACTTTTCTTTGTCAACTGATTACTTTCTCCTAAGATATTGTATGAGTTACTTGTAAACAAAATGCAAAAAATAAAAATCACTCTGAATTTTAGCATAACAATAAACTAGTGCAGAGATCTGCAAGCAAACAATAAAAAAGATTTTAAGTCTGTAAAGTCAAAAGTAAGAAGTAAAATAAAAAAGTAAAAAAAAAAAGATTAAAGTAAGCTAACACAAGCTTTATTTAAAACATTGACAAACAGTAAAAAGATAGTACATAACACAACTACAACATTAGACAAATTTGTGTGTACCACAGAAAATCTGTTGTAGGTGAGTAAGCACAACCAGAATTCAGGCCTATCACATTAAAAGGCAAATTTTCTATTTTTGAACAAAATCTAGGATTTTAAAAGCTCCTTATGGTTCAAAAATATGGTGGGTCACTTAATTATCTTTGATTTAATCATTGTTCGTTAAATTTACACATTTCTGGCTGAGATGCATTACAAACAGTAATATCAACTGTGTTTTTTTTAAATCATTGCTAACATTACATTATCTTCTGCTTTTGATGCATTGAAATGATATGTGACACAAGATGAATTTTTATTTTTTGTTATTATTTTGAAAGAAAATAATGTGAACCTCTGCCTAAAGTTATAAACTATTTCATATTTTGACATAAGAATATTTATATTATTTTTTTTATTTACTACAGCCAAACAACCAACAGTTCATCAATATTTATTATAACAGTAACAAAAACAAAAATGCAAATCAGTGTCTTATTTTTCTAAAGGGTGAACTTTGTGACTTCTGGGTTGTGGTCAATGAGAGATTCATTAAGTGTTGACGGTTGCAGACCCCTGATCTGCTGTAAGGCTTTACTATCTACTGAACACATCATGAGAATGACCATGTAAAACAGTGTAATTCAACCTTAGAAAGAAAGCTTCCCAAAAGTTTGAAGAAAAATAGAAATGTCAGCTAGAATCTATGAGTTGTTGCACAAAGAAATGTTGCTTTATTGTCTCTTGACTGATGTGATGCTCGTCCGATTATGCAGAAGCACAGGGTGTGTGCACGTGTGCGTGTGTGCTGCTTTTTTCCCTAACAACAAAATAACATTTACTCATTTTAGAATAAGGAATTCCAGTGTTTTGAAAGGACCTTTTTAATCCGTTTAATGTGCTGCTACAGCTGCTTCTCTTATAGGCCAAACCCAAAAGCAAAAAGAAATCCTCTATACATAAGTATTGCAAAAGCAACAATTAAAATAAAACTACCATTAAACTGATGTTAAATTAAATTAAACAAAATTAAGCATACATTAAAATGACGTGTTTTCATTTGCCACCCTTCCAAAATCTTCTGCCCCTTTATGTAAAATGTTCTAGCTCTGTTACTGGTCAAGAATAAATATCTGCAAAAAGAAAGACTGGGAATTATCAGTTGATCAAGTTTTCAGTCAGATGACGTTACTATCTTTAACTTACATTTTTCATTTATAAATATACTAAAAAAATGAACCTTTTTTTATATTGACAGATTTTTCATCTACACATTTGGTGTATAAAAATGAAAACGGACACTTCCTTTTTTGTCTTTTCTGAAAAAGAAAACAGGAATACATAAACATATTTGAGTTCACATGAGTTTGACACTTTGGAACGCTCCTACTTTTATTGGAGTCCCTTATAGCTCATAAATTTAATGTAAAAAGTTACTTACTGCGTAGATCATTTGGCTGAGACTAAATAAATTGATACTGAACATGATTTGTTTACGTAGAGAATAGAATATTATTTTGAAGTTAGAATGCAGGGTCCCTGCATACAGAACAAAAAGCTTCAGATCAGGCATCCAAACACACCTTGTTTTTGACATCTGCTTCATCTCCTCCTTTGCATCTCTTTGTTTTCAGGGTAAGGTCAGATCTACTGTTTTTCTTCTGCTAATGTATAATCAGCATTACCTGAAATGGAAACCCTTTTATTATTCATCTTTTCCTTCTGCTTTGTCTTTTCTTGTCTTACTGAAGGACACTGTGAAAAGACATTTGCCATCTTAAGGCGTTTTTGGAGGGATGCTGCGTCAAAGGCTGATTGGCTCCTCATTGTTGATGATGACACTCTCATCAGGTAATGTGGGGAGGCTTAAACGTAATACATTTTTTGTAGATATTTTGCACAAAATGAGGATTTACAGATTGGATTTTTCCTCGTCCTGGATTTGTTGTCTGAGTCTTTTATATCTATTTTTATTTTTAACTACTCTTACTTTCTTGACTTCTGCCATGTGGCAAGAAGCCAATTGTCTTAGAAAACTCAATATATTTATATTTTTTTGTCTTTAAGTTACAGGATTTACTTCCTCCTGATCTTTTAGGTGTTCAAATAGAAAAAAATGGTGCTCCCGGAGCAGCATTTGAAAAGGAGCATTGATCCAACTCATATTAAAATATACAAAATTGATATCCTCTCAAAGAAATTAGTTTATTTGAGAAAAATCTAGTTTCACTTACTGTATTTCTTTTTAAGTTTCCCTGTCATCTCTATGTTTTTAATCCTATCCACAGTAATTACACATCTCCACTGAAGGTTCCTTGTAATAAATAATATACCGTCCAAAAAAAAAAAGGGTCCTCTCTCCTTCCTGCCTCTGGCTCCTGTTTTTTCTTGGACTTTCATTGAACCATCTTGTATTTTTTCCCACCTATTGCTTTTTCGTACAGCTTTCATTTTCTTTCTCATTATGATTTTTATGTCTGCCAGCCTGAGGGTGATGAAATGGTTGCAGAAACCTAGATTGCAATCTTGTCTGCTGTCTCATTTACTATTATCTCAAAAATATGCTGCCTCTTGTAAAAATATATATTCTATAACTTAACATGTGAAGTCTTTGTAATAATTGCTAAATCTCATCATTGGGTTTTGGAGAATTGCTGTAAATCAGCCCACACTAAACCTTGCAGAACTTTTACTAGTAAGGAACAAATGATTGGTTGTCAGCTTGTTTCCACATGAAACTAGTAGTTTTGAAAGAATTTCTCTGTGTTGCAATAACCACTGAAGATTTAAGCTGCATTTAGACAAACTTAAGGTCTATAAATCTGTATTTTTATTTCTTTTTTACATGATTAGACAAGATTACACTGGATTTATAGATACTAAAGTTCCAGATTAAATAGGGATAGATGGAGGGGAATGTGTACTGTGGTGACCCCTAAAGGAAGCAGCCAGAAGACAAAAATGAAAAAAGTTCTTTTTTTTTTTTTATTTGAGTCTGCATTGCTCTCTTTTTTATTTGTTACAATTAAAAACATCTCTTTTTAGACCATCAGATGTTTTAATGTTTGTGGTTCATGTAATCCTATAAAACAGTAAACACTAATAACTAGTAACACTAATAATTCATTATTTTTTATTCAGTTTAGGTTTTGCCTTAAGTGATTGTTGTGTTGTTTTCTAGAAACTTGCAATATACATACATCACTCTGCAGCTGTAGAAAATTCTTTATTTGCTGATAAAATCTTAATTTGCAAATAAAATTATCCTTGGAAAAATTCAATAACCATTGTCTTCTTACTTAAATGCATTTTGCCAAAAAAGTTCCTTTGTCTATCACTGCATTTTACCTTTGCATTCAAATGTTGTTATTTGAACATGAAAACTTTTTCTTTGTAGGACATTTTTTTCTTTTTTTTTTTACTAAAATGTTTGCCCTTCAGATCCCACTCCGATCATTTTTCTATTGTAAAAGCGTTCCTAGTGGTCTTTTAAATTTGATTATACAATTTTTAGCTAAAATCAAAAACCTGTGTCGTTTTCTAGGACATAGTTTCTGCAGAGCAGCAGAAGTTCACTGGAAATCTCCTCTGAGTTGTGGGAGGGACCGTTGACACTGAGCCACCCCTCCACTACCCAGCATCCAACTGAGAGCTCTTTGTTTACACACTCTCCCACTAGCTTACAGCCCTTACATCTACACAGAAATGCAATTTTAAGCCTAGTTTTCTTTATCGTCAAAAAAACCCAAGAAGAGCATGTTTAAAACACAATTTTCATCTGAGTTGGTCTTTAATTTGTTATAGCTGGACAGACAGGAGAAAACCCAGGAGGAACCGTGAGGAATTCAACGACGATTCAATATATTTTGGATCAAAAGTCTCAACTCTTAGATGTGGGAAAAACTCCTAAAACACAAAAGAAGAAACATTACACAATAAGTCCAATTCACTTGGAATGTATGCTATTTTTCTGATCAATGAATTTTCAACATCGTCACATAGTAATCTGTCTCAGTAAAATGTCGTGTGCTGGGTTATATTTATTTTTATAATTTTTTTTTTCATTTTGTTGCCAAGAAAAAGTATTTTATAATCTCTCCATTTAAGGAAAAAAACGTCTATTTGTTTGGCTCCATCTAGGTTTGCTCTGCTAGATAACTGCTTTATTACTTTATTCTATTCACTGGTACACCATGGTTCAAAAATATTTTCCTTTTACCTCGATTACCTCCGAATGAACTGTTCTCTAATATGATAGTCACAAATGAAATCTCTGTAAATAAGCTTTGCATTTAAATCAGATTTTTTAATGTGGTTTCGAATAAGCCTGTTTGCCAATGCACTTTACAAAAAGAGTACTTTTTTATTAAAACCTATTCGAGTCACAGCAGGTACTTCTTATTGTACTTTTATCTTTTCCATGTCCTCGTGTCCCTGTTCCATACTGATTTGTCTTTGCCGCATCAACTTTTTTTGTCCACTTAATTTTGGGTTGCATTGGTTTTTTAAATTACTGCTCTGCTTTGATCATGCTGTGACAGTTAACAGCTGTAATCTGCTGCCAATTTATCAAAACCCCAGGCACTGTATTTTGAAGAGACAGGCTGCAGGGCTTTAACTGAAATTAGTTTTGGATTGTATTTTTTAGACCTCATATGTAGTCTGATTATAAAAGTTCCTTAGTTACTTAGAAAGTAAAAAAAGCCTTTCTTGGGTCTACCTGAATATAAATTAAATGTGCTTTAAATGTCCTCTTAATTTTAAAATGTGTTTTTTTTTAAATGTTCCCTTGATACAGACAGGCTGACAAAGACTAAAATTCACACTAAAGTTATTTGCATTCTATAACCGAGCCATTTTCTTCTCGTACCATGTAGGATGATTTTGGGATGCATTCGTGCGTGTCATTTAATTTCTGTGCAATTTTCCACTCATCATGGTGTATTTTCCAGTTTACCCCGATTGAGGCGGCTGCTGCGTTGCTATGACCCAGAGGAAGCAGTGAGCCTGGGGGAGAGATACGGCTATGGTTTGATTCAAGGCGGTTACAGCTACACCACAGGAGGAGCGGGGTGAGGAAAACACAAAAAACTGTCTGTCACCAAGAGCCCAATTTTAAAAACCCACTCCAATGAAAATCGTGCTTTTTATGTTTTTGGCCTGTTCTTGTAGTATTTTCGTCACGATCGAGGACATATATAGAATAACTTTCGATTAAAACTGCATTTCTGAGTATTTCTTTAATAAAATCGAGATGAACCAGGAACAGATGGAAAAAAATGCAGTTTGAAAAAGCTCTATTTTGTAACTCAGCAACTCAAATGGGCGGGCCAAAGTCTCACTGCTCCACTCCATTTTGATGCATCCACTTCCGGACAAATAGATTCATATTCATCTGTGTTTTCCTTGTTCGAGCTGTCATCGGGCTGAAAACTGCACGACTGGATAGCTTAAATTTTACTTGCTATTTTTGATGCACTCTCTCAGGAAAGGCTTTTCACATTAAAAGGAGCTGCAGACAGAAATTGACAGACTGTTTGCTTCTCCTTGGGGTTTGCAGCCTAAATGGGAGAGTTAAAAAAAAAACACGGGAACCTGAGTGCTCATTTATCATTTGCATTTACATCCCGATTAAAAAAAGTACACGACTCTTGGGACAATAAAAACAAGAAGTCCCACGCTCGTTCATACATTTTTTACATCGTTATTAGCTTAAGACACAGAGGCCTAGAGTGCAGAAATGTAGTTTTTACAGAAAGCAAAGCTTATGAGATTCCTTCTGTCTGAGTTTTAGTCTACACATAAAATCAGCTATAATTTCCTTAAAAATATAAAGATGCAGCAAACCCGTAAGGAGTTCACGTGCAGGAGCGCATGCTTTAAGGAGTTCAGGTAGAAGAATAAATGCAAAAAATGGTTGAAACAAAAAATTTAAAAACTCTGAGTTTATTGTTTTGATGATGGAAATGTTCATATTTTCTTGTGACAAGCATTACAAATGGAATAAAAAATACAAATAAAAATATTCGTCTAACAAAGGGGAAATTTCTATGTTGCATTGTTGGGAAGTAAGTGCAATTTCAAAATAAAAATTGAAATGTCTCACATGCTTACACAGTCCTTCAGTAAAAAGCAAGCTGGTACCATTAAGAGTCTATAATTTTAAGTGAATAATAGTACAACGGTAGTAGTAGTAATAACTATGATATAAAGACTCACTCTAATCAAAATAGTGTTTTTAACATGTCTTTGTGGCATTATCCTGATGGAAGACATTTATAAAAAAAAATAATCTCAAAATTGCATCTCTGAGGATTTCTATATTTAAATCGTGGTGAATCAGGACCAGAAGAAATAAATTTCATTTGAAAAAGAACCTATTTGTGGTATAGAAAATACGTTGGACAAGCCACAAGCTCCCTGCTTCAAGCTCTCAGCAAGGGGAGAGGAAAAGGCGGCAGGGTTGCTCTGTGCCAACCATCATGCCCACAACTCAGAGGTTAATTTCAGATGAACTACTGCCAATCTGCAGAAACTATGTCCTAGAAAACAAGTTTTTTTTATTTACGTTAAAAATTGTATAATCATAATTAAATGACCACTGGAAACACTTGGACACTTGGACCACAGTTGCTCCTCAGGACCCTCAAATTCGGACAAACTCTGGAATAGGCCGCCATCAGTCAAGATTTGCCTCAGAGGGTAATTGGCAGCCATGCAGAGCAAACTGCAGATGTCCCAGGGGGATAAAAAAAAAGTGCCATCACTGCAAATACGGAAGCTTCTGAAATGCTTGTAACTACACTTCCAATTTACCCTATGTGACGAGTAGATTTAAAAAATCAGCTTTTTGGTAGAAAAAAAAAAACTTTTGGCCCCAACAAATTAATTTAACTCAGTTAGATTTAAACAGGATTTCCAGTGGAGGCACATGAGAGCAATAATCTCTCACTAAGTAATGATATTCATAAAAGCTAAGACTGTGGAGGGAAAGCTGCTGGAAAGAAAGTAGTTTGCAGAGATTGACAGATAAAGACAAGGAGAGACATTGAACTACATTTTGAACACAGGATATTGTGAGCAGGGGAATGCTGTAAAATTTTCCAGCAAATAGATAAATAAAGCTGTATACAAATGAGAAAGACCTCAACAGTTTTACAGATAACTCCACCGAAAACTACGAGGAAAAGAGATCGGTTGAAGTGCCAGAATATCAGAAACATTTCTTCTCACAAGAACATTCTTGCGTTCTGTATTTGAAGGATGGTGCTCAGTAGGACGGCTGTGTCTAAGCTGCTTTCCGGTGGATGCGGTTGCTATAGTGACGACGCTCCAGACGACATGGTGTTGGGCAGATGCTTCACTTCCCTCCGTGTCCCCATCACCCACAGCCCCTTGTTCCACCAGGTAGGAGACACAAAGAAGGACTTTTAACATCTCCATGAAAAAGTAGCTGACTGACATCCAGCATCACACCCTCAAGCTTTTTTTTAGGTTTTCTTTTGACACAAGATATCCTTACAAGGACAGGTCCTGAGGGGTTTCCGTGGACTCGCTCATAAATTCTTGAATGTTGCAGCTGTGTTTCAAAGGTTTAATATGAAGGCCATAAATTGTAAAAAAAAAAAAAAAAAAAATGTACCAAAACACAGAAATAGATCTAAACTAAAATGGAAATTCCCTAACAGTCAGAACATTATCCGTATTTGAGCGGCTTGCCCTGGAGCGGGAACACTGAAGGCCTCCCGGGTTTCCACATTCCTGGGAAAAGTTTTCTCAGTGGAAACATGCTTATCCTCCAACTCTGAACTGATTCGTGACACCCAGATGATAGAAACTGCTCACTCAGAGTAATGGGATTATTAGGAGTCCTTAAAACCTCTCATAAATAAACAGAAACTTAAGTCAGAATTTCCCAAGAAGGCTGTAGGACACAAACACAGTTTTGATTCCGACTGATCAAACCTTCAAAACTTTGTGCCAAAAAATAACCAAAAACCTGAAACTGAGAGAACACATAAAAAAACACAAGAAAACAGAAATGTAGCAATTGACAACTATTTTGACCTGACCTCGCAAAACAACAATGTGCTGACCTTCTGACCCACCCTATTAAATCAGGTGAAAAGAAACAGACAGCTGCAGTCTGGCCACACATACAGCCATAAGGACTGAATGGACTATTTATTTGCACAAATAAAGTTTAATCAAGGATTACAAAACAGTTATTTTTGTCTTATTAATTTTAAAGGCAGCTATAAATGATAACTAGTTTTCTTTTTGTTTTGGACCAGAAATGACCAAGCAAGGATTAGGATTAGGACTAGGATTTCGTCCAAATACAAAACAATGTCTTGGTTATTAATCTTAAATGTTGACTTCCTTAGTGTGAACTCTATACCTTTAGGCTAGAATTTACTCCCAATAGAAATGCAAGAAACAAAAAGAGCAAATCAACTTTATGACTGATTTATAGTTGAAGATGGATAAAAATGAAAAGTCATTCGACTGGAAAATTTTACTCTGAGCTGCTTCTGGGTCATAAAACATTTCTTTGAACAGTTAAACGTCTCAGCGAGTTACATAATGTCAGTCGTAGGCTTCTGGCAGAAAAAAAGGGATTGCTTCAGTTGGAGATTTTGAGGCAGTACTCCCCCTAAACACTTAAATATGCTCGCAAACTGAAAAAAAAAGACTGAAATATCTACAACACTGAATTTAAAACACACCACTGAAAGGGTTCATGAGTGCAGCTCACCTCATGGGTCAAATAGGAACTAATTTCGCCACACGCAGTTGTGATTAACAATAATGGGACTTTAATTTTAGAGCCTAAAAATATGAACAGTTGGTGTTGGGATAAAGGATTACTGTAACTGAATTACTTTTGTCAGTAACAGAGGAACGTAGCAAATTACATTTTAAATTTTGGGAATTAAATTACAATTACTAGACCACAGAGACCCGCATTACTTTGTTACTCATGTTTTGGTCCAGTGAAACCATCATAGGTGACGAATAAAACTAATACTTTTGTGTAAACATTGGATCTGACTTTTTTTCCAAAGTAAATGAAACAAAGCAAAGATTAATTTAAAAGAAAAACTGAGTTACTGATGCGAAAGTGCACGCATACGCACTATTGCAGAATTGGAGATTGGTCAAAGTTACTGTAGATGAAGGGAGGGTGCAGAAAAATGGTGATGGAGGAATTCGTAGGGATGTTCTGCAATTAGACATTCACATTGTTCCTGATTTGTTGAAAACACAGACAAAAACATTTCAGTTTAAGTGCAAGTTGTGTCCTGGAGATGGACTGCTTTCCACTGCCGTAGTGTTAATGAGCAACCTGTCTGACCACTTTGCAAGATCGCACAGCCACACCAAGCTTGTTTACAGTTTAAAGTAGTTCATTTGTAAAGTAATTTGATGACAATTCCATCCAGTGTGCACACAGTGCTTATACAGTATGTGTGCCCTTTTTTTGTCTTCCTGGATGTGTGTGGTTGTGCACCAAAATCAAACCTTTCTGCTTATATTTGATAATAATAAATACCAATAAATTACTTTAAAACCATATGTCGTGTAAGAGACAGCTGCTCCCCTCTGTGCTCCTCTTTACAAAAATGCTAATAGAAGAGTTGGATTTTTTTATTGTGAAGCTTCAATATAAGTGACAGAAACTGTTCTTTTAAAATAGTTGCCAGCAGCTGAAACCACCCAAAACATTAATGTGACTTTTTCCTCTTTTTGACATTTTAGGCTCAACCAGAGGACTACGCAGAGCAGCTCTCTTCCTTGAAGCATGCCATCTCCTTTCACAAGCACTGGTATACAGATCCTGTGATTGTCTACAGACAGTGGCTGCATGACACAGATCCTCGAGATGAGCTGTAGAAGGATGGAAGCTGTGAATTTCCTTAGCTGTTAACTCCTAAATTTAGTAGTTACGCTGTAATACCCAGACACAGTTAGCGAAATGTTTATTTTTATTATTACAATCAACTCTTTCAATTTTGTTTCATTTTGCCATCACCAATATTTGGAATTTGGAATCAAGCAATCAAAGCACAAACAAATGAAAGAAGACTTTTTTTAAATTTGCTTTTTCATAAAAGAAAGAAAAAGGGAAAAAAATGTCACTTGGCACACAGTTGTTTTTTTTAAGAGCCACTCCAATGATTTTTTGGTGTTGTTGTTTTTTCATGCTATTGTGGCATATCTCTCATGGAAGACACGTATAAAGAAAATTAAGCTTATTTGCATTTCTGAGTATTTCTTTGTTTAAATTATGAATCAGAAGCAGACAAAAAAAATGCTGTTTGAAAAAGCTTGTAGTTATGATGTAGAAGCTACAGCCGGCAGGCCACAAGCTCCCTGCTCCGCTGCATACACTTTTAGACGATTAGATTCATGTTCATCTTTGTTTTTCTCGTTTTCTCATTTTGCTCCAAACTGCATGGCTAGATAGCTCTAATATTCCTAGCCATTTTTGTTGCACTGGTATATGTTTGGTTGGAGGTGTGAGGGACTGTAAGCTAGCAGGAGAGCGTGTAAACAGATGCATGACGGGATGTGGGGGCTGGGTTGCCCCCACCCATCCACAAATTAGAGGTACATTTCAAATAACCTCCTGCCGCTCTGCAGAAACTATGTCCTAAAAAACAACACAGTTTTTTCAATTTTGGATGAAAACGGCATAATCATAATCAAAAGACCAATGGGAACACTTTTAAAATAGATTAAAAGATGAATGGGTCTTTAAACACCTAATTCTAGCATAATTTCAAAATCATTATTTAAAGTTTCTCACAGTTTGTCAAACTGAAAAAAAGGGAAATATCTGAACGCCTGAACATTAAAAGGGCAAATCGGGTTAGGATCTGTGTCAATTATTTGGCAAACAAACCAAACTAAAGTTAATGTTGATCTGCTTTTTAGAAAATGTAATTACATCTGTCACTACATTACGACATTGTGCTCTATGTGTCATGTTGAGGCTGTTTCATTTACTTTTAAACAATACGCATTTGTCCACACACACGTTTTTAATATAATTTTTGTCTAGTTCAGTGAGTGAAGCTTTCAGATTAAAGGTGCACAGAATGACAAGAATACCACAAATAAACTGTTTACAATCTCTAACTGTGAATGTGTTTGTCCACCACTAATTGGGAGGCTATTTATTTCCCTGTTATTTATGTTTTTCACCGTTTCTCACCCACCTGTTGCTTTTCGTTCTCGCTTTCAGGTTTGAGCAAATATTTGCCCATCTTCCCCCTGTGCTTGTTGGCATAAAAATAGCTTGAGTGCATTCCCTTTATGATCTTTGTTTGTTGAATGACATGACATCTTAATGCATCACTTATTTCCCCTCCTGTAGCACCCAGCATATCCAAGTTATATCTGAAATGTTTCAATGAACAGATCACACTGCTATTCCTATTTAAGGTAAAATTAAACTAACTAATGTCATCTAATGAGAGTTGTTTTAGCTGTGGTATGGGTGGCTTAGTGAGCGTTTTTTTTTAAATTCTGAAACTGTTTAAAAAATCATTTTTATTGTAGCAAATTTAAATTGCTTTTAAGCAGAACATAATTCACCTTTAAGTCATCAGATTAGAGCATATGGTGGATTTCTGACTGAGAAACAATGACAGTTTGCATCTTTTGAAAAAATTATTTATCAAAGATAAGCGTAAGCATTGTACTAGAGTAATAATAAAGTAGCTTTGATAAACTTTAAATGGAAGTGAGGTCCTTGTTTTGATAAATTGACAATATTTCACACATGGCACCAAACCCGTTTTGCTTTTTTGAGTTATTACTGTCAAAGCAGAAGCAGCATGCTAAATCATCGTCCATTGTTGCCTTTAGTTCCTGTCTCTGCTAGATTGGTGTTCATATGCCAGCGCTCATAAAAAAAAAAAACAAAAAAAAAACATTAATTAAAGCATTCAATAAAAATTTGCACATTGGTTTAACCCATTAAAAAGACCAACCGCACTCCAACAAAATAAATATGGATGCTCGTGATGTCTAGAGGAGAGTAGGGAACTCAGGAAAGGTATTTTAGAACTTTT
This sequence comes from Adrianichthys oophorus, assembly GCA_036245035.1. Taxonomy (NCBI): domain Eukaryota; kingdom Metazoa; phylum Chordata; class Actinopteri; order Beloniformes; family Adrianichthyidae; genus Adrianichthys; species Adrianichthys oophorus. The sequence goes on along the minus strand of BSAI01000201.1, from coordinate 16,700,438 downwards.
TTTCATGTGAAATAATTATTTTTATATTTCAGGGCTTAAACGGGTGGAGAATTTCTGTGCTGTACTTCACACATGGTTTCTTTCCCTAAAAATATTTGCTGTGCTGAGTTGTGTTGATTCAAGCTAAAATGTGAACATTTGTTCTGTTGGTTTATCATCTACATCTTTATCTGTAAAGTTTCTTTTTTATGTTTGTTTCATGCCGATATTGACCTTGGCAGCATGTTTTTCTCATTCTTATATGCTTTATATGTAGTACAGTTTATGGTCCTCCAGACATTTTGTAGCAACAGTGATGATTGAAAGCTGAAGACACTAATTTCTCCTTAATTTCCAATAGGATTATCCATTTTTATGCTTTTAGAATAAGCACTTTACCTTTAATAATCTGCACTTCAACTGATAACAATGGGATTATGGCAACTAAAATAAAAACAAAAAGTGAAGTAAAACCCTACAGGGGTGAGATTATAAATTTGCTTCTTCCCACTCCCTTCCAAGCAATTTAATCAAACTCTGTTTGACAATCATTATATTTAACGAATTCAAAGTGTCATGTATGTTTATGTTGTAAAAGTGCAAATATGCGTCCCGATTGCTTGTTTGAATGTTTTTTGTTCTCATTTTGGGTTTTCTGTGCAGGCTGGCTGTGACTCCGCCCATTCACCGGTGGATCCTGTGACACTGTCACAGCTGCCTGCACTTAGCTAATCAGCCACACAGAATTTAAGGGACTCCTTCTGCCTTCAGTGTTGGCTCGTCTTGTGTGTTATCTGGTCTTATGCGTCTGTGTTCTTCAGCTGTTTCTGGTAAATAAATCTTTGGGACTTTGTTACATCTTTGATATGATTCTTCCTGCGTCTGGGTTCTCCATTGCTTGTGTAACTGTGACAATATGTCTATAATTAGCAGTAATTATATTATAATAAAGAAGATAGCATCATCTTCTTTTATTTTCCAATCAATCAAATCTAAAATTGTAAATTGCTCCAACTTCACAATAAAGTGCTCCGGCGTCCGGCAAAAATTTGAACCCAACGAAACGGATACGGAGCGCCGCAGAGGCCAGACCAGACTGGATGTAGTGTGAGTGCCCGTCACACTTTTCATGTTACGTAAAGACTCCAGCATCCTAACCCCAGCCGGACAGCATGCGGTGTGAGCCTGGGGTAAGGATACTTAGGGAAGCCTAAGGTTGTATTCATATTGGAAAAGTCAGTTGGTCCAGACCGAGTCTTGCTAATTTGGTCTGGATCGGGCCCTGAACCTTGTGTTTGGTCCGTATTCAGACTGCTGTCAAGCGGACATTTCTGTTCTGGACCAAAGCTTGTAAACCAAACAACAGGACTAAAGGTCTCTTCAGTCATTGGCCAAGAATTACGAGGGTGGGTCAAAGTAACGACAGAAAGAATAATGTTAGTTCATTTATTCAAACTTTATATAAACTTTATATGTCTGAACGTCTGTATCAACGTCAGGTACAACACTTACTTTTTTTAAAAAAATATTTTATTTTCAGTTTAAGTTTAAGTGTACAGACAGTATCAAACAGTGACAGAGACAAAAAGGGGGAAAGAACAGCGAGACAACCCACAAAAACACAATTGTTAATAGTAAGAGATAAATAATGATAATAAAACTAACAAACGACAAAAAAGAAAAAAAAAATTGCCAGATTACCATATTGATTTTAAAATGAGTACATAAATAAATGTTCCAGCCAGACACAACTTGAACAAGAGAAAGAAATGTAAAAGTTACATTTGTGAGTGACCCAGATCCAGCACCTCCCCACCTGGAGTCCTGTTATTCAGTGTTATGGTATGGTATGGTGAGCCAGAAAAGGTTTCCAAACAGTGTCAAATCTATTCTGTGAGCCAGATCTGCAGAGCCGCAACTTGTCCAGCTGGATGGCATGTACGATCTCAGCCAGCCAATGTTCAAAGGAGGGAGGAGTTTTTGATTTCCAGTTTAGCAGAATAAGCTTTTTAGCCACCACCATTCCCAACCGTAGCGCCGTCTGTATATGCTGTGGCGTTTGGGAACTTTGCGAAGAACACCCAAAAATGGCCAGGTGGCTATTCGGCTGAATATCTGTATTATACGCCTCTGAAAAGCATTTAAAGATTCTACACCAGAAACTGTGCAACAATGGACAGAACCAGAATAAGTGACCCAGAGTACCTTCTGATGTGTTGCATCTATCACAGTTGACTGAGACAGCTGGAAATATTTTGTTCAGCTTTGTTTTGGAATAATGTAGTCTATGCAAAACCCTAAACTGAATCAACCTAAGTCGAGAATTAATGGAAGAGTGGTGGATTTTGGACAGTGCCTCATTCCAGAGGTCTACCGGGACTTCACAGTTCAAATCTCTGGCCCAAGCCTTTCTGATCGAGTCAGAGGGAACCACGGTAGAGAAATAAGAAACAAATTTAGAAATAATCTGTTTGGAATCAGGGGGTAGCGAGAGGTGCTCAAAGAGGGGGTGTGCAGCAAGGAGATCAAGATGTGGACACCACTCCCCAACACAGTGTCTGACCTGAAGGTATCTGAAGAAATGGGAGTTAGGAATTCTGTACCTTGAACTAAGCAGTGTAAATGAAGCAAAAATGACCATCAATGAAGAGATCTGAAAAAGATCTGATACCCCTTTCCTTCCAGACAATGAATGCTCCATCTTGTTGGCCAGGGATGAATGCATGGTTTTGGCAAATGGGAGCCTGTATCGAGGCGCTAGGAGCCCGGCACACTGTTTTTATCTGGTGTAGGATGCGAAGGGAGTTTTTTAGGATAAAGTTATGTTGATGTATTTTGGATCTTGGGGCAGAGCTTGAAAACAAAAGGGCTGGGAGTGATGACTTTTCCACAGTGTTGGCTTCCAGCTGCACCCACAAGGGAGTGCCCCCCACATCAAGACACTCACACTTCCAGTAGGTGAGGGCCCTAGCATTAGCTGCCCAGTAGTAGTGTCTGAAGTCTGGCAGACCCAGGCCACCCTCTTTGGAAGATTTCAGCAGATGAGCTTTAGATATTCTGTGGGTTTTATAGCCCCAAATAAATGGCAGGATTATTGAGTCAACTTTTTTGAAAAGGGACGCATTCAAATATATTGGTAAATTTTGAAATAGATACAGAAACCTAGGCAGGCTGACCATTTTGATAGCATTCACCTTGCCGATCATGGAGAGGGGTAACAATTTCCAGGTCTCAATATCTACCTTAAGTTTTTCTAGGGCCTCTGTGAAATTTAATTTGAAAAGCTCTTCTGGGTTTCTGGTCAGTTTGAGTCCCAGGTAAGTGAAGCTGTCGTTTTTTATCTTAAAAGGTAGGTTGCTCAGAAAATTACTTGTAAAATTGCCAGCTAATGGCATAAACTCACTCTTGTCCCAATTTATATTGTACCCAGAGATCTTCCCAAAAGAGTTTGTGTATTGTAATAGAATGGGGATGGATGTTGCTGGATCCGACAGACAGATCAGGAGGTCATCTGCATAAAGGGCAATTCGTGTCTCAATTCCATTCAGCATTATACCTGTGATATGTTGGTGTTCCCTGATTCCTATGGCTAGGGGCTCCAGAGCCAACACTTACTTTTAATACTTTGGTACGGTAGAGGCATGCTGCAAGATGGTTGCAAGAAGACGTTTTCTAAGAAGGTGCATTGATAAGTGTTTCTGACAAATAGATTGTCTGTAAGACAGTGTGAGAAGCAATGTGCACCACATTAAAAATTAGCCTTCATTCATCCGACCACATTTCAAAGAGTTGCTGTTGCATTTTTAATTCCGGTTTGTCTGTAGCTCTCTGTTTACTTACCGTAATGCCTGGTGACGGTGGCCATCCACTCTGAGCACAGAGCCAATTCAGACTGAGGAAACTCAGAGCGAACCACAGCTTAGTATGATCAAAAATGAACCGAGACCACCTCAATGGATGGGACTGAGAGCGGTTCCTGGTCTCGGACCAGTTTCCGATTGGGTGTACTGGTACTCAGAATGAAAATTTGTTCCAGATTATTGGGGGAAATTAACTCTGGTTCCCTTTAAGCAAACCAAATGTGCCCAGTCTGTATACAACCTAAAAGTACGTGCACACCAAACATGTGACGCGCATTCAAGAAGATGCTAAATACGAGTTTTGGTTATAGTGTTCACACTGGACTATTGCTATCCCATACTGGCGCATTTCCTCCATCTACAGTTTGGCAGAGCCTCGAGGCCGTGGAAATCTCGACAATCTTGCTGCAGGGTTTTTCTTTCTCAGCTCTTTTCTGTAATTTGAAAAGATTAAATGTCATTTAAATTTTACGGACGTACGGTAGCTTAAAACGGAACCCCATAAAACTATGGGTGCAGGTGTTAACGCCTTACTCTACCAGTAAACTGTTTTCTTAGTTTTTTTTCTGTTTCATTTATTTCACATGATAGACTGTAATTTTTTTTAGTGAAGTCACTGATAGTGATCAACTTACAAAAGAGCTTTGTTAAATCTGCAGTCATGGGTGCGAAGAAAAATTAGAGGCTGATCGAGGAAACCTTGAGGGGAGGCGCCAGTGCAGAACACTAAATAAAAACTACCCGAGGTCTTCTAAGGCAGCAGATCAAGTAATTTTAGCTCCAGATATTATCTTTACAATGTGTGAAGACAAAGCAACAGTGGAGACGGTGTCCTCTTTGGAGCTGCTTTACCTACAGGAAAATTGTTCAGGCCTCTGGCACACTCACATTATTCTTCCAACTAACTGATCTAGTTTCTCAAAGTGTTCCAGTGAAGCAGATGTCTGTAATATGAAGGTTATTTATACACTTGTGGCTTTTTAGACACAAGAAATAAGGATGACGTTCTGAGGTGCAAAGAATTGTTTTTTGCTCCAGTGATCTCTTTCAAAATGTCTGTCACAGATCGTCCATTTTTAGTAAACAGTGAGGATTTCCAAAGTTTCCAAAGTAGTTTCAAAATATGACATCTGGAAGACTGCCACTCATTCCGAAGAAGCCCTGCTGCTCATCTCACTTGCTGTTTCGTGCTTCCCATATTAGTCCTCTGTAATCTGCGCTGATGACAGCTTTTAGCTTTGCCTGCATGCTTGTTTACCACCTGAGAAAACGAATGTTTTTATCCGCAATCATGTGTTGATACGCCAAAGCACGGCAGTGCGAAACCTATTTGTTGTGCACAACCACAGAAAACCTCCAAATGTAGCTCTATGAATCACAGAATGGTGCAAAGAGGTGATCCATTTTCTGCCAACTCTGTTTTGCAGCCCACTTTTCCTCCCTGGTTTCTTTGCTCTTTTGTGCTAAAGACAAAAATAGAGTTTGAAGGGCTTTTCTACATAAATTAACTCATATTTGCAACAGAAATCTAGCAGAAAAAACTTCTCAGTTATAACAGTGCTGACTGATCCTTAGTGTTTGTTTCAGAAAAATCTACATGAGATTATTCCGCAAGTATTTAATGAAAATATGCATTAGCAACATGTTATAAAACTTATTTGAGCTTTTTTAAAAATTTTATTGTTACTCCATGTCGTTTGGATTTTTCCAAATTTGATTATAAATGTTGATGAATGAGAGAGAAAGCAAGAAGGTGAATGGAGAATTGAAATTACAAAAGAAGAGTTTTTGTCTTTTTTGTGCATCCGCTGTGTCTTATTTTATTTATTTATTTATTTTTACTGAAGCCACAAGTATCGTGTCACTTTGACATCAGTTGCTATAGCAACAGGGACAATGAAAGCACAGTGTTGGTTTTATCTTCAAAATCTTTATAGAACATGAGAAACTGTGAAAAAGTTCAAATTCTTGCACAGCGATAAATCTATTTCCCAATCAAAGAGGAACAAAGGCTTAAAATGTTTGCTCTTTGTTTGATTGACAGATTTTAGCTGACATATTCCTTCCTGAACTGAGCTGATCTACTGAACTCTCAGGATTGAAATTTTCATGAAGTTTGACAGTCACACACCTATCGTGACATTTTCTTTCATGCAGATGCATCAACGCACAAATCTCTAAAAATGAGGTTCATTGTGTTCCTGCTTCACACATCTGCTCGATTACAGTTAATGCAGCCATGCTTCCAAAGACGAATTTTTCTTTGACTTCTTATTACGACAACGCAGAAGTTTCCCATTAAAGGTTGCTGCTTCCTCCGCTCACACAGCTCAGAGCTGAAAAAAACCTCTCTGCATCATTTCATATTTTATCTCTTCTTCTGATTGGTTCAGTTTTCTGTGTCTTCCCTATAATAAAATGTAATAAACCGCCTCAGTAAACGTAGTAATTGTGTACTTTCAGTGGTGGTTTAATGGTGAAGATACAGAAAAGCTGAGTACCTCCCCCATGACGTGGTCACATGACCCAACCCTGCTGGTTTTAACCCTTTAGACTATTCTTGGTTATATGTTTTACCTCTGTGTAAAAGCATCTTCAGTCAGTCAGCCTGTTCTAAAACAACTACCAGAGAGTGGAACTTAATAGCTGAACAAATTCAACTGTTACCAATCTATAAAGCTTTTAAAAAACAGCACATACACCTGCCAACACTAAACCCTGAAAGTAAAAATTGGTATTTCTTAATATGAATTTGTGTATCTGTTTCTCTGATGCACCTATTGCATGTATGTATTGTTTTTTTGTTTGTATTGTGTCAGAAAACTGTGTTAAGTCATGTCTGGGTCAACCTAATAATATATTTCACAGCTTTTTTAACCTCAAGGCTAAAGGACAACAGATGAAAAAGGACCTTTGGTTTTTTTCGCTCAAGTTCTAACACATGTTTTAAAGAAACTGCATTGTCCGCTTTAAATAAACTCATCTAATCTAATCTAATCTAAAACTTGTACTTTCTTTTTAGGACACGGAGGATATAGACACAGTGTTCTTTCGGTGCACAAAAAGCCCAGACGCAACAAATGCATGTGACAATAAGCTTTTAGCATTCAGCAGTATTCATGAGATCAGGAGTTTGCCCCAAAAAAACATTTGGAGTTTTCATAGGGACTTTTAGTTTGTAAATAAAGTGTTTCTTTTTTTTTTTTTTTTTGGTCTCCTCAGGCCTTTTAGATGTAAGTTGATGGGCCCCCAAAGCTTCTGCAGGGCTAAATAGATTCAAAACCTTAATGGCAACAACATGTACCAAATATGTGTCTGGTGTGACAACAAAGTACCCACTCACGGCACACAAATTAGGCCGACTGCACCATAGGGGTTGGAGGTCATACCGGGGATGTGCTACACATTCAAGAACGCACCAAACGCAGGTTCTCGAACACGCTTTTAGCACATGGTGTTCACACAGGACTGGCAACCCGATACTAGCGCATGTACCGAGAGTTGAAAGAGGTGCGAAATGTATTTCTGATAAATGAAAAACTTGGCGTTTTCAAATGGTTGGCGGTTTCATCAATTCATCGGTTTGTTATTGCCAAATCCAGGTCCTTGATTGGTCAAAGTTCAAAAAGTTTACTTTTCAACGCGTGCTCAATGGCTGCACACTTTGAACGTAGAGTTGGAAACTGACTGAAAAACTTGCGTCGGTAAGTTTTGAACGCAGAAGCCCGAAACACACATGGACGCGTTTACATAGACTTTTTGTTGAAAGTGGTCACTTGAGCTCTTGTTGCTGAGGGGGGTGTGAACGTAACATTACACGGAGGGTTGTGCTCGTGCCTTTTGTTGGTTGTGAGAAGACACTGCACCACTGTCCCGTTCAAGAGTCCAGGGGCTATGGCAGACTGGGGAGAACCACCAGAGCAATCACGGCCACCTAAAGAGCCATACTTTGGGCCCGGTTGACTCTGGCACGGCCCAGCTGGTGTACTGTGAATAGCTCCTAAAATCAGGCTCACAAATAAAGACAAACCAGTACTGCGGTCTTCATGTGTTCTGTAGCCCTGCGGCAACTTGCCAACCTGTCTATGGTATACCCCACCTTCACGTAACACTAGCTAGGATAGGCTCCAGCATCACCATGGCCCTGAAAGGGATTAAGGTGGGCTTGGAAGATGGATGGATGAATGGCTGTGTTCTTTAAATGCAGACATTTTGGCTTTATTCTCAAACTTATTCTAACACAAACATCAACTTAATTCAACACCAAAATTTTGGCTAAGTAAGCCCTAATGAGAGCAGTAAACTTCCACAGCTCTTCATTTTTTATTTTCTACGAGAACATGAGGCTTAAAGAATCACAAGAGGCTTTTTTTTTTTAAATAGTTATTTTTTTTCTGTCACAGCCACAACCAGACACTCATCTGCCTTTGATTTATTTAAAGGAAAGGAAAAAAACAGGATTTATTGAACTGATTTAAAGGTGTTGAATCAAGAGACAAACACTTCTGAACAGTGAGGACAGTAGCATCTTAAAAAACCTGTTTTCACCACCGCTGAAGGTTTGATGCATAACAAATAAATAATTGATTGCTCTCAGGGCGCAAAGAGATTTATATTCGCCAAGATATTCATTTACTGTCTGACACCAAGAAACAGTTACTTTCCGTCTCATTTTTACGACTGCAAGGCATAGCTAACTGGATGAGATTTTAAGTATGTGATATGTTAACGGGTGATCTCTGGTAAAGATGTCACTGCCTTCAGGTATGTTTTTTGTTCTTTTGCAAGACTTTGCACCAAAAATAGGGTAGCAAAAATGACAAAACAGGTTTAAAAATGACTTATTCTAAAAATGAAAGTTTTTATCATGTCTGTGTTGGATTTTTTTCACATGTAAAATATGAAATTCGTCATTTGTAAATGAAATCGTGTTGTACTTTCTACTCTACATGAAGTAAATGTGTCCACAAGAGTCAAAGTAACAATCACTCATCATTTTCCAAATGCAGCAGCTGGTTATGGCAGCTCTGTGACCCTACCTCACAGCTTCTTGTTGCATAACAAAGAACATCGTCTGTACGCTGTGTACCAGACTTGTCTCTTGCTTTCCTTTGGAATATCTGGAAGCTTGTTCACCTCCTGGAAATGCATCACAATTGTTTTTGACAGACACAATAACTTTTATTGTAGAATATATAATTATCAATAATCAAACGCGGGACTCACACATGACCACAACACGTTCTTTCCTAGCTTGTTGCATGACTATGTTTATGGGAGATAAACCAATATAGCTGACCAGGGAGATCCTGGGTGCCATAATGGAGGTGCAACTGCTGAGTTTTGGTTTCGGTTCTGTTAGCGCTCCAACATTAGTCTGGGGGTCAGGCAAGTTTCCAGGAACTGATCCCAGCTCAGAAGCTCAGTTCTGGCCAGAAAAGCAGCTGATCTCAAACACAGTTATGTATTTTCAACTGAAGATAAATGTAGGCGCCCTGTGAAGTCTGATGTGGCAACAGACCGTGCTCAGTCTAAAGCTACGTTCACAAACACAATTCGCATGGCAGAGGCGACCATTTTCAAGTCACACTGGTTAAATTTTTGGCTAAAGACGTCCTGGATCCATGTTAGATCTGTGAATCGGAATGTTCAAATGAGCCGATATCGACAATGAATCGTATCAGCAACCGGAAAAAATGACATTAATGGAATTGTTAAAGTTAATCGTTATACCCTTAAGATTTACAGATATACAGCCAATACTCCCATGTAGTGATAAGGCCAAAAACTTTTGATAGTAGCTCCTCCCTCATGCATTCGGAGCATCAAATTTATCAACACATTTTTGGCCAAGCAGCAAATTTTACACGGGTCAGGAGAGGCAGCAGACGCGCAAATGATATTCGTTGTGAACACAGCACACAGACATGACATTAAATCAGACCAATCACAGACTAAACACTGTTATGTCACTTAACCATAATGGTTATTCATCTCCTATCCTAGTAGATCTACCCAGAACTTCCCTTCACAAGCTTCATTATCACTTCTTCCACTTGCGCCTGCTTTGGCCAAAATCATTGGTAGAGAATGGTTGGACAGTCCTGGATGGGTGAACACATCACAGCTGAGCTGGACTGGTTTTCTGACACACAGACTGTTTCTATTTACAGCAAAACACACTCGGGACCCAACCAATATCATTCCTTTTTAAAAGCGTTGCTCGTTTCTCAGAGATGGTAGTTGGATTTATTTGATGTGTAGGAGGAGACAAACACACTTAAAGCATTTTATTATTATTTGTGTAAAAAAGCCACTAAAAAGTGTAGAGTAAAAGTTGAAAGTGCTGCCAAAAACACAAAAATGATGGATTTGTTTTCCAGCCTGCATCATGACTCTCAGTTTGGATTAGTAATACTAATATGACCATCTTAATCTGTTTTTCATTGTGTTCAACCATGATTGTTTATTTTAGAAGCTTTTTTGGGTTCTGGCATTAAGTACACACTGCATTTCCTGTCTGGGGTGGGGGTGTTAAAGGTAAAAGTGGGATTTTTTTTTTTTTCTGGCGTTTGGTGTGTTTGTTACAGATTGGAGGTACTTAGGCTGGCAGGCTTTTTCAGTGAGGCTTCCGCTTTTGATGGAAAGTAATAAGCTGCAGAGGAATGAAAATCTGTCATTATTTCTCTGTCATGTTTGATCTAAAAAAAATCCTCTATTTCACCACAGGTTTAGTCCTTCTGGATTTTTTTTTTTTAAAACTAAAATGTAAGAGCTGTTTTTAAAGATCCAAGCAAAACCATGAGTGGCAGCATCCTTATGTCTGGCGAAAAAGTGAACAGACTACCTCAGTCTGAACCCAACAGGTGGAAAAATTAAATGCATCTGCAGAAAACAATTGTTGTTGTTATTTTTTTTATTCTGGTATGGTGATTATTTTGAATTCTAATATTTATTTAAACAACAACTCGTCCTCCCATCTGTGGATCTCAGAAAGTTTTATCTTCTTTAATTTATAAAACATTAATGCCATAAAGAATTTGAGATTTTTCTGGTGGTGTGGATCAGTTTGTCTATTTCTCATCTGTTCCTAGCATATAGATTGATGTCATCCATCTCCATAGTTTTTTGTTTCCGGCTTATAGAACACCAGCGGGAACAAGGGATCTCTTGCTAGATGCTGCTCTTGATGTTGACTTATGCTATTGGTTTGGAACTGGTTGTAATGTTGTTTTCCACATGCCGATTGAGTTCCTGATGAAGACTTTCAGTGCCCTGTTGCATTCCAGGATCCACGCGTGAGGCATCAAGCGGTCGGCTTTCATGTAATCAATCCAAATGGCGCACAGGTTGTTGTGTCTTGTCTTGCAGTCCTGACTGACTGCTTTATCTACCAGCAGCTGGTGCTTTGCTCCCCTGGTTTTTCCTCCAACCCTCAATGTCTGCCACCGTAATGTTCATTGGGTCTTGTTCCAGGAGGTCTTTATGCTTTGCCCTTGTCCACTAACCACTGAGCATTGTTGTTCTTTGATGTTTGCTTCTCCCATATGCGTCTTTAGTATTGTTCAGTCTCTAGCTTTGGTGGGTCTGTCCATGTGTTGTTCAGCTGTCATTCTTCTGAGCTCTTTCTCACTAGTGTACTTCTTTTGGGTGGGCAGTATTGACTGTATAAGAGAACTGGACAGAGAAATTGTGTCGTCACCCACACAAAATGCTTTATTTCCGGCTCCAGCGAAATTAAGTCACAATCTTTCCACCATACGGACGCCGCCATTTGGAGCCAAACAAGGTTAGTAAGCAGTTATTGGTCCGAGTCAATCTGAGTCATTGTTTCTATGGCAACTACTATCATCAATCAGGAGCGAACTTGATGAAAGTCCACACCCCTTCCACTGAAAGTGGCTTGGGAGAATCTGTCAATCAAACTTTCGAGGTGGGAGCCAGCGGGCGCCACATTGCTTTTATTGAGGCATCTGATTGGCCAGTTTATACCTTGAATAACTTGTAATAAAAAAAAAATATAATGCAAAAAAAATCAGTATTATCAAAGACATGTTAAAAAAAAAGGTAGCGGAGCAAGAATGGTTATTCTGTTCTATAAAATTGCTGAGTAATAGCTATTTATTTTGCAATAGAAATGTATGGGATTTTGGCTTCTTGGAGCCAGCAAGTATTTCCTGTTTGGAACTTGAAGGGGGAGGGATCACTTAGTCCAGTTCTCTAATACATTCAATGGTGGGCAGCTAAAGCTGAAAGTCTTTGTTTGACCATTTCTTCTTCATAATCTCTATCTCCATCCTCCCTTTCTGCCATTTAAACAGCTGGCTGACTTCCCTGCGTGCTGCATTGGTCTTTGTCTTTGTCTCCTCCTTGTCTTCATGGAGGATACAACTTCTTATATGTGGTGGTAATCTTGTACCCAAGTTTATCAAGGATCACTTTTGTTGTTGTGTACATCAGCTCAATGTTCTCAATTATTGTACCAGGTGCAGAAGCTGCACTATTCCAGCAGCTCATTAAGGAATTGCACCGCAAACCCATTAGTGTAATCTGTTAGCAAGCAAGAAGTTAGGATCATCTGACTTTCCTGCAATTATCTGGACTAGCTTGGATTATAACAGTCAAAATTAATGGAATGTATTTCTTTCTTTTTGTTTAGTGCTCTGAGACAACTTTGGTTGTGAAATGACACAAGTTAAATAAACTGAATTAAATAGATTTTTTTTCCATGTGCCATATTTGTTTCTGACTCTCCAACCATATTTCATCACATCTTTTGAAATAAACTTTGTCCAAACTGCCAGGTGGCGTGGATGAGCCAAATGCTGAACCCCCGGGTTGATAGAAGACACAAAAACACTTTGATATATGAACACAAACACGACAAAACCAACATAAGAGGAAATTTTAAAAAGGATGAAAGAAAATAATGCCCAAAACATAGGATCTGACTTCTCCAGAAAACCACAGGCTTAAATACCAAAGAAAAATGAACAGAAAGCAGCTGTTTTAGTTGAAAACTGATACCATTTGGGTCATTTCCTGCTCCCCAGGTGTAGCAGGAAATGACAAAAGCCCGACCTGAACACAAAACTTCAAAACCAAGAGCAAAAACCAAGAAAAAATAAAGGATTTCTCATTCTACAGCACCATAACAAAATGTTAAGTGTTCATCCAAGGACTTTAGTCGGATTTTTATGGAGTCATTACACCTTTGTCTGAAATGTCACTCATCAAAACTTTCATTAAAGTGACTTAGATTGTAGAAAATGTCATTTGTGACAGCTTTGAGAGAGAATAAAAAAAGATCAGTTATCCGTGAAAATGTCAACATTCATCTTCACCTAAAAATATCTTTTATCTTCATGTTTTGGGTCTTTTCTCAAACTTTCTCAGGCAGCACAAACTATCAAAAATCGTTCTCATTTGTGGCCCAAAAAGAGGAACAAAAGCAGTCCTCTCGCTTCTTCTTATCTACTACTTTGCATCACTTTAAAATAAATTTAGCCAAAAAGAGAACTGATTAATAATACAGACAGGATATTCATAGGATCTCTAATTATGCTCACTCATTAGAGTCTTTCTTCTAGAAAAAAACCCCCAAAATTTGTAAATTATTTGTAGGAAATTGATCCAAATGCATTCAAAGTAAATAAAGAGGTGATAGGAGAAATAAAGGAGAAAAAGCAGGAAAAAAAACAAGTGAAATGAACTAAACAAGGAGCTATGTTCTCGCTCAGCATAGATTCTCCTTTTATAAATGCAGTTTGATTTAACAGCCCTTCCTGCTTGCCAGTAACATTTTTCCAACCGACAAGCAACGCCTGTCAAGCTGTCGGCCTCGTTCTAAAAGGCTGACAAGTGCCTTGACAGGGAAATCTCGTAAATGACACGTGTTATTCTGTAATCCTGCGGCTAATCTATCCGTCAGTGGAAATCATCAAACGCAGAACTGTGTTCCAGAGGTCCAGTTTGTCACTGCTGTGGCGCAAGTGTTAATTAACTTTGAAAGTGGAGACGTTTGATGCTGTCCATCAGGAAACTTTCATGTTTAATATTGTTAAACACACTTTTTTCTGCTAATAACTAATGGAGAAGGAGGTTTTTTGACAACATGATTTATGCTGCTTCAAGTTCATGTTTCTGTCAAAATCATCCGTATTACGTTTTATTACTGCTCAGACACATTTAGTGGATCGACATGAAACCCTGGGTAATCAGGTTTGACACATGCTCTCCTTGCGTCACATTTTGCCCACCTTTCAGCATTGAAGCAATGTCTGCAGATAAGGCACATTTTTTATTATTGTTATTTTTTTTAAACTGTGTTAACAGCCAATTTGTGGGGTGCACTGTGTTGCTGCCATGGAAACAATGAATTAAGATGCCTATGTTGATTATTAATTGCAATGTTGCTGACACAACGCCTTGCAAAATTAAAGTATTTGCAAACGGTTGTGTATAAGAAATCAGCAACAGCTAACTGACCCAAAGCAATAATAATGTGACATAATATATTGTTTTAAGTACTTTGTCAAACGCATAGACTGCTCCTTACATGAACTCTGAGTGCACTTTTAAGAGGCAGTTAAAGTAAAATATCGCCACACAAATTTGAAGGACTTTTTTAACTGTGGCCAGCAAACTAAATTCTCCTCGTTCAAGAAAGTGCTAAATGTGGGTTCTTGACCACGCGTGTTGAGCCCATGATGTTTACACTAGACAAGCAGGGAGAAAGGTCTTCTTCTTTTTTTACTGTTTACTAATGCATGTCTGCTACCTGCTGTACAGTTGGAAGAGGCTTAGTGCAACTCTTCCTCCAGGGTCTTTCTTCCAATATTTGAAAAACTTGGTGTCATATAATTCAGACCGGGCACAAACCGCGTTTATTAATTTCTCCTCCATGATCATTTTCAAACGGTTGGCACCCCGGTGAATTAATGCAAGAGGCATGCAAGGAGGGCGCACTTATCACTTGAACAGCACTCACGGTATAAGTGTATGACGGTATAAGTGCTTGCTGTCGCCCACGGCGTGCTCCTTTCAAATGTGCTTGAACATTTTCCCTCTAATGGCTCTCCACGTGGTCTTTGATCTTAAAACTTTGGTTTGTCCATTTTTCACCCACAGACAGCCTGTATAAGCCTGTATAAGGCCAGTTGTGACTTGGACTTGGGTGTAGAAACTTGAATTTTGAAGAAACTTAAAATGTTACACAGAAACAAAAACAAAAGTTTGTCTTATCAGACTCAGTCTTGCATCTGTGATTGTTCTCTGAAAAGATGAACTGTGATTCTGAAGCTCAAACTTTGGTAAATTTAAGATTCAGGATTAGAATTGTGGTTTCTAAAAACATGGGGTGTTTTTTTTTTTTTTTTTTTTAAGGTTTGTGCTATTAAACCTGGCCTGTAATCAAGTCTCTATCTCAATTTGCTCTTCTTCTTTCACCAGCTCATCTGTCATTTGGCTTATCTGACATGGATCTCACTCCTCTGGGTCCTCTTCATCCTCCAGAATCACTTCCTCCAGTACTCTGCTGTACATTCACCTGAATTGTGGAGAATCTCTGAGGAGAATTTGTCAAAAATGATCTGTGAATGATGAGCTAACAAGGATCTGTTTAACTTTAGGTCACAAAAGGAACATCATTTTCTGTGTTTCAATTTCAAAAACTAACTCTCTTGAGAAAAAGTTCATGCTTAAGATTTTGCAAGTATGTTGAGGAGAAAATTACAGTGTCAGTCTTGAATTTTTTAAATGTTCCAACATATTGGAACAGTGTGTTTCTGAAAGGCTTTTCAAATATTTCTTAATATTTTCTTTATTCATAATATTGCTACTTCCAGTAGTAGGCTACATTGTAAAGTTGATCTTGTTGTCAAGGAGATCACTAAAAAAGAGCAAACACTGTTTTTGTGTGTCAATGCATATGCATTGTGGTCTTTTATTATTTCAATACAATTTAGATCCTACTTCATTTAGCTTTCCTAACTTCCCTTTCAAGAACAGGCTTCTGCTCCAAATCCCCTTCACAGTGGATTGGAACCTTTTTGAAGCAGACTTTTTTTTTGTTAGAATCCTGTTGGCAATCTATTAAAGGTCTCAAAGAGGACGTGCAGTTTGACAATATTTGCACATAAGTTCTCATTAGTTCACACAAAAACTGCCTTTGATCAGTCTAATTGTCTGATCATCACTATCAGTCTAGTCTGCTCCTAATTTACCCCAATTTGAACAAAGAAATACTCAAAAATGCAATTTTTATTAAAAATGCATTAAAAACACAAAAAATATGTTTTATTGGGCTTCAAAATGTAATAACAGCTGTTGTTCTTTTTCCAATTTACTAAGTGTTTAATGCCTAAAATGCAAATGATGCTCCAACTGCGTGCAGTTTTGCAAAAACAATTTACATTTGTCACATCACCAGACAGTTTCTCTCTTTCTATTTTCATCCTGAGCTCAGACCTGAGAAGTGAGCTATGCTGTTCTGGAAGTTTGGGTTTTTTCAAAATGTCTGTTTGAGCCCCTCCATGTGAGAAGATGACGCCCGTTCTAAGTGAGAGTTTCTGCGACTCGCAATCACCGTTTTTTTATCCACTTTTACCAAAACCATGATGAACTGCTTCCTTTTTTTATTGTTTTGTTTGTTTGTATGCATTCTTTCAGATGCCTGAAGTTGTAAAAATAAGAAAGCGGCAGACTGTTAGGACATGGGCATAAAAGTCTTGTTTGTTAAAAAGGTGGACAGCTCCACAGACGTAAGATCACCAGAAGAGGCTGACAGTTTTAGACGCAGACAGGTGCTGTCAGGGAAAACATCCGCCCAGATGAACAACTTTGTTAATGGCTTACGTCTAGAAGCTTTTGTGACCCACTTTCCAAAAATATATGTTGCACCTTTGTGGTTTACATTTCCACGCCTTATAGGAATGATATTTTAAAAAGAGATTTCAGGGATTACAAATGGGATTTCAGGGCGATTGATGAAATCTGTCAAAGCAAGAGTAAACAAACTATAAAATACGAGTAATAACAACAATACTCTATGTGCTTTTTCAGTTCTGTTTGAGCTCAAGCTGCCATGTCCGGTGTGGCATCACATCATGTGCCGCAGCGGGACTGTGTTACTCTTTTTCAAAAAGTCAGGCTTGACTTCACTCCGGTGGAGCCAAAGTGTGCAGACTCATTATCACATTATCAGAGCAGCACGTCCTGCATTCCTTATTTGTGATCTACCCCCCCCTCCTTGTTCTTGTTGTTTCGCACTGCCTCTGCACTGCAGATGAAATCCAAAATTACCATGCTCAAGGATTGTGCAGAAATACATTTCACTAATGAGTCTGCATTGTCAAACATAGATTGACTTTTTGAGGTATTTTGTTTTTAAGTTTAAACGAGTCACAGTTTTGGATCATGCTAACACACAGAAAATAACCTGCCGTAAAGCTATACCAACAAGCCTGTTGTCAGCTCACACGGCGGCTTTTCAGCAAGTGGAATGAAGGCGATGAAAAGGGATTAAAACCCAAGTCACCTGCAGCTGTAGCTGCGTGTGCACGAGAAAGCACTCACAGAATATCCAAATCATAAGCAAGATAATTCATGTCAGTGAAGCCGCCATGATGTTGCTCTGTTATCTCCCTTTCTCTGTTGAAACTCAGAACAAGGAAGTTGGGCTGTGTTGCACGGAAACCATAGGAAATGCCTTTCATGAATCAAAACTCCAAAACTGAGAATGACTAAGCCGTGGAACAGAAATGAGTCTCCCAGGAGGGAATAATGTGCTCAGATCTGCATGAAAAGGCTGCAATCTTTTTTTTTTCCTTTTAAAACAGCAAAGGTGGATGTAGTACGAGATATTTACACTAGACCATGATGTATGGAGATAAATTAGTATCAGTCCGATTTGTGCGTGCGTAATTTTGATTTGTGCGTGCGTAATTTTGATTTGTGCATAACTTTAGATTTGTGTGTGCGTAATCCTTGATTTGTGTGTAACTTTAGGTTTGTGCATGCATAATTCTTGATTTGTGCGTAACTTTGGATTTGTGCGTGCGTAATTCTTGATTTGTAACTCATAAAAAACATTTTGTGCATGAGTTCAAAAATTACAAAATATTAAAAAATACAAAGTACAGTTTACACATGCACAACTTCAAATTACGACAGCTTGAAACTAACTACACGCACAAATCTTTAAAAAATATGCATGAATCACTTGTTACGCACACACAAAACCACATTTACACACGAATCTGATTTGAGACTCTTTTCACGTCTCCCAGATTCGTGCGTAAGTGATGCATTTAAATGCTACTAGAATGCTGGGTCATCAGAGTTTTCTGATGAATTACGCACGCACAAATCCAAAGTTACGCACAAATCAAGAATTATGCATGCACAAACCTAAAGTTACACACAAATCAAGGATTACGCACGCACGAATCTAAAGTTATGCACGAATCAAAATTACGCACGCACAAATCGGACTGATAGTAATTTATCTCCATAATGACGTTCCCATTTAATGGAACGGTAACACTTTGATGTATTTATGTGGGAGGCATGCGGTGTTTGGAGCCTCCAAACCAGGTTGCATGATGCAAAATTGCTAAAATAAAAAACTTGAAAACCAGTGGAAACAACATTCCGATGTCTTTGATGGCTTTTTTAAATTATTATTTTAGAGCAAAAACAAACAATGTAGTGAGCAATATAATCTACCTCACTTTCAGAGCACATAAGAACTGTAGTGAATGTAAATAAAATACATGTTTAAAAAATCACCTTATGGTGCCTGTACAAAGTTAAACATTGAACTGCAGATTTTTGCAGACTAAATAAGAATAAGAACAGTACATTTTGTGCAACATTGCAGATAACTTTTGAAACGTTTGCTTTGCATAAACTCTAATCTACACCTCTTTTAAGTTTTTTACATGTTTGAGGTTTGTGCTGTGTTTGCAAAGTGCAGGATGGTGATGTTGAAGTTTCCAAGTCAGACACAAAACAAAGTGAATTAAGAGACTCCATTAGGTTTCTTTGGTCTGAAAGTAATTCTCTTTCTTTCTCGATTTGGAGCATCAAAGTTGGCCTTCTCTCTTGATGTTAGATTGACAGACAGTAAATTACCAATGACCCTTTCACCTTTGCGAGCAGCAACCAAGCGGCAGTGTACTTTAAATGCAGCATGAGGTGGACAGAAACAGGCTGTCCACCTCATGCCCAAGACATGCCCAATCTTTTTAAATTTAGCCAAAACAATTTAAATATAAAACAAAACAAAATCTATATATCTTCCTTTTAAAATGAAAATTTATGTTTTAACAAATTTGGCTTGCAAAGGAAGCTTTGAAATACGTTTGTGAATGTATCTATCAAGGCTAGTGATCAATTTTTTTTTGTTTTTTTCTTTTTGGAAGAAGTTTCTTCTTTAGTTACGCAAATGTTTGCACAATTTCGGAGACTATAAATAATATACTTCAATGTATGATCAGTTACTTACAAAAGTAGGCTTCAATTTTTGTGCCTTACTGGATAAAACTGGCACCATATTGGATGAAGACAGTCATATTATTCCTAGGTATTCTGATGCACACTTTTATAAGTCAATTTGATCCCGCCAAAATTGTAGCAATTTCATGGAAGCGGCCATTTTGTTGAAAGGAGCAGAAAAAGCCCTTTTACCACCCCTAGTGGAATGATGATGAACTACAGCGAAGAAAACAATGACCAAGTCATACAATAGGTTTTAAAGGAAATTTTTGATCATTTGAGGTCTATACGATATAAATGCCTTCAAAAGAAATTTACATTAGGAAAAAAAAGACTACAGGGAGGAAAAAACCTTCAAAACAAGGAAAGCAACAGTTGGAGGAGGAAACGTTTTGTTTTCACATGTACCCTAACTCAGCACTTTTGTCCTCACATTTATCTGCAGGAATCTTAGGAAGACAAGGATACAAAGTCACCCTGACTCACATCAATGTGGGGAAAAGAATTAACATCTTTTTTGCTCTAAATGGATGGTCCTGAGATTTCTTGGCTAAAAGCGTTAATAAAGGAAGCAGTGATGCCCAGCATTTTAGAAAATGTAACCAGGTCCTATCATGGCTGCCTCTTTGATATCTTTGGTTGATTGCTCAAACTACGAAAGGCACTGCTATAGTGGTCTTAGATCACTGAATACAACCTTGTAGTTGTTTCATTTCATTTATGTTTAAGGAAAGCCACTTTCTTAGTGGGTTTTCCAATCTGTTATTTTGGAGTTCATCCCACGTTAATAACAGTAGTTTATCTGTGTGTGTGTAAGCCGGTGTGTTAAGTAAGAGTGGGAGAGATTTTAAATCCTGAGCAATAAATAGCAGGAAGAATTAAGTTGTGTAAAGTGATAAAGTATCCTTAACTCCACATCCCACTCATGTGTGTCCACCCATTAAAGAATAATACTCCTTTTCTGTGTGAGCTGTTGACTGTGAGTGGTTGTGGGTGCTGAAAGATCGGCGATTGTGAAACTCCTTAACAAGGAGTGTATCAGCAGTGACTTTCTATATTTGTGTTCTTTTTTGGCAGGGAAGTTTCAAAGTGTCTCCCCAACAGTCGTTATCTCCTGTTTCAGCAAAAGGGCATAGAACACAGCACCCCAGCAACACATACTGAAAACGTGCAAATAAAGTTAGACAAAGTTGAAATATTGAGCTGACGTTTTTCTATGTCTCATTACGAACTGAGACTGTCATACTGTTCAGAGGAAAAAGTTTGAAGGAGAAGATGGGCTTGTTCAGGAAGGAAATTAGCCAATTTTCACATGTATTATGTTAGCAGTCCTGGGCTACTGCATGTCTATTGCGCACTATATAGCGCGTTTGCCATTTTGTGGTGCTGTTCCAACCTACAATTCAAAAATTGAGTGCCCCAGAAATTTCCCAGAATTTTCTGTGAAAAACCAGGATCACAAGATTGGCTTTTCCTTGTTACTTTTTTTTTTTTTTACCAGAATACTTCATTCATGAATCCTTGTCTGAAGTTGAACAAAACAATTTGACATACAATATAAGCATATTAGGAATGTGGGTATGGTGAACAAGAAACCCCTGTTACCAAGGACATCATGAAGTGTACTTTTGCAGATTCTTTTAAAAATGAAATAGACATTTTTGTCACCCCCAGGTGACCAAAAAATAAAATAGTTGCTATGGAGATGAATCCTAAAAAAACCTGCTGTTTTGAAAAAAGTATTTTTTTTTTTTTTTTATGAATTTGTCACATGCAGCTCTGACCACAATGGTGGGGGGGGGAGGGGGAGGGGGGGTGTAGGTTGACTGTATATGGAGAACTGGATAGATTGACCCCCTCCCCCTGGTGTTCCAAATATGAACCTGCTGGCTCTAAGAAGCTAAAACCCAAAGACTTTTATTGAGAAATAAACAGCTGTTACTCAGTTATTCTGTTTGTCAGAATAAACATTCTTGCTCTGCTACCTGTTTCTAACATATTCTTGCTAATCCTGTCCTTTTTTTAAAATTATATTCTTTCTTTATCACAAGTTATTCGTTATCAATTGACCAATCAGATTCAGGAAAAGCATGTGGTGCCTGCTGGCCCCCACATCGAACTTTTGATTGACAGATTCCCTCTGAGCCGCTTTCAGTGGAAAGGGTGTGGGATTCAAACAAACTTACTCATGACTGGTGACAGCAGTTGTCATAAAAACGTTGCCTCAGACAACTCAGACCAATCACTGTCGACTGGCTCCAATTGGCAGAAAAATGCCAATTTTATTGGCATCATTTTGCTCGAGCCGGAGGTAAGACATTTTATGTGTGTGACATCACACCCGGCTGTACCCATCTCTATTTACAGTTTATGGCCATGTAACACCTGTAGCGCCTGCGTTCCAAACGTCAATTGTGGTTTTAGTTCTTTATGCTTTTCCTTTTCCTGATTGCAACTTTTAATACCATTAAAAAAAAAAGGTTAGCCCTGGTTGTTGAAGAAAACAAACATTTTTGTACTTAAGAAACCTGACTGATCAAAACCGGTGAAATAAATACTTTAAGGGCAGCAGTGTTAAATGCAAAATATATCTGCTGTATCTAGATAGAATTAGAAAAAAAGGTTTTCTTCACAGTTTGTACTTCTCCCAAAAGTTTTAGCTGACATTTTCTTATTAAAAGTAGTTAAAATTCAGGTGGGATAAAAAAAAAATCTTGATCAAATTGAAAATCCAGATCTTGTTCTATTAAAAGGAGTCAAGTATTTATCTCTTAATAAATCTTGTATCACCTTCCTGGAACTATTGAACTGGAAGCCATTGAGGTTTGATTTTAAGGATTTCTTTTTGGATGTGTCTTAGAGGTTCGCTGGAACTCTCTGCCTAACCAGCCAGGGAGATGTTAAAAAGGGAGTATAAATCTGAGCTTTTATAAGCTCAGGTAATCATGCATGATGTTATATAAGGAAAGAAGAACCGGGAGTTCCTGATAAAAAGCCTGGTCTGTTACACATGTGTAATAAATCTGCAACATCTTCCTTTTTTTCCCCTTGTAAGCTGTTTGATATCACGCTGCATCCAGCTGCACATGCACACCTTAGGTGGCAGTCATTAACCCTGGGTTACACATATATGGCTATAACTGTAGGTGTTGCTTATCTCAGGGGCCACTTATTTATTGCCGGGAGTTCTCTAGGCCTTATTAAGTCTTATTCAATTCTCTAACTGCAAGTAGAGAGCCAAACCATAAAAGATACTTTAAATCCTTTCTCAGAAAGACAAACAGCTGCTATCGCGATGAGCCCAAAGGATGAGTGATTTATTCATCTGTTTATCCATTGTCTGTAAGCAGTGCATCCTATTCATGGCTTGAAAAGGAGGCCAAACTCATCCCAGAACTGATAAGAAAAGAAGGGATGAATAAACAAGGTGAGATCGAAAACTCCCCGTTATTTATGTGTGTGTTGTTTCAAAAATAAAACACCCATGAAGTGACATGAGTGACTGTTTGTATACAGAGTACCCCATTAAAGTGTTTGTGGTGTAAAAAAGGATTGTGGAGGACCTAAAAGTTGGGCAGATGGAGGCTTTGTGTCAAAACATCAAATACATTGTGTTTACATTTTAAAGAAATTCAAAGAATGAGCTGAAAATGTGATGATTTGCTGGTTTGGTTTTATGTTATTGCTCATTTTTCCTTCTGGCTGTGACTCTGCCCATTCTCTTGGTGTTTCCTGGAGAAGTTACTGCTGCCACCTACGAAACTCTCTGAGCCCTTAGTTTCGGCTCGTCTTGTGTGGTTTCCAGTCCTTTGATTCTGTGTTACTTGCGATTATTAAGCTTGTAGATAAAGCTATGTGACTTCACTTCAAATATGCTTGTGGTTCTTCTGTCCCTCTGGGTTTCCTTCTGCTAGCCTAATTGTGACAAAAAAGATGATTAAAAACATCCAAAGACAATAATTGAATGTTTTTTTTATAATAAAATAAACCTACCGTGCCTCAATCCAAATGGTATTTTCAGTCAATATAACTGAACGAATATAAAATAATTGAAATTATCCAAAATAACACTAAAATAGAAGTTAAATACCTCATTAAGGCAAAAAAAAAAAACCCACCTCTAAATAAAAGACACCAATCCTCAATTTGTATTTTCACAAAATAATTTTCAACATGTTTGTGCCATTTAGACAGGAAAGAACTTTTTATTTTATGAAACAAGTAAAAAAAATTAGCACCTAAAAAATGTATATTGACAGTAAACATATACAGACCATTTCCAAAAATTAGAATATAATGGAAAAGTGCATTCATTCCCATTCTGGTAATTCCATAAAAAAAAAAAAAAAAAAAACTTTCATAGAATACAGATTTTGGGCCCATTGGTTCACAGATTTCAAATATTTGTTTATTTTTATTTAAATTAGAGTTTCAGCTCCTAAATCCCACACTTTCAATCAGATCAAACTGTAGAAAACGTCATGTTTCCCCTGTTTTCCTCTGTATTTCAATGTGTGTACAGCAACATTTTTATATTCAACCCACTTGAATCAGCTGTTCCATGACTTCAAAACTAAATGTAGTCATCCTTAATTCACTCCAAATCCCTTTAAATCTATGATTTTTAAAACAAATATTTAAGGTCTGTATCGAACAAATACAAATTATTTCAAACTCAAAAGACTTCATCTCATCTATGTTGGTGTTAATGCTGCAAATAATTTGTTGACTATTGGAAAGATTCAGTGAAAAGGCAGTAGAGATCATTGTCATCATAAAAAAACAATTAAAGGAAGTATATTCGGCACCGCACACGTTATCAACAGGTTTAAATCAGCATGTTGAAGCTGTGAACAGATGATCAAACCTTTCATGGATTGTTTTACAATTATTACAAAACTTTTGTGTGTGTTTTCTCTTGTTCATATACAAAATAACACAATTTACTACAATAATTCATAAAGCACATACCCTGTCATCTAAATATCTTTGCTCTGTTGGATCCTCTTAGAGTTGCTGCTGTTTCTTCTTCACCTCATTCCACTTCTATCTGCCTCATGTCTTCCCCACAAAAACTACAGTCTCTACTTGGATCTTTCACTTTATCTGATGAAGTCCTTCCTCTTCCCCCTTCTCCTCTTCACATGTGACAGAGACTGATAAGGAAAATTCCTCATTCACTCTCACTCTTTACTGTCTATTCTTGGTGCCATAAAAAAAAAACCTGGCAGTAAAGTATTTTTTGGTACATTCCAGCATATCAAGGATGACCAGAGTAAGACCACATAAATATAGTGATAATTCTCCAACTATTTAGTGTAATCACTTGGTGTAAATGTGGTCTCTTTCAAAATGACTTTGCAGGTTGTTTTAGAGCCTTTTTTGCTCCTCCCTTTTAAAAAGAAAAAAAAAAAAACTTCAATTACTGAAGGTTTTAGGCAGTTGTTTATATCCAGGACACAAGTTGGTGTCAGCTTCTCCTTAAATCAGAATGATGGAGTCCTTGCCTAGCAGGTTTCCGATCAAGGCAAGATACAACCTGCAGGATACTTGGTACACAAATACTCACGCTCACCTCCTAAGGCAATTAAGAGTCTCTAATCAAACTATGACAGATGCTTTTGGATGGTTGCAGGAGTGTACACAAACATGGAAACCTCATTTACACTCACACCACGCAGAAATGCACTGGCTAGGATTTGAACCAGAGCACCCTAGCAGGGATATGATAGTGCCAAATCTGTTTGGAAATAATCTTTCTTACTGGACTCCAAACTGTTTGGAAATGGCCTTATAATCCTTCCCAGATTGATGGGAGCAGTTTTTTTTGGAAATCCTTGGTTTCATGTGGAGTTTCACTTGTGCAGGGGTCCAGCTGAGCTAGACTGCTCCTTTGCTCCTCTGAGATACACAGTTTACAGCTATGATTACCAATTTATTTTTGTCATTTAATTTATGTTTTCATTGTCAGATTTGATTCTAAATGTGCATCATTTTGCATTTTTTGGCGCTTTTTTAGGGTCCAGTTAGGATGGAACTCCACTCTGCCCTTCCTAAGTGATTGACTGAGATTTCTAGATGATGTGGACTGAAAAAAAAAACACTAAATGCACTTCTGTAATGTCAGTAAGTGGGTTTTAAACCTCTGACTGCCAAGAAGAGGAAAACCTGAATGGATGTGCTCCACTGTTGCAGTTTGTTGATCCTGTCCTCTATTTTTTACCATCCATGTTTAAAGATATATGGAGGGAAAATGACTGCTTTTCAAAAAGAAAGACAAAAAAATCAAGTGTTTGTTTTGTTATTTTTTTGTTTCAAACTCCCTTTAGGTCTTAAAAAAGTGGGACTAAAGGGATCTGATGAGAGACAACCCAGTGACCCCCCATGTCTCCGGAAAAAGTCCCATCCCATCTGATGATTTATCTGGACACTGGAGAAGAGCACTAACTGGTTCGTCAAAACTGACCATTCCTGGAAAAAGGTGCAGAACCACTGCTCTGGTGTTAAAAAAACAGATGCCCCCCCACTGCATGGCTTGGTGAGAGCCTGCTTTGAATTTCCACACAGACTTCTCCCTGCATTAGTGAGAAGGAGATCTAGAGCAGCAGGAACTGATCTAATCTCATTTTTGTTCATGCGTTTTGTGCCAGTACTTCCTGCTTTTATCATTTTTGTTTTTATTTAAAGCCTTGTCTCTTTTCTCTTTCTTTCATGAAATGTTTATTTTTTTATGTTCATTCATTTCCATCCTCTGTTTACATGCGCGGGCTGCACGGTGGCGCAGTGGTTAGCGCTCCTGCCTCACAGCAAGAAGGTTCCCGGTTCAAGTCCTGGCTGGGGGACCTTTCTGTGTGGAGTTTGCATGTTCTCCCCGTGCATGCGTGGGTTTTCTCCGGGAACTCCGGCTTCCTCCCACCGTCCAAAAACATGCTTCATAGGTTAATTGGTTACTCTAAATTGTCCCAAGGTGTGAATGTGTGTGTGCATGGGTGTGTGATTGTGGCCCTTGCGACAGACTGGTGACCAGTCCAGGGGTGTACCCTGCCTTCGCCCATGAGTAGCCGGGTTAGGCTCCGGCAACCCCGTGACCCTGAAAGGGATAAAGCGGATCGGAAAATGAATGAATGAATGAATGTTTACATGAGTTCTGTGTAAAACCAGAGCAGTCAAAATTAGAGTTCCCTTTGACATTAGAGAAGTCTCAATAAATGTATAAATATACATATGTTTTTTTATATTTATATATGTGAGATTATCCTGTGTTAACACACTTTAGTAAAAGATAATCGAACCCTTAGTTTACTAAAAGCTATAGAGCTCTTCTCAAGTACTTAAGATGTCATTCATTCATTCATTTTCCAATCCGTTTTATCCCTTTCGGGGTCACGGGGTTGCCGGAGCCTAACCCGGCTACTCATGGGCGAAGGCAGGGTACACCCCTGGACTGGTCGCCAGTCTGTCGCAGGGGCCACAATCACACACCCATGCACACACACATTCACACCTTGGGACAATTTAGAGTGACCAATTAACCTATGAAGCATGTTTTTGGACGGTGGGAGGAAGCCGGAGTACCGGGAGAAAACCCACGCATGCACGGGGAGAACATGCAAACTCCACACAGAAAAGTCCCCCAGCCAGGACTTGAACCGGGAACCTTCTTGCTGTGAGGCAGGAGTGCTAACCACTGTGCCACCGTGCAGCCCTACTTAAGATGTTTTGAATCTTTTTCTTTTTCATATAGTATTCCTGGTTTAGCCTTGTTTTTATTTTTTCTTCTCTAATTTAAACGCTGTACAAGTGTCTGTGCCACTCTTTGCCTGAGGTTGTAATAATCTGATAAAAGGATTTGATATGGAACAACCATTTTCATTTTTTCAAAGTCCTGTTATGTACAACAGTAGACTTAGAGGGAAATGTTTTTTGTTTTTTTTTTCTTTTCACCCCTTTCACCCCAAAATTCACCCCTTGGGTGCTTTAACATGTTGCAGATGCAAAAGCAGATTCACATTTTCTTTCCAAAACACTGTGATTTGACATCTTTTCTGTGTTTTTTTAAATTTATTTTTTTAGTCTTGCTACAGAAAACCATTAATGGAAGTATCTGAAACAATTTGTCTTCCCTTTTATGCATCACCAAGCAAACACCTTGCTGCTTGAGTACTGCAATGTAAAAAACAAGAACAAACAAACAAAAAAAAAACAACAACTTTAAAAAAAAGCCAAATCTTGCAGTGAATCTTTGTGTACTTTTCTGTAATGTTGATTTCATTTCAGAATGTCCTGATGTTTGTGCTAATTCTCCAAATTTCATAATCTCGTTCCAGCAGAGGGATTTTTAACTGTAAAAACAGAGAACATCACATCACAGTTCCCCCTGCCAAGCATGTAATCCATTGCTTGTCATCTGATATCTTAGTTTGGTTTTGTTTAACACTAATTTCTTCTGTTTAAATTAATATAAGCTGCAATTTTATACCTCTAAAGAGTTCTTTAAACCCCAGACAGTTAATACTTAAAATCCTTTGAGCTCAACAACAACTTTTAAAGACCCACTCTGATGAAAATGGTGTTTTTGGTGTTTTTAACATGTTCTTGTGGCATATTTTGAGAAAAAAAGCTTAAAATTGCATTTCTGAGTATCTCTTAATATTGTGATGAATCAGGAGCAGACTTCATTTTCCTCATCCAAACTGACATCTGGCTTAAAACTGTAGGGCTCGGTAGCTCTGATATTGCTCGCCATTTTTGTTGCACTGGTAATGTTAGATTGGGGGTTTAAAGAGCTGTAAGCTAGCAGAGAGTGATGATGGGCAATGATGATCAGAGACAAATTTTTGATGAACTCCTGCTGCTCTGCTAAAATGATGTCCAAGAAAGCAACACATTTTTTTTATTTGGGCTAAAAAATTGGTTAATTGTGATTAAAAGACGACCGAGAAGGTTTTTTAAAATAGATTTAAAAAAATTAAATGCTTAACTACAAATGTTGAATAACTTTGTTTTAATGGTTTGTTTTAAATAAAAAATGGTCATAAAGTAAGAGTGGTGGGCAATTAACTGCCAGATCACTCAAAAGAGTTTTTTGGCAGAGCATCTTGTTATGGGGTTTAAATCATATCATAGATATTGTATCATCTGATGTTCACATTTTTATCAAGTGCAATAAAATCTTTTCTGTTCAATTTTGTCAGTTTTGTAATTCGCAGGGATTAAAACTTGCTTAAATTTAAGGGGAAAAACTATGTGCATTCATGACAAATACAACAAAAGCAAAAGAAATGTGAGGGCTCGTTCTAAACACAAGGGTTTTCTGCTGTAAATCAGACTTATAAAGTACGTTTGGTTTTCATCCAAACCTAATTAACACCCTGATAATGGCACTTAAGCGTGCAAAAACAAGGCTATTGAGGTTAGTGAAAGATTGCAAAGAAGAATATATCACTTTGCATAGTTTTCTTTTAATAGAATTTATGACTGCATCATTTCTTTGGAATAATTTCCTCAAGCTTGACATTTGACACTGAGGTTTGTATTCATGTATAACCCCTTATTTATTATCTAGTTAGAGTGTCAATTTGAATTCCAGGACCTGCACATGACCTTAGCTTCAAACTTGACCTCTTTTAGAAAAACTAAGAAGGAATACTCTGTGTGGATTCTCATTTATCCAGGTTTATCCTTCTGTTAAGTATTCAATAAAACGATAAACCAAATCCAATTGTTTTGTTTTTTTAATCAACTATTTCTCAATTTCCAAGCTACATTTCAGGTAATAGTTCAAGGAAAAACAAAAATGTAACTATGTAGTTTTTACATACATTTTCAATAGAGAGAGTTTGCTGTTGAATATCTCAGATATCATCTAGTTTATGAGTTCGTGCAGCCAAAAGTTCCAGCAACATCTCTTGGGATATGATGAAGATGACCACTCATGCACTAAGCGCCGATCAGGGTAAAGTTGAGTTCTAAATTAAAACAGGCAAATAAAGTTTTTTATGAGAGACATGTTTTTGGTGAAAAAATAACTGGTAACACTCTTGAGTTTGACTCAAAGTTGTTTCAGTCCAACATTTTTCTGTGTTATAACTTATTAGCCTGTTTGAATCATAAAAAAGAGAGAAAATAATTCACAGAATTGACTGTCAGAAATGTTTTTTTTTTTTTTAGAAATCTGAACAGTGCATTTCCAAAGCTGAAGAAAAATAAAATAATTAACCTCTACAGGTTCTCTCTACCCGTCCAATTGTTGGGGTATTTGAAGTGATAAGGATGTCCGACATTGTTTTTTAAGGGTAGAGTGAAGTGATTTCGAGTTCTGTATCCCTCCGCCAGTGGTGCTCTGAAGCACAGATGTTTACATTTAAATGTAAGTACTGACTTATTGTTTCAGCATGACTTTTTAAAGTTATAAAGCCAATGCTTTTATGTATATTCCAAGCACGGCAGCTACGCGCTAACTTAGATGATCGGCCACAATTGATGACCTCATTGAGGGGTAGTGCCGGTTATTGCCATCTGGATTCAAAGACACTGTTTTTCCATAACTCTCTGTTCAATGTAGGAGTAGGGAGAAGCCGTAGGGGTAGGAGAAGAATTCAGATTCAGCCCAAGTCTTTCGTATATCAGAATAAAGCTATAAAAGAAAAAGCCTGGAGCAAGATTGGTATGATTTGCACCGCTTCAACATTTGGCACCAAGCCTCTTCCAAAGTAGGCACACGGTTGTAAATAGATAGAAGAACAGATGGATAGAAAAATTTAAAAAAAGAAGAAGCCTCTTCCTGCTTATCTAGTGTGAACACCATGGGCAATTCAAGGGTCCACCAAATGCTCTTCAAAAACTCACAAAAGTACTTAGCTTGAGAATAGGTGTACACATAGTAAATGATGCATACTTAGAAAGGGCTTTTCTACCTCGATTAAGCCCCAAAGTGCATTGCAGTCATTTTCACCCATGCACACACAATCACACAATGACGTTGGCTCCAGTGCTACTCGGTGATCATCAGGAGCCATGTGGGGCTCAGTGTCTTGCCCAAGGACATGGGAGGGCAAGGCGGAAACCAAATCTGAAATCTTTCGGTCAGCAGTCAATTGCTCTACCTCTGCACCACAGCCACCCCTAAACACATGATAGCTGTTGCTAAACAACCTCTCAGTCTGTTCATTGGTTTCTCTGTATTTGCTTATAATATAGTCTATTAAAAACAAGTTTTCACCTGCAGTGAACAGCAACAGATTCAATATGTTGCTCAGATTATATAGAGAATAGCACAATTTATTTATATACTTTGCTTATACTTTGTTTGATTATTCAAAGCTGTTAAGAGACACAATTTTTTGTTTTTCAATTTTTATTATAATTATACTGTTACCACTTTAATCACCTAATAGAAATAGAAATTTGTTTAGGGCTTGTGTTTTTTTCCATCGATTTTTCCCATTTATTAATCATTTTCCGTCAGCCTTTTTTCTCCATTAAAGTTTTATAATCTTTTTTTTTTTTTTGCTCGTGTGTTTAATAGTTAATGTATGATCTTAACCTGCCTGTGCCACTTCCCCTTCACCTCTCAGGAGAACAGATTCTCTGCAGCCGACATGATCACTGCAGTCTGTTTCAGCTCAGAGAGAGAGCACAGACTGAAAACAGGCCTTCATCGTTTTAATGCTGTCTTATGTCATAATGGTGGGGCACACTTCTCCATTGTTGGCGCGCACACTAGCTGGAAAGAGCAAAAGGCCCATTGGGATATATCCTTAAACTCCCGATAAGCCACTGTGGGCCTGGCTCCCACAACCTTCCTGACATTTGTGGGCTCTGTAACACACAACTCACTCAAGAAATGAAAAGCTAACAGCAGACGCTCATGTCGTCTCACACCCTTATAAAATTATCCCTGCGCTTTTATTTTGACAGTCTTGTTACTTCCCCTGGAGTGTTAAATTAACCGTTAAAAAATGATCCAAGAAACAAGAACAATCTTTTTTTTTTTTTTTTATACTTAACAAATTATTCAAAAAGACTGAGGAAAAACTTGTTTCATTGAAATTGACCATAAAAGTAAGGGAGCTGAATGACGAGGCATGCAGCCTCGGGGGAAATAACTTCCCTGACCTCAGACCTCATAATTTCTGCTTTAGGCATCCAAAGTTATTAACTTCAGATTCTTCTATTATTTGGTGACCCTGAAAACTGACACTCAAACCAAAATCCACTTCAACTTCATTATTACTAAACTGACAGTTGAGTTTAAAGACAATTGTATTTTAATGATTTCACCCTGGATGTTTTTGAAGAATATGCAGATAAAGCTTATTATTTTCCCCTGAGATGCACTCCAAGTTTTGGGATTAGGGGAGGGTGTGTAGCAGGAAGCAAGTAAATGCCCTCACAACTTATATTTCAATTTTAGAAGGTGGATGAAAACTCAGAGACTCAGCACCACTTAAGGAAAGAAAGCTGAATCTAAAAACTTGCTGTATTTTACTGAATGCAAAACTGCTGTTTGCAGTTTTTTTTGTAAGTAATGTTGCAATTTAGTCAGATGCAAAACAAAAGTTTGTTTCAATTTTAATGCTCATTTTTTGTATCAAAACAGACAATTTTCAAAAGAAGTATTGCTTTGCCCTGAAGTTTTGTTTTAAGTTTTTTAAGTTTCGTTGTGATCTGTAAAATGTTTCACTTCATTATATTTTTTGAAATGTTTTCTTTTGTTTGTTTGGGTTTGTGGGATTTGGTTTTGATTTCTAAAATGTAATTTTATTTTTAAATATTAGTTTTACTTTTTTAATTGTCGCTGTGATTTTTGAAATGTTTCATTTAATTTTCTGAAAAGTTTTTCATTTATTTATTACTGGTTTCTGAAGTTTTGTTTTGATTTCTAAAATTTAATTTTGTTTTTTAAATTATTTGTTTTGCTTTTCTAATTGTAGTTGTTATATTTAAATAGTTTCGTGTTAAGTGATTTGTGAATGTGATTTGCACTTCAGGGCCACCGTATTGTTTAGTCAAGTTGTGAAAATGCTTCAAAATTAACCCAGTAATACCCACTACATCAAAGAATTAACAAAAAAATACGTTTTTTGCATCCAACATAAACTCTTTGATGGAATCAATAAACAATTTTTGCAATATAGTATTTTTAAGCGACATACAGATACTAAAAAATTCTGATATGTCGGGATATTTGATACATTTTTGCTCATAACGCTAATTTTAGATGTAAATATACTGACGAATGTTCAGGAAATAAATCACCTTATTTACCAAATGTCTAAAGTTTTGTCTAAATATTTTTTACACGATGTAACTATATTATAAAGAATTATTATCTATAAATTTTGCATTATTTTAAAAGAGCAAATAGTCCTTTAAAAAAATGAAAAACAATATTTTCACCAAAAACTTTTAAAAATTAGCTTATCTTTTCCCGCCAAAAGTGTTTTTGAAATTCCCTGGAGGCAGCCATTTTGAAATGATCAGAAAAAGCCCTTCTACTGCCCCTACAGGAATGATGATGAACAATAAGGCCGAAAACACTGACCGTTTTATATAATGGATTTTTAAAGAAATTATTGATCATGCTATTGAGATATGGGTCTCAGAAATGTGTGTATCAAATATGATATGAACGGTTATGCAGGGTTAACTCATGTGCCAGGAATATTTTCAACTGCAATCTTACAAAAGATATGATTTAAAAACACAACCCCCATGAAACTCCAGTACTATGTGATGATTTTTTAGACAGCTGACCAGTATCAAGCTGTGTTGACCTTTGATTTATAGTTTTTTTTATAACTAATGATTACACACCTGTCCACAACAGTCAAGAAAATACATCTAAATTACAAAATTTCCTCTTTAATTGAGGCACGTTAAGATAAGATGTTGTGGTTGTTGTTTCCTTGTTGGTTGGTGGAGAGAGGAACTTTTGCAGTGGGAGTTGGGAGGAAGTGAAGACAGAGGTTGTTCTTGCAGCTGTCTTGCAGCTGTCTCTCAGTGGACCACTTAGAACAAGTTTTCAGTTGCTGAAGCCAACTTTTTTTTCTGTTTTTATGTTGGCACAGTGCATCCAAAGGGACTTAAAAATCACTTTTAAAATATCTTAAAAAAAAAACCCAGACATTTATCTGTTTTTTCACCTTCACATACTTTTTTCTTTTTTTTAAGTTTGTACTACCTTTTTCATTCAAAATTTTCTACTGAAAGCAATGAATATGTCATTTTATTGTCAGAAAAACAAGCACCTCCTACAAGTGTGGCTTTATGATTTGAGCTTGGCTCTCTGCATCAAAGAAGTTCTTGTTTTTAACATTTGTTTGTGTGTTTAAGAAGAACTAGGTTGAAGTCAGCAGAATTCCCTCCCAAAAAGAGGACATTTTAGTTCTTTAAAGAAATGCAACAGTTGTTAAGAACACAGAGAAACAGCCAATGGGCCCATTAGCTGCTGATGATTTGTGGGTTGTGACATTTATTCATTCATTCATTTACTAAAACCTCTTATTTCCATTCAGGGCAATTGGGATTTTGCACAAAAAAACAACCAACACAAGTCAAAGATGTGACTTAGAATTTTTTTTTTCCTTTTCAGATAATGAGGACAGAAATAATCTATTTCAGTCTTTCACTAATGTTGATTCATGTATCATTTCTCAACTGCAGCAAAAAGAAAACTTATGAACTTTTTATTCATAATTAAGATATTCATTTTTTCTCCCTGTACTTTAATGCTTTAGTCTGTCTGCATTTATTCTCATTTACCCAAAACTCTTCTTTAAAATGTGTTCCAGAGCAAATGCCAAAGGCAAAAAGGCTGCTTCCAACTGTGCAAAAAGCGAGAACTGCAATACAAATATGACACTTTTTGTGAAGCAACCTTGGAAGCAAAACAAGATGTCTCTCTTCATTGTGGAGAATGAGTCAGTCCAATAGTTTGTTTGTGTTCAATTCAGCAAAATAATTCAATTGATCTATTGCTGTTTTTGTGCTGGAATGACTTTACACAACAAAGGAGAGACAATCCCAAAGCTTTTAGAGAAGCAAACAAAGTTATAAAATTTGATGTTAATGTTCTGTTTTACAGCAGAGAATTGTCATGAAAAATGATTATTTTGTACTAATTTTTTACTGTTGTAGCAAAATTACACCATAGTCAGAATAGGTAAGTGTAAAAAAAAATAAAAAATGCATCCCAAGACGTGCAGCTCAAATTTACTATGATTAACTGCAATTTTTGTCGCAGAAATGCCAGGAGATATCCTCATTCGTTTTAAGAAAAACATAAACATTTGACTGAGGTTTATAAAACTGTCTAATATGAAACCACTAAGCTACTAAAACAGTGGAAATATACCTACAAATTCTCCTTCGCTTTTGGAGAACAGTGGAAACTGGCAGGTAATTTAAGATATGCAGTCATTGGTCACTTGCAGACAGTTTCTTAGTCAGCCAGGTGGTATGGTGTGTCCACACACGGTTTGTAAGGTTCTTAAGTAACCCACTCCGATCATCTTTTGATCAATCTTTCAAGTGTTACCAGTAGTATTTTAATAATGATTATACTGGTTTTAGCCAAAATTAAAAAATCCTGTGTTGTTGTTAACAACTTTATGCAAAATTAATTTGGGACTTAAATAATAAAATGCAGAAAAGTAACAGTACAGCCACAGAGTTCCAACATTGACCCCTCTATATAAAAATTCTCAATCAAATCATCTTTTAATCTATTTTAAAGTGTTTCAAGTGGTCTTTTTATTATTATTATGCAGCTTTTTGCCAAAAAAATGAAAAAAAAAAAACTTGTGTCATTTTCTAAAACGGTTTCTGCGGAGTGGCAGGAGTTCATTCAATTTCCCCTATGAGTTGGCGCAAAATACCCATCTATAACACTGTCTCCTCAATCTAACATTAGCGGTGCAACAAAAATGGCAAGTAATTTTGGAGCTAACCAACCGAACAGAAGAAAGCGTATGCGTACAAACCTGGTGAAGAACTACAGGAAACGTTCGACCTGTGTAATCGCAAAGGCTACTGCACAAAACATTAACATTGATTTTCTTATGCGTTCAAATGCTTATTTGCAGCTGTAGCATACAAAAAAATATTTTAAAAAATCATACAATGGAATTTCCAGATTTTTTTTCAGATGAAGTCTCTCACAGCAAGTTCTAAGAGGGAGAACTTACAAAATCCCAAAGTGTTAAAATACTTATTTGCCTCTACATGGATCTATTTGTCTGCAATGCATCAGAATGGAGCAGGGAGCTTGTGCCCTGTCGATTGGATTTTCTATGTTACAAATAAGCTCTTTTTCAAACTGCATTTTTTTTGTCTGCTCCTGATTTATGGCTTAAATAAAGGAAAACTCAGTATATGTATATATTATAAATGTATAATGTATAAAACGCAATTTTCATCAGAGTTATTCTTTAAAGTTCCAAACTTCAGCCATGCACCTTAAAGTCTCAAACTTTAAATAGCTTTTTTTGGTCTTTTTTCTTGGCTTTCATTTGCACGCAGTGAGTCTTTAATTTTCTTCCTCCACAGTCTTCCTATCTTGGGATTTTCCTTTGTTTACATCCACATCAAAAGACCGGCTGTAATTTAGGTAACTTAGTCGATAACCAGATTCACCGTCACCCTGTGAGCTTAGCGGAGAGCAGTTTGCTGCGATAAATGACTAAACAGTGTAATGTTTTCTGCAAACAGCTTCTTCTGATTATTTACCTTTGCACCACAGATTGCAGTTATCTTTGAGTCACCTTCTACGCCTTTCTAAAATGTAGAGATTCATGTTTTGCTCTAAAAAGTTCTCAAATTTCAATAAACTTTCGCCGTCTTTTCCTTTACAAGCTCTTTGCAATACATTTTACCCAGCAATTTATCTCTAATCTAATAATAAATTAATCAGATTTTCTGTCATTCTCAGCCCAAAGCGCACTACATTGGTGAATAGTTGTTTTTCTTTGTATGTGATGTGTTAAACTCAAAGCAATGGGGTAAATGCTGTAAAACATTAATGTCTCTTGTTGTCTACATGGAGAAAATCAATACTTCAAGCACATATGATGAGAATACTTTATAAATAGCTCAAATTTAACCTAAAATAGGGCCCAAACAGCCGTCCAACAGGTGGGTAAAAAATTATCTGTACAATATTATGACATTTGGAAAGTTTGCATTGATAAAATTCTTCTCCACACAAGTTGCTCTTATGGTTGAATTGTGATTTGCAGTTTCCCAGCATCTCAGGCAATTGACACCAATAGCTAGACAAGTTGTTAATTATTTCTATTTAGTAATGTGTTATTTACTTCACTTCATTTGTAATTATTTGATTTTATCATTTTGGTATTGATTTAAACAGTCAGAATGACTTTAAAATTGACTAAAATGGTTAAAAGAGTGGCTTCATAAGTCGAAAGAGTGACATCAGCACTGAATCTTCCACATTTCCCCTTTTTCAGTTTCTGCGCTAAACTCACAGCCATTCTCAAATCCAGTGTGTTTTGTAACCTTTTTATCTATGTGACCGCCTCTGTGTAATCCAGTTTCTCATCTTTAAATGTTTTATCTGAGTGATGGATAATGATGCTTTCAGATCCAGTAATGTTTTAAAAAATATGTCCATGCTATTTTAAGTAATTGATTTATGTTTTATTTCTGTAAAGCACTTTGGATTACCCTTTTTGTGGATCTTGAAATTCAAATGAGTAGGCCTTTACTTGCACCTTGCCCCTAAAAACAACAAGTAGCTAAAAAATGTTTCATTGAGCCTGTAAACAGAGGTTAAACTAAGTATCGACAGTTTCATGTTTGGCAAAAAATGTAATCCCCCATCGTATTCTGCCAATTTTATCATAGACATTTTTTACTTCTATTTTGATAAAAGAAAACAAGTATCCTGAAAATTTGCTTTGATAAAGCTTTATTAAGTATTATTTAAGTATTCTTATTTTATTAGTTAATTTATATTTAACAAAATACCACCTTATTTTTTTGTCTATATATATATATATATATATATATATAAAATTAAATATTCACTCTGCCTTGTTTTTTTGGAAAAATACAAACCTATCATTAAGTTACATTTGCGAAGAAGAACTTCATAAATTCATCATTTTAAAAAATAATGAAAAACTTTTAAAAACTTTAAAATGTCTTGAGATATGATTCATCTTTTGTTGCTTTTTTTAAGCAGCTGACTTGTATTTGGTGAGAAAATTCTTCATTTTTTCTGTCATTCTGGTTTGTTTGGGTTTATAGCTTTTAGAAAGTTGTGCTTTGTTGTCATTTGTTATTACTTGTACCACAGTTGCTGCCACTATGGAAATGAAAACTCATTGTTTGCCATTCTGTGGGGTTGGCATAGTCTTATTTGAATCATGAAACGGATCAGCTTTCTTTTGTCAAGTTTGCTTTTTCCCATTTTTCTGCTCTCACATCTTCTGGATATCCATATTATGAAATCTTCAACAAAGCTATTTTACACATGACCTTAAATTGACGAATACAAATGCTTCTTCTGTAGTTTTTCTGTTTATGTCCTCTTGGAAACAAAATTGACATAATTTGGTCAAATAACCCCCATGTTAAGATTTAGATTTTCCAATTTTAAATGGTAGTGTTGTCTCTGAATCACAATAACTAGAATAAGAATTAAAAAGGGATAAAACTGTGTCATATAATAAAGTTTACTTTTTTATCTTACAGAAAAGAGAAGGTTAATATTTCCTAAAAAAATAATCTCACACCCTTCTGTCTTTTCTAATTTCTTTCCACAGTCAAAAAAGAAGTACTTAAGAAAAGCGCTTTAGTATGAATGAAAAACTAGAATCTGTGCCACATTTAATTCTCCTGTTATGACTAAAAGAGAGAATAAATCAGGGTTTTCTCAGGAGATTTTGTGTGCAGATGTACAAGCTCATAAGTTTGATGCCATGCTCTAAAAATCTGAATGTTTTTCCAGTTCAATGGTAAAAACAAAAGATGTTCTTTTTGCAATCAAGTTGCTTTTTTTTTTTTTTCAAATTCCGACTAAGTTTAGCAATCTTTGTTTGTTCTTTCATGATGTTGCTTTTCTCCTGACATGTCATCTGCTGAACTGTTTCTGATCTCCTCCTGGTGTCAGGAGTCAGCGCTCTGTCTCTTCCTCTGGTCTCCGGCAGGAGTCATCTCCTGAATACTGACACTACATCTCCCAGCTTCCCCTGCTCTCAGATTCCACACACCTGACGCTCATCTAAAAATCATCCACAGGACACATAAGCAGCACATAGAGCCTGACTCGGTGCGAAGTATTGTTTGTGGCTTTCTGCCTGCACACCAAGCATTATCACTGGATCTGATCTTCTGTGTAGGTGACCCAGCTTCGTCTTTCACTCTGCTTCTATGCCGCCTGCCCTGACCTTTGCCTGGATTCTGGCCTCGATTTGGTTTTGTGGACTCTTAGTCTGAGCTTTTGCTCCTGTCTTAAACCTGCTGCATTTGGAACCAGCCTTCTGCCCGTTTTGTGACACCTGTCTACTGTTGAAATGACTGACTGCAGTGTCTAGACATAATCTGGAAATGTTTCTGCAAGGAAATCGGTCAAAGGATCCACAGCTGGAGACACCACAGGTAATGTGTTAAAGAGTTTATTTTTAAAAGGATGTCTGAGCTGGCACAGCGACACAGCCTTTCTCATGATTAATAGATGTAACTCCTGATCTCAGGGTTGAGAGTGAACAGCAGCTGTTGCTGGAAAATGAATCCAATCCAGAGAGCAAAGGAGTGCAGGAAGAATGACTGGGGTTCCCTTAATATTTATTTATTAGTTTGTAAAGTCATGAGTTAACTCATCAAAGCAATGTAAAAGTGTTTGAGCAGAGAGTAAACTGCTCCGCAAACTCCAGCTCAATCCAAAAGTTTTTTTCTTGGATTACAGACATGTCTAATTTCCAGGAAATGAGAGCAGAGACAAATTAGAGTAGAAAAACATGGAAAGAATCAACGCAATTGCCGCTGCACCATAAGACGGACTCCCTATTGATTCATCAAATCTAAGGGGCAAAAAAGAAAAGACTTTTGGCACTTTTTTGAGACTTTTATGACCAAAGGCAATCATTTCCTAGAGGTTCAAATAGAGGAAAATAATTTGCAGGCTGCTTCTTCACACTGAAGAAGGACGATTATTGACTTATTGCGTTTTGCTCAATGACCCGGCATTACTTTTTAAAGTAAAGTCAATAGGAAATGTCATTTATATGACTTGCACGTTTTCTGCACAAAGAAGTCATTGCAGAACTGGATTGTGAACTCAGAACAGGGACGGTTTTTCTCCAGACATTCACAGTTTTTGCATATTTTAAAGGACCCACTCATAAAAATCCTGTTTTTGCTGTTTTTAACATATTCTTGTGGCATTTTTCTGATGACGCAGGGCATATATGAAGAAAGTTAAGGGTTTCTTTATTCAAAATAGTTGTGAATGAAATTTTAGAAGCTGCTAAAGCAGAACACAAACTCCCTGTCCCACTCCATTCTGATGCATCCACTTATAGACTAACAGATCCATGTAGGTCTTTGTCTTCCTCGTCTGAGCTGGAATCTGGCTCCAAACTGGACAGCTGGATAGATCCAAGATTGCTCAACATTTTAGTTGCACCGGTAATGTTAGCTTGGGTTTGCAATCTAGTGGGACAATGTGGGAGCAGATGCATGACGACAAGTAGGAGCAGGCTCACTCCACACCAACAGTTCCGCCCACAACTCAGAGGCTAACTTCTAATGAACTCCTGCTGCACTGCAGGAACCATGTCCTAGAACAGGGATATCCCTGTCCTAGAAAACAACGCAAGTTTTTTGGCTAAAAACTGCATAATCATGTGTAAAAGACCATTGGGAATACTTTTAAATAGATAAAAAGAGAATCCAAGTGGGAATTTAATAACAAATAAAATTTTAGCATTGCCTCACCTACATGGGGACTGTGAAGGTGCTGTGATGATGCTGCTACTGGAAAAGGTGCAACAGGAGCCCTCTCCTGTGATCTGAGCCTGCTCCTTCTGGTGTTCAACTTTCTTTTATTTAAGGTTTGCATTACCGTAGGTCAGAACTTTCAGATCTGGAAGAGAGGGAAAGCAAAGGAATGGGGAAAAAAATTGCGGGCTGCACAGAGGTGTGGTGGTTAGTAGCACTTTTGCCTTACAGCGAGAAGGATCTGGTTCAAATCCCAGCTGGGTCCTTTCTGTGTGGCATGTTCTCCCGTGCATGAGTCGGTTTTCCCCGGGCACTCCAGCTTCCTCCCACAGTCCAAAAACATGCTTCATAGATTAATTGGTGTCTTTAAATTGCCCTTAGGTGTGCATGTGATCGTGCCTGCAAGAGACTTGAGATCTGTTCAGCCTTCGCCCATCAGGGTTGGCTCCAGTAGCCCCATGATTCCGAAAGGGATTCAGCGGGTTCTGAAGATGGATGGATGGATGGATGGATGGATGGATGGATAGAGAGAAAACTGGCATTACTACGGAAAAATAAATTTTGATTCAGAGGAACAAAGGGAAGGCATAGGCAGAATCTTTAAGATTTTATGCCACCTGATTTTGTGGAAAATTGTTGGCGTGGCCACGAACGTAGTCGGCGGCCGTCAGGGGTGCAGAATTCCCCCCTTTTATTTAACCCCGGGTTACCGAGCGGCTGGCTACAGATGCCAGTTGATAAGGACAGCTGCCATCCGGAGACCTTTAAACATCATCCAGCCAGAGCTGCTGCCGGCGATGCGCCCTGTGGCCGCGCAGCTGTCGCCCGATTTCGCAACGACGTATTTCTCGCCTGTCACTGGACTGCCACCGTGCAACCTCCAAACGTGCCCGAGCGGCCACTGATCGATGTGAACTTTTAGAGGAAAATCGTAAAATGTTAACTTTTTTTAAAACCTCTGTGGCCACTGCCCGGCGTGTAAAAATGCGACTTCTGCCTTCTGATTACAAATACCACCACGCAGCCAAATTGGGTGAAAAACTTGCTTTCAGGTCACCGCGCGGTGGCATTTTGGGAAATGTGACCCTATTCTAAACAGGATCTCTGACCTAGCTCTGTTCAGATTATTGCTAAATATATTTTGTGAATAACTAACAAATCACACAGTTTTTAGTTGTGCAGCATATTAAAAAAGTTTGTTTCTTGAATTCTCTGCAGAATCCAAACTCCTTTTGTCCATTTGGTTTTCTTGTACAGCACAGATCAATTGTAACATTTCTATTTGTGTATTAGCTTGTCATAATTGTTAATATATTTGTTTGTAATTAACCCTAAATAACAATCCATCTTTTAAAAAAACCAAACTGTTGCTTTTAGATTCATCTTTTATTTATTTGTATTATTTTTGGCATCTAAAGCAGAGACACGCCGTGCAGGCATTTACGTTCTCAGCATGGTCTGTATGCCATCTTTGAGCTAAAAAAAAAAAGATCCAAATAAAAGCCCCTTTTTCAGATGGCACCAGACTGTCTTCTGCCCTGACTTCCCAGTCTATTGAGGTGCCAATGTGTACATAAAAACACTTTTGTCTTTCATTTGATTAAGAATAAGCCGGTGGCTGTTTTCCTGATTGTCAAGCTGGATTTTGTTAGCAAACAAAACCTGAAAGGAAAAAAAAAAAAAAACCCGGAACCCTCTGGCGACCGTCAAGAACAGATGTAAATCTCAGAGAGGCGTCTTAAACTCGCATTCCGTTTGAAACCTTAAGAAAAAAAAAAGAGAGGAAGGGATGAGAAGGGAGGAGATCCAGAGGAGAAGGAGAGGAAGAGAGATCATGCGCCGCAGCGTCGTTTTCTTCCAGTTTGGTTTCGCGCTCGGTTGGATGTCATCGCCTTTTACGCGCGGAGCTCCTCTTCCTCTGAATCCTTCTTCTGCCTTTTTTCTTTCTTTGCAAATACCGACTTAATTGGGACAAACCTGGATTAGTGGAGCGACAGATTTGGGATTCTGACCGAGGCGCTGCAGCCCGAGGGAAATGACGGAGGACAAACTTCACAGAGTCAGAATGGACGTGCCTGCCATCATTTTGCTCATCCACCTGACACAAACTCACATCAGAGGTAAAAGAAAAAGAAATGTTTGTTTTTTTAGGGGGAAATGCGTTTAAACTCTGTCCTAATGTTTTAAATATACGTCCAAGATGAACATGTTATGTTGTGAGAGTTTTTGGGAACGACTCACAGGGCGCGTGAAGTGCGCTTGTCAGGCACAGACGCAGAGTGGGTAAGCCCATGCATGGGTCATCATGTTTCAAGAACCTCTTCTGCTGATCTCAGTTAGTCAGCAATCTCATCTCTTTCAGGTTCGTCAAGGCGTTTGCACAGAATGAAGTTGAGGCGGCATAAAATGGGATTCCCGTCTGATCAGTTCACTCTGTGAATGAAGGTGACAGTTAAGAAGGCTTCTGATATTGACTTTACATCATGGTCTTGTGTCCCTTGAGCAAACGGATCCATTTGTGCAGAAACATCTGAATCAAACTGACCCAAAGACAGCAGATTTCCTTTATTAAATCCAGGCTTGGATGCTGATTGTATAAAAAAAAAAAGGGATGTGCAAACAAAACAAATTAGAATTCTATCTATAGAGTCTCCTCATTCCTTTCATTGAGTGGAGTCCATTGTGTGACTCATCAGGTACTATAATACACCTCCACCAGAGTCAAAGCCACATTTATTGATAATGCCGCATAGCAACCAGCAATTTTAGAAACCATTCTTAAACTTAAATGAGTTCTTCTATTGTTATTTCCTTCATGTTGAAATGTCTGATTTTTTTTCATTATAATGCTAATAGAGCACTTAATTCCAACAATTGAAGAAATAAAAATATAATAAAGAAAACACATAAAGAGGATCAAAAGATGTGACAAGCAAGAGTCAGTAGAACGGCAAAACTCAGCAAACATTAGTTTTTTGAAAATATCGACAGTCTCTACGGCTTCTCCCCATCCGTACGTTTAGCCCTCCAATTAAATAGATTTGAAGAAATGGAGTCCTCAAATTCTGACGTTACTACCACTAACTAACGTCATCAATAGTCGCCGGTCATCTATGTTAGCGAGTGCTCAAAAAACACATAACATCAGTTTATAACTTTAAAAAGTCATGCTAAAACAAAAAGTCTTTCTTCCATTTAAATGTAAACTTCTGAATCACACCCAGGTGAAGAAATGGGTTTCTCCTCCGCGGCACAGCATGAGATGGATCCCCCCCTCAGCAGAAGGGTAGCCAGCGCTAAGTCCCTGTGGCTCCGCATTCAAAAAAAAAAAAAGCTCGGATACCAATACTGTTCCAAATGCCCCAACAATTGGAGGGGTAATTGGATGGCATTTGTATTTGGCCTTAATCGTTTT
Source organism: Adrianichthys oophorus (assembly GCA_036245035.1). Taxonomy (NCBI): domain Eukaryota; kingdom Metazoa; phylum Chordata; class Actinopteri; order Beloniformes; family Adrianichthyidae; genus Adrianichthys; species Adrianichthys oophorus. Next base: position 16,656,719 of record BSAI01000201.1, on the reverse strand, counting down.
TATACTATTATTTAGTGTCAGGGATGTAAAGAGATTAAATACATGAACACAAATACACAGCCTATAAATGAAAACGTGCTTTAGTGTAGATGGATATTTGTAATATTTGCCTGAAAACGGCAGACAAAGATATGATATTGTCCTGCTTTATTTATTTAATTGTATTTTGTGTGGGTGTGTGTGTGTGTCTGTGTGTGTGAAGCCCTTAAAAAGGTCACAACCCCTAACAAAAAACAAGACAATCGACTAAACTGTCATTGAACTGTTGGAGGATGATGGAGTGGCCCGACGTAGAACCTCAAAGATGGACACAATATTTCACAGAGGAACCGTTTTTTTTTTTTTTTTGCTGACAGGCACTAAACTGACTTTTTCTTTTGTTTAAATGGGACTCAGTGGTCAATGTCAGGGTGTGAAATTAGAGTGGACCCCACAAATGCTCAGGAACAGCAGAATTTAATTTAAAAAAAGCCCAAACAAAGATGTCCAATATTTCCAGGACAGGAACCTCGACCACAAGCCTCCAGACTGATGACGGTTGGAATGGAAAACCCCTACAAGCACTAACCTTTGCAAGACTGTTTTTGTAAATGAATCAAAAACAGTCTAAAATATTTTAGAGTTGACAGAAAATATTGTACCACTTGCCTGCAACACAATAAGTTTCTCCCTGACGGCTACAGGATGTTTTTCTGCACTACGTTACTAATCAAAAGGAAGAGAATATTATAGTAATAATGATTAAAGGAGCAGCAGCAGCTGTTTGCTCAGCCAGTTTTCCACTTTATTAACTTATATTTTATTTCCGAGCCACTATGATGTATTCAGTCATTCATTCATTTTCCAATCCGCTTTATCCCTTTCGGGGTCACGGGGTTGCCGGAGCCTAACCCGGCTACTCATGGGCGAAGGCAGGGTACACCCCTGGACTGGTCGCCAGTCTGTCGCAGGGGCCACAATCACACATCCACACGTAGGGACAATTTAGAGTAACCAATTAACCTATGAAGCATGTTTTTGGACGGTGGGAGGAAGCCGGAGTACCCGGAGAAAACCCACGGGAGAACATGCAAACTCCACACAGAAAGGTCCCCCAGCCAGGACTTGAACCAGGAACCTTCTTGCTGTGAGGCAGGAGCGCTAACCACTGCGCCACCGTGCAGCCCATGATGTATTCATATACAGTTTAACTCCACAATGGGAACGACTAAAGGCAAACATTGACTTTGTTTGCGTGTTAAAAGCCATCAAAAATCCAATGTCTAATCTGTGGAATGCCTTTCCTCCGCCGTCTCAAAGCGGTTGCATCATTCTGCAGCTTCAAACTGTGCAAATGTGTGAGTCTGATTATTAAGTGTTGAAGAAAACCTATAAGGATTTCTTCTGTTTGGATCAGTCGCACTGTTTGTTATCTCAGACTGTCAGAGGCGTCATTTCATTCAGGCAGGTCTGGTGGCATTCCTTTTATGCCGTCATTTGTGTGTTTTGTTTTAGGTGATTGTGTTTGGAGGGAAGACTTTTTTTCTTTCCTTCTTAGTTATTTTTTTTCATTCAGCGTGTGGACACAAATCACAATTATAAACAAACCTGTAGAGATGGCTGGTGTGTTATTCATAAGACACTGTTTGGACCAGAACTCAGACAACTTTCAGATTTGAGAACTTTCAAAACTTTATTGCGCGAACATTTTTGCCAGTCAATCAAAAGTGACCAAAACACATTGTAAATGTGTAAAGACCGATTGTTTTGGAGGCTCGTACGAAGACTCAGACTTATATGAATTTCAATAAGACACCTTCTCACATCCGTCTGTGATTTCTGTATATAAAATAATTCTTTCCTAAATCAGTTTTATGCATGTCGCTGCTTCGAGAGGCACCTTCAGACCTAACAATCCAGTGCTGTTTTGCTGTTGTGCACATGACAGCAAAGAGAACAAGACAAAAGAAAACAGGATGAACAATCTGTCATTGAGGAAAAACTTCTTGAAGGCGATCCAGAAATCAAAGAGAAGCTGGCGGTATTCCAGAATTTCTAAGGGGCTGTATGTTGGTTCCGTTAGTGCTCTTGTCTCACAGAAAAAAGGTCCCGGTTTGAATACCGGCTGGGACCTTTCTGTGTGGAGTTTGCATATTCTCCTCATGTTTTCTCCAGTCCAAAAAATATGCGTCATAGGTTATTTGGTGTCTCTAAATTCCCCCTAGGTTTGCATGTGAGTGTGTGGCCCTGCAACAGCCTGGTGACCTGCTCAGGATGCATCCCTTCTTCACCCAACAATATCGGGGATAGGCTCCAGCAACCATGTGGTCCTTAAAGGGATTCACCGGGTGAAGATGGATGGATTTGATTTGAGTGCACCAGCTCATCAAGTTCCCCTTTAACTGCTCAGAAGTAACCTTTTCAAATGTCACATGGACTTAGGTTTGGCCCATTATAACAAATTATTTAATAAGAGCTACACTCATAAGGCACAGAGACACTATTTCCTCTATTTAGCTGGTTTATTTTGAAAGCTTAGTTAAGATTTACCAAACACGGAAACAAAATGCTTTATTTTAGCTTGTCGGAGTGTTTCAGTTCAGTTCTTGCTTTAGTTGTTTACTCACCTGATGGTCCTTCTTTAATCTCAGATCAGTGGTACCGCAGCACACTATCACGCCATCAGTCCTTCTCTGTTTATTTTTGGCCTGGAATTTTCACAATTTTCACAAGGACATTTTGTCTTCTGCTTATCAGAAATATCAAACTCTTTATCTCAAGTTGTGCTCAAAACTCTCGTCTCCTTCTTTAAAAGCAAACTTGCTGCTTCTGTTGAGGCCGTCATCAGTCGGTGTAACCTGGCAACCTCGCTCCCGGTTGCTTTGTGTGCGCCTCATTTCCCCCTCTCAACTTGTTTGATTCCCTGATCTCAGTCCTTTTTATCCATCTCTTTTCTCCAAAGGCAGGGAAAAAGGATGGATCTTTTCTGCAGATTTGTGTTGAGTCATCATTTTTTATGTTTTCTAAAGGATTTATTGTGTTGACTTCCCAAAGTCAAACTTTTCTTATAGGTGTTACAAAAAAGGTAACCAAAACTTCAAAAATTTGTTTTCCTTTTGTTGTTAATCTGATATTTTTTTTGTGTGTGTGTGTAATTTTTAACTTAAATATTCATTTACAAAAATATCGGATCTATCCAACCATGCAGTTTTGAGCCAGATGCCAGCTCAGACGAGGAAAACAAAGACATGCATGGATAGTCGTCATCAGAATGGAGCGGAGCAGGGGGCTTGATGTTGTAGCTTTTGCGTCACATCTACAAGCTTTTTCAAACTGCATTTTTTGTTTGCTCCTGATTCACCCCGATTTGAAAACAGAAATACTCAAAAATGCAATTTGAAGCTTTTTTTTTTTAGTTTTTAAATAGTTGTCCTCCATTCTCAGAAAAATGTTAAAATACTGAAAAAACTGTTGTCATTGGGGTGGGTCTTTAAAAAAAAAGGAAAAAACTGAGGGTAATAAAAATCCCTCATTAGGATGTTGTTAAAACATCAGACTGTAAGTGTTTTGCTTTCCCCACAGCTGTAAAAATGAGTTCCAGCTCTAACAGTGACCGTTTTCCCCCTCCTGCCTGTTTTTTTTTACCACAAAGAAGCCATTACAAACACAGCTCCACACACCCCAGTGTGAAGACAAACAAAAACACTGAGCAGCCAAGGAGGACACACCCCAGTGTTTTAGTAGCTGAAAGAGCCAGACATTTCCCTCATTAGCTGCAGGAGATCAAAAACAAACAAGAAAGAAGAGGGGATGTTAGAAATACAAACACTGCTAAACGATCAGGTTTTACTGGGTGTCATATGAGGCTGTGGTTTCTGTGTTCTCCATCTGGAGACTTATGTTTAGTTTGAAAATGACATGCAGGTGTAGCCACTTTAGATTATTGGCTGCATCACTCACCTCTGTGGGTCAGGGGGTGAGCCAGTTGTTGGCCAGATCCCAATAAAGTTTGGGAAAGCTGCGGGGGTTCCATCCTCTGGAAACTGACAAGCGAAGGCCTCTCTGAGCAGGCCTGCATCTGGAAAGCAGCGGGGAGAGGTCGCCATTCTCGTACATTCTGCTTTGATTGATTTGTACAAACTTTTTGTGTGACAGCTTTCGTTGGCTGTGCTTTAATGGGTCAATTGAAGAGGTGTTTTTACAAAGGTGTAAAGAACAGTTCTATTTTCAGATCCTACTTATGACTTTTTTAGTTACCACTAAATAGACTTGGAAACCTGAATCAAAACACTCTACAGACTCCTTTTTTCCGAAGCCATCGGATCCTGGGGAGCAAAAAAATTACAGTATCTGACAACTGTTGTACCCAAAACAAAGTGAGGCAGACCAAAGGAGGACTCATAATCTGATTAGTCTGCAAGACTGCAGAGAAATCTTACCTTTGGAATCCTTCCTGTACCTTAATTACTTCAATCTGACTGTGAGTTATATTGGAGAAGAATAAATGTTGCAGGTCCTCTGGTTTTGAAGGTAAACTTATAAAACAAGCAGATCAACCAAAGATGGCTTGTATCTTACTGTCCATGTCTTTCGGTGTAGTTTTTTCCCACAAAAAGTAATGGAAAGCTGTGGAAAAGATGTTGTTGAAGGTGGCATTGTGTAGCTTTTAGTTTAGTTTGTTTTTCTTTGCTGTTGGCGTGGACCGGTTGAAGTCTTAGGGACTACAGCTAAAGGAGGTGGAATTTTTTTGGGGGTGTTTCATAGAATGTAAAGAAGTGGGTGTTATCTCGTTGAAACTGGTGAAGAAAAGGCAGGACAAAGTGGTGTCAGAAAGGAATATATATGGAAAGGTGTAGACTTAAAAAAAATAGATGCATTAGAGCAGTGTTTTTTTTCAGGCAACTTTTGAGGGAAAATGTTTCTTTCAATCCCTGTAAAATATCTGCAGCTGGTTTGTAATTGTACTTTAGATTTTGTAAAGGGACCATAACAATGTGAGTTAATAAAAAAATAATACTCAAAGTGGAAGCTAAAAAAAATCGGTCGCCAACTTCAGCTTCACCTGACTTTTTTATAAGGTGCAACAGGCAAATAAAAAATGGTCACTAAAGCTGCTATTTTCTAAATAGGAGCAACTGTCACAATAAATCATATTCATCAAATGCAGCTTTTTTTTGTCTTTGAAGTTGAAGGCTCTTCTTCTGTTTCCTCATTGGATCTTTTCTGTGAATAGAAACTTTCCAAATACATTTGTTTTTGTTAACTTTGCTTTCTTGGGGATTTCAGTGTGGTGGTCGGCGCCGCCACTTTTAAACACTAGCGGATGGATTTTCGACCCGTGACCGACCGAGCAGCTTGACATGTGTCAAGAACAGGTTGGATGAATACAGTCCAAAATAAAACTTCGTTTAGAATCAGATTATAAATAAAACTGAAAAAAATGTAGGTCATGTTGTCCCATGGACCAGAACTAGTCTGAGCTGGATTTGTTATTTCTGGGAGTCACAAGAAATGAACACTGTTATGTTTTTTGAGATTGAGCAACTGAAGCCAAATGGTTTGAAGTGTTCTGAAGAGGGACAGTAGTAGATTTATTGGTAAATGGATGATGAGGATGGAAGAATGGAAGACCAAAGAGCAGATATGTGGATGTGGTGAAAGAGTTCCAATCTGTGTGAGAAGAGCATGAACAGGATCGGGTCAAATGGAGGCAAGTGAATCTCCCAGCATCCTAGATTCCAATAAGCCTCAAGAAATGTACTCAAGCTCTATACAGCTTAAACATGGTTGTTTTCTAAGTTTAAATGCGTTTTAATGCACACTTTTAAAAAACTTTTTAATGCCACGTTATCATTTTCCTCGCACTTAGATGTATCACAGATCACTTTCATCCTTCTGCTCTTTCGCACACTTACATTTCTCAAGCAAAATGTAATCTGTTTAATGGGTAGCGCATTGATTTCATTTTTTTCAATTTCCTTGTCGGAAAATAAATGTAAACATTAAAATATTTACTTTCTGACCCCGTTGATAACCTTTAGAATCGTTCACCCTGTACTCATCAAAGATCCCCGTGTTTAATAGGAATTGCTTGAGGCCACTTGATGATGAAAGTTCTCTCTTGACATTGGATTTGATTGCTTTTCTTTCCATTTTGATCTGCTCTTATTGCAAAGACTCAGGAATTTGATTCATGTTGGAAATACTGCAGTAAGTAACAAGTTAAGTTCATAGGCTTGATTGAAATGTCCTTTATTCATTCTGTCTGCATGAAGGAAAAGCCATTTCGAAAACACTTGATTCTGTATTGACTTTTTCAGTTTAAATAAACATCTTCTTTTGTTCTTTTTCCTCAAAAGAGATTTTAGAAGCAACATTTTGTTGTTGCTTATTACTTCTATTACAAGAGAAGTATGATTGATCTCGCTGAAATGTGCACCTTAACAAGAAAAATGGGGAAAAATAAAGATTAGGTTACATGACAGCATCCTGAAGTAGCACATAATAAATGAAAATTTGTCAATTGCTGCATCTGCATGCAAATATGCGGTTCTTTCTTCTTTTAGATACTTAAACTTTGCATTTTAAACTTAAAGTTTGGAACACATATTTTTAAGGAATGTTTCATATTTTAAATAACAATTAAAAAATAAAAATACAACTTTCTTTTTATTCCCTTGGAGGCCAAAAACATCTTATCTTAAAATGCAGATCTAAATACTTTTTTTTTCATTCTAATTGGGTTTTTTTTATACTTAGTTAAAAGTCAGCTCTGAAGTTTTCTCCAGGGTGCAACCACGTAAAGGTTTTGGTGCAGAATGCAACTTCTTCCTTTCTTTGCACTGGCAGAAGATAAGATAATGAGTTATTTCTTGGCGAGGAAACGGAGCAAGTCTGTGACACTTTTACAATGCCGTACTTTATGCCTTTCTGCATATTAAAATAAAATATATCATATTTTTTGACAAACCATCCAAAAGTCTACAAAACATGCTCTCATTAGAGAACTGACCTTTGCTAGAGCGGTCATGTCTCTAAACCTCACACTGTCTCTCCTGTAGGGTTGCAGATAAAAGCTTCTTTGTTGAGCTAATTCCATTTTCAATTTATTTTTTGGTCACTCCAGAGTTTTAATCAATATAATAGCATATTAAATAAAAGCAAATAAGCCTGCCAACATCTTCTGTTGAAAAGAGTGACCTCCAAAGAGGATCCGACTTTGGGTTTGGTTGAAAAAAACGCTGCTTCCAGGGTTTTCCATTTGCTTTTGATGTCAGAAGAACGACAGCATCACATGCCTCCTCACTGTTGGTGGGACAAAGAGAAAAGACGGCAGCACAACCACAGGACAGTTAAGTCTCACCGTGGTTTTCTAACTTTCTCTTTCAGTGCTGGAGGCCAGCAGGGGGGGAGAGGAGGCTCGATGTCCACTGGGTCAGTTCCCGTGTGGGAATCTGAGCGTGTGTCTGCCCCAGGCTCTGCATTGCAACGGACACAACGACTGTCCGAACAGAGCTGACGAGATACTCTGCGGTAAGCTACACAACCTCAGGAGGAGCAAGTGTTGATGGAGCAAAATGCAAAAAAACCTTGAGCAAGGAACTATGCCTCTGATACCATCAAATTTTGAGTGTTCAAATAGAGATTGAGTTTTAAATGAAAAAAAAATCACTACACAGTATGTTATATATTAATAAATTATATGCACTTGGATATTATATGCAAAGGACATCATCCTTTGACCTATTATAAAAGCATTCCCAATGGTCGTTTCATTATGATTATGCCAATTTAAGGCCAAATTTTAAAAAACGGTCGGTTCTAGGACATAGTTTCTGTAGAGCGACAATAGTTCATTCAAAATTTACATCTGAGTTGTGGGCAGGACTGTTGGCACAGAGTAAGCCTGCCCCCATTTCCCATTATCTCTCAGTGTACATGCTTACATTCCTCGCTCACATCCCCTCACAACATTAGTGGTGCAACAAAAGTACCGAGCAATATCGGAGCTATCCAGCCGTACAGTTTTAAGCCAGATTTCAGCTCAGGTGAAACAAATAAAGCCGTGCTATTTGTCTGCAAGTGGATGCATAAAAATGAAGTGCAGCAGGGCACTTGTGACCCGCCGACTGTATCAGCTGCATCATAGCTACATGCTTTTTCAAACATTGCTTCTGATTTACAACGATTTGTATAGAGAATTACTCCGATATTCAATTTTAAGCTTAATTTTCTTCATATCTGTCCTCCATCATCAGACAAAATGCCACTAAAACATGCAAAAAACAGTTTTCATTGGAGTCTGTCTTTGAAGTCAAGTTAAATTTGACAACAAACAGGAAAAAAAAATCATCTTTAAATATTCCAACCTGAGTTTTACACAGAACTAGTGCCAGTCTTACTTTTCAGAAAGTCAGAATTACAGTTTTCCCTCACTATGTCACTGTTCACCTTCTGTGGTCTTGCTGTTTTGCAGATTATTTTCAGCGCAATTTTGCAAATTTTTTTTCTACGTCCTGATCAGTCAGTCTCTTCTGTGTCGTGTATTCAGTTTGCCACATTTCGAGTGTGAGCAAATCTTTGTTTTCATTCTGTAATACTGGACTTTTTTTTTTTTTAATTTCTGATAGTTTAGCCGAGAAAAAAGTGAGACAATAAAGTTTGTCGTGAGGGTTTTTACAGCCTTAAAACATCTCTTATCCTACTTGACAAAAATTTGCAGGGTTTTTTTTAGAGCGTATCCCCCATGATAAACAAGAGGACTTTGTATTCTATTATCTTATAGCGAGAAAAGATTAACAATAACATTTATAAATGCTGCATTAAAAATCCAGCTGATGTCGGACACTAGCTTTAAGAGGGAAAACATCATTTTTCATCTTCTGCTTATCTCAACCGCAGGTGCATGGGGTACCAAAAAAGATGCCCCATTGACTCGTTAGTGTCTAAATTTAAAAAAAGTTATAAAATGTATTTGTTCAATTTTGATTAAACCAATGATGTTCTCTAAAGGTTGAAGAATTTTAAAAGGGATTAGGCTTTGCATGTTTTTGACTTTTTTTAACCTAAACTTAATGAAACCTTTTCACATCTTTGATGTTTTTCTGCCAGCAGGCTGTAACTATTACGTCTACAAGAGACCGGTACTAGTCATTGAAGGCGTAAAGTGAAGGGGATTAATTCCTGTGCACTTTGATTATTTTTTTGTGAGACGCATCGAAGAAACAAGATCTTGCGCAGCATTTTATGGCTTGTGCCTTGAGCCACACAACCACCTCTGTAAGATGATTGAGTTTAAAGTCTCAATATGCTTCAAAATAAGAAAAAGAACTAATCTCTTAGTGACAGATTTGGGCCTGAATAAATCCTTGTGATGCCCCGGTGTTGTTGAGCAGCTGTTTGCCGCACAGTTTTGAGGACTAGAGTAGGTTGACCGTCCTCAGTGATTTGGGATTAAATAGCTAATTTGGTTAAATGGGATTTTAACTTTCATCTGAGACCGTATCTGTATCACAGGGATACTTAGGATGATGCATTAATCATCGCTCTCTAACGCTCACCTTTACCTGTTAGCTGTTATGAGTTTTTTCTTTGTTTGATGCTGACTTTTGGTCACCAAGGCAACATTTGACTGGTGTGAGGGTTTTTAAAATCCATCCTAAAAAACAAAACGAAAAAAAAAGACCGTAATGTGCAAAAGTTCCTTTTGAAATTTGTCTGTGCAGAGCAGCATCCATTTGGCAGTTTGATTGACATAAGAGATAGTATGGAGTTTCTTTAGCTTTTATTTTTCCTTCAACTCTTCTGCACAAAAAAGATTCCAAAGAGCTGGAAGAAGTTACTGAAGAAAGGGGAGAAAGAGGTGATAGGCTTCAATGCCATGTGGAAAATATTCTTTTTGTTTTATGGTATATGGCACATTTTGAGACTATTTTACATCCAGAAAGGATTGAAGTCACAGCCAGATAACTGCGTTGATTTAGTAAACAAAACACCTGCTCTCCAAATGTTCCTCCTTTTCCAAATTTGACCTTTTCTTGAGGTGAGTGTTTTACAAACCAACACTGCAGCAAATAGAGCATATTAAAGTCATCTTATTTGATTAGACGTAAAAACATTTTCTCATTATGGAGACTTTCCATGAGTCAGAGTGAAAATGTTTGAAGAATCAGGTCAATCAGCTGTTTTTTAGATTGTCTGAGTCATTAAGAGCTCAGCCTGCAAAAATGTTTGGAGACTGAATTTTAGAAGTGCATTAACTTGAAAAGGGTTGGTCACTTTTGCCCCACTGTTTATTTATTTGTATTCCAAGGAAACTAGAGCAACTGCATGCATAAATATGTATTGTATTCTGTTCTAGCCCATGTGACCTCTGTGACCGATTTATTTAATGTGAGCTTCTGGACAAAAACGAACCCACCTCATTTTGTTTTGGTGCAAACTAAATTAAAGCAGAGGAAGGACAAAATATCATGAGGAAAACAGGAAACATGCACATTATTCCAACACATGGTTATTTATAGGAGAACTTTTGACACTTTTATTTCAAAGTCAGTCTCTTTTATAATTTGCTAGTTATTTTCTCTTAGTACTGAAATTTCTTTCAAGCATTCAATTATTATCAGGAAAAAAAAAACGTTCTGTTTTTATGTTGTTTTGCTCCTGTCAGCAATTTTCTTAAGTTTCTCTAACATCAGCTTCACTTAAATGCTAAAATAACTAACCTTTGAATCCATGAAACATTTCAAATTTTACAAAGGATTTAGTGTATCTTCCTACAGTAGCCCTCAAGGGCAAATCACATTAACACATTATTTGACCCAAAAACATTTTACTTTCATACCATCAAAACTCTCTTTATAGGAACAAAAAAACTGCAAGATAGCAAACGTGAATATTTGATGCTCAAAAACATGAATTCCATTATGGATGTTTTTTATTTGCTGCTATACCTGTCAATTTTCCTGTATACTGTAATTTAATCCAAAATCTATGTTACACACAGTTAGAAAATCTGTTTTTTTCTTTTTTTGGGGGGGGGGGGGTTAAAATTGTTAGACAATTCAATTATTAGATCATTATTTTTTCTTTTGGTGTTGCAAATAGTTTGAATTGATTCTACTGTGTAGAGAAAATATTTTATTTGTAACCCTAATCTATCACACATTTAATTTTTGATGCCTAAAAGAGACAAAAGAAAATATATCAATAAAACAATAAAATCACTTGAAACAAATTAATGATGGACCAAAAGAAGAGACATCAAAAGTTTTTTTAGGCCTAAGGACACATTCTAGCACTACAGATGGTGCAGCTCATCAAAAGAAAACAACAAAGTTTTATGTTTGTACTCAAATGTAGGCAAAGTCAGAACAAATCAGATGTTATTGGGAAGCCAGTCCATCTGTGTGCAGTACAATAAAATCAGCTTCACTCTTCTGATTCTTACCCTGTAGCTCACTTCATAGGTTGGGGATCAAAGGGATTAAACAAAACATTAGAGGCTCACTTCTTGTTTTTTGTAAGATTTTCCTAAATAGGAAGATGGTTTCTCTTGTTCTTGTCAAGAATATATATTTTTTGCTATTAATTTTGTAGGTATGAATTATTTTTACTAGAAAACCAAACTTTTTGATCTGTATTTTTGTCTCTTTAATAAACATTCAGTTACTCCTCTGTCCTGAACAAAATTGAAAAGCATGAGACACCATTGAGCATTGAGTAAAAGCTAATTTTGTGTGAATACATGTGAGAATTCTCTGAACTGGAAGACACGGTGATTCCCGCTGTCCCAATGAATCACTAAAATGTATCTTCGTGCTGCGGCACAGGCTGGCACATTCAGGCCTCTTCATCTTTTCCGCTGCTTGTTTTTTTTTTTTTTGCATAGCATAGCAGAATCAGACATGCATCTTCTTTGATGATAGCACATACCAGTAATTGAAAATATGATCATATAGTCTGTTGACTAGGAAGTGACGGGCTTTGACTTTTGAAAACACTGCGTGTTTTGACTTTTTTTTCCCCCTATCACAGAGTTCAAGTTGTTTTCGGACTGAAACTGTCATCAAAATATTTTTTAAACCAATGACATGGCATCGCAAATCCTCCCAATTTTCCATAAGTTTCAGCATTAACCTTGTTTGTACACAATCTAAAATGTCAAACTGTGCGTATGTTTGCAAAGTGGGAAAGTTAACACACACTAAAGTGGCTGTGGCTTGGAAAATAGTTTTGATGTTGCACCATTAAAAAGGCATTTTCTGAGTGTTTTCAGTGACGCAAACTGATGTATTTTAGTTCAAACTGGCAAAAACCTGGGCTTCAATGTAAAAAATAATTGCTACTTTCACAGGCCTAGAACACTCTTGAATTCAATTTCCGTTTGCCTGAAGACTCCCCCATGTCATCAAACAATATTTCTCAGGATGGAAAAGTATTGGAATGATAAAAAGCATGATCCGGGCTCAGAAAAACTTCAAAGGCGACTCGTAAAAGAGTGCCTGAGTATGGAGGTACTAAAACTTGACTGTGTTCCTTAAATTTTCAGGATTTATGGGTCAAATTCCTTGTGAAAAATTGAAAACTCATCTATAAGGGCCATTTCATCAGTTCAAGTATGAAAACTCTCAGTAATATGAATGTTTACTACAATAAGGAACTATAAAAACAACCTTTTCCATTTGTGTTTTTGTGCCTAAGAACCGCTCTAGAGTAAGTATTTTGTGCTGACAAGAAAATAACCCACGCACATAAGAATAGCAGCGGTCAGTTTAGGTGTTGCGCTATCGGACCACACCAGAACACTCCTCCACATCTTACCCAGGCTAGATAACAAATCACCTGCCTCTAGTACACAATGTTTCGAGGCTTATTAAGCTTCTTGTCTCTCTTGTGGTGGTAGATCTACACAGAAGCAGAAAACAAGACAAAGGAGAACGGAAAGGCAGCAGTGTGTGTTCACTAAACTGCATGACACAGCTTTGTATCACACTCCTAAATCCACAGGACCAAGTGAAAACATAGTTAGTGTGTCTTGGCACTTTGAAGGTGCTCTACAGTTTCTTTAACAACCTGCACGTGGATTGGAACACACATTTGTGATTGTTACGAACTGTTTGGAGAGTGAGTGTCAGGTGAGTGTCTTTGGGGGTTCTCTTGACAGTTTTCTAACTTTTGATGCCTGAAAAGAAAAAAATGAGATTTGTTTTTTATTTTTTTTAAAGCTGTAAAGTTCTTGACAGCTGTACTTGTGTGGAATAAAGCTGAATGGTTTTATAGAAATGTAACTTGGAAGCAGTGCCGCAGCTAGAACTTTTTAATTGATGAGGCGGGAATGGGGCAGAAGGCTTTGGAAGGGTGGCAAGTGAGAAGGTTGAGTGGAAGGTTATTGCAAAAGAAAGGAACAAAAATATGGATTTCAAACGGTTTTATTATTGTCATAAATATAAAAGAATAATTTAAGGAGCTTAAGATTTCATAGACAAATATTGCTTTTGTTTTTTTTTACAGTGCTTAACCCTTTGGAACCTAAGGCCTAAATCTGGTTTTTTTTTCTACTTTTGAACGTACTCCTTTATTATCAATTTGAGTGGCTACTTGTTTGCTAGCCTGGTCTCATTTTAATCAGCACAACATCACCTATGTGACACTATTTTATTGAGTCATTTTTCCACATTGTGATCACACACTTGACATAAAATCATACAAAAATAGAAAGTCCCGTCTGGAAAAAAGTACTTAACTTGGCTGTGGAAACCCCAAAAATGTTCAATCATAAGAGTATTAGAACAAGTTTATTTTCTACTTTGATTTATTATGCTGCTGTCATAGCAGCGTGGCAGGACGCCCTTTGGCGTCACTTGGTTCACAAAGCTTAAAGATGATTGTATTGACGATTTCTTAATCTAGGTCAACAATGGTACTAATATTGACAACAAATACTTTTGGGGGCAAAGCTTTTTGCCGGGATGACAGCTGCCCTTCCGCCCCTGTAGCTCCGCCCCAGCTTGGAAAAAATTCTTCTTTGAACTTTTTTCTTTTTCTTTGACAACTCTCCTTCTCTCCTGGGCTCAGGTCAGTGTTTTAGACAGACCAGCCAAATAGCCTTTTCTCTCCCCACAACCATGCCTTGATAATAGTGCCAAACACGGCTTTAATCTTCTTCTTTTCCTTTCGGCTTTTCCCTTCAGGGGTCACCACAGCGAATCAGCTCCCTCCATCTAACCCTGTCTTCTGCATCCACTCATCCGCTACCTTCAAACATGGCTTTCGTGTTTTTGGGAAAGTATAAGGACAGACACTAAGAGCTGAACTGTCTAAGTGTTCAATTTCTACGCTTTTTCTGAGATCTATGTATGAAAGCTTTTAGCAGATCTCTCATCCATCCACATTGGCAGTTCTTTATGCGGCGCTGCCTCAGGGAGGTTTGAATCACATGTCCAGCCTGACCGAGCACCCTCACCTTTGACACCCAAATTCTTTGATTTGTTTAGTCAGGTCACAGTCGGCAGCAGGGAAAATATGGAAATGCATCCAGTCATGCTGTCTGGAATAGTGGAGAAGCAGAAGTCTTTGAAAGAAAACTGGTTCAAGACCCACTCCAGTGGGTTGAGTGGTTTGAATTTAGTTTTATAAACAAACAGGAACTAAAATATGACAAAAAAGGACCTAAGCTCAGTGGCCTCTTGGTAGAGTGTCCACCCTGAGATGGAATGTCATGAGTTCAAATCCAGGCCGAGTCGTACCAAAAACTTAGCATTGAGGGGTTGGTTAAACCACTAATAGGTTCTGGAGCTCGGCTGTGTCTGCAGCTCACCGCTCCGCCAGGGGATAGGTCAAATGCAGGGATCAAATTTCACACACCTAGCTGTGTGACAGCAACTGAAGACTGCCTAACCATGTGATGAGTGATAAACTAAGGGTTAAAACAGAAAAAGCATGATAAGAAAAGCAGGCAAATAAACCAAAAAATTATTATTTTCTACGCATTCTGTCCGGAAATGTAACTTTTAAGCAGCTTCAGATATTTTAGCACCCATTTGTTAAAACTACCATTTTGTGTTTTGCCTCCTCCGCTTTAAATTGTTACGGTCAGGAGGTTTTGTGTTCATGCGGTCAGTGGAAATGTGACAAATCTGGTTCTGGTTTTTATCCATGTGTGGCCCCGTGACCGAATGCTTTTATCCTGCCAGAAGTGACAAGCTGTTGAAAATCCTCTTTTTTGTGTAGCCAAACTTTCCCCCCCCCAAATTGTGTGGGTTTTTTTTTTTGCAAAAAAATCCCAAAAGTTTAAGAGTGATAGCCAGCTCCAAGCCTGCTCACCCAAGCTGAATCTTGACATTCCAGAGGAATTGTGGGATCCCTCCTCCGCTTGCTTAACACCACATTTGAAGACAACTTTTCCAGCAGCTCTGACACGTGATGCCCGCACACTTTTCCTCAAAAGAAAAAAACTATCTTTATTTGGCAGCAGCGGCCACTTTAACTGAATGTTTTGTGGATGTTTGAACTGAGTCTACAACATGCAATTGAAATATCGTCCAAGTTTTCGGTATTTATGTGTTTATTGGCAGGATAGTTCTCTGATATAGTCTCTTCCAAAAGAAAGGTTTTGTATTTTAAACCAGTTTGCTGCCTTTTGAAAAAAAACCTTTAAAGTTTCAAAGTCTTTGCTTTTTGCATTTAAAGGAAGCGCCTTGAGGATTTTTGATGAACACCAGCCTGAACTGTCTGCTCAGTTTAGATTATCCCCCTATGTCGTGACAAGTGCTCAAATACCAACACTGATGCTGTTGCATAAACAAAGAATTTAATGATCAAAGTAAAGACACTGACTCCACGCCTCCCGGTTTTCTTGTCACAGAAGCACACTGGGTAATTGAAAGATCATAAGGGGTATTTATCATTGCAATCATTTTATATTTTGAAATTTTTGACGCTGATCACAACTGCAACATCCTTTTCTTAACAAGAGACTGCATTTAACCCTCATAAATGTACTACGAAAAACTGTAACTTGAATTTAAATTTGCAAAGTTTGTAATGCAAGATTTAGGAAAACATAACATCTCAATAGTTCTGTGCAAAGAATGGCTGAGAAATTCCAATCTTTCAAATTTGAGACTATTATGAAGTCCTAACAGTTACCTTCCATGAAAAAAGATTTTTTTTAACAAGAGTCCTGGACTAACTGTAAGGCCACCCCCCCCCACCTTCTACCAAATTGTACACAAAGCAGGAAATATAAAATATTGCATTTCTTCTAAAGACGACTGGTTGCAGAAAGGAGCAATTGTTCATTGACTATCAAATTAAAGTTCCACTCCAACCATCTTTTGATTTGTTGTAAAAGTGTTACCTGCAGTGGTCTTTTAATTATTTTTCTGCTGTTTTTAGGCTAAATCAAAAAACTGTAGTTTCTGCAGAGTTCATTCGAAATTTGCCTCTGAATTATGGGCAGGTCTATTAGCATGGATTAACCATTGACTGTATACAGAGAACCGGATAGAGCAGGTGTGACGTCACCCATAGAAAAGGCCTTACCTCTGGCTCCAGCAAAATAAAGCCAATTCAGTCACCATTTTTCTGCGACAAGGATGTTGCCCTCAACATCGCCAGACAACAGTGATTGGTCCAAGTCCGTTTGAGTCGATGTTTCCATAGCAACTACTGTCGGCAATCATGAGCAAGCTTGTTCGAAGACCACACCCCTTCCCCTGTTCACGTCATTTGTGGGCCACATGTTTTTAATGAGGTATCTGATTTGTCAGTTTATAAAACAACAAAAAAAAATGTTGGAAAAAATTTACATTTTCCTAAGTTTTTTTTTTTATTTTTAAAGCTTTTTTTTATTATTCATGAAAACCCTGAGAAAGTTCATTAATCATTTGTTTTTTCATCAGAGCCTTAAATTTGCTGGATTTTTTTTTTTTTATTGCTGTGGGGTGAACCTATTGCTGAACCCAAAAAAGCGTCAAACTACTTTTCCCCACCATTTTCCATTTTTAGAAAGCTGTTGGATTAAGTGATAAAAAATAAATAAATAAAATTCTTGATACCAAAAATAAGCACTACAGCAGGGAAAAAATCAGCAGAAGGAACCCACATCACAGCTGGATCTAAGGCAAACATCAATTCTTGGGAGTCCCAGTTGTCAAGACTTTATGCAATAAAAAATAATTTAAAAAATGACTAAAAATAATCAGGTGAAAGCTTTTCCTTTAAATAATACGATGAAAATAGAAATATTGTACATTTGTACTAATAGTCTTCAGTGACTTGATGAACTCAGTGAAACATTTGTAAGTTGAGACGAATAACCACACAGAATGTGGCTTAAAAAAATACCCTTAAAATGTAGGATAG
Organism: Adrianichthys oophorus; assembly: GCA_036245035.1. NCBI lineage: Eukaryota > Metazoa > Chordata > Actinopteri > Beloniformes > Adrianichthyidae > Adrianichthys > Adrianichthys oophorus. The sequence continues at coordinate 16,639,373 of BSAI01000201.1, read as the reverse complement.
TGTGGCTCTGTAGTCCATTGCTCAAGCTTTAAATTGCCTGTATGTACAAAAGGTACTCTATACATAAAACACACTTTTTTTGGATGATTTAAACCAATTTTTTTTACATCATGTTTGTTTTAAAATAGCGTCACAGAATCATAAATGAGCAAAAAAGCAGCACATGTACGCCTGAAAAAGATTCAAATCCGTCTGACATCTAACAGTTACATGTAAAAAAAAATGACCACTTTAGCTCCATTTTAGCTTACAAAACAGGTATTTCATTCAATAAATCAAACTGCAGTGGAAAAAAAAACTTTTTTAAAAATATGCCTTTGGGAAATGACAGCATTTGCCCCAGTTTATGAATAGAATAGGGCTCTTTTCTAGATTTGAAGGGGCCTAATCCACAATCATGATGTCAAGCTTGACTATGCTCAACAAAAATCAAGAGATGCATAAATCTTTATGATCCACAAAGATAACACCATCCAATATTTTATTTTAAAGAAATACCTGCTTCCTGTAATTGAAAAAAACAGAACATAGAACAACATTAAAGCAGACTGAAGAGATTTACCTAAAGGATCATATAAAGACAATTAAAAAGCATATATCAAGAAGAAAACAACAACACAACTGTTAGAACAATAACAGCTGGAGAACTTGTACAACTAAAAAGACAGCATGAAGAGATCATGTAGCCAAAACTTACTGGAAATAGTTTAGACATTTTTCACTGTAAAAACACAATGAAAACATTTTTTAAAAAATGTATTGCTACATTTTTTAACCCTTCACAATCAACAGATTATTATCTAGTGTACAAACATCTATTTTCATTAATTTACATGAATTGTAAACTTTTAAGAGAGAGTATTTGCATTTCCTCATCTGAGATGATCGCATGTCCTATGGCGACAATGCAAAACTTTAATTTCAACAACATTTTCAAAGAACTAACAATAAAAACACTCCTTTCAAGAGAATGACATTTTTATTGAGCCAAGTCACATTTTCTTAAGGTCAGTTAGGCAACAAAAGAGGGTTTTCCTGACTGTTTTTAGATGGAATAACTGCTTTTCCTTGCTTTCTCTTCCAGGTGACAACATTGGACTTGCAGACCTGATCAGTGAAAAACTTAGAAATAGACCTGCTGTCCCTCAACAAGCTACCCAGACTGAGTGTTGTAAGAACTTACTCTTATTATTGAGTCTCCTTATTCTTATTTTAAATGAAAGGTCAGAAAATCAATTATAAAAAGGTTAATTGTTCTCACAGCTGCCACACAATACAGAAGAGTTAAGGGACACAGCTCATCCAAATCCCTGTCTCCTGGTAATAACAAACGGCATAAGGATTTAGGATTATTTTCCTTAATTGTTGTGGAAGTTAAGTTATTATTCCTGATCTTGTATGGATTGTTTCAATACGTTTTTGTTCTTTCTTTCTTCAGAAAATGTTCCAATAGAAAACATTGTAGTATTACTCCAAGAAAACAAAGATGCAGAGATACAGTCATAAGAAACGAACATTGTGTTTCTGCACTTTAAATGGTCTGAGCGAATACTCAAATCTGATTGGCTGCTGGGTATTCACGCTCACAAAAAGTAGTGCCGTCACACAGCCCAAACATTCTGTATCACGTGCAGGGTTCTTTAAAACAAAACTTTAAAGCAAACTTTTTGCTTCATCTTCTGGACAAAAACAAGCAGTAAGAGGTGAACTTTCTCTGAACTGATGCTTTTGGATCTATTGTAAACCTGTTCCCAGCATCTTTTAATCATGTTTAAACCATTTTGAGGCAAAGTTAAAAACCCTTTGTTGTTTTCCAGGACACAGTTTCTGAAGAGTGCCAGTAGTTCATTGAAATGTACTTGAGAGTTGTGGGCGGGACTACTAGCATAGAGCAACCCCGCCCCCCTTCCCCTCACTACTGCTAAGAGCTCAGAGCATAGCATATTTGCATTTTACTGCATTTTTTTCATCTGATTCACATGGATTTGAATAAAGAAATTCTCTTTAATGCAGCTTTAAGCTTAATTGTCTTTATATACTGTATATGTGTCCTCCATTGTCTGAAAAATGCCACAAGAACGTGTTAAAAAAAATCCACAAACACATTTTTAGTAAGAGTGGATGTTTAAACAAACAAAAACATATATCTTTGTGAATTCTTCTGTCTACCACTATTATTTCATCCTTCTTAAAGTGTGTGCATGTGTGTGTCAGTCCTACAGGAGTATCCAGAGAGCTGCGACTGCACCCAGACAGACGTTGAATGTGTGGAGGTTAGCCTTCAGGAAGTGCCTGTGCTGTCCCCAAACGTTACGTGGCTGTAAGTGACTTCTGCTGTCACCGCTATGTGAATCGGCTTACGCGATCACATGGCCTTCTTTTTTAAGGAACCTGACTGGTGGGTGGATCTTTTTTAAGAGCTAACATTGAAGGAGCGACAGAATTTCTCCCAAGATGAAATCCCTCCACATCCTTCAGCGGATGACAACCTTATGCATTTAGAAATAAATATTTATATTCAAGTTATCTTCACGACCTTTATGTGAAAGAATTCCCTACTAAATAGCTCAATCTCACTTGAAGCTCTGCCTCTCTCTGACTGTCGTGACCACTGTAATATGTTTTCATTTGTCCTCCATAGTTTCAAGTCCCAGAGACAATTATTTTTAGCTGACATTTCAGTTCAATGAAAAATGTCTTTCTTTTCACCCGTTTTTTCATCTCAAGTGATGCCCCAATATAATAGACTTGAAGGCAAACACGAATCACACACAGCTGCAAGATAGTGTTGAGCAAACTGAATTCTGCCTGTGCTACTGAAAAGAAAAACAAAACTGCTATTAAAAAAGAACTCTAATCATTCAGTATATTTAGGTGTTAAGCGAACCTCATTCACAGCCAAGGGAAAAATATTAATTAGTACTGTTAGGCTATGTTCACATTGCCTTCAGCAACGCACGTTTAAGCCACCGCTTCCAATGATAAGTCTATGTAAATGCATTTCAATGCACGATTCGAGCTTCCGCCTTCACGTGGCGTGACGTGATATATCACTTTCCTTTTCCTTTGCCGATGCAACTCAAGATTGCTGCCGGTCCCACGGCTCTCTTGTTACCGTGACAACAGGCCGTATTATGTATCAAATAATTCTACTTTTTGGGAAAAAGGGATCTAAACAACAAGAATGAAGAGCTAAAAATTGATTGAATATTTATTTATTTTGTACGTGACCATTGTATAAGTGGGATAATGCCAGATGAAATGTGCATTTTCACAAATTAACGCGCGCTGTGGAAACCTGAACCGTCCGATGCGAAGTGGAAGACACTTGCTTCTGATGTGTAATTAATTTACGTTAATAAGTATTAAAGCGATAATTATTTTTATTAATCGTACGTTAATGCGTTAACATCGGTAATTTAAATGTAAACTTCTGATTTGTACATAAATCTGAGGGGAAGGACTGCACAGTGGTGTATTCTTGAGCAGTGATTTCTCTGGACGCTTCAGCTTCAGTCCAAAAACAATGAGATCTGAATATTAAAACTTGTCCTTGTTTGCATGCGAAGCTTGTTTCAATATTGTGCAGTGCAACCTGTGCAGGGCAAGCTCTGTTTTTGTCTGCACATGATGCTGTTTAGGAAGTAATTAAATGGATGGATTAACAGATTATTTTGTCTGCCCACGTGCTTTTAATTGGAGTTTACAACGGTCTAAAATCTTAACAAGTCAATTAAAAATCTGGAACGTCCTGCTTCTGTGAGATGTCTTTATTTTAGATATCAATATTTGTTTTAGAAATGTAGAACATATTGGTAGAGGAATCTTTCACCTGGAAACTGCTCAACCACCGTGAATGCTGTAGAACTAAGAGGAACCAGATACCAAGGACATTTGTTCAAGTGTCAAATTCTTTCCAGCAACCCTAAAAAAGCAAACAATATATAGAGCACATATATTATAATGCAATTTTGTTCAAGGTCTTTTCTTTATTGGGATTTGTGACTAAAGGACACTAGCAAAATCAATGTCAGGGTAGTACATGTTAGGTCAAAGCTTAAGTGAAGACGCATTTTGCACATATAAGAAATGTTAATTCTTATATTTTCCATTAAAAAGTAAAATGACGTTGTGTTCTGGTAAACCCCAAATGCTTCATCAAACTAAAACTGAGACAAACAACTGACGTGCTGTGTGGAAAATTTGATCCCCTCACAGTTTTCCACAGCTTGGTGAATTGCTTTTAACGCTTATAACCCAACACTTCCATTTTCTGTACGGCTTTGTCTGATTTTTGGCTCCACTATGAAGGAAATGACTTTGTTTTGAGTTCATCGGGTTGGAAGTTTGTCCAGCAGTTCATTTTCAATGTTTTTTATGTCTAAACTTTTACCAGACAGCTGCCTTGTTTGGAAAAGACTCACCCTGCTTTTAATGTATAACAAAAAAAGAGCGAAAAACTAATAATTAAGAAAGCACAAATTTGGGGTTTAGGAAATGTCTTAACCTAAAATAAATAGCAGAAAGCATCCACACCATGTTGGGGAAAAAGTATTACATTTGCTCAGTGGTGTGTTTAAATCTATTTAAAAACACATATTTTAAGTCTATCTGCTTCACATTCACACAAGTAAATTAAAGAATTGACCTCAGCCGGGTTTAATTTGTAACAGTTAGGCCAATTATTCCTTCACATTTTGAAATCTGACTTTAGCCTTTCACCTTTGTCAAAATATTTCTAAGAATAAGGATTATTCAATAATTTAAGCAATTTAAGCATTTACTGCAGTTTCTACTATTATGTAATTGCAAAAAAGACATCCACCATGTTTTAAGATAAATATAATGAAAAACAATAAGGTCAGGAGAAATCCAACCAGTGCAGTTACCGGAGGATCAGTCTTGGAAACCATAAACCTACCAGACTTCTGTGGCCAAATTAGGATAACAGAATTCTGCTGAAGTAGAACAAAGGGGAGATAGTAACAGTATGCTGGTATTTTGTTTCCAAAATAATCAGTTGTGTGGTGTTTGGTGGCTTTTCCAAGTTGCTTACGTTTGAAATTCTGTACACTCTGGGGAAATGGTTGAGTTGAGCAAAGTGTTAGGAAAACACGTGCAGACATGGAACTTTTAGTAAAAGATGAGCCAAGAACAATTCAAGTAAAAGACGCTGAACTAATAAGGCAAGCAGAGAGTGTCAGTCTCATCACCATTTCAGCAGATATCTATCAGCTTCTGATTGTACTTTGGTTTGGTGACCCACACAAGCCATCTTCACATAAGTGGAATTTACTCATGAAACATTCCACATATTTAACAAGACCGCCAGGTTGAAAGTCTACAGCCAGAAAGATGGTTTTTCTAGACCAGCAAAGATTTAAGACCCCACTCCGGTGAAAATCGTGCTTTTGGAGTTTTTAACATGTTTTTGTGACATTTTTCTGATGATGGAGGACAGAAGGAAAATTAAGCTCAAAATTGCATTTTTAAGTGTTTCTTTATTCAAATCATTGTGAATCAGGACCAGATTAAAATGCACTTTGAATAAAAACATATTTATTACAAAGAAAATACACTGGGTGGACCACAGGCTCCCTGCTCCACTCTATTCTGATGCATCCACCAATAGGCGATGTACGTAGATCCATGTTTGTCTTCACTTTCCTTACCAGATCTGGCTCAGAATTGTACAGCTGAAAAAGCTCCAAAATGGCTCGCAATTTTTGTTGCACCTGTTATGTTGGGTTGGGGATATGATAATCTGTAAGCTAGTGGGAATGTAAACAGATGGGTGATGGGAAATGGGGGTGGGGTTTCTCTGCGCCAACAGTGCCGCCCACATCTCAGAGGTGAATTTCTAAAACTGCTGCCACTCTGCAGAAACTATGTCCAAAAAAATATATAGTTTGTTGTCTTTGGCTAAAAATCACAATCAAAACCAAAAGACCAATATGGACACATCTTACTTTGCTCAAAAGATGATCAGAGTGGGACTTTAATTCTTGAATTTTTTTGGAAATTGGTGTAATTGTAGATGGTCAGAGGTGATCCTGTTTCAGTTTTTCTTCTACTGAATGGAGTTATTTAGAGCTGTTTTTTAGTAAGCTGTAGCCGAGGAACAATATATATATATATATATATATATATATATATATATATATATATAAATAAACTTGAAACTGGGAACACTTTTAAAATGGATCAAAAGATGATTGGAGTGGGGATTTAATAAATAGACCCATGTCAGGTTAACTTCTACAAACCATACAGTTTGAAATGCAAAAATCAGGAGATTGTTTCCAAGAGAACCGTTGCATTCAAGAGTAGATCTTGATGCAAAAAACTTTTTTACTTTGCATTTTTGCATGTATTTTGTATTCTTTTAACTTCTGCTATACTCTGAAGTTATAATTACCAGCTGACACTTCAAATAACAGAACAAAAAAAAAGTTATTTATTAAAAAAAATATTTTTCCATTAGCTCAGTTCTCTCTCATTCTGCATACACACACGCATGTGATGCGCCACTTTCTTGAACATGCTTTTAGCATATGGTGTTCACGCTGGACTTCGCTTCTCATAACTTGTTCTTGTGCCTACAGTGGTGCAAATCTTGCGAATCTCTCCAGTCTTTTTCTTTTACAGCTCTATCCTGACATTTGAAAGACCTGGAGTCATATGATTCTGGCTGAACACAAGCCGCAATCATTCATTTCTCCTTCATGATTAATTTTCAAACCGTTGGCACTTAAAAAGGACTCTGATACACCACTGCCAAACCCAAGTCCTTGATTGTTCAAAGTTCAATTGGTGTAGCTTTCAAAGGGCGTTCTATGGTTGCGGATTTTGTTTGTGGAACCAAAAAAATGACTTAATAATTTGCATAGCGACATGTGAACGCAAAAGTTTTGAACACGTAAGCGCATTTATATAGACTTTCCATTGGTAGTGGTCACTTAAAGGCGCGTTTCTGAGCCCAGTGTGAACGTAGCATTAAGGATCCACATGCATTTTGATAAATACATCTGCATTTCTGTCTTGCCATCTGTCAGTTTCAGCTTATGGTCCTTCTATTCTTCTTTTGAAAATGTTTAGACTTCAACATTAATAAGCAACTTTAGGTTTATACAGTTTCTTTCTATCATAATCCTCCATCTGTTTCTGAATCTTTCTGCTTCCAGCATGTCTGTGATTTGAACAATATTCTAAAAACCCTGACAAAGTGCCTGATGGACTGAGACATTTGGGAGACTCCACATCAAAATAGCACAAATAAATAAGTGTTTTAAGCAAACAAACCTCTGGATTGTGAAAGAGAAATGGGCTGGTAGGAATTTTCAGATAATGCGCGAAGCCTCATGCCGAAAGCCGATGGAGCCAAAGAGAACAAATCACAGGCTTGTGCGAAGTTGATTTTTTGCTAACAAGGTTTAATAATTGCTCTCATGTCTCTGCCAAAGCAAAAGGACATGCTGAAAGTGAATGGCATTGTCTGTGCTTTTATGCTTTGAGTTTGTCATCATAGCTGAATGTTGTTTACATGTCCATGTTGCTTAGATGACAAGGACCTCAAAATCACAACTGACAGGAAAAAACAAATTAACTGACAGCTGTCAAGACATTTTGAGAAGCTTGGGCCAATATTTCCATTCATTTCACATAAAAGAGAGCTGTAAACATTCTTTATAACTTTGTAAGTGTCTTAATGCCAGACTTGACCTTTCTCTCTTCATGAATGAATCAAGCAGAGAAATGCACTGGAAGATCCAGTGAGAATCAAATGAGGAATTTTCTAACATTTCCCTGTTTTCTTGCTCGCTTAGTTAAGTTGTTTGGTTGATTCAAACTTTTTGCAATCGTTTGGAGATCTAAATTGCCATGACAAGAACAATGCTTCCTTTGTGTTCACATTGTCTAAAAACTGATGATTCAAGATCAGAGAAATATTGGCTGTGCAGAATTTATTGATTTCTTTATTATTTTTTCCTCAACAGGAACATCTTGACTGCTTTTTTAATAAAAAAATGTTTTTTAAAAAATGCAAAAAATGTTTTTTAAATAAATAAAATACAAAAAAATCATTATAAATCTGCATTTACATATGGTATTTATAAATGCAGATCCTGAGTGTCTGTGATCTTGGCCTCACACAGAGCTGTAAAAGAAGCGCAGTTTATCATCTTTTTATTTTCACGGATTAGAAAGCCTGAGGTTTTATTGATGAATCCATGTCTGCTATGTTTTTAATGTTTAAATTTTGAAGAATTTTGAAGACCAATTCCATTATGAGCCGTTGATTTTTTTTAACCTCTTGGCAATTATTCATGCAAATATGCATCAGACCGCTTCTGCTCCAAACATCCCTTAATTTAGCAGACACTTGAAAGCAAAAATATTAGTGATATTTTTTTTTTATTTTTATAGCTGGAAGTAAAGTCAGGCATCGAGGGGTTAACCTATAGCCCGTTTTGTACCAAATGATTTGACGTTGACTATATTCATTCATTCATTTTCCAATCCGCTTTATCCCTTTGGGGGTCACGGGGTTGCCGGAGCCTAACCCGGCTACTCATGGGCGAAGGCAGGGTACACCCCTGGACTGGTCGCCAGTCTGTCGCAGGGGCCACAATCACACACCCATACACACTCACACCTAGGGACAATTTAGAGCAACCAATTAACCTATGAAGCATGTTTTTGGACGGTGGGAGGAAGCCGGAGTCCCCGGAGAAAACCCACGCATGCACGGGGAGAACATGCAAACTCCACACAGAAAGGTCCCCCAGCCAGGACTTGAACCGGGAACCTTCTTGCTGTGAGGCAGGAGCGCTAACCACTGCGCCACCGTGCAGCCCACGTTGACTATAATTCTTTGAAAATCTGGACAACCAAAATATTTGTGTTTGTTTTTCTGACCGACGCATGTCTTTGTTTATTTTCAGGTCTCTTAGGAACAATAAGATCCAAAGACTGCCTGATTCTGTGTTTATGAATTATAACGCCCTGGAGAGATTGTGAGTATTTTCATTCTTCTGCACTGACTGACTTCTATTCAACAATTCAATAAAGAAGAATGTATCTTTGGGGTGATAGGGTGATGGGATGCAACACAAATCCCCAAAAACCTATTATTCTTATGAATTTCTTCTGTGGTTTTTGAAAAGCACCACTTACAGTTCAGTGATTCAAGGCCGCCAACCAGGGCCTGAGCTATGGGGGCCAAACGGGGGCAACTGCACCTCCAGCAAAAAATGTTTGCGTCACACTTGCTTCCCTAATTTTTAGTTCAACATTAGTAGTATTATTGACAAAGATTTTAAAAAAATCACGAATACAACATTCTTTAAGACTTGCAAAAATAACAAAAGCAATAGTTTTAAATAAAATAATAAAACTGTTAGACGTATTTTTGATCCTTTCATTTGTAATGGCGTTTTGTCACCCTTCCAAAGCCCCCACCCCTCATATAAAACTTTTTTTCTTAGGTGCACCAGCACTAAAGTTTGGTGCACCCACCTTCTCAACCACATTGCATTTAACTTAGCAGACAACAGCGATTGATCCGAGTCAGTCTGAGTCACGTTTATTGGGAAAATACCGTCGCCAATCATGAGTGAGCTTGTTCGAAATCCACACCCCTTCCACTGAAAGCGGCTTGGGAAAATCTGTCTATCAAACGTTTGAGGTGGGGCCAGCGGGCACCACATGTTTTTACTGAGACGTCTGATTAGCCAGTTTATCACTCGTGATAAAAATATATATATCTTTAAAAAATTTGGATTGGAAAGAACATGTTAAGAAGAAGGTTTTAGAGCAAGAATGATTTTCTGACAAACTAGTTGGCACTTGTTTTTTTTGTTTGTTTGTTTTTTAGCATTTCATTTTAAGTTCTGGAAATTGCATTTGTTTTCTGAAACATTTCAGTTTTATTTTTTATGTTTTTATTTTATAATTGTTTTGGTTTGTGGAATATTTGATTTGATTTCTAAAATTTTATGCTGTTTTTTTATTATTTGTTTTGTTTTCTTCATTGTCGTTGTGATCTTCATGATGTTTCTGAGTGATTTGTTGATTTGAACTTAAGGGTCAATTGCGCAGCCTGGGAAACGAACTCTGATTTTCCACGTGCCATTTCCGCACTTAACCAACTATGAGTGCTATAAATATACAAAAATATAGGGCTGTCAACGTTAAATTAAATTAACGCATTGTTATTTATTAATGCATATTATTTAGACGTCAGAAGTGACAGTCTTCCGCTTTGCGCCAGACGGTCAAGGCTTCCACTGCGTGCATCATTTTCCAGAAATACACACTTTGTCGGGTACTGTCCTGCTTATAACATGGTTACTTAAAAAAAATCCAATCTATTTTTACAACTTTTTTCGTTTTAGACTGCTTCCTCACAAAAGCTAACTATTTGATTGGTGGTGCGGTCTGTTGTCATGGCAACACAGCAAAGCTGATAAATATGCTGATCGTCACGAAAGGTTTGAGAAAGCATCACTTCAGAGAGAAAGTTCACCTCTTGCTACTTGTTTTTATCCAGAAGATGATGCAAAAAAATTTTTTGAAGAAGCCTACGCAGTGATATAGAACATTTGGGCTATGTGACGGAACTACATTTTGTGCACGTGAACACCCAGCAGCCAATCAGAATAGAGTATTCACCCGGACCATTTAAAGTGCAGAAATACAATGTTAGTTTCTTATGGCTGTATATCAGCATTTTTGTTTTCTTGGAGTAATACTGCAGACATTAAAGTATTTAGAGTTCTGCTTATCTTACTGTTGATGTGTTTTGTGCACACAAGTTACATTTCTGGAATATCTGAGTTAACACTTTACAAATTAAAACATTTCAGACAGTAAAAGTGAAGGAAAAATGTTCTTTATGGCCTTTTTTTGGGTTCAAAAGCAGCATATTGTTGTATAACCTAATAAAACATTGTGATTAATCGTGATTAATCCAATCCAAAAGTGTCATTAATCTGATTTTTTTTTTCAGTCGGTTGACAGCACTAAAATAAATATAAAAAATTAACATCTCTCTAAGTCCTGTTCAATCAACTGAGGAGAGCAACAGGAGCTGTTCTCCCCAGCTGGTTGGTAATTAATCAGATTTCACAGGGTGATGGCGGGACTCTCATAATCGCTGGTTAGACATTGTTTAGCATATGTCTGCATTTCCCCCATTTAGTCATAGAAAATTTGCAATTTTGTTCCAGAGGTGTAAGAAGCCGGAAATGTCCTCGAGACTCTGGAGCTCTTTGTTCATTGTGCTCCATTTTTATAGTGGAAAGAGCGGTTAAGACACGCATCACGTCTGTAAATGTCATCAGTACTTTTGCCCTAGTGTCACTAACACATATGGTTTGCATTTCTTCTTTAAATTTTCTAAAATAAAGCTACCCGTCCTTTATCATTAAAATAAATATTTAAAGTATACCAAAATAAATCGCTTTTCTGCTTGGTGGATTAAAACCACTTTGTATTTGTAGATTGAATTTTCATGGCAAAAAAGAGCTGCTCTGTTCCAAGGGATTTCCTCTCATTCCTACTGTTGTGTAAAAAAGAGGAAGGAAAAATTTCATGGCACTGTGACAAAACTGCTATAATCATTTTAGGCATTCTGCTCTTGTCAAGGCTAAGTTGCCACAAGGGATTACTGACAATAATGATTACAATGCTGTTGTTTTTCCATTCACAGATTTCTGCAAAACAACAGCCTCCAGTTTGTGTCAAAGCACGCATTCAGTGGCCTGTACAGTCTGAAGAAGTTGTAAGTATTTTTTTATTGAATAATTTGAAACTTCATTGACTTTTTTTCTTTTTTTCATATGAACAAGTTAAAGTTATTGCAGTAAAACTTAAGCTGCCTTCCTCTGAGTTTTCAGTTCAAACATTTCATTTTCAAATAAAAAAAAATGAACCCAACTGACGGGAAGAAAAATGTTAAATCTATAACTCTGCAGCCACAAAAGATCATTTTTTTCCAGGCAATATTGGCAGTCCCTTACAGACCGGCTCTGTCATTTTCTGATCTATTTTAGAAGCGTTCCCAGTCATTCTTTTTAACTATTATTATGCAAATTTTTAGCCAAAATTTGCATTTCTAGGACATTCTGCAGAATGGCGGTAGATCTTTAGAAATTCGCCTCAGAGTTGTGGGTGGGATTGTTGGTGCAGACTAAACCTTCTCACACTTCCTGTCATCGATCCGTTTATACAGCAATTTTTAGCAAGCAATTTTGGAGCGAACAAGCTGACAGTTTCGAGCCAGATGCTAGCTCAGACGTGGATGCATCAGAGTGAAGCGGAGAAGGGAGCTTGTGGCCGTCCAATTGTAGTTTCCACGTACAAAAATGTTCTTTTTCAAATAGCATTTTTTGTCTGTTCCTGATTCCCAATCAATAAATTAATACAAGATTCTCAGAAATGCAATTGTAAACTTAATTTTCTCAATATATGTCCTCTATCATCAGAAAAATGCCACAAAAACATTTTAAAAGCATTTCATTTGAGTGGGTCTTTAAGATCCAGAATGCATCAGTGTTAGTAGCAACATTTTTTATTTTCTTTAAGGATTTTCTTTTTCAGTCCTTTTTAGGAATAACGTGCTCATGTACAGTGTTGCAAATATGTTTGTGTTTAATTAACTTATGAAATAATAAAGTGAAGGGTTTATTTAAATAGATTTTGTTTCTAGTTAGTGTATTGAGTGTAAACACACAATCTGGCTGCTGGTACACTCAAAAATCTAAGTTTGTGCTTAATAGATAACAAGAATATTTGATTCACATGAGCACACAGAGGTATGGAAAAAATATGTGCACAATTTAAGAGTCAAGATCTTGTTATGCTCAAACACCATTTTATTGTCTGGATGTCAGATTTACTGGAGCTCGCAGGAACAGTTCGGTTCAGTCTCTGTTTTGCAGAAGGATGGGCTGGAAGTGTTTTTGTTTGGCCTTGTCTCTGAAGGGTTTATTGAAGAACTGCAAGTGGAAATTTTGTCCAAGACTGTGTTTGCTGCTATTATTGTCAACTGTCTGCTCTGTGAGATGTCTTTATTTTTCTGTGAGAAGAGGAAAAAAAAGGAATGAAATGTGATGCTGGTGATAACTCTTCTCTCTGCTTGATAGGTTTCTCAGTGAGAACTTAATATCCTCACTTAGTCCTGGTGTATTCGAGGATCTGAAACAGCTGGAGTGGCTGTGAGTACCACACACCAAATCGTGCACGATAGACTCACACACTCACTTATAGACACGTGTGCACAATCGGTGGCATTAAAGAACTAAAGGGGGTTAATGCATGGATGCATGTGTGGTTCAATGTCTGGAAGTGGTACATGCCGTTGTGTGATCTATTATTAATAACATATTAAAGTTTGGGAAACCAATGCTATTTTGAAGAACACATCTGTAGTTTCCTCTTCCGGCATGTATTAAAAAGCTCTCAAGAGCAAAACCCCTGCCAGTATTAAACAGAAAAAAAACAGAAGCGCTGAAATGTGAGTGTCTTCTCGTAAGTTATGTACAGCTGCACAGATGGAGGTTTAATTTTTAAGAAAATGAAAAATTTAAAAAACCTTCCTAAAAAGTAAAAATGGCCACGAATCTATTGGGTTGCATTAATTGGTACCCCTATTCTTTTCTGCTGAACACATACATTATGTCTTATATAATTATTTCTTCGCATAAATCAATTCACTTCTGTTGTATTTTCATGAGTTAACTTTACAAAAAACTGACATTTATGATTAGATATTCCGCTAAAAAAAAAGCAGAATATCAAAAAAAAAAGCTGAACATACACAAATTACAATGACCGCGTACTTCATTAATAAATTGCTCTTTTTATTTGCTAGAATGTTGGACCATAATCCTTTAGGTGGCTTGTCCCCAGACACCTTTACTGGACTCCATTCTCTCATGTACCTGTAAGTTGATTATTACTTTCTTTTTGTTCTACATTTTACAAGTAAACTAAAGTGCTTTTTTCACAATTTTAAGTATAACTAACTATAAATACAATATTGCTTTTAAATATTGAAAAATGTCCAATGGATTTCTTATATATATATATATATATATATATATATATTTGTGCCTTAAATTAAACTATAAGCAACATTCTGAAACAAAATTTAAAGTTTTACACAATTTGATACAAACAATAAATCAATATTATATTTTACTAATTACATTTGTGTGGGGCTTAATTTTTAACATTTTCTATAACTGGAATATAAGCAGATAAAAGTTCGTGTTCATGTGACTTTAGGAGGAGAAAACCGATTTAGTCAACCATCTTACTTTTGTCCTTTTGAACTGTTCCAAGATGGAAAATAATGTTTTTCTTTTACAAAAAGTTAAAACAGGAAAAATACTAATGCTGCTGTAATTTTTCTTTTATTTATTTATTTTTGACTAATGAGTGAGTTTGACCCGTTTTGGTTTTAGTTCATTCTCAGCTACACTCTATCGATACTAAGTTTATTGCCACAAATAATAAAAAAAAAATAATCTGAATTTGTTTCAGTTCTGCTCAGGATATGAATAAAACACACAAGATATGTAAGGCTGTGTGATAGAAAATGCAGAAAAGAGGATGCCCCACAGGTTGTGATGTCAAGATCAAACATTAAATGAGGCTAAATATATATATATATATATATATATTAAAAAAATAATTAAATTTTAAAAAAAAAGTCTTTGAGGTTGAAATCATTAAAACCTGCTACATCCTTTTTCTAATCCAAGTGAAAGAGCAAATGTGAGGTGATTGTACATTAAAGTGGAACTGAGCTGGTAATTGGACTTTGATAGGAGTTAACTTTTCCGGTCAAGTGCCCTCAGATGACGTTTTGTTGAAAATTGGAACCATGTAATTAAAATAAGTGCTTATGCCACAGCAGTTTCAAAGACAATAAGGCTTGTTCTTAGAGTGGTTCAAGTTCAGGCCAATGACTGTTGAAGGGTGGGTTTTGCAGTAACTCCCTGCTAACATTAAGGTATTAATGTCCTTTAGAGAAAGGCTGAATTAAGCACTTCAAAAGCTATACTGACAGCAGGTGTAGCCACTTCTGAGGCCAACAAACTATGCAGATTGACTCTGATATAGTCCGTTTTTGTTTTTTTCCTCTTGCTCCAATGCTTCCCCACATTTAAAAAAAATCAGCTTGTATTTTTTGTAATGTCAAAGTCTCACTCCAACTATAGGTTTTTTTGCAGTAAAATCGTTCCGTGTGGTCTTTTAATTAGGAATTTGCACCCAAAATGAAAAATCCTGTGTCGTTTTTTTGAGACGTATTTTCTGGAGTAAATTAGAAGTTCTCATCTGTGTCGTGGGTGAGACTGTTGACACAGAGGTTAGCTGTTCTAATTTTCCCCTCAGCCTTTTGTTTATACTCCCTCCCGCTAGCTATTAGCACCTCACAAGCCCAAGCTAATATTAACGTTGCAAAAAAAAAAAAAAAAAAACAGCGAGCAATATCGGAGCTATCCAGCCGCACAGATTTGAGCCAGATGTGCTCAGACAAGGAAAATGAGTCTGCAAGTAGAGGATATGTCGCGGAGAAGAGAGACTTTGGTCAACTTTGGCAGTTGCTACGTCAAAGCTGCTGATCCACTGCGATTTGAATGATGCTACAGTCACAAATGCAACTGGAGATGCACGGCAGAATCTTCAATATGTCATGCTGCTGCCCGATTTTGTTTGAAAATCATTGGCGTTGTCATGGACGTAGACGGCACCAGTCAGGTTAGGCGCCCATCAGACGTGCAGAATGGCCCCTTTCTATATACCCCCAGGCTACTGGGTGGCTGGCACTTGATATGGAGGGCCACCGTCCTGAGACACAGGGCCGGCCCTAAACTGCTTGGCGTCCTAGGCAAAAAGACTTCCTGCTGGCCAAATTTGCTGGAAAAACTTGCATTTGGGTCGTCGCGCTGTGGTGTTTTGGGATATGTGACTGTAGTCTAAAGAAATAGTCAGAAATTGAGTTTTAACATCAAATTGTTTTATAAATGTCCTCGATTATGATAAAAATACTACATAAACATGTAAAAACACGATTTACATTGGAGCGGGACTTTAAATAGTCTGGCAAGGTCGTTCTTGTGGAAACGGAAATACATTGAGTTTATCAAAGTATCATTTTATCCTACTTTTCTTTGTTTCCTGCCAGCAGCACTCATGTACCCTTTTAATCATCAAACCTTGCGGCACTCTGTTCAGTAAGAACCTTTTTTTTCCCATGCAGGGTTAGTTTATTACCTAAAACTGTTATCTGCTTTGCACTGATGTGTCCACCAAATGCCCGTCCTAAATTCTTCTTTCAGCTGGAAATATTACTCTTTTACTGTGTTTACGCTTCAAATTCAAAACCGTGTGAATAAATGTTTTTCCAACTATGTGGGGCTTTTCAAAGAGAGTTTCCATCTCCCTGGGGTGACTGCTAACCTGTTATTGGCCATGCTGGTTGCTTTATTTTCCAACCGTTGCAAGATCAGTTTCTCCTACAAAGTGCCTGCATGAACTTGAATTCCCTTGAAAAAGTAACCAGTAAAAACCAGACATTTTTGGAAGCTTCTAGCTATTTATAGGCAGTAAAAACAAAACTTCAACGCTCTGCCTCATTTCTTAATCAAATACAGTCTACTTTGATTAAATGTCGAAGGTTTTTAAAGGCTGTCTGTTTATTTGCTCCTCAAAAAAAACCAATTGATTTTACTGACATGCATTGAGCTTTTTAGTGCAGCTGTTCAATTAGACCCCTCCATGAACCGGCACCTTAACGTGGTGGAGGGGTTTGAGTGCTCGAGTGATCCCAGGAGCTATGCTGTCTGGGGCTTCGGCTCCTGGTAGGGTCTCCCATGGCAGACAGGTCCTGGGTGACGAGCCAGACAAAGAGCGGTTCACAAACCCCTTTATGAAAATAAACATCACAGATCCAGTTGGGTCGCCCGGATTGGCGTTACCGGGGCCTCACCCTGGAGCCAGGCCTGGGGTTGGGGCTCGCAGGCGAGCGCCTGGTGGCCGGGGCTCCTCCCACGGGCCCCGGTCGGGTAAAACCCGAACGATCAACGTGGGATCACTCCCCAGTGGGCCCACCGCCTGCAGGAGAGCTCAGAAGGGGCCGGTGCGATGTGGTTTGGGTGGCAGTCGAGGGCGAGTGCCTCGGCGGCCTAAACCCCGGTCATGGAACTTGGCTTTTGGGACATGGAACGTCACCTCTTTGGGAGGGAAGGAGCCTGAGCTTGTGCGAGAGGTTGAGAGGTACCGGCTAGATATAGTTGGGCTCACCTCTACGCACAGTCTGGGCTCTGAAACTCAGTTTCTCGAGAGGGGTTGGACTCTCTACCATTCTGGAGTTGCACATGGTGAGAGGCGGCAGGCTGGGGTGGGCTTACTTGTGAGCCCCCAGCTTAGCCGCCAAGTGTTGGAGTTCACCCCGATGGATGAGAGAGTTGCGTCCCTCCGCCTTCGGGTGGGGGACAGGTCTCTGACTGCGGTTTCGGCTTATGGGCCGAACAGCAGTTCAGAGTACCCAGCTTTCTTGGTGTCTCTCGGAGGGGTACTGGAAAGTGCCCCAACGGGGGACTCCATTGTCCTCCTGGGTGACTTCAATGCCCACGTGGGCAATGACAGTAGCACCTGGAGGGGGGTGATTGGCAGGAACGGCTTCCCTGATCTGAACCCAAGCGGTGTTTTGTTGTTGGACTTCTGTGCTAGTCATAGTTTGTCCATAACAAACACCATGTTTGAGCACAAGGGTGTCCATCAATACACGTGGCATCAGGACACCCTCGGCAGGAGATCAGTGATCGACTTTGTAGTCGTTTCAGGAGACCTTCGGCCGTGTGTCTTGGACACTCGGGTAAAGAGAGGGGCAGAGCTGTCCACTGATCACTACCTGGTGGTGAGTTGGATTCGATGGCGGGGAAGGAGGCCGGAAAGACTCGGCAGACCCAAACGTAGTGTGAGGGTCTGCTGGGAACTTCTGGCTGAGCCCTCCGTCAGGGAAGTCTTTAACTCCCACATCCGGGAGAACTTCAAACAGGTACCAAGGGAGGCTGGTAACATTGAGTCTGAATGGACCATGTTCTCCACCTCCATTGTCTCTGCTGCTGTTCGGAGCTGTGGTCGCAAGGTCTCTGGTGCCTGTCGTGGCGGCAACCCCCGAACCCGTTGGTGGACACCGGAAGTAAGGGATGCCGTCAAGCTGAAGAAGGAGTCCTATCAGGTCTGGCTGACTTGTGGGACTCCAGAGG
The DNA here is from genome assembly GCA_036245035.1 of Adrianichthys oophorus. Classification (NCBI taxonomy): domain Eukaryota; kingdom Metazoa; phylum Chordata; class Actinopteri; order Beloniformes; family Adrianichthyidae; genus Adrianichthys; species Adrianichthys oophorus. The sequence goes on along the minus strand of BSAI01000201.1, from coordinate 16,621,089 downwards.
CAGCTGACAGGTATCGGCAGTCTAAGCGAGCTGCGGCTCAGGCTGTAGTAGAGGCAAAAACTCGGTCCTGGGAGGAGTTCGGTGAGGCCATGGAGAAGGACTATCGGTTGGCCTCGAAGAGGTTCTGGCAAACCGTCCGGCGCCTCAGAAAGGGGAAGCAGCTTTCTGCAGGCACCATTTTCAGTGCAGGTGGGGAGCTGCTGACTTCGACTGGGGACATTGTCGGGCGGTGGAAGGAATACTTTGAGGATCTCCTCAAGCCTGCTGACACGCCTTCTCTTGAGGAAGCAGAGGCTGAGAGCCTTGGGGTGGGGCTGTCCATTACCCAAGCTGAAGTCACAGAGGTAGTTAACAAGCTCCTCTGTGGCAAGGCACCGGGAGTGGATGAGGTCCGCCCTGAGTACCTCAAGTCTCTGGATGCTGTGGGAGTGTCTTGGTTAACGCGTCTCTGCAGCATCGCATGGCAGTCAGGAACAGTACCACTGGACTGGCAGACAGGGGTGGTGGTTCCCCTTTTCAAGAAGGGGGACCGGAGGGTGTGTTCCAACTACTGGGGAATCACACTCCTCAGCCTCCCTGGGAAAGTCTATGCCAGGGTACTGGAGAGGAGAGTACGGCCGATAGTCGAACCTCAGATCCAAGAACAACAATGCGGTTTCCGCCCTGGTCGTGGAACTGTGGATCAGCTCTACACCCTGTCCAGGGTGCTGGAGGGTTCGTGGGAGTTCGCTCATCCTGTCCACATGTGTTTTGTGGATTTGGAGAAGGCGTTCGACCGTGTGCCCCGTGGTGTCCTGTGGAGGGTACTTTGGGAGTATGGGGTCTGGGGAGCCTTACTCAGGGCTGTCCGGTCTCTGTATGACCAGAGCAGGAGCATGGTCCGCATAGCTGGCAGTAAGTCAGACCTGTTCCCAGTGCATGTTGGACTCCGGCAGGGCTGCCCTTTGTCACCGGTTCTTTTCATAGTTTTTATGGACAGAATTTCTAGGTGCAGCCAAGGTCCGGTGGGGGTCTGGTTCGGGAACCACAGGATTTCCTCTCTGCTCTTTGCAAATGATGTTGTCCTGTTGGCTTCATCGAGCCAGGACCTTTAGCATGCATTGGAACGGTTTGCAGCCAAGTGTGAAGCGGCTGGGATGAGGGTCAGCACCGCTAAGTCTGAGGCCATGGTTCTCGACCGGAGAAAGGTAGTTTGCCCTCTCTGGGTGGGTGGAGTGCTCCTTCCCCAAGTGGAGGAGTTTAAGTATCTTGGGGTCTTGTTCACGAGTGAGGGAAGATCGGAGCGTGAGATCGACAGGCGGATTGGTGCTGCGTCCACCGTTATGCGGTCGCTGTACCGGTCCGTCGTGGTGAAGAGAGAGCTAAGCCAGAAAGCAAGGCTCTCAATTTACCGGTCGATCTACGCCCCAATACTCACCTATGGTCATGAGCTCTGGGTCATGACCGAAAGAACGAGGTCCCGGATCCAGGCGGCTGAAATGAGCTTCCTCCGTAGGGTGGCTGGGCGCTCACTTAGAGATAGGGTGAGAAGCTCGGTTACCCGGGAGGAGCTCGGAGTAGAGCCGCTTCTCCTCCAAATCGAGAGGAGCCAGTTGAGGTGGCTCGGGCATTTAGTTCGGATGCCCCCTGGACGCCTCCCTAGGGAGGTGTTCCAGGCATGTCCCACTGGGAGGAGGCCCCGGGGAAGACCCAGGACACGCTGGGGAGACTACGTCTCTCGGCTGGCCTGGGAACGACTCGGGGTCCCCCCAGAGGAGCTGGAGGAAGTGGCCGGGGAGCGGGAAGTCTGGGCATCTTTACTTAGACTGCTGCCCCCGCGACCCGGTCCCGGATAAGCGGAAGAAAATGGATGGATGGATGGATGTTCAATTAGATCGGTTATAAAACTGTACTCAAAAGCCATAAATATGCTTGTAAGCAAACGATATGATGACAGCAAGTGACTACGCTTTGTCCAACGTCTGTAATTTATAGTCATACGTTTAAATGTTACAAAGCAGAAATACGTGTCTGAGCAGTGTTTTTAAATCAAATGTAAAAGCAAAAAAAATAAAAAATCAATTGGTTAAACCGATTTCTCAGAAAAAAGATGCAAAATGATTTTTCAAATCAAACATTTTTATGAAAGTTTCAAAATATTTATAATTATTATTACACGTGTGAGGGCTTCCTATGTTTACTACAGCAATAGTTATTAGTCACCATCTGACAGTCTACTATAGTGTACTTACCAATAATAACTCATAAATCTTCCCCATAAATAGGGTAGCTTTTATTAGACTGTGATCCGACTTTATGACATGTGTGATTTGCTTGTAAATTTCCATGTGATGACCTTAGATGTGAATAACTTACATGAACAAAAGCCCTCGCCATAGCACGAATGACGGGGGGAAAAAAGCATAGACGCAAACTGGTTGAAGATGTATATGTATGAAATGTATAATAAAAATGAGTTTCAAACTTGAATTCACAGAATCTAGTTAAAGGCAGACGCGGTTAAAGCTGTCACAGATGGTTTATGGGTGACTCTAGATTTCTTCCATGAATTTAATAAATCAAAGAAACTGAAGAAAAAGCAAGAGTAAACAGAGTATTAGTATTACGAACAATTGCTTTTTTTAAATTATGACTTTAAAGTTGTAAATTGACGCAGAAAAAGTTGTAACTGATAAATTACAAGAATAAAGTTGGATATTTTGGACTTTAAAAGTCATAGTCTAAATGTATGACTTTTTTTTCTTGTAAACGTACGTGTTTTAAAGTTGTACATTTTAGTCCTTTGAATGTTGTACATTTGCGACTTTAAAACAAGCAAATTTGAAAAAAAAGGCATGCATTTACGAGAAAAAAGACCAAAGTTGTCTGTTTATTGTGCTCGAAGATGAAAGACGTGAAGCTTTGTGTCCAGATAGGTTTCAAAAACAAAGAAATTCTAAACCTTTTGGCGACTAGCATAAGAACATTAAAAAGTATATTCTGAAATCTGGGCCTCTTGCTTTGCTGCAGGGATATCGCTAGGTTCATCAACGGACACTGCAGAGATCCTCCAAGACACATTAATGAATAAAACATGAATAAATCGTAAATCAAAGAAAGGCGTTTCCAAACATTTGTATTCAATAATCATTCAGCTTTCTTGTTGCATTTTTCTGACAAACTTCAGTTGGTCGACGTGTTGCTGCACATGGCATTCACTTGCAATCTTGTTATATAACTTTTTTAATGAGGCTCTGATCTCATAAATTAACAAGAAAAAAGTTGTACATTAAGAAGATTTAAAGCCATAATTGTACGACTTTATTTTCGTGACATTACTTCTTTTTTGTTCTTTTTCTTGGTGACCCTAATACTCCATCCTACAAGAGAAAGCAAAACAACACTAAAATAAAATAATAAAAACTGATTTGACCAGACCTCACAGAACAAACAAGGTACAAGATGTGCAGTTAAAGCAATTGACTTAAAAACACTGAGGGGTGTGATTAACTAATAGGACACAGCTGTGGTGACTGCCAGCTTTAAACCAAGTGTTTGGAAGATCAGGAACACATGAGGTTATTAAAAAAAGTATTTTAAAAATCTGCTTCAAATCAAGTTTTTATTGTATTCAAATTAGACTTACTCTCTCAACTATGCAAAACTAAGACAAAAATACTATTTCTAAATTTTGTTCACATAAACAAAGACGACAGAGAATTTGCAGGATTGTCCGAATTTTGTCAATATGATGAAATATTTGTGTAGTGTTGAACTGGAAAGACACCTGTTTGTCAGGAGTCTGAGCTCTGTCTCCCTCTCTGGTCACCGGCGGGAGCCATCTTCTGAATACCGACACTTCATCTCCCATCAACCCCAGCACACTGTCTGGATGCCTCCCACCTGACTCTCATCAGCTAATCAGCCACAGGACTCTTAAGCACTGCTCAGAGCCTCACTCAGTGCGAAGTATTGATTGTGCCATGCAGCCTGCATACACCGCAGGTTAGCCTGCGTATTTGACTCCGCCTCTTTGCCGCCTGCCCCGACCTTTGCCTGGACTCTGTGGTTTTTTAGCTGAGCTTTGCTCCTGTCTGTCTTAGTCAATAAATCCTACTGCACGTGGAACCAAATGTCTGCCTGTTTGTGACACTGTTATTAAAATAAGCTTAATTGGATTTGTATTCATAATAATAATATTGATAAGGTTAGATTATTTATTTGGTTTAGGCTTCAAGCCTGCATAAAAAAACAGAATTTCCTGCATCAAATAAGCTCCATCTGTCTCAAAACAAATAACCATATCCAGGACAGAGTTGCAATGTATGATTTTGTTAGTGAATCTATGTCTGTTCTGATATTTATGCTTTTGCTTCTGTTAAAACTGAGCTTGTTGGCATCATCTGTATGTTTGCTATTAAATGTTCTTTGACTGCTCAGATCCATGGTGCACACTTCCCTGCAGCAGCTCCCTCATCCCAGCTTCTGTCAGCACATGCCTGCCTTGGATTGGCTGTGAGTACAATTTGTGGCAAAGCAAATAAATAAGTTTGTGATAATAAATGCTGCTTTAAAAGTAACATAGGAGAGGTAGCCAAATGTGGAAAATGGTGCTGCAGAGGTGAGATTATGAGGTCTGGTTCACCTGAGGAGAGTCTTCAGCCTGTGTCATCAACGCCGGTGAGATCAGACTGCTATTTATAGATTTTGAGGAGCAGAGCCCACCTTAAGGATGACTCTCACCCTTTTAATGACCTCTTGCCTTCTAAAGCTCTGTGCTTCTTTGCCTGTTCAGTCCTCACAGTCACACAGCTTCTAAAAAATCCTGTCCTTCCTGGTCCCTTTTTTCCAAACACTCAACAAAAGTCAAATTACTGTAATTATTCTTTTTTGGAATTTGAATTTTCTTGAAATAAGTGAGTTCTATCCAGTCATACAGTTTTGAGCCAGATGCCAGTACAGACAAGGAAAATGAAGATGTACATGGATCTATTTGTCTACAAGTGTGGCCTGTTCATTGTGTTTTCTACATAAAAAAAATACAATCTTTTGCAAATTACATTTTTTTTGTCTTCTCCTGATTCACAACAACTTGAATAAAGAAATACTTTAGCTGCATTCATACCGAACGCAAATCGTACGTCAGAGGCATTGAGTTGCAGTAGTTAGTCAATGTACAGAAGCGATCTGAAAGCTTGTGGCACAAGTTGAGCATCGGGCTTTATGCATCTGTCTGGCAGTTTTGAGCGCCTTGGCACGATTTGGGAAATCTTGGCACGTCCAATGTTTAAAAATCTGAACTTTGGCGAAATCATTCAGACACAAATCCCGCAGCAGGTGTGAAGCTCGCTGTACCGGGAGAATCTCTGAATGATCTCATGAACCCAAGCATGAAGATGTGACTACTTTTGTTTTTGGACAGCTTTTTAATATAAATATTTTTGATCTCTAATGATTCTCCATGTCTTCTATGCATTGTAAATGAGATACACAGAAGCTATCAGGCTTAAAACGTTTGACAGTTGCTCCTCCCATTTTTGAACAGGCGTCGAGCAGCAAATCCGATACGCGAGTCGTGTTGGGTGTGAATGCAGCTTCAGAAAAATGCCCTTTTGAGCTTAATATTTGTTTTATCTATCCTCCATCAGAAAAATGCCACCAAAACATGTTAAAACCACCAAAAACAGGATTTTCATCGGAGTGGGTCTGTCAAGACAAATGATCACATGTCCAGACCAAACAGACCAGACTCTCATAAGACTTTATCAGCTTGACACAGACAACGTCACATGTGTTGTTGTGGTTTTATGTGTAACTAAAGCAAATTTTCAGCTCTACTTTTAATCTGAAAAGCAGTTTCATAAAAAAAAAAAAAAAAAGATTGATGATTGTTCAAGACTCACTTTAATAGTTTAAATCCCTGATTTAGAGCTACATTTCCCCCATTGACACTTAAAATGTATTACTATTTTCACAGATGTTACCCGTATTTTACTTGAAGCTGTTTAGAGCTTCTTCGTTCGTCGGATTTAAGGGTCTCCGCACATTTCTGCCCTTAACCCCTTAATGTCTACTGATGGAAATTTGTGTCAAAGCACTTTGGCTCCAAAATGATCTTAATTTAGCATCTATTTGAAAGCAAAAGCATTATTTTCATAGCTGAAATAAATTAAAGCAAAGGGATTATCTGAGACTTGATCTGAAACAAGTCTCCTGAACTACTGCTGCTCATTGCCTTCCAAAACCAATCAATAAACACCGTACATTCTCTCAACCTGCTCAAATGCACAGAAAAGCTACCAATATTGGATCAGTTTTCATATTTTTTTATTTAGCTAAAACAAATTAAACTAATACAGCTGAGATTAGTTTGTTTTTCCATACTTTGTAGGATATTTGTTGACATGGAAGGAGATGAGAATCCTGTTTCATACACAAATAATATTTCTGTGTACACAGTAGTGGCGTCTTCCCACAAGTATGAGTGCTGCACAGATGCAGGATTATGTGAGTTTATGATCAATTCTCAGTTTCAACTATTTGAAACTAATCTGTGTCGGCAACAGCATGCAGGTGGACGGAACCAAAAGAAGAGGCGAACAGAGCAAAGAATTTACTAATGAAGGAATAAAATCACAAACAGACCACAACACTCACAGACTGAAACACTTTGAGCCGCAGTGTCGTAAAAGCTTTTATTTTGGCTTATAGCTGCATCCTGTTAAGTGTGCTTGGCAATGTTTTCACACAGAGAGAAGATAACTTCCAAATATCCACTCTTTTTGGAGCAGATATTTTTGGTCAACAAAAAAAAAAAGTTTTCATTGAAGCAGATTTGTTGCTGTTTGTTCCTCTTGGATGTGTGTTGAGGTTTTACAAGGTTAAGGAACAATTATCAGGGTATATTGGAGCTCTTCTAACATTTATTGTGTTAAGTTTCATTTAACTCCACTAATTTAAGGATTTACAGCAAATGATCTACCAATCTACTTCAAAGATGAGCTCTTGAGTTTAAATGTTTGGATGATTTTAGTGAAAGTCATCTGCTGCTGAATTTTTTGGTAACAAATTTTCACAAAAAACTGTAAAATAAGTCAAATTGTGTGTCTGTCTCAATATACCTTTTTTTTTCCTTTTTGGGCTCCCAGGGATCTGGAGGGAAACCACATTGAGACTCTTAACTTCTCCATCCTAATGACATGCAGCAAACTTGAAGTTTTGTGAGTAAGCTCTATGAAGTGATGATTATTTTGCTTTTTTTTTCTATAACCTTGAGTTTCTGCCATAATTTTCCTTCTTTTGCTCATGCAGACACATGCAACAAACAACTAAAAATGCTCAGAAGCTTTTGTTTGTCCTTTTTTCTTACACTCACAAATATTTTGCACAACTGTTACAACACAATACCCTTGAAATTCAGTAGAGTGTTTTTCATGTCAAAACCACAGCCTGGTGTGAACGTTCATGAAAAATAGAATAGAATAACAATATTCCCACAAAGATATTAGTATAATAGAATTAAATAGAATAACAATAAATCTGCAAAAATGGAACTTAGAATAGAATCATAAAATAAAAACAGCAGATAGATAATAAATAATTCCAAAATAAACTTAAAAAATAAATGAGTTATAAAAAATTTAGAAACACTTTACAATAAGATTCCTTAACAAGCTTTATTAACACATTAACAAATGTTATTTATGTGTTTATCGGGTGTTTGTAGACATTTATCAGCACAATAAGCCAAATAAGGTTAAGCCGAATAATTTTGCTCAAAATACTGTGACCCATAGCTTCTCAGCTGCTGTTTGAAGGGCCTCATGTTGAGATTTTACGTTTCTAGAGGTTCTGGAGAATTTAGATACACGATACCATGATGTCACTCACATCTGGTAGCCTGCTGTCATGTCATTGTTACTTCATGCCTTCATGATTTAAACAAGCTGTGTTAAAATACCCCGTCCCTTTTACTTATTTATTGCAGTCATAAAGAAAGGAATAAGTTACAGAAACCAAAGCAGTTTCTTGAACACAGCCATATACTTGTTTTATGGTTCTGTTAGGCTGTTTAACTCTGTGTGGCTTTACTCAGCTTTGAGGGCTACACGTGGCCAAAACATTTTGGGCACTTAGTTCTTGACTTTGGATGAGTTTTGCGATGGTTTCAACTTGGAGTTCCTTTAGACTGTAAATTCCAAAAGAAGCTGTTTTTATTTTGACACTATTGATTCAAATTAAAGGATCATCAAGGTCTTCATATTCTCAAGGCCTCACTTCTATTTTCCAATGAAAATGTGTAGTAAAGATTTTCTAGGTTGTTCACACAAAGCCACACACATCACTAAACATCAACATGTTAGAAACCAACATTGGGGAGGCAAATGCAACCTCTTTTAAAAGAAAATGACAAGAAAAACCCACAAAGGCCCAAAAAGAACTGACTAGCATATAGGCCTAAAGGTGAGGATAACTGTTATGCATTTAACCAAGCAACTACTGTTTCTTTTTCTTTTAATGAGTCCTGGGTGTCTGCAGTCTTTAGTGTACTCTTGGAAGAAGCTGATTTCCCTGGTGGAAATCTATCAAGGGAAAATCAGATTTCCTTAATCCTGTCTCCTGATCATGAAAATCAAAGTTTTCAGTTAAAACATTGATAAATAAGCTTGGTCACTTGAGAAAGGTGGCTGTAGCTACCCAACAAATGTGTAAACGTGTTTAATTATCAGCTTTCAAAACTAACACATTTAATTAAATGTAAATATTCCCTTGATTTCTGCTTTTTTTTCCTCTGTAGCCCAGAATCGGGATTAGGGAAGTCTGGTTTCCTGAGGTTTCACTGCTAGGAAAATCAGTTATCCCTAAGAACAAATGTGCATTCATGCAAAACCTGCTCGGCATTCAATTTACTAACATGAGAATCAGCTGGACAGAATAGTGTGACGATGTTCCCCAGTTGCAGGAAACCGGATTACTTTTGTACATGAAAACCAATAAAAAGATTGTTTTGTAGCCAAAGTTCGCCTCAGAAGCCAGGTGATGCTTTGGTCACAACTGCCCCTTACAGGCACGAAAAATGGGCAAACCTGCATGGGACACGCAGGCGGCCCGCATAAAATTTCAAGTTTATAAAGCGATGGCTGTTAACGACTGGTTTATGGTTGTCCAGACTGAATTTTAGCACAGTTTAAGTTTGGCACAAAGACCTGGCAGTTTGCAACATGTTGCATCATTTTTGGTAACACTTTTGTCTTGTACAGATTATTGATGGACAACAAGATTAGGAGAGTTCCTGAAAACACATTTCAGTCTTTGTGGAAGCTGGCTGAATTGTAAGTTACTCTGTTTCTGTCTTTCCGATATCATCATCCTTCACTTATAATCAGATGAGATGTCCTTAGTTTAATTAATGGCATGTCTTATCTTAGTTTCTCTTTCAGGAAACAAGTTTCTGTGCAGGAATTACAAATCAGAATCACAAAGTTCGCTGGTCAGACCAGCAGTATAGTGCTTTTAAAATGCTCATGCACTGCAAAAAACTGTCAATTACTTTTGTCCAATTTCTGCTTAATTTATTCGACATAAGATGTAACAGCTTAGGAGGTAACATTTCACTATTATAGACGATAAGAGAAATGTTTCAGAAAATGTTTTGGAAACAGAATATTTATACTTGAAATAACCAAAACAAATCATGACAACAAATCAAATACAGATTTTAATAAATTAGATTTTAATAAATCAGTGGAGTAAAAATAAAACATTTATTGAAGTGCTTACATTTTTAGTTTGCTTCGTTAAAAATAATATTATAGTAAGGAAATAAATTAAAAAGGAAACAAACCAGGTACCAGAATTAAATCATTTTGATAGCAAGCTTAGTTTGACATTAAATGTGTATATAAAATCATCTAGATAGCTCTCGTACTTTTGCATTTTATTTTGTAGCTGCCTCTTTTAATTTGTTTCACACTCTCTCTTACCTTATTTAGAAACCTTTCCAGCAACAGAATAAAGGAGCTACCAAAGAACACGTTTAAGAACCTCTCCAAGTCCCTCCTAAAACTGTGAGTAACTGATTTGTACTTTGGCAAAGCCCAAAGGGCTGCTCCAAAATGCCTGACATGTCGCAGGAGTGCATTAAGGGAGAAATTGTGGGCACTAAGAGGAACTCTAGCTTCAAGGTTTTGCAGGATTTTAAGTATTCGGAAAGCTGCTCAGTTTAGGCCATTTTGTGAGATACAATGTAAAGATGATGTAATAAATTTAATTATATCACACTACGATGTGACGATGAGCACAAATACTTTATTGATGTACCACTTTATTTTGGACTTTTTTTGCCAAAAAAAAATCTTAACTGCACAACCGTTTTACACACTGTGACTGCGACCATGCTATTAACAGGTGAGGCAGATCAATGAGCTTAGTCATCAATAGGAAATAAAAACCCCAGCTATGCTTGAAAGTGGCAGAGTCGAAGTCCTCCTTTGATCCGTTCATTGTAATGCAGGAAGAACAAGGAAAATAACAGCCAGGACTCTGGAAGAGCAGATCTGTGGGAACCAGTGTGTGAAATGTTTTTCCATCGTTTTATTTGCCACTGTTGCAAGATTATGATGTTTTAAAATGTTTGACAGGAATAATATTTATATGAATACGTTTAAATTGATGGCATTAACTCTACACGTTGAGCACCTTTCAGGGCATTCTAGGATAACAGGTTAAAAGCAAGTTATGAAATGAAACTCATTTACAAGACAAATGATTGCAATTGAGTCATAAATCTTCCATGTCACATCCTTATAAATAAAGTTAATGAGCTGCAAACAATAGTTCACTTCTAGAGAACGAATTGAAGTGACAAAAATATATTTTTTTACTGTTGTAGCTGAGGAACTTTGTAAAATTTTACATGAGGGTCGTGATCAATTTTTTAACATGTTCCCATCTGGAATCAAAGCTAATTCAAAGTTTTTCTAGTTTGACCGCACGTTTTTTCCTGTAGTCCCGTTGTGCCCGGGGTCAAACAGCGACTGATGGATGAGATTTGATGTTTCTAGTCAAACCTCACACATGCACTATTGTTTGTTTTAGCACACATTAAAATTTCACAAAGTCTTTCTGCTCAGTCTGGCAAGCCCTTCAAAGCAATCAGAAGTCCCTTCCCAGTTTTCCTTTTTTTTTTTTTTTGATGTTTCACAGTAAATGGAGCAAAAAAGATGTGCCTATAAATCAACTTTATTTTGTTTTGTTTTTCTGTCTCGCTCATCCTGATTTAAGGACTTGTGTCAAGCTTTTCTTTTTTAGTCTTAGATCGTCAGGGCACATCTCTGACATCGGTTCTTCAGTGAGAGCCACTGCTGAAAAGACGTGGAAAAAGGAAGAAACAAAAGATCCATAAAAAGAAAGACCTTTCCATTCTGTCTACCAACTGATTTTCTATTTCAGTCGTGGGTCATCTTTACAGCCGCAGCCACAGTGAAAGCTTAAACTGTACTGACATACATGGTAAGGAGTTGCAGGTTTATTGCTGCATAAATGACTCTGCAAGATTTAATCTCCAAACCCACTGACTCTTCTTGTAAATAAATATTAACAGTCATTGTTAACAGCAAAAGCAGAGTGTTCTCTTGCAAAGTTTGTTAGTAAATCTGTGACATGATATTTAATTGCTAGATAATTTTTAAGCCCATAAAAGGTGTCTGTTTAAATTGGATCTTTAAGAAAATAAATAAAAAGTTAGTCTGGGTCTCCCTGTGCTGGTCCCCAGCCCAGATAAAGTACAGGGTTGTGTCAGGATGGGTGGAAAAATCTCTGCCAAACCAAACGTGCGACTCTGTAAAAGCTAATTCACAGTGGCGACCCCTGAGAGGATGTGCTGAAAGGTGAACGACTACATAGATTTCTTAAAAACGGATAAAAAACACGTTCAAACTCGTGTTTTGAATTTCTGTGGGGAAAACAACAAATGAAGATTTTAAAAAAACAGATAAAATTGAAGCCTATTAATTTATATTTTGGACCACATTGAAAAGATGGAAAGTTTTTTTTAAAAAGCAGCAAAATGAAAATCATGGTAATGGTCTCAGATGAAATGTATCAATGCAAAAATGTGCTGTGATCCTGGTCTAATATTCACCAATACTTTTGAAATTGTTAGCTTTCAGTAAAGTTTGCTGAGTTTTACTGCAATTAATGAACATTTTTGATTCTGGTTATTTATAAAACCAGAACCTCAAATATTTTATAATTTATAATTTATATAATTTTTGTCTAGATGTGTGTACAGAAGCCAAAAACCTACCCTGCATTTTTTTTCTGGACCGTATTCTCATTATATTGAGATCCACTATATCGTTATAATGAGATAACTCTAGTGTCCTGCTCTCCCTTTCCCGCACTCAGATGCAGAGGCTTCATCTGGTTTAAGTCTCAATTTTGTGGTTAATGCAGGCCATAGCCAAAACTTTACAGCTTACACCCACAACTCTCAAGAACAGCATAAGAAGTGCCCCCCAAATGTTGGTTTTAAGGAAAAAAAATAAAAAAAAAACGCTCCCTGGAAATTAGTCTATTTTGGATTCATTAGTGGAGCTACGCTCCTCAAATGCCTTAATTCCATCCCATGCACCAACCCCCCCTCCCTTTTTTTCCTAAAACTCCCGACATGAGGTTGAATGACAGAACCCTGGACCGACGAGCGTCTCTGCCTGTCGAACAGCAGAAGAACTTATCAATTTATAATTGAGTACCTTAATTGTGTTCAACATTATCTCTGACAAATTGATTCGTTTTGCTGCGGATTGTAGAAAAATGACAAAAGTATATTGTAGTGGACTGAGTTAGGCTGAGTGGCTGTTTGGGTCCACTAATGTCCGGAGCTCAGTGAACGCACCACGCAGAGACGCTCGTCGGCTCAGGTTCTGTCATTCAACTTCTTCATTATCTTTTTATCATGAGGAAACATTTGTTTTCTTTTGATTACGAGAAAACTGTCAAAAAAAAGTAGGGCAGGCCATTTTCAGCTCCCATATGTGTGAAAACTTGAGTTTGAACATTTTACTAGAATGCTTTTTACTCTATTTTACTTTAAATTTTCTCAACTTTGATGTTTGTGCCACAAGAAGCCTTTTAAAGGACATTTTCCCGTTGTCTGTGTTGCAGGAATATATCCTACAACCCCCTTCTTCGCATTCACCCAGCCCACTTCAGTCACTTGACACATCTTCAGTCCCTGTAAGTCCACACTCTTCCCGTGTCTGTTTTTAAAAGGATCCTACATGGCATTAAGGAATCAGTTGGAAACAATTAATCAGCATCAAGACAAAAACAAAAAAAATAAAATAAAAATAATAAAAATTTTTGCAGGGAACAATTTTTTAAAATGACAGATTTCTAGTTATTTATGACTTTTAGATACTTCTGCAAAAAAGACAATACATTTTCACATGCTACATTCCACTTTTCTTTTATTAGAAAAATCTTTTCCAAGCAAGTTACACAAATAAGTCAAATTGAAAACTAAAATATTGTCTCTTTACTCTCATTAAAGTAATGAAAGGATGTGACTCAGAACTTTGACACTGATTTGAAGATCCGTGCTATGGCACAAGCTAAGCTCTTGAATGATGGTTAGTTTTCCAGAAATACAAAGGTCAGATCAATTCCAGGAAGGCTTAAGTGCTTTTGCTTTGTGGTCCCTTCTGGATGACAAGACGTATGGGACTTTTCATTTTCCAAACACATCTTAATTCATGTTTATGCATATGCAACTTTAAAAGTATTAACAAAAACATGGACTATGTTGCCAACAATCAGTAAAAACAATAACAAATGTACATTTAAATGTGTTTTTATTTTTTACATTATTTTGACATTTTATACATTTAAAAATCAGTTCATTATAAGTTAAAATGTTTTTCTTTTTTAATGATTTTACTCGTCAAACAGTTTTTCATGTCATACTACTGTCACAAATTCAACTGCCACCATACGATGGGGAGGCATCGGCAGAATCTTCAATATTTCATGCCGCCGCCCGATTTTTTTGAAAATCGTTGACGTGGTCATGAATGTAGAAGGCGGCAGTCAGGCGGTCCAGGCCATCCAATCACAGCAGGAGTCTTCATCGGATTAAGAGTCTGAGTTTTGTGCATCATCAACGCTGTCTCCTAGTTATATGGAGGACCCATGGAAGGCCATATTGACGCCTGGTCATCACAGGGCCCCCATCCCATGTCAACAGGCCTTTTCGGCAGTGAGACGATAGCACGGGGGCAGGGGGGAGGTTTTTCTGTAAACCTCTGCGGCCACTGTGCGACATGTAAAAAATACGACTGATGTCTCCTGATTACAAATACCGCCGTACGGCCATCTGCTGAATTTACTGCAAAACTTGCATTTAGGTCACAGTGCAGTGGCATTTTTGGGATATGTAACCGCAGTCCAATAAACAGAATATTTGTAACAATTTGTGTTTTTGTTTACAGAGCATTGGAGGGTATTGAGATTCCGGATATTCAGACGAAGATGTTTCTTCCCATGAGGAACTTGTCTCACATGTATGTCTGTTTTTGCTGCTATTCACTTCCTTTATTTTTGCAGTTTGTTAATGTTATTCCCCATTTGACTTTCATTTTTTTTTCCCGATACCGTCTTGTAATTGCAGCTACTTCAAAATGTTCCAGTACTGCTCTTATGCTCCTCATGTCAGATCCTGCAAACCCAACACTGATGGCATCTCATCATTTGAGGACCTACTGGCTAACATAGTGCTCCGTGTGTCCGTCTGGGTCATGGCTTTTATTACATGCTTCGGCAATCTGCTAGTCATTGGCATGAGATCACTCATACGTGCAGAAAATAACCTGCATGCTGTCTGCATCAAAGTCCTTTGCTGTGAGTACGCAACCTTTTCTAAACTGTTGTAGAAAATACAGACTACTGTTAAATGGACTTATGTTTCCTTGTAGACTCTGGCATTGAAAAACATAAAGCTCTTCTAAAGTAAAAAATAATAGACGCCACACCTCCACGAAAGGAGCAATGATCCTTAAAAGAAAATGCAAGTCATTTTGCACAAAATGATCAAATAGCAACTTGTTTTTATGTTTGAAAATAAATGTGCTGAAGTCCTCCAGAACTCAACATGAGAAAGAATTGCAGTTTTCTGGCACCTTACAAGTGAAATAACTGTGTTTATCCACATAAAAGTATACTCTCAGACTGCTTTGATCATTCCCAGCACAAAAGGCTTGAGGACTTTTGGTCTGGACATTGTGAACACTTATCCAATTTAAAATAATTATTCCATTAGGCAATAAAAGGTTGCATGCCAACAGTGAGCAGTTCATTAAGGCAGGTTGATTACCTTTTCTGGGACAATTTTGAAGGAATAAAACTCCACTAATAACATCCAGCTATAGGCATCCGTCTGAGTAATTTCCACTAACAAGAAAAGACATGTGAAGGGAAAAACAAATATGAAACTTTTTTACCAATCATTTTCAAGTTATTACTTCTTTGTTGCGATTAGTTCCGTTGTATTGAGTAAGTCCGAGTTTAGACCCAAAGACATTTTTGTTCTTGTTGCATTCTTTCATTCAGCCCTAACACCAGCTTCTATAAGAATAGGAATGGGATTTTATTTTTACTGCTGCCACCGGACAGCAATCAAAGATAACACAATGTAGTGAAAAGAAAGACTAATTTTATTTTCTTTGCATTGTTAAATGCTCAAAGAGAAGGAGGGTTTATTTTATTAAGATTCCCTATTAATTCTGAATAATTCTGATCTTTGTAAGAATAATTAAATGTTTTTAAATAAAAGTCTTCATTAAACAAGCTCACAAATGCTTATATATCTAGAAGCAAACATCATTTTTATTCTTCGAACCCAATGAAATGTCTAAAAATATGCAAAATCGAAGCTCTGTTCAAGTAAAACTGAAGGGATTTTAAAGAATTTATGTATTAGATACATTTGATTAAGTTTAGCTTAAAATTTTATTTTAAAAGTGATTGATAAAACCAAACTTCAGCCAACTCCGTTGTGAGTTTCAAAGTGCGTGCTTCCTTCTGTGGTTATTTTATTTAAGTGACCTTGTGAAAAATGTCTGTTTAAAAAAAGTATGCCCCAATATGAGTAATTTTATCCACATGTACAATTCATACAAAATGCATACATATTCATACAAAAGCTTTTTATTCAGCATTTTTCATTTCATAAACTCAAAATAATGTAGCTTCTTAAAAATAGTTTTGTATCCTTAAAATTCACACCAGTGCATATTTAAAGCACCTTTTAAATTAATCATCACAAATGTCAAAATGGCTGCAAAAACAGAGTTCATCAGAGTTTAACACTGAGTTTTTGGTTTTTTTTTACAGCCTTGAAAAAAACAATGTCCATAACCATTTCAGAGTTATTCAGCACTTCCTTTCATCCCAATTGGCTTCATCACACCTATACTCACCCACATGCCAATAAAGGCCTGGAGGCAACTTGGGGTTAAGTGTCTTTCTGGAGGCACAATGACAGTTCAGGCTGGGGAATTTAACAGCTTGAACAACCTACAACAGATGCTCTGCTTCTTTAGTTGCAGTTGTCCATTTGTTGCTACACCCTGGTGTCACTTACTCCTAAACCCATTTAGAAAACTAGAAATTATGAGCTCCTGATGATGATAGAATAGTCCTTACAATTGTGCTGACACTTTACCATAGAGAACCCCGACTTACATTTACAAACTGTCCAAGTAAATAGGTCTCTTGTTACATTCTGGGCCTCATAAAGATTTAATAAATGCACACAACCACACAGAAAAGCACATTAGTTACTTTAGAAGTAATAGATGTAATTGGTCTTTAAGCCACAAACACCACAGTTGTGTAAACAATTTATCTTTTTGCCACTTAGCATGGGAGAGCCAATTATCCCAAACAGCTCTTAACTCAATCCTTAAATGCACGTTCTGTTAGAATAACCCTCGGGATTATATTTTGCTCTCATGACTTCATTATACTCGAAATGCTTGCCTTTCCTTTTTTAGACTGTCTACAAGCATTTTTATAAAACTTAAACTTCCTGGTTTTTTTGTTTTTTTTTTTATGTAAAAAAATCCATTAATGTAGGCTCTCGTGACGTAATGTTCTTTTGTTAATATGCGCAGTCATCCCAACATTTGAAGCAGGCTTCATCCAGGCCTCAGATAACTCTTTGAAATAATGTAGCTCTCTTCTGCATTTCTTCTGAAAATCCCATTAATTATTACAGTAATAATGGGGCAAAAATTCTCCTTAGGCTTATATAATGCCCACTATTTACAATTGGTTCACTACAGAGTGTGTTTTTAATGTGGTTTTTAAGGCCTTAATCCATTTTATTAAACTATAGAAACATAGTCATCGTGATAAGATCTCTCAACAAATGAATCGCGTGAAAGGTTTTCTGCACAAAAATCCTTATTTTACTTTTTCACCTTTGCGATGAACGATAAATGAACTATGAATGTTTTTCTAGAGATAAAGAAAACACTTCTTTAAGAATTCATGAAAACTGTTGCTTTGTTTTGTGTTTGCATTATGTTTGTCCTTTTCATGCATAATTCTCAGTCATCATGTGAATCTGCCACCCAAACTACGATGTTACTTCCTCTTGAAGTTTTAAGCAATGTCTACTTCTTGCTCCAAATATCCATACTTACATTTGAAAACACTGGCCAAGTCACATTTCCTTCACCTCCTCTGTTCTGCCAGTTCAGTGGCCTTGAGGTAGAGTGTCTGCCCTGAGACTGGAAGGTTGTGAGTTCAAATCCATACTAAAGACTCTTATTTGTGATGTAAAAAATACGCTGGGCGGGCCACAAACTCCTTGATGCAGACAAGTAGATCCATGTCCGTCTTCGTTTTCTTCGTCCAAGCTATCTGTCTCAAAACTGTACGGCTGAATAACTCCAATATGGCTTGCCATTTTTGTTGCACCGGTAATGTTAGGTGTAAGGGGCTGTGAGTTGATTAAAACGCTGAAACAGGTGTGAATTGGCCAAAAATTCCCACAACATTGAAGCTTCTTGGCTCACACGTTTTTTCTTCAAAGAGTTTTATGTTTTTAGAAATGCAGCTCAAAACCTTCAGCCCTAACCTTCTTCTTCATCAAACTTCCCAAAGTTTTTAGAAATGAATTACTTGAATTCGGGAGCATCCAAGCTATCATGTCTGCCACACACAGACAATAACTCCTAACAACTCTCCAATAAAAACATATTTTTTGTGTACTGTAATCAGATTTATTAAAGTTTGGCTGCATATATGACCAACAGCTGATGAGGTAATACATACATGAACATATCTGTGTCTCATTTGTGTTTCATTGTGCAGGTGCGGACTGCCTGATGGGTGTGTACCTGTTCTTCGTCGGGGTTTTTGATGTAAAATTCCGTGGGCAGTACAACCGAAATGCCCTACAGTGGATGGAGAGCGTGGAGTGTCGCACTATTGGATTCCTGGCCATGTTCTCATCTGAGGTACTGCAAACAAATGTTTAATGTGCAACTATTTAGAGAATTGCTGATACAAATATTTAAATGTATTAGAAGCTGCTAATTCCATAGTTTTATTCGTCTTGGTTTCTAAAATAATTATATCTTGCTGTGTTTGCTCTGGGTCCTCATTAAATCTACATGCTCTGCACACTGCAGGAAACATGCCTTTGTGTCTCCTTTGGCACTGCCTCATAGTGACCACAGATTCCCCAAAAATTGTGAATGAGCCATTAAAATGAAAATGCATTAATATCCAGCCAGATATAATTTAGATTTCTTTTTTTTGGAAACTTTGTGTTTGTCACAGAAAAGTAAAAACTGTATTTTATAGTTTATGCTTTAATGAGTAATCCCCAAAGTGGACTTTGCTTGTTAGAAGTTTTGTTTTATTTCAACATCGATTGTAGCTTTTGTCAATTTTTCTCAAGCCGGATTTAACTATAATTTATATCTGTTCGAATTTCATATATTAAAAAACACATTTAATTAATTTAATTTTAATTTTTACATTTTAACGATAATATTTTTCTCTTTAGGTGTCCGTTCTCCTCCTGACTTACCTGACTTTAGAGAAATTTCTGGTCATTGTCTTTCCGTTCAGCAACCTACGCCCTGGCAAACTTCAGACAGTAGTGAGTTATTATACCTGCGTGAAAGAGTGTGTGAAGATTCCTGTGCTTTTATTCTTTTAAATCAGCTTCAAATCCCTTCTTTTTGCACCTAAGCTGTCCAGGTTTGGTAATAAAACAAAAAAAAAAACTAGAGGCGTTACATCCCTCAGGAAATGTTGATGTGAAATGTGTGAACACCTCTAAAATAAATCGGGACAGTTTATCTTCACCGACTGTTTTGCAAATTTTAACACCCGACAGCTGGTCATGAGGTAGTGAGACACAGCCTCTCTCAGCATCTCGTTCAATCACAGACTCTAGCTGCATTTTAGGCAGATCGTGCTAGCAGTGAGCACTGAACTTTCATTGCACATTTTATTTCTGGGATGGTGGGAAAAGCGCTAATTAAAAAAACAACTCGTCGGTTTTAATCTTTTTCTTCATTTTGTACCGTCATTTAATCACTTCACTCTGGGTTCTAAATGTTTTTAAGGTGAAATAACATTCAAAACACGTCTGGAGAGAAGACAGGAAAAAATAGTATGGAGCCTGGTTTTAGTTAATAGAAGAAGCAGACTATTTCACAATGTCTTGAAATAATTGCTGGTTTTTAATGTTAACAATTTGCTTTTTTCGACTAATAAGTGCTTTACTTCTTGGTTTTCTCCTATCTCTAAATTATTATTAAAAAAGTAAATTTGACATTGCAGACTTACAAAGATCAATCCAGTTTTTCATGCAAAAAAGAATCAATATAGTAGAAAGCCAAATTCTGCTAAGACTTAAAGCTCACAGTAAAATACTGTAATTAAAACAATGATAGTTGAGAATGCTTATTATTTAGTTTTTCACACAGTTTAATGTTTATCAAGAAGCACCTCTGTTTTTTTAAAACACAATTCATCCCAGTAAGTAGAAGCTTAACAGTGTCTCTAAAATACACTTGTTTAAACCCTTCATGGTTATTTTTGCAAAATATTTTCTACATTTTCTGCTTCTTGGTGTTGTGCTTATTTCCTTATTTTTATTGTCCAGGTAGGGTTATTATTTTATCAAAATCTTAAATTTTGGGCTAAGTGCTTTTCATGTGGAACAATGAATTTGCCAGTCTCCCATCTCACTAAAGTGAAGGCTCTGCAGAAAAACTGCCATCTGCTGCTTGTTTTCTCCTAGGAATTAGAAAGCGAGACACTGTAGCAAGAAACAAGTCTAATCTTAATGTTCAGAGTCTGGTTTTCTTGATAAAACTTTACAGGAAATGTGAAAATTCATTTGGTAAAATAGATTTGTCCTTAAAAGCTTAATTGTTTTTAACTATTAGTGAATTTGCAAATGACAGAATGGAAAATCTTGACACCATGTTTTTGTTTGATTTCCTTTTGGTCCAATGTAAGGTGATCCTGTCTTCCATATGGCTGATGGGATTTATTATAGCAGCTGTGCCTCTTATGAATGAGGAGATCTTTGGGAACTACTATGGACGCAATGGTGTTTGCTTTCCTCTGCACTCTGACAGACAAGAAAAGCCAACAGCCAAAGGATATTCTACAGGGATTTTTCTGGGTATGTTTTGAGGAAAAGCTTGTTTTTCCCTCTGAAGCCTTGGTTTTGATTAAAGTATCAACAGCTCAACACTTACCTTTATTGCACTTCTTACACCACTTATGAGCTTTAAAATATGAATAAGTAGAAAGAACAATAGGTTGTTGCTGAAAACAAGAACAATTTCCCAAATGACTTTCCTGGTTAAATGAAAAAAAAAAACATGAAATCCTCACCCCCTTTAACAAATATTTAACTCAAATTACACATTTTTTTCAAATTGCTAATTCATGGTAACAAGAGATTGTTTTGTTGAAAATCCTGATTTTCTGAGGTCAATGTATAAAGGTATACTCAAAATGTTTTATGATATTGACCATATGCTAATATTTGCCGAGTACAA
Organism: Adrianichthys oophorus; assembly: GCA_036245035.1. Classification (NCBI taxonomy): domain Eukaryota; kingdom Metazoa; phylum Chordata; class Actinopteri; order Beloniformes; family Adrianichthyidae; genus Adrianichthys; species Adrianichthys oophorus. The sequence continues at coordinate 16,600,009 of BSAI01000201.1, read as the reverse complement.
ACCTTTCCAGAAGACACAGTGTCCCGTAACGCATTCAGAATTCCATTCCCCTCAAAAATTTGACCAGTGACAGGCGGGGATAAAGCCATTAAAAAATCGGGCAATAGCTCCCCAGCAGTAGCTCTGACTGGAAAGTGCGTACATGTCTCATATCAAGTTCCGCCATGCAGGTGCCTGGTAGCCCGGTGGTATATAAAAAGCGAGCCATTCTGCACGCCTGATGGCCGCCTGACTGCCACTGTCTACATTCAACTATTTTAAAAGAAAATCGGACGGCAGCACAAAATCTTGCAGATTCTGCTGGTGCCTCCCCATCAGTTATATTTGTAACCTAATTTACTGAAAGTTATTATTATTATTATTTTAATTTCAGAGCTTATGAAAAAAGTCAACATGATAAATACATTTTATTTTTTGGGTTGTTCAACTATCAATAAGTCAAGAACATAAGGATTAAGTCAGGATTGCCCCTCCATTTTACCCTAACTCAAGAACACTGTTCCACTATACTTTTTTTTGAAGAAAGGAAAGACACAATGATCAAGATTTCTTTTCCAAAATATTTTTTTCCTCATATAACAGCTTCCTATTTTTGCATCCACAAGATACCAGTTACTTTTTATTAATAAACAATCCATAACCTTCCTTTTTGTGATGAATGTTCCATCAAAACACAGTTGAATGAAATTTAAAGGGTTTGTCTGACAATTAAGGATTTTTTAAACTTAATAAAGATAAACAGTTAGTCTTCCTGTTGTGTGAAAGCATAAGAAAAACTTGCTAACATTTGTAATAAGAACTCTGACATAACCCTGATTGAAAAGCTAAGCAGAGTATCAAACCAGCTCTGCATACACAAATGATCAAATAAAAATAGTCCTTAGTGCTAATAAGTCATGTGACTTTTTTTTACACAGACCAAGCTCAAAAGTTTTGCAAAAAAAATACATGAATAAACAACAAAATGTTGTCTTAAAGCTTTCCAAGCTCCTCTTTGGTTGTATAAATGAATTTAAATATTCAGAATCAATTACTGAATTTAAATTTGCAATTATCCCCAGATTTTAAACACCAAAGAACAGGTCTTTGTGATTTTTCTTATAAAAATGACTGAATTGTTTGTGCTTTTCTTTAGGGTTAAACCTGGTGGCCTTTTTGGTGATAACCATGTCCTACTCCAGCATGTTCTACAACATTTATAAAACTGGCATCAATGCCACAGACTTGAGGAGCAGACTACACAAAGATGTTGCTGTGGCCAATAGGTTTTTCTTCATCGTGTTCTCTGACGCCCTCTGCTGGATTCCTATATTTTTCGTGAAAGTTCTCTCACTGTTGGAGGTGGAGATACCTGGTAAAAAGAAAGAAAACTCATTTAAAAATTACAGTAGATACAATGATCATAAATAAGCTTTAATTTCACAAAAACGTAATAAAAAAGACCTTAAACTGTGATTTTCTTTGTTCCCTCAGGTACCATCTCCAGCTGGGTTGTCATCTTTGTCCTTCCCATCAACAGTGCCTTAAATCCCATCTTATACACGCTGACAACAAGTTTCTTCAGAGAACAAGTGGAGGTTTTGTTATGCCGGTGGCAGAGGAGACATACTCTGAAAAAAGACCGTAAAAGCCTCACCTCCTCCACCATTTTCATGGAAACGTCGAGGCCGCCTTTCTGCCAGCCGCCGTCCTACCTCCAGCAGGTGTCCCTGATTGGCGGAGATCCTCGATACGCCTAATAAGAAAGCAGTTTTTCCGATGGCACCGCTTTGTACTTTTTGGCTCACGGGCCTGACTCCTGATGCCTTCCCAGGGTCTCACTCGACAGCAGCACTGTTTTAAGGGACCGACTTTTATGAGGAAAAATGTGACAGTCACTGCACAGTTTCATCATGTTGTCCCAAGTCATATACATCATACATAATTTGGCACCTTTGGCCTTTGTGTCTTACTCCAGGTCACCTCAAAAAATGGACACGAGGAGCCTGCGGTTAAGGTGCCAATTCCAAACGAACTCTGTGCATTTCACAGCCGCCTGGGTTCTCCCCTGAACAAAAGGCCACATATTTTCTCATTTTTAGGACAAAAAAAAAAAACACTTGGAATTGAACTCTACAGAGGAACCTAATAACACAAGACTATACGATTTTGTCAAGTGAAAAAAGTGCTAAACATGCTGTTATTGAACCTGAACAGAACTGTTCCAAAGATGGGTACTTGATCTCTGGAGTGTAGAGGTGGAAGATGAGCAGCCTGAAAACCTTTTTTTATGTCACAAACACAGTTTTTTATGGTGAGACTAAAGGGGGGGGGCTCATTAAAACTCATGTGAGGTCAAACAGTTTAGGATGTAGCACCACTTCTTGGTTTATGAAATGCTGGACTCAGAAATGAAAATGCAAATCAGCTTTTTAACTTTGCTTTTGTTTACTGCACAGAAAAACAAATTCTATGCTTTTTTTATCCTTGTTTTTACCAATTTAAGACATTTTCAAGTGCAAAGTCTGATGAATATTCAAACAAAAAGACATACCATTTAAGTGATGCAAAAAAAGGAAAATCCGAGACGTGTTTTTTCAACCATGCTTCCACTTCTATCTATCATGTTCTTTAAAGAATTATTTTGTTTTCATACTTAATTGAATTTTGCTCTGAAACCATGCAATTACTTTTTTCTTACTTTGTCAATGCACAAATGTGTTGTTTATGTGTGCTGTAAAGAGATCAATTCAATAATATTTATGAGTCATGACAGATTTTTTGTTGAAATCTAGCAGATTGTTCTTATATGCTTCCTTTCACCCTAATATACAAGTGCTTTTGAGTTGATCTGTAGTCATTGTAGTTTCTGTTTTCTGTGTATTTGTGGAATTTCTTATAAATGCTTCTGTTGGGATTTATTCAAAGTTAAACTAATGTGCTGCAGCATATTGATGCTATTAACTAATGCTTTAATGGATCAGATCTCTTCATTAAAAGTATAACTTAAACTGGAATAAAGAATTTCAAGCATGGGATCTTATCTGCATTGCACAAATTTGTGGAGAAGAGGCCAGACTTCACTATATGGTCTTGCTTTGGTTTTCGCTCCCTTGAACTGATTTTATTTGTCTGCGTTTTGGTATCTTCTTTGACCTTACAAATACAGAGAAAAAAATGTAAATTTTAAAGAGGACGACAAATGAAAAGGTTCTATAAATGCATGTGACAAGAAAGGCAGAATAGATACTTTCACTTGCTTTATGTGCAGTTTACATGTTTGTATGTTTATTTTTGTTATACATAAATCGGTACAAAGCCTTCCTTTCTCAGTCTGTGTTCAATCTACTGTGCAATTATTTCATATATGTATATATATATCAGAAAAGAGATGTTAAGAACAAATGATTTGTCAATCTCTGAATTTTTTTTCCAGCTATGTCCTCTGTAATCTTTTTTATAGAGATGTATTTATCACAGATTAAAGAGACATCACAGTGGTCAGATAAAATCTTTTTTTTTTTTTCCTTTTGGCTTTTCCCTTCAGGGATTGCCACAGCAAATCAACCTTTCTCCATCTAATTCTGTCTTCTCCATCCTTTACTCTAACACCAGCTACCTTCATGTCTTCGTTCATTGCTTCCATTAACCTCCTCTTTGGTCTACTTCTAGACCACTTGACTGGCAGCTCTCGACTCAGCATCCTTCTACCAATATGTTTCTCTTCTGTACACGAACCGTCTCAGTCTGGCCTCTCTGACTTTATCTCCAAAACCTCTATAACATGTGCTGTCCCTCTGATGTACTCATTCCTGATCCTATCCATCCTGGTCACTCCCAAAGTGAACATCAGCATCTTCATCTCTGCTACCTCCAGTTCTGCTTCCTGTTTTTTCCTCAGTTCCACTGTCTCTAGGCCAAACACCATGGCTGGTCTCACCATAGTTTTGTACACCCTTCCTTTCATTTGATCTAAAACTCTTCTGTAAAACCTGACACTTTTCTCTACCCTTTCCAACCTGCCTGCACTTGCTTCTTCACTTATTTTCCAACCTCATCAACTTTTTTCTACTGGAGTTACCATAACTCTGCACATCTCCCTTATTCTCAAAAATGGGCATCATCCCACTTCTTCGCCATTCCTCAGGCATTATCTCAACACATAAGATCCTGTTGAACAACCCAGTCAAGAACTCCACTGCCATTTTTCCGAGACACTTCCATTCCTCCACAGAGAAAATCAAAGCACAAAATCATATAAGAGCAATATTAGATTATTTATTTAAAAAAAACGTTTATGCTTCTTAAAGTGTGTTTAGTGTCATGTTTTTTTAATTAAAAATAATAATTATGGACCTGATGTAGCCAGCTTAGTGTTTGATTTAACTGTCATTTTTTACATTAGTTAAAAATGATAAGCTCGTAGTTGAAAAACCTTTTTAAAATATATGAAAATGACACTACTAGGAACTTTAAAAATCTATTTTTATGTGGATAGTTTATGTATTTAAAATTTGTTGATATTCACAAAAATATGAAAACTCAGAAGATTTTTTCAAATCGTTGGTATTTTAGTTTTTCAAAAATAATGTGTCTTAATTCTCTCCTTGGAGCTGCTTTCGTCTGATTTGGAGACACCTGCGGGGCTCAGCCCAGCATCCTTCCTGGGCAGATGTCCTGCCCTTGAACAAAGGTGCGCCCTTAGCGACACGTTGATTGACACCGCTGTTAACCAATTGGAAACGGTTCTAGCCTCAGTTTCCAGCTTTGGGGGCTATGATTAGTTGCTAGGGGCGGGGCCAACAATCGTAAGCAGTGGTGCTGTCAGCCGGGGCGGCACAAATCCTGAAGGAAAGAGACGGGGAGGATTGATGGAAACAAGCCGCAGAATCACACAAACAAAGGACTACTGACAGAAAATGACCCCGTAGGCGCCAAGGTTGACGAAGAAAAGGTATAGTTTAATTTAGTCCTGCATTGGTGATGTTTCTATTGGTGTTCCATCCTTTTGTGTACAAAGAGCCGTCGAGAGCTGGAACTGGAATGGGTTCGAATCTTGAGCTATATTCATAACGACTGTTTTTATTATACTATACACATTTTTAGGGATTCAAAAACACATTTAGACAGGCCTTCTCATTTCCTTGCCCTTTTACTCCACAGAGAGCAACGTCGCGTTGCTTTGTGCAGCAGACTAGCAAAACAACGCTATCAGTGACCGTTGGTTGTAAATACACTTTCATGATGGCGGATAAAACGCTACACAGCACATTCACAGTGAAGCTAAAATTTCAGATATGTCTGTTTGGGAATTATACTATAAATCAATATTTATACCATTTATTAAAAACACAATTTCTGTCTAAATAGCCCATTTTCTTCATTCTTAGATCGATTATAACAAAGATGACTTATTATGGACTTTGAAACCAGTGTTTATTGTTTACATTCATTCTTATATTTGGCCATATTAAGGACAACACCACTGTTGACCAGATACCACAATTATATTCTCCTAGCATATTATTTAATATTGATAGTTGTCATTTTACTTCACAAATGGCTTTATACATGGGAAAAAGACCAAAAAAAATAGGGATCAAAACTGTATGGTTCTTACTTACTTGTGGTCGGCTAAAAATTAACCTTCAATTCAATTCCTTTGTTTTTAATCATTTGACACAAGCAGGTGGCTAGGAAAGTGGGTTTCACAGCCCCAAGCTCCTCTAAAATGCCTCAATTTTTCGTTATTTATCTGCTTTATCAGGATAGGTTTGTCTTTAAGAGATGTTAGTTCCATTTTAAAGTAAAGAAGTTGCCATTGTAAATGGTTTATACTTGTATAGCCCTTTTCTACCTTCCTTGAACTCTCAAAGCGCTTCACAGTCCCATTCACCCGTACACATACACATTCATACACTGATGGTGGCTCCCCTGCTGAACACTGGAGGCAACCAATAACCACCAGAGGCATTATGGGGTTCAGTGTCTTGTCCAAGGATACTTTGACACATGGGTTGCCAACCCAGGAATCGAACCTGCAATTTGATTAGAGGTCGACCGCCTAGTCAAAATGTTCGGGGGGGGGTTCTGGTTGACATCCACAGCAATGAAACATTTTTGAAAATATTTCTTTAAGAAATGTATTAATATTTTGTTTTTGTCATGTCATATTTTGGGGTTTTAGTTTTTTTTTTAATGATTAAACATATGATCATAGTTGTCAGCAGTGTAACAACCAGCTTCTCAGTCCCATCTGTTTTCAAGTCTGCACTTGTACACCAGACATCGAGATACAAAAAATATACCGGTATGTTACTTTATTTGGGGTGTAACGATTTATCGATGAGTTGATTCCTTTTCCTACAATCCAATCAGATGGATCTGTCTGAAGCAAATTGGTTATCAAATTGAATTTAATCGACCTATATTATTAAGAAATTGATTCAAAATGGGATCAATCGATAATCAATATTGGAAAAAACATTTGGACTGAGGCATGGCAGGTTCATTTTACTATAACGTAAAAACGGCCAAGTACCATCACAGTGGACAACACACACATGATGGCAGCAAAAAAAAAAAAAAAAAATCAGCCATCATTACAGTCCAATGTGTGGAAACACTTTGATTTTTGCAAAGACGTGACCATACAGTGTGGTAGATTGTTCTAACAATGTTCCGTTTGTATTATTTTGATGTGGAAAAACAACAGTGGACTGAACTTTATGAAACTGAAATGTGAAAGGATTTGCCATTAATTCTTGTTTACTTGTTTATTTGTACACATTAAATTTACCCTTGATTATCTTGCAAGAAATACAAGCAATTTGTAAAAAAAGTTGCGTATGTAACTACGGTTCTATGAATTTCGGATGACCGCCAGAGTTCCCAGTCCCTAGGGTTCCTTGCGTTCTTGGTAGAAATGTTTTGGATTGGTGCCACGTGACTTTATAGCCTCACGTGGTTCTCCAGGAGGTCACAGGTGACTTTGTTGTTAATATGAAATAGAACTTCACTTTCACTGTTTAGTAGCCAGGTATTTATTTCTGAGTCACACTGGTGGAATTTTTGGCTAAAGATGTCCTGGATCCATTTTAGGTAAGTGAATCGGATCAAATCGGATAGTTTAAAATGAACCAATATTAACTATGAATTGTGTCGTCAACCACAAATTATGACATGAATCAAATTGTTACAACACTATATTTTACACTAATTTGTATTTTTTGACAAAAATGAAATCTACATTACATTAGACAACAATATACTTACAATTATACCAAGGAGCCAGAACCTTGCCTTAACTCCAGTTTTCTCTGCTTAGTTTGCTCCTTGTTTGCTGACTCAGGTGATTCTACATCCTGATTGAATGAACACACCTGGTGGTGCAGTTCTTGAGGACCAGGATTGGTCATCCTAGTTAAAACAGCTTTATTGTAGTTCTTACAGGAAACAATCATCTGAATCCACCTTAAGGAGGAATGCCACACATAAAAAGCCAACCTGGCTGCTTTTTTATGGGATTTTTACAACCCTGGTGCTGAGGAGATGTGACTCTGTTGTAGAAACTCTTAACTGGTGAACCCTCCTTAGTTAAAAGTGTTGGAGTCAACTTAACTACCTGGTTTTCTTTATGATCCTTGTTTTCTCAAATATGGTTCTTTAGTTTATTAGAAAAACACACATTCATGTGAACAAGTTTATATATCTAATATACCACTTTCACAAAAATTTCCATACCCAAAAGAGCCTGGTATGTGTCCATGAGCAATGTGCTTATAGAATGACATTTGGATTTCTTGAAGAATCAATTTGACTGTAGTGTTTTGTGTGTTTATGGTGCAAAAAAATACAATCTAAACAATGTAGTTTCATTTTGGTCAGAGCTCTTCTGGCTGTCAGGCTTTTGCATGAAACATTTTTCTTCTTATTAGAGACTCTAAGTGTTGTGTAGCACATATCTAAAGCAACACACGGGTTGATGAAGACACTCAACTGTAGCTTGTAGGCTAGACTTGCACATAAAAAAATCAGAAATAATACAATTAAATGTTTGATTTTCTAAAACTCAGCTTCGATGTTTGCCTTTCCTAAAGTTTTGTCTGCGAGGCTGTGTATGCATTAAAAGTGGATTTTTGAAAGCATTTTATTTTATTACTCAAATGTTTTTTAATTAACTGAATTTCCAAACCAAAATAGGAATGAGCCGCTCTACTTGAGTGTTTCTGCCAACACTAGACTCAAGGTGGCAGCAAAGTGTTCAAACTTTATGGTGTAATAAAACCAAAGATAAACAGCAACGCATTAATTATCAAGACTCTGCGTCTAAGTGCTGTAAATCCATGTCAGCTGGTCATGACAGTTGCAAATTTGTGTAAGTAATTTTTTGTTGTTGTTGTTTTGATTTTATTCTTTAATAGATGACGTTACATAAATAAACATGGAATTAGTCATGTTTTTTTAATAACTTCTCGAACTGTTTTTCTTGTTTTTCAGTAAGTTTTCCTTTGTTCTTTCAGATAAATAAGATATGGGAAAAAAATCCAAGTTCCAAGTAACAATAATGTGACATTGCAGTATGCTGCAGGCATGTTATTTATATGATAATGTTGAAGGTTGTATAATTTTGTTATGGATTTGACAAAGTCATAAAGAATTGTGTTTTTTGTCTAAAATGACAAGTAAAAGTAGTTGTAATTAATAAATGACTTTTATTTTGTGCTTTTTTATTTTATTTTTTTTATTTAGTTATAGAAGCTAAACTACAAAAAATGATTAAGATGAAAAAAACCATCCTCCATGATGATGAAGTGGTGTCAAAACAAAATGTTCTAAACGTTTCTTGCAGTTGAAGTGAAAATATCAGACAAAAAAAAGTAGGCATGAATGACTAAGTCTTTCCTCAGGCAGGAAAAAAACCACTGTTGAGATGTTGCTGCTGTTTACCCAGCATACCAGGCTGAAAGTAAGGCTGGGACTCTGTGGTTTGAGTGTGAAAGTGTTTGTTTGGTTGTTCTCGTTCTTCCATACTGAGCAAAGCATGTCTGCACACTGGGTGGCACTCAGCTTATATAGGAACTTCTTTACCATGGATGCTTGACATTGAATTCAATGTATTTTTTTAAATGTATTGCTATTCTTTTTAACTAGTACTTAAAAAAAACAATGAGGAAAGTCAGTTTTTAAAAATGTGTTAAGAAAAGTGAACAGGGTCTATAAAAAGTCAGGATGGGTAATCGGTTTATCTGAGACTGACCTGTCAGTCAGAACTATTGACTGTATATGATAACTGGAACAAGTGAGTGTGTCATCACCAACAGATATGGCTTACTTCTAGCACCAACAAAATTCAGTCTCCATGTTTTCCCAATACGAACGCTTCCATGTTTGAGTCAGATGACGTCAATAAGCAGTGTATTGTCAGTCTGAGTCAACATTTCTATGGCAACCACTCTCACCAATCAGGAGTGAGCTTGTTGAAAATTCCCACACCATCACTTAAAAGTGGGGTCAGGAGAATCTTTCAATCAAACGTTTCAAACATTGGACGGAGGGGTCAGCGGGCATTGCATACTCTTTCAAGAGAATGCAGAGCATCTAAGAGTACTAAGAGCATCTGATTGGCCAGTTTATAACTCAATATCTTGCACTACAGAAAAAATATAATGAAAGAAAACATCTTAAAAAAACTTAGTGCAAGATAAAGAACCTAAGAAAGACTAATCTTCAGCCACAGATGTGGAATCAAACTGAACGTTAATAAAAATATTTGTCTGCAAACAGTAAATATAAATTTTAGACAGACCAAAAAAGCATTTTTACAGTCACAGTCCCATTAACACACACTGATTCTTACTGGTGCTTCTTGGTGTACTTCTGCAGAATGTGGCTGTTGTCGGACTTGGTAAACATCTAAGCAGTCTTGTTTCTCTTTCATATTTAGCCAGGGTTGTCAAAACCATTGATGTCAAACCGGTGTCATTTATCACTTTCTTAATGCTTTGGCAGAGTTGCTAAACAAACCTGCTGCCAGAATAATATTCACCTTTGAAGGTTGAAAGGGTAAAAGTTATGTTTTTTTTTTTTTTTTTTAATTCAAGACCAAGAAATCACGTGGCATAATCTGATCAATGTTTTATTTATAATAATATCATTTATAATGATATATTGGTACTACATAGAAGAGAACTGGTTTTCATACATTGTGGTTGCTTTTGTTTGACAGAAGTTGTTAGTTGAGAAAGTGCCAGAACTTCCTGTGGGTGCAAACAAGTCTGTCCTAATACTCGGCTGTTACTTTGGAAATGTGAATCCCCCTTGATTGTTTACCGCTCGTGTTTCTTTGTTGACAGATGATGGTGAAAGCCATTGAAAGAAAATGTAAGCATCTGAACTCATTTCCCTAAAAAACAAAAGCAAAGTGAAAACCTAGTTCAGACTTGCAAGAATCAGGTTTAGTTAATGGTTGTTACCACTCTGCTGCAAACAAAATAATGCCCCTGAGCCATTTCACTTTTAATATCATTATTCTGTTGCCAACTCTGATTCAAGAAATAAAGGTCAATGTTGTTATTCTCAGAAACATTTTTTTCTTGTTTACACATTTAAAAAAAATAAACTTCATCGCTTAACTGTATATACATGTTTAAACAGGAATAATTTGATGACTTGATTAATTGAATTTCATTAAATGCATTACTTGGGCTGTTGTGGTTTGGGAGAAAGCTTGTGTACAAATGCCGATTTGACTTGCCTTAAATTATTCCACTTTCTTTTTTTTTTTGAAAGGTCAGTAAGGAAAAACTTTTTAAAATAATCTTAATCTCGCAACTTAATTTCTAAAAATCATCCAAATAAATAATAAATAAATATGTTTAGAACTTATGGTAAGCAACAGTTATGCCGAGCATGTAACTAAATAGTAGCTAAATAGTACTAACTAAATAGTATTTAAAGAAGATACAAATGAAATTATTAAAGGACTTTTTGACATGTTTGATCAGAGCAGCCCTTGTTTAAATATATGGCATGCTTCTGAAAAATAAAACACTTTTGTAAGACAACTCAAATGTTTTGGCATTGATAGTTAAAAGATTTTTAACAATGGAATTTGCCCAAAAAAATGAAGAAACAAAAAACAAAAACAACAATCCCAGTCTCTTAACGGCAGGCTTCCAAACAGAAAGTTGTATAATTAACTGGGTGAGACAGACCTGTCAAGTTAGAGTTAAAGCTACATTACCAGCACTGCAAGTTGAGACAGTTTAGTCAAAGATTTGCTTAAGATTTTTCTATTGGATGAATCCACTGGGAATAAATGTCTTTCTATGACTAGGTAAAAAAAATAATAATAAAAACAAGATGTTTTTTTACCTATAATAAATAAAATTATGCCAGTGGAAATACAGAATTTGTCTTGGTAAGATTTCTTAAATAAGTTGTGATGCCCTGTACTGTAAAACAAATTTAATTCTTGAAATTAACTATAAACCCACATATTTAGGTTTGTTTCTTTGGCAATTTAAATTATTTTCTTAAACTAAGCATTTATCGTTTTAAAAAAGAATTGCGTATCTCTAAAGCTTCTATATTTATTCATGTTTACCCTCCAAATACATTCTTTATTTTAGAGCAAATTCATCTTGTGGTACAACTAGTATTACACATTTTAAAATAAAATTGTCTTTCAAGTTCTATGTAAATGTATGTTTGATTTTAAGCTTCTGTCCTGCTGTTGTTAAATACGTTCTACTCTCTTATGTGTCAAATTTCAAACTTTCCAGTTTCCCTACATCAAGCAAGTCTGTTTCTTGAAACAAGACCACTCACTGAAATTAAACTTCTGCTTAAAAATAGTATGTAAAAAAAAAAAACTAGTTTCATTTAAGATACTGCTTTAAAAAAGGTTTGTATTCAACTGGCTCAAGATATTCAAGGTTTACTGTCTTAAAACAAGTCGTTGCATCTTACTGAAAACTTACTAGTTTTGTTTAAAGTCTAATTAGGCACAGATGGGATTGAAAATTTGGGCACCCCAGGTAAAATGTTAGAATTTAGATTAAATTATGGATTAGATTTAGATTAAATTATGGAAATAAAGCCTGTTCCTTTTTTTTGATATATTAAAAGAATGTCTCACCTGTAAACTGATGACTTTAGAAGATTTTTCAATCTTTCCTTGGGTTCTTTATCCACAATAATATAACATTTTACCTGGGGTGCCCAAACTCTGGATCCCCACTGTATTTAAGCTAGAAGCCAGTCAAAAATACTTTGTGAGATTTTTTTTTTGCAGTGTGAACGTAATTCTCACAGCTTGAGGCTATAACAATTGTGCAGACCATTCTAAATCTTACATGTAGAGTGTCTGTTTGGATGGTGCCAGTCTAAAATACATTATTGGAATGTGATCCTTCAAGTAGACACCATAAAAATAAAATCCATGATAAATCTGCTGTTGTCTGCGAGCAGATATGCAAACTGCCATAAACTTGTTGTTTTTAGGTCTGCTGGGTCATCATAATTTGAACTAGTGGCTTCGGCACAACCTTTTCCTAGTCTGCAGAATTTTTGTGACACTGTGTCAGGAACTCTTAAGTCCTTTCCCTCAACTGTTTGAGTTTTAGACTTCTGAACTTAACAGTTAGGTGGGAAATCTTCAATACTTTTCATCATTGTATCTGATTGGTACGGTTCAGGATATTTTCTTGGGTTGAAAAATCACATGCTTGCCCTTAGGAAAACCCCTGTTGTAATGCTGTCACATGCATTTTGGTGGTTCAAATGCTTTCATAAAGGATGTGAGAGTTTTGTTTTTAAACCTGCATGAGCTGCAGGCACTCTGTGGACCTGATACCATGACAATGGTGGCACAAACAGCCAGAAGTTCCCATATGTTGTGAGTCTCCTGAGATTTACGATATACCATTGTAGAAACATGGAGAACAAAGGTAAGAACAGAAGCTGAAGAACAGGATTGTGATTTAAAGATGACATGGTGATTAGTAAAACATTGTGTAGATGACAAATATCTTTGCACTGTCATTTATTTCATCAAAGAGTTAACTATCTAAAAGTTTGTCACAAACGCACACAATTAAAAGGGATTTTTTTTTTGTTTGGTTGAGCATTTGAAGTTTTAAGTTTGATGCAAAACCTAAAATAATTTAAAAAATATTTGTCAGCTCTCCCATCAATAATGATTTTACCTCTTTCATCCATGGGATTGTGTACTAACTCCTCCCTCGCTTGTCTGTTCAGATTCTCATTCATCCAGGTTGATTCCATGTAAGTTGTAGGGGAAAAAAGCGGTCAACTGAACTCGGTTTATCTTTTATCGGAGAAGACATTTCTCTATTGAGAAATCCTCTTGGAGATGGGATTAAATGTCTTCAGTAATAAAAGACAAACCGAGTCCAGTTGACAGCCTTAGATTCATCACTTTAGTCAGCTTCTCAGTTGCATTCATCTGCATGTATGTGTCATTGTTTACAGTCACAGAAGCGTTGCTTCACATTTATCAAGCCATCTTTTAAACAAGACTAAAAGCTGACCTCCCCAAAAATATTTCTACTGTGCTCAGTATATTTCCTGTTTGTTATGAGTTTTGTTTTTCACTCTGTGAATGGGTTTGTCTGCCCTCCGTAATGCTAAACCACTAATATGTTGAGGTTACTGTAACTGGCTAAACAGCCCGAACCAGTGAGTGCAGGCACTGTCATTCTTGCTCACACCCACATGCCTTGTTCTGACTTCATAAACCATACAAACAGTAACCAATCATGCTTTGCCCCAGCGCAAGAAACTAAGAATGAAACCACAGTGGCAAAGACAGGATGGGTTTTTCACTACTGGGGTATTGTTTTAAACACCTAAACTTTTATAATGATAGAAGGAAGAACCTGAGGCATAAAATGGGGGGAAAACAGTTGGAGGAAGTGAGGTTAGAACCACCCAAACTTCCCAAACCACCCAATCAAGTTGAGCTCCTGGAATTGGATCCCTCCCTTGCTCACCACCTGAGAGGGAAGAAACACAGCTGTGCCTCAGAGACTCAACAGACACAGAAGGAAGCAGAGCAGGAAGAAAAAAGAAATAGAAACCTTTTTATAGAAATAAAACCCCCCTTAAACTCAAGAAGTTTCAGATACATTTTTTTTTTTGTTCTAAACAAGAGTGAGAAAACCTGTATACTCAGGGGAGTTGTGTGTCTGTGACAACAAGGCCATGAGCTCATCGTCTCTGGATTGAATGAACTACACATAAAGAAAACAAACTCTGGAAGGAAAGTGGACACCAAGATGTGGACAAAAAGGAGATGAAGACGAAAGAATTCTAGGACCTAACTTCTTTTTATTTGAACTCTTCTACTCCAAAACCGCTCAAACTTTGCAACCAGTGTCTATTTTTTGAACCATGTAAGAGCTTTGTCTTGACCACAGACTAACAAGGAGTGGGTTAAACTCATGCGTCTCTTGGGCCACATAGATGAGACATGTCTCCAGAAGATGTAGAAACCAACGCCAGCCTTGGGGCTAAAAGCGGTGCTTCAGATGGGAGCCTTGAGGTGGAAAGCAAGAGCATTTACCAAGATGGGATTTTTATGGACAAGATTGCCGTTCTGTCTCCAGAAATGTTTGACCCTAGTGCCTTCAAAGGAAGGTTTTCAAAGATCCAAAGGTCAAAAAAGAGGAAAGGGCTCCTTGAGGGTAGGTGAAGACAACCCCTTGGGTTTTTGATTTTTTTTTCTTTTTCTACTATTGGTGTGATTGTAAAATAATCTTGTATTAATTTCATAAAGAAAAACTTTTGCAATCTTAGATGTTTTTAGTACAAAAGGAAAGGCTGAACACAATGCTGAAATAAGAATCCCCAACTCAAGACTTGGAATGTGGGTGTGCAGGTTATCAGTGCCAGGGCACTGATCTTTTTCTGAATATTTAGTCTTTTCCTCATGTTTGTCTTAGCACATGAAAACGAATCTGTTTTCGTTGCCACAGTTTTAAACTTCTGAAAGGTTTTACTTTTTTTTTTTGTTTTTGTTTTGCAGCTTACTATAGCTGGATAAATGTTAACTACCAGATTCCCTAAACTGTCAGAGTAGATATATATAGATATATAATATGTAAATGAAAGACATGCTTGGAAATATCTGCCACTGTAGATTTGCTTTTTTTTATTATTCATTTTATTTTGGTGGCATTTATTTGGCTTCTAGATGATGTGCTGCAATGATTTTAGTCTGTAGTCTGAATACTACAAAGGTAAAGGAGATTTACAGTAAAGGTCAGGGAAAAACATTTTAGAAACCAATTGGTATTTGGTTAAACTTACATTAAATAAATGCAAGTTTATCTACATAATTAATTTAGTGACGGACGTTTTTCATGCGTCAATAAACAGCTGTTATGAAATGACAGAGATGTTATGGTCAAAAGAACATTTTTATTTAGTTTGATTTTTTTTTTAGATTTCGGTGTAATATAACCTGTCTGGGATCTTTTTAATTTTTCTTTTTTTGGCTCGGTCCCTTCTTCTGATAAATGAAAACAAAAGAAGGAATCTTCAAAAAAATAAAAAGGAGAGATTTCAAATTTTGATTCATTTTTTTTTCTCAATTTAAATATTTAGCAGTCATAGCCATGGTAAAATCACCAAAAGAACCTTCACTGTTTTTTATTTACCTTTAAATCTGTAAAAAATTATTAATTTGATTAACTTTAGTAGTGTAAAAACAGCAAGTAAGCCTGTGATTTAAAAAACATAATCAGGAAGTCTGTCAAATCCACAAGTGGCTGTAGTGTAAATTTAAAAAAGGGATCCCATAAATGTGTGTAAAAACTATAAATTAAAGTATTAAAACGACAGTCATATGAGAACAGGACTGATTCTCCCCTCTGCCCTTGCATTGCAAATTTGAAGTACCTGCTGGTCCCAGAAAGCCAAAATCCCAAAGGCTTTTATAGAAAAACAAACAGCTATTACTCAGTCATAATATTTGTTAGAATAACCATCCTTGCTCTGGTACCTCTGTTTAACATGTTCTTGCTAAACAAAGTTTTTTTTCATGATATGCTTTCATTATCACAAGTTATTCAAGTTATAAACTGGCCAATCAGATACCTCAGTAAAAGCATGTGGTGTTCAAAATGTTTGATTGACAGAGTCTCCCGAGGCCGCTTTCAGTGAAAGGGGTGTGGCTTTCCAACAAGCTCACTCCTGATTAGTGATAGTGGTTTCTAAAGAAATGTTCACTCATACGATTCAGACCAATCACTACTAACGTCATCTGGTTCCAACATTGCGACATCCATATCACGGGAAAATGGTGACTGAATTCACTTCATTTGGTTGGAGTCGGAGTTAAGGCATTTTCTATGGGTGACGTCACAGGCGCTTTTCTTCCATCTCTATATAAGTCAATGATTTAAATGTTGTTTATATACCACTGGTTGCTTATATACTAGTGAAACTCTTATTTTGTGAAGTGGAAGACCTTGAAGAAAACAGAACACTTTTAGGGCAAACTTGGTGTGTAGCAAAGTTCCAGCTGTACAAACACATCTTTTAGAAGAAATTAGTATGAATTTCTAAATTACCATTTTCAAACTTTATGGAAAAAAAAAGTCAAATTTTTTGTCTCGAGAAATCATGAAATGTAATATTGAAAGGCTCGTCTGTTGTGACTTGCTCAACTATAGTCTTGATCCTCAGGAGACAGAGAGGTTTAGTTTTAGGCCTTTTCACATCCATGTTCTTCAAAGTGATTTCTGTCCCGTTGGATCAGCCTGGCTGTGTAAACTTTGAACCTCAAACAGTTCTTCTGGACTTTTGTGTACCTCTTTATTTCAGCACTGCTTTCATGTGTCTAATCTTCAAAGCAGGTAAAACAAATGGATCTGTGGTTAACAGAATA
This sequence comes from Adrianichthys oophorus, assembly GCA_036245035.1. Lineage (NCBI taxonomy): Eukaryota > Metazoa > Chordata > Actinopteri > Beloniformes > Adrianichthyidae > Adrianichthys > Adrianichthys oophorus. Next base: position 16,583,112 of record BSAI01000201.1, on the reverse strand, counting down.
GTTAGGCATAAAATACATTTAACAGTTATTTTGGCAATGAATTTGCTTGATAGAAATGGAAATAAACAATCTTACAATTACTTCTTCTTCAGTATAAGTTTATCACATTTTTGCTGAATATTTTACATTTAATGTAGTGTGTGGAGAATATATATGGCTAAATATTTGGCATCATCAAGGAAACACTTTTTACATTCTCCCTAACTAATCTGGAGAACCACAAGAATATCTAAAAATGTGATAATCCTAGTAGCTGACTTTGACCCTTATATGTAGTTCCCGCAGTCCTCTGAATGCACTGGTTGAGCTGTATGAGTTCATGTGTGTTCGCCTGCATGTGTGAAGGAGTCACATTCCAGCAGCTGGCATGCCCAGGCCTCTGCTCAGAATCTGTGGAATCCCACAACGTTTCATGAGGGGGGTCTCCGCCCTTAGGTTCATGGGATTTCCTGAGGACGTAAAGTTTGTGTAGCTGATACTTGGACAGCCTTTCAGCTTTTAGCTGTGGATTTGAATATATATTTTTCCTCAAAGTATGTGATGCACTCTAGCAAGACCAGTATATTTGTATTTGATATCTGTTTTGTCTTTTAGAGAGAATATTGATTATTTTCCAAAAACGTTACACCCTCTAATCATTATCTAATTTTACTGTGAATATAAGAAACCAACACAGCAAGCCTTAATCTTTAAAACAATCATGAAATCTTGCCCAAAATGTAAGTGACAGAGATAAGCACATATCGTTCACGTCTGAATGTTTCTACTGGTGCAGTACGAGATGATATTGTTGTGATAGTTCTTCAGACCATGTAAAAGTGCTTTGCCCTTGACTTTAGCAGAGTAAGCACAAGTTGTAGACAAGACGAGGCTTGCAGAGCTTCTCTGGTATACAGTGTTGTCTCTCCTTTGAGAATAAGCTTTAATTGTCTGGTAATGTGAACCAGGCCATCCTGTGCTTCATAGCTCTCCTGTGAGCTGCAGGATGACAATGTATTTTATCTATGTTCTCCTCTTTCCTCAGTGCTTTCTTGTCCTGTGTCACTTCCATATATTTCCTAGCAAATTACCCAAATTATCTTTGCATGCTTCCACTTTTACTCACCTATAGACAAAGCATCTCCATCCTACCTTTCTGCTAATACATTTGTAGGCAGAAAGTGGAAAAATAAACTTGTCTGGTGTTTGTGTTTGTGAAAAGGTGCAAAGCTTAGCTGAAGCAATAGGGTGGGAGGATAGTATCATCTGCAAGCTATTTACTGTTGGCTAAGAGAGCTACCTAGAGTGAGCTGAAAAATAAGTTAGCAAATTAAACACAGAGAGAAAGTTTTGCTAAGAGTTTAAATACCAAACTAAACTAATAGGCTATGACACAGTTTTCTGGAGTAACATTTAAGCTGAGATTGATATTCTTATCTCCATTGCTGTAGATTTGCCTTTATAGTTGGTCAAAAAGTTGCTACATCCGTGTTTTCTATAGAATTAAAGATATCTTGGTGCTGTTTGCTAGGGTCACGTGAGTAGGAAATTACCATGTACACACTGAAGTGCTCCACTTTAAATATTTTAATTGCTTTCTACTTTATTAATCAATACTTGAGCAGCATGCACCACTGCTCCTCCAGTGAACCTTTCCTCGTGCAGTCAGACAGACAACAGGATTGGCTTTACATCTCCAGACGGTTCTCTCATCCTTCTGATGGTTCTCATTGTAGCAGCCCTCCAGCTTCGAGAAATGCGGAAGAATCACTGATGTCAGTACAGCAAGGTTTCAGCAACATGTTTTAGATCAAGAAAAGGGTATTATATTTTAAAAAATCAACCAACTTAGTTTGTGGCATAGACTTTTATTTTGAAGTAGAATGCCTACAAATCATTTTATTTCAGTAATATAGAATAAAAACAAAATATACAAAAAGGAAATACTTTATTGAACGTAAAAGTGCAATAATCATTCTGACTAAATTAAAGCATTCCTTTGTAATGGTTTTGCACATGCTAATATTGTGATAAGTTTTTAAATATTGTTTAGGTGGGAGTAAGGACTAAGGACAACAGGCTCACATGATAAATAAATCTAGTCTACCAAGGCCACTAAATACATTAATGCCAAATCTCAATTACGGTAATGCCTTTATTTTTGCTGTATTTTTGAATGTTTTACTTTCATCATCTTTTTTTAATCTTACTTTTACTTTTGTTTTTTTATCATACCTGCCATGCCTGTAGATGTTTTTATTCTATTTTAGAGTACAAACTAAAAGTATATAATAACAATTAAGTATGCTTTATAGTAAACAACAATAACCTGATTCATATTAAAGCTAAACATAGTTTGTGTTTTGCATCATATTATTTAAAGACCCACTCCAATGAAAATAGTGATTTTTGAACATGTTCTTGTGGCATTTTTCTCATGATAGAGGACATGTATAAAGAAAATTAAGCTCAAACGTGCATTTCTGAGTATTTCTTTATTCACGTCATGCAGCGGTAATGTTAGCTTGGGGTTGTGCAGGGCTGTAAGGTAGCAGGAGAGGGTGTAAACAAAGGGATAATGGGAAATGAGCACAGGCTTACTCTGCAAGCTTACTCCACGCCAACAATCCCACGCACAACTCTGGCTAATTTTTGATGAACTACTGCCTCTCTACAGAAAATGTGTCCTAGAAAACGACACAGGTATTTTAATTTGGGCTAAAAATGTAATCATCATAATTAAAAAACATACTAGTTTTTACTTTCTATTGGCTTTTACAATTAGCCTATCTCTCCTTCTCTTGATTCTCATTGGTTGTTTTTTTATCCCTAAAACTACAGTTAATTCTCTACTTATTTTCTGTGCATTGATGATAATCAGCTATAGCTTTCCTAAAGTACCTGCCCCCATCCAAAAAATCATCTGCAGTACTGTTTGTTGTCCTTTCATTTATCCTCTTTCTCTCAGTCTCTTTCCTCAAAGATGATTGGCTGCTCAAGACTCCCAGCATCTGTCCTGGTAGAGCAAACAGAAAGGAGGGGTAGATGTGGGGGGTTGTTAGCCAACAAGATAGCGGCACAGTTCAGGCGAGGCAGGGTGTTCTCTCTTTCTGACACACACACATTTGAACTTGCAAACAAGCACACACGCTGCTGCTCTTTCTCAGCAGCAGGCAGCTGCAACATCCGCATCGCCTACTCCCCCACTCTCTTTCTTTCTTGAAGCACTCTCCTCCTCCTCCTCCTCGCTTCCACCCTTCACAACGTCTCATCCCGCTGTCCTGTACTGACTTTGCTGTCTGTCACCGTGGCGACATGGCCTCTGCAGCCATGGCAACCAGCCAGCAGGATTCAGGCTTCTTTGACATCACCATCAAGTCTCTGCTCAAGTCTTTAGGAGGCTGTGAGTACAACTAAGGAGATGATGGTCGTTGCTGGATTCTGAACGAGTGTGTGACACTCCGGTAGACTTGTTAGCCATCAGTAAATCTTCCTGTTTACGTGGTTGACTTACTGCATGTGTGTGTTTGGAGCTAGGGAGAGTGGAGCTGAACAGGCTCTACATAACATGATCCACTCTGTCAATAAATGGTGATATTACATAATGGATTTATGGAAGGGAAGTGGTTGAGTGGGAGATAACTGCAACAGACTGAGTCCGAGTCCTCTGCCATTTTCTGTGCAGGAATGTGTGTATCCATCTCCATACACCTCAAAACTAAATCTCCTTGAAATAATTCTGTGTTATACATTTTTCCATTAAACTGACCCAAACATTGTTTGTTTTTCATTCAAACATTTAGTTCTGTTTACATCCCTAGAGACTCAACTTTTCTTAATCCTAATTGATTGTTTACAATATCTTGGAGTCAGAATGAAAGCAACGTTTTTATTGCAGCTTCTATCTGTACAAGCTGTACTCACCTTCACAGCAGAGCAGGTTACAGTACAGTAACCCGAAAGGCGCTCTGTCTTCAGGACTCATCAGTGGGCAGTCTGTCGTTTTTCTTCCTTTCATCTGTGAGCATCATCTGTGAGCTCTTATCAGTTGCTGATTAGCTTTCAGAGAAACGTTTTATTGTGTATAGTTTGATGAAAAACATTTTCTAGACTTACTATTTATTTAAATGTCTTATGAGGTGAAATTTCTGTTAGGAACACACAAAATTGTCTTTTTATATGTTCATCTTTCTTTCATAGCCACAAAGACAGTTAGAGGAAGTCCTTTAAGGCTAACATGATGGGTGGTTCCTTATATTAGTCATACATCCTTTTAAATGTACCACCAGTTTTCCCCATTCAGGTTTTTCTCCTGCAGAGTCATGGTAAAATGTCTAGAAAAGCATCTGATATCCAGGAGAGGGGGGTTTGTGTTTCAAGTTTACATTACCTATCGATCGAAACCTCTAGAAAATTTGCTGATCTCGTCAAGTTTAATTTGTTTTATGTTAAATAAAAAGCATCTCAAATGAGCATTCATTGCAGCTGTTTCACACACCAATTTAAAAAATTCTAGTAACTTAAATTGAATGTATTTTTTTTTTCAAAAATGTTTCAACCATTATTGACAGTTTAACATTATTGAATTGTATAGCTTCAAATTGGGAGATAAATCAATTTTTTTAAATATAGTCTAACTTCCTGGAACAAAACTGGTGCATTTATGAATGCACTATTATTGTTTTTTTTGTGATTTTTGAATTACTATTTATTTTTAATATTAGTACTTGTTGATGGAGCAGACATCAGAGGATTTTCTTCTGTCGTGCACCTATTGTTCAAAGCTTTGAAAAATCTTGTATGTATTGTTAAGCTGGCATGGACAATGAGCAATACATTAAAAAAAATGCCTTCATATAGGATGATCAACCATCAATTTTGAAAAAAAAAAACCTTTTTCTCTTATAAGAATTTATAAACAGTTTTACAATTTAAGAAATGTTGCTTTAGAAAAGCATACAAGTAGCATTTAACTTGAAAAACTACCCTTTAACCTAAATGTCTGCATAGGGTTCCTCTTGATGTGTCATATAACATTGTTTAGTTCTTTGATATCATGAGATATCCGTGCAACTCCTACTGTACTATTTTGTCTTTTTTCTGTTTACCATCTTATTGATTTCTCATTTCTTGCTGCATGTAAACTGTCAGATAAAATGTCCTGCTGTGGTCAAACATCAGTACAATAGAAGTAAAAGCAGCAGAACAACACGATGGACTCAAAATCTCCCATTTCTCAAATGGTTTGAAATCTAAAATATTTTCTCATAAACAGACAATTTTTTGTCATGGTTTCAATTTTGAGGGATTTCTTTTCCTTACCTGACACTTTAGTTTCTGGTATCGATGCCCTAAATAAATAAATAGTTTTATAAATGAATGTAAAAAGAAAATATAAAAAGATAGCATGATACTGTTTGTTGAATCATCTCTTTTAATGATGACTCACTGAAATGCCTGCAAGAATTCCAGAAAGTTCTGTGTAAAGTGTGCGTGCATGCGTTAAATTCTCCCATCGCTTTCCCCCTGCACATTTAAGAACATTTTAAATGCAGTTCATTCAAAATAACAAAGATTTCTGACATTTAAAAGTGAATCCAAATTTGCTTTTACTTTTATACACTAAGTACATTTTAAAAGTTTGAGTTTCACAACACTTATATTTGATCGTGTACACCTCCATGTCTGTTTTTTTATGTGTTGGCCTGTGTGTGTTCTTGTGTATGAGTAGGGGTCAGTGGGAGTGGCAGGTATGTAAGACAGTGACCGCCAGCGCTCTATATTTAGCGTCTCGCTCCTCCCTCAAACTCTCTCCCCAAAGCAGCATTGAAATTCCAACACAGCTTTGCCGGTCAGACAAAAACAAAGAGGCGTAATTGGTTTGTCTCCCACTTTCAACGTACAGACAGCCACAGAAGCGCTCCCAGATATGCACCTTTTTTCACCTCTTCTTTTCAGTGGGCTTCGGGGATTCCAAGGTCACAGGAGCTACTGTACATAGAAGGCCCAGCAGGTCGGGAGGCGGAGCTGCAGCTTATGAAGAAACTGATAGGTGGTCTATAGGCTCATGTAGCTGCCAGGCATGGAGCCCTCACTCTTCTGCTGGAGCAAGACAGTGGAGTTCTCCTCACTTCTAGTTGACAAACTTTTCTCACCGTAGTAGACGATGGCCCACTTTTCTACTGTGTACGGACGCGCCAACCCAATGTTTTGGGCTGTGAAGCATCAAGCTGTCTTCGCGTGGGCCGCTTAAATCCACAAATTATTGCTTTTCTTTTAAAATGACCGTGGAATCCATAAGCAATGCTGCTAAAAGAAGAACTTTTTTTTCCTCACCTCAAACACATGTTTGTTACTCTCTGAAAAATGGAGCTTCTCTCTCCAACTGAAGTTAAACCGCTGTGGTCCAAAGTCAGTTATGATCCAGCTGACTGTCATCCTTTCATGGTTCAGCAAACGTATCACAAAGAGAGACGTCCTGCTTCAAGAAGCTTTTTTTTTAAATTCACAGAACTCGATTTTTACAACCGCTAAGGTCTCATTCCTTCTTCACTTATCTGTCACTCAACTGCTGTTTCCCCCCCCCATTTTATACACTGCTTTTTGCCGTGCAATATGGAAGTACCAAGTAAGTGGAGCAGGGCTAGTGTCATCAGTTTCATCAAGGGCCTTGGTAAGCTTACAGAGGTGTGTGCTGCACGTTTTTGCATTTTTTTGCTTAGTTTTCCATCCAAATTGATTGCTGTGTATAAGGTGAGGAGGCTGGTGTTCTCTGGGAATTGAATCTCTCTGCTGAGATCAGATTGTGTGATCGTGAAAGTCACATAAGCCTCACAATTCTTTTTAATTCATCTTGATGTAAGCAGTAAACAGTTTCTCACTGTCAGCACGTTGAGAGATTCAAATTGTTACTTTATGTCACTTTCATTTGACTGATAAAGGTTTTCAGGCCGACTATATTCAAAATGTGTTTACCATATTAAAAAAAGGGAAAGAAGAAGGAAAAAATGAAATACCAGGAGAGTATAAATGTCACATTGTTCTGGATTATTTTATGTCAACTTGGATGACAGAAATCCATTTGCATAGCCAAAGTTGATAGCAGATGCTATGTGCATGTTTTTGGGGATGTTACACAAGGTTGACTAACACTGTGAATACCCAGCAAAAATCTGCAGCTGTTAGAAGGTTGCACACCTACTCAAAGACCAAAATTATGGCTCATGGAAGAAAAACTGTGAAAAAGAGATTAAAATGACTGCTGTTACTGGTTCAGTTTTCTCCTGAGAGTTTTGCAAATTTTCCAAAAATATATATTGGATTAATGGACTCCCACCTGCTTCTTTTATATCTTTTTTAATTCAAGATTCAAAAGTAATTACCTGTATTTTTCAGACTATAAGTTGTTTTGGAGTATAAGTCACAGCAGCCAAAAACAGCTTTATAAAAAAGGAAAAAGAATCCTATAGAAATTGCACTAGAGTACACGTCACACTAATGGGAGAAATGTATTCAGCAAAATACAGGAACAAGAACAAACATTTCCTCCTGAAAGGCAAATAATAATAACGTGATAGATAACAATAATAGACTGAATGTTTGCACGCTTCACTACCGTAACACACTGATGCTTATTTAGCTTCATGAAACATAGGAGGAATCTATTGTAATAATGCAACAATTGATGAACAATTATTAACATAACTATGGCCTAAAGAACATGCTAACAAGTCAACTAAACTCTTTATATCATTTCAAATCAGTAAATCCATTGAATTCTTCATTGTCTGTGTCACTTTGGAACAACTCTACCAAGCCCGCTGTAAGACGGAGCGACACTTCATCTCCTGTGTATCTGTCAGTAGCAAATGCTGTTACACACCTACAGTTGTCTTTAGCGGTTGTTGGTATTTATTTCTTAAAAATCAAAAATAAAATCCCACTGAGCATGTGTTCTGTGTTTAAGAACAAGCTGAACGTGGGTTCTTGATGCACTTTTATCCCGTGGTGTTCACACTGGAATGTCGCTGCCCGATGCTATGCATGTACCTACCATTGGAAGAGGTTTGGTGCGACACGTTGAAGTGGTGCAAATCTCGTAAATCTTGAAACAGGCTTTTTCTTTCATTGCTCTATTCCAATATATGATGGGAACAAACTGCAATTACGGTATTAATTTCTCCTCCATATTCAATTTTCAAGAAGTTTGTACCTCAGTGAATTAAAAATAACACTACCCATACGTTGCTACCAAACCTGAGTCCCTGATTGGTCAAAGTTCAACTGGTTTCACTTTCAACGCGCTTTAATCACAGTGCGTTTTGTACATAGAGCCTGAAAACTGACTTAAAAATGTAACTATGTATGCAAGAGTTTTGAACACAGAAGCCTGAAAAGCGCACATACGCTTGTTTAAATTAATTTTTTATTAGAAGTTGTCGCTTGAACGTGCCGAGGCCGGTGTGAATGTAGCATTATTCGCACCCCTGGCCAAGCAAAAAAAAACAAAAAACGAGATATTCTGAAGAAAACTATATAATTTTTTTGTTTGGTATGGCAATTTCGCTTTGATGTAATAAAATGCACATTTCTAAATTTATTTTGATTTGGGGGTTTCTTTTCATTTAAAAAACTTCACTATTATTGTTTTTGTTTTTTTAGTTTAAATCATATAATACGAAAGAAAATTAATGTCACAAAATATAATGTTTAATATTCCTTTTTTGTGTGCATCCACAACAAAAAAATTCCACTTTCTGTCTCAATAATTAAAATCGTACTGTCAAAAACTTTAAAAAAGAATTGTGTATTATTTAAGGAGAGAATACAGGAACAAGTTAGAAGAGAAAAAGATTGTTGATAAAATCTTCAAGCTTCATAGCTTTGAATATCTCTTATATAACTTGTTTGTCATTTGTATCATGTCATAACATAGATGTTTACACTTCTCACACTCCCTCAGTTTAATTAAATGCATCCTAAAGCCTTTATTATTATCAATTAAGGACTTAATTAAAATGTGACTTTTCTTTTTACTCATCAGCTTCTCCCGTGAAGCCGCCTGCCCCACCAGCCAGTGGTACGCCAGGAGAAAGAAAGAGTTCAGTCGACATGGCACCTGTCAACGTAGATCCTGAAAGCAAGCCGGGCGAGTTTGTCCTCAAAAGCTTGTTCGCCAACTTCACCTTGCTCTCTGAGCGTAAGATTCGCATCATCATGGCCGAGCCACTGGTAAGCAACTCGGCAAGGTTCTTATGTGTTGTTTTTCTTGCTTTTCATGATTGATTTTTCTTTTTACACAGTAAATGAGCTGAAACTCTAACTTTTTTAGAATGACTGACAAGGTGCACAACCACTCTGTTAGAAACTCATACAAAAATAAATAAATGTGCACACTGATTCAACTGAGGCATTATTTATTTCTGAAGTGATTTTAAAAGTTGAGAGATTTTGCATTTTACAATTCTAAAAAAAGCATTTTATTAATGTTGTTAGATTTGTTGTCATTTGTTATTAGATTTAGGCACAACTAGAATTTAAAATTAAACAATTTGATTTATATGTTTTAAAAAGTGGAATTCCCTTTTTGTTTACCTAAAAAAGGAAGTTTACTACTCATGAAAACAGCCAAATATATAACAGGACTTTTTTAAGCTTATTTATGTATTTAAATCTTAATTTTTTTTAATCAGCTTTGCAGCTTTTTTCTTATTTTAAAGCTTTTTTTATGAACACTTTGAGTAGGCTTGACATAAATAATCAAATAATTATGTTGTATCTCAATTAAATTAAATGATTTATCATAAATAAATATAAATGATTCATGAGAGTGAAATGATTTTGTACAAGACGTTTTGAGATTGACAGGAATAAAGTAATAGTAATTTTTTACCAATAAAGTGGTTAATGATGGCTTCTTTGTAGTTTTAAGTTAAAATGAGTTTTTGCCTTTTGAATTTAGTTATAAAAATGCTCTGTCTTACCAGTTTCTCCTCTTGTGCTCTTCAACCCACAGGAAAAGCCACTAAACAAATCGCTGCAGAGAGGCGAAGATCCACAGTTTGATCAAGTGTGTGAGCCTCACTTACAAGCCTTATTGCCCCTTTTCATTTGCAGAACACACCCATCAGCTTATTTTATGAGACAGACTAAAATCTCACCTCTTTTTTATGCTTTCCTGCAGCTGATCAGCAGTATGAGCTCTCTTGCAGAGTACTGCTTACCATCCATTCTGAAGACTCTGTTCGACTGGTACAAGAGGCAGAACGGCCTGGAGGACGAGTCGCATGAATACAGACCGAGAGCCAACACAAAGTCAAAAAAGTGAGAAAATTAAAAAGTGAAAAACAAAAGAAAACTACAAGGTAAAGAGTAAAGTGAAGAGAGTAGGTCAAGCCTTGTTGCATGCTGTGACTTGAGCAGCATCTTTTAAGGAATGTCCTCCCATTATCTGAGCCTGATGTTATTGTTGCCCGTTTAGCTTTTGTTTGAACTTTGTAGAAAGGGAAAGGATGAAGAAAGGTAAAAGAATCAGGCGTCTTACTAGCAGGCTTGTGAAAGTAGGATTTACAAATTAATAAGTGGCTCTATTGTCAAAGTACAATGAGTGTGCCTGTCTTCAGTGACGAACAACAAAAGGACTACTTACTGGAGCGGCGAGACCTGGCAATCGACTTCATTTTTTCTCTGGTGCTTGTAGAAGTTTTAAAACAGGTGAGACTCTTTTTCAGATTTGGTATCCATATGCAATAAAACATAGAAGTTGCAGAGTTGTGTTGCCATACATCTAACAAAACACCTTGTGCATTTTTTTTTTTTTTATCAAAACAGATCCCTCTTCATCCTCTTTTAGATGGACTAATTCAAGAAGTTGTAAACCTGGCCTTTAAGCACTTCAAATACAAGGAGGGGTAAGAGGGTTTACCTCCAAAAGCACAAGCAAATAAAGGTTTCCTTATTTTAAGATTTGTGTGTGCTTTTTGTTGGTATTAATAAATAAATAAATGTACATTTCAGGTATCTGGGCCCAAACACTGGCAACATGCACATCGTGGCTGACCTGTATGCTGAAGTAGTGGGAGTTGTTGCACAGTCAAGGTACTGTAGACTATCGGTCACTTTCACCACTTTGTTCTGAGACTTTCACCTACAACTTTCATCTAAATTGTTTCGCAACGGGTTTATGCGGGCTGCATGGTGGCGCAGTGGTTAGCGCTCCTACCTCACAGCAAGAAGGTTCCCGGTTCAAGTCCTGGCTGGGGGACCTTTCTGTGTGGAGTTTGCATGTTCTCCCCGTGCATGCGTGGGTTTTCTCCGGGTACTCCGGCTTCCTCCCACCGTCCAAAAACATGCTTCATAGGTTAATTGGTCACTGTAAATTGTCCCTAGGTGTGAATGTGAGTGTGTATGGGTGTGTGATTGTGGCCCCTGCGACAGACTGGCGACCAGTCCAGGGGTGTACCCTGCCTTCGCCCATGAGTAGCCGGGTTAGGCTCCGGCAACCCCGTGACCCCGAAAGGGATAAAGCGGATTGGAAAATGAATGAATGAATGAATGAACGGGTTTATGCGTCTGTGAGGTGGATAAATCTGTTGTCACGCTTGCTACGTGTCACCCTGCTGGCCCAGTTCTCAATGACAACAAACACAGCCGTCTACTTTACAGTTTTGTGTCTACTTTACAAGTGACTAATGTAGTGTGTAAATGAGTGCTGTTAATCTTAATGTGTTGAAATCTAAATGCATCTTTGTAAGGATGATGAAATTATCATTTTTCATGCACGGCGTAAACACGCTTTTTTCATTCCGCATTAAGCTTCAGTGGTTTCCCATGCAACTCTGCTAAACAAGAAAAAAGAAGCTAACTGACACTTTCTACTGTTAGACTAATGAGTTTTCAAATTGATTCATTTTCTTGGATAAGATTAGGTGTTTTCCACACAAAGTTGCAAAAACAGTGACTAACCCTTGCTGTATCGTTTGGTTTGTATAGCCAAGTTTATCCTAAAACACACTGCAAAACACAAAACTGATAACATGTTCACTTACTTAACCGCACTGGCAACCCCTGAGAAACATGCAAAAGTATGTGGGAAAAAAAGCACATGCTCTTTTCCCTCTGCATCACCCCTCCAGATGCCTTTCTAAATATAGAACAGGAGAATGCTGTTGGTAAAATGTATTTGGTCGGGTGTGTATTTACACAAGTGCTCAGTAAAATGCAACCACCCTTGTATGCATGCAGAAATAAAAAATATAATACCCAAAAGCTAAAGGTAAAAGCACTTCAGGCGGCTCTTCATTCTCATCTGTTTGCAGGTTCCCTACAGTGAGGAAGAAGTTCATCTCTGAGCTCAAGGAGCTGAGGCAGAAAGAACAAAGTCCCTACGTCATCCAGTCCACCATCAGCCTCATCATGGGACTCAAATTTTTTCGCATAAAAATGTACCCGGTGGAGGACTTTGAAGCCTCCTTTCAGTTTATGCAGGTACACAATGATTAAAGGCAAACAATCCATTATAATGTACTCTGTCCATTCATCATCTGGCCATCGGAAGTTAATAAAAACTGTCCAAACATTCTAAAGCTAAATTAATTGTTATTTTTATCAGTTTCCTTGCAGGAACACCTGCATGATATAATGTTTCTTTTTGGTTTGTAGGAGTGTGCTCAGTATTTCTTGGAAGTCAAGGACAAAGACATTAAGCACTCTTTAGCCGGACTCTTTGTGGAGATACTTGTTCCTGTAGCAGCTGTAAGTGCTTTTTATTTCTCATAGGAAAACCATAACTTAAAACTAAACCCTATTTCTGCACTTGTTTTGTTCCATACACATGGAATATGATAATAGAAAAAGCAGTGTGTACTGACGAGCCATCTTTTCCCCAGACTGTTAAGAACGAAGTAAACGTTCCATGTTTAAGGAACTTTGTGGAGAGTTTGTACGACACCACTCTGGACCTCTCCTCCAGGAAGAAGCACTCTTTGGTAAATATTTTTGATCGTTTATGTTTAATTTCATAAAAGATTGGTGAAAGTCTGACAACATGCAGTCGTAAGTTTGGGTTTTGATACAGCACCTATTAATGCCTTGGTCACAACTGCTCTTAAGGGTGGTCTGCGGGAGAAAAATGAGCGAATCCGTAAGGTGGTCATTAGCCCTCGATGAGCCCATAGAGCGAACAGAATTTTTTCCCTACAGGCATGCTGCTGGCGACAGCTTGTAGCAAACACTTAAACAACACGTAAGGGTAAGTAAGTAGGTGAAATACAGGCACGTCGTACAGATTTTTCACTTTTTCAACCCCCCTGAAATTTGTAGAGCTGTTCAAGTGATAAGTGCTTGAGTGGCTGATAGAAATTAGGAAATTAGTCAGTCACAGTGTAGTTTGTGTGGACATCCTACAGTTGTCCCATGGGCACTAATGTATCACCTCCACTTAAGTATCGTGTGGCATTAGTAGTAAGGAATGAGTACACGCACCCTACTAACAGCTAGAGTGTAGGCACCATACAAAAGCATCACACGTACATCATAAGTGCGTGTAAGTTACATTAACTTACAAAGACTTCATGATACACTTACTATATGCATGACAATTTTACATTCCATGTTTATGACGTCCTTTAAGGCCCCGCATGAGTCTCAAGGGAACTGCAAGACACATCTGCGCTCCCTTTAAGATGCTCTTCTCTATGACCCTCCACGAGCCTAGACAACCCAAAACACTGCAGCAACCTTACGGTTCAACCCCCCTATGAGTGAATTTGACTAAGGATTAATCATCGATTTGTCATAGTACAGAGGCAGACTAAAGAGTCCATGCCTGTAGATCAGACAGAATAGTTTTCTAAAAATAAAGGTATTGTGAGCATGTGTTATTGAAGTATGCTCAAAATGATGACTTAGCCCATCTCAAATACTTGTTTTAATCTTTTTCTTGACATGCTTTGGTTGAAAAACAGCAAATGCCTTTTTAAAGAGTGGTTGTTGAAGTCTTACCTTGGAAGTGTAGTTCTTATGGCAGCAGCTTCTTGAGCTTGTATCCATATCTATTTCCAAGGATCCACCACTCTAGGTCCTTTGAGATGCTTAGCGTGTGATAGAACCCTCTATGTTGAATTAAACATGATAAAACTGAAAGGATGTAAATTCTGTCCCCCCTGCAAGTCTTTTTCAGAATTTCCCACAGTACTGCATTGTCGTGCTGTCATTTTTAATTATTTCCCTCAGGACTTTTAAAATCCCAAGTAGAATATAGTGATATTCGCTGTTTTTGAAGTGAAACGTGACATTTTTTCTGACCCATATTTAAATTTTGAAGCTATATCTCATGTAACTTCTGAAAGACTCGTATGCCAGCAGGCAAAGCCATTAGTCTGAGTTGCGTTTTTGAACGGTGAAGTGGTATGTGTGCTTTGTGGATGAGTTTCTTTTCTTACTGTGACTACTGAGTCCTAAAGGCTCCAGATGTCACACTGATGGGATTCACTTTTCCTTTGATAAATTCTCAAAATACTCAGATAAACTCACACATCCAAATCTTTAAGCACGTCTTTGCTTTCAATTATATTTTTCACTTTTACCAAACAAATAGTGTTAATAGTGTTGCTCGCAAAAATGCGCTGTGTCAGACACAGAAGAATGCACAGGCACAAAAGGAATGTCGGCAATGTGGCGCATTTCTGTAATTAGTATTGTTGTTCATTCTTCAGAACTTGAGGGAGAGGATAGCTACTACCTATGTCATAAGCATTTGGAGGTAAATGGGGGCCAAAAAGGTTCTTTCAAAAAGATTCACAATGACAATCAACTTGAAACTGCAGATTTTTAAAGAGAAATAGATTTGCATCAAACTTTAGCGTGAATACAGCAAGTTTTTATTACATTTTTTTCATTTAGGTTTTTTTGTTTTTGGAAAACTGGTTAAACTAAATCTGTTCAAGTTTGAATAATGAATTCCTTCATCTGATGTCTCCACTCCAGGCTCTTTACCCCCTGGTGACGTGTCTACTGTGTGTCAGTCAGAAACAGTTCTTCCTCAGTCGTTGGCACATTTTTCTCAACAACTGCCTCTCAAATCTAAAGGTCAGTTTATCTCTGTGTCTCATACAAACGGTAAAATCCACTGGAGGTTTTGCAGTGAGATCTCCGGCCTTCAGAGATGCTTGTACAGTAAATAAATAGGTTGACTTTGACAAAATGAAAGTGCTTTCATGCCATTATGTAATAAAACTCCAGGAAGTGTTTTAACTTAAAATCTTGTTGGTTGATGTGAGTTGTTAACAACACCCTGGGGTTGTTTTGCAAGTTTGCAATTTATGTCTGATGTTTTCATCTCTTTCTGGCTGAAGTTAATAAAAAACTGGTCAAAGAGCCATGAATGAAAGGTTAAAGTTGTGGTTTGTATTTGTGCTATCACAGAACAGGGACCCAAAAATGGCTCGTGTGGCTCTGGAATCGCTGTACCGCCTGCTTTGGGTCTACATGATCCGAATAAAGTGTGAAAGCAACACTGGAACGCAGAGGTAACAGTCAGACACAGTTTCATTTCTGCTACGCATAATTTTTTGGATGTAATTTCAAACTCTGAAAAGCTTTTAGGATCAACGTGTCACTGGTAACGTTATGATTGTTCCTGCTGTTCATTAATACCCTTCAAAAGGTTTAAATATAATTAAAATGTTAAATTGATTCCATCTGGGTATCTTTTTCTTTCAGTCGGCTGACATCCATCACGTCCACTCTGTTTCCCAAAGGAAGTCGTGGGGTCGTACCCAGAGACATGCCCCTTAATATTTTTGTCAAGATCATCCAGTTTATTGCTCAGGTGAACCTGTACAAGTACAAAATATTTAGAAGAAGGCACTTTTTATTTTGAAAAAAATCAAACAACCAATGTCAAGTGTTTTGCTTTTCCAAATACAGTTGTCATTTTGCAAATATTCCTTCATTTCTCTAAAAATATACACTGCAAAAACAGGCCCCTTAGAAATAAGTCCCAAATTCTGAAATTTTGTGAAATTGACTTTAAATAAGCAAAAGTTAAGTTAAGAAAAATTGTCCTCCCAAGAATTCTTATTTTAAGAAAACGTATTCTAGTCTCTAAGACATGTTTTCTTAACTAACATTATTCTACTACTGAAAAACTTTCTTGAAAAGATTGTGCTATGAAACAAGTCTTTTTAGTTTCTTACGATTCCGTTTTTGCAGTGTAAGTCACCGGTCATTTTGATTTTTTTTTTCAGGAAAGGCTGGATTTTGCAATGAAAGAAATCATATTTGACCTGCTAAGTGTTGGGAAGTCAGTCAAAGCTTTCAGTCTAAACCCCGAGGTAAAGACAACCATCTAATAAATCATTCTTTCACAGATCCATCAGAGTATCTCTAAAATGAGTGTTCCATTGATTTGTATTCAGCTAAACAACAGTATCTTCTATTTAACATTTTACGAGAGTAAAATATTTTTTCATTAAAGTGACAACCCTTAGCTCGATTCAAAAGTATTTGTACCATTAAGGCACATCTTTAAAGCACGATAATACATAAAAACTATAAAGCCTAAGTTTTTTCAATAATCTGTTACAAACCATTAAAGGTTTGCTCATTTTATCTTCCAGCGTATAAATATCGGTCTGCGTGCATTCCTGGTGATAGCAGATGCTCTGCAACAAAAAGATGGGGAACCTCCAATGCCAAATACTGGTGCCACTCTGCCCTCTGGGAATTCTTTAAAGAAGAAGAAAACATATCTCAGCAAGACGCTAACTGAAGAGGAAGCCAAACTTATAGGTCTTTGTAGACATCCAATGGAAGTTGATGAATTCTATCATTATTTCTTACTCGTCCCTCCATCTATCCTCCACAGGAATGTCCTTGTACTACTCACAAGTGCGTAAGTCTCTGGACAACATCCTTAGGCACTTAGATAAGGAAGTGGGTCGCTGCATGATGCTAACCAGTGTCCAGATGCTCAACAAAGAGCCAGAGGACATGATTACGTATGTAGCCTCAGTAAAAGTCCTCAAATTCAACATAGACTTTTAAATTTGCCTTTTATAGTTCAATAGTTTTGTGGTTTAGAAAAATGTTTATTTCCCAATTTTTTTTCCATCAGCGGTGAAAGGAAGCCTAAAATCGACCTTTTCAGAACATGCGTAGCTGCAATTCCTCGCATCCTTCCTGACAGCATGTCCAAACAGGAGCTCATTGACTTACTGTCACGGTGAGTGCTACATCAATCCTGTTTGGATCCTTGAAAGGCAAAGAAAAGCTTTGTCTTTCTGCACTTTCATTTGTTTTGTTTTTTTCTGTCTTTTGTCTGGATTTCTTAATAAGGACATTTCTATTTATTCCTCAGCCTTACAGTACATATGGACGACGAGCTCCGCCTTATTTCCCAGAATTCTCTGCAGAGCCTGCTGCTTGATTTCTCAGACTGGAGGGAAGACGTTCTGTTTGGCTATACACATTTCCTGTTACGAGAGGTATAATAGTGCAAGACATTGACTAATCACGCCACACATCTAACATCTACATCGATCATCCAACACATGAAAAATATTGTGGTAACTACAAATGTAATAAAGTCATATTAAAATAAAAATTTATAGTGCCCATATCCCACATTTCCAATGCTGAGAAGTTACAAATAGTAATAATAAAAGCCAATGCTTGTACCAAAACCCATAATACACTGCATTAAAATTTTACAGAACTTTTTGTTGGTCAGAATTGTAGAAATAAGAGAAAGTTGACCTGAATTAACAATTAGATTTAGAAATTAATATTTGCAAAAATGCACTCTGTCACCCTTTTATTTTATTTTTTAACATCTGTTAATCTCCTCCAGGTCCAAGACACCCATCAGGGCCTGCAGGATGCATCTGTGAAGCTTCTACTCCAACTGCTCACACAGTGGAGGTTAGCTCTGCAACTGCAGGGGAAAATGCGAGGTGGAGTTGAGGTTAGCACACCTAAAATGATTTCCTTACTAAAGCCCACAAGTTTCAGTTCTGCTAGTTCACGCTGTGTGATTTTCTTTTCTAACATTCTCTGTTTTTCTTGCTTATCAGGCCAGTCCCAGACTGCCAGACCGAAGCCCTCACTGGTCAGTTCTTCATGCGGTCGAGGGTCTGGCTCTGCTGCTCCTCTGCTCATGTCAGATCAGCACGAGGAAGCTCGCTGTCAGCGTGTTAAGGGAAATACGCCTCCTCTTTGCAGCACTGGGGCACGCTGAGGTACATCACTGCTGTTAAGATTTTTTTCTCTAAAGAAAGGATTTTTTTCTGTCTATAAACTTTCCTTATTAGAAAAATTGGAAAATATTGAGCGTGAGTTATGAAATGAGAAAACTGTCAAGTTAATATGACCACACTGGATAAAAGGACAGTCAACTGATTCGAACGTCTGAATTCCTCCACATTGTGTAACACGTTATAAAAATAGCTGATTCTATAAATGTCACTCCCTGCAGGATGATGACAAACCAATGATAGAGGTCATGGACCAGCTGAGCCCAGCTGTAATGGACAGTATTATTCATGTGGCTGTTTCTGATTCTGTAAGTGCTTAGAAAAAAACAATAAACCAAAATTATAAAGAAGTTGATAGATGATTTCTTTTGCTGTTGTACTATAATCCCTAAACACCCTCTCTTAACTTTCTCAGTCCACATTACCACTCAACCACCACGTTGACCTCCAATGGTTGGTGGATTGGACCGCTCGGCTGGTGAACAGTTCCTATGATGTGAAGAGTCCCAGCCACGTTTGGATTTTTGCTCAATGTGTGAAGGACCCATGGGTGCTCTGCCTACACATCTTCTTGCGACAGGAGCACCTACCCAAACACTGTCCCATCGCTCTGGGTTACGCTTGGCCTTACGTGTTCACACGACTACAGCTGCTGCTGCCACTTGTAGATCCTAAGTAAGAAAAGAAACATATGTCATACACAAACATTTAACATTCAGTCAAATTCTATACCTTTGGTGACTTTGTATTTTTTTTCCAGCAGTCCAGTCAATGCAAAGAAGACCAGCACAGCGAGTTCCAGTGACAGCTACATCTCCTTGTGGCGTAGTTACCTGATTCTCTGTCTCGGTGTGGCTAAGCCGAGCATCATGTCACCTGGCCACCTCAGGGCTTCTACACCTGAAATCACGGCCACCACACCTGACGGCAGTGTCACTTATGACAACAAGGTATGCTCTTACACTTTTAAAGAAATCAGTTTCCAGTCTTATCAAATGATAAATTTTTGTTTTTTTGTCTTTTGTAGGTGATAGGCACTCCCTCTGTGGCCTGGCTATTAAAACAGTTGGTTCCACTGATGAGAACAGAGAGTCTGGATATCACAGAATCTCTGGTGCTGGGGTTTGGATGCACAAATGCATTGGTCTTCAGGTATTTGAACTAAAATATTTACTAATTGTCTTCTATGGTAGAACATTTTAAGTAAGGGAAGGTCAAGACCCTTTAGGTTGCATGTTCTGATTTTTATCTGTTATAAAAAAGTTACTGGCTTTCATTTTGGCAAAAAAATGCACTTTGTTAATATACATTTTAATGCTGTACTGTCTCAACTCAAATGATTGCAATTGTTTTGCTGGAATGACTCTCCCTTGTCATGAAGAAAAAAAAATCCTTTGCTGATGCAGAAAAGGAAAGACATTTTTTCAAAGAACAGAGGCTTCATTGTGAGACGAAGGTATTTCATTTTGAAGGAGACATACTATTTTTATCTGAGCAACCTTTCTGAAAAGAAGCTCGTTGTTAGCAAAGAGATTAAGGTCTGCCCAGACTAAATTCATCTCACGTCACTTTGAGGATTAAAGTTTAAATGTGTGATGTTTAAGTTGCAAGAAAAAAATGCGTCTGTTAGATTATAAAGGAGACATTGTTAATTCTTTTTAAAGAAATCACATTTATTTTTTTAGGTGCTTTGTTGTGAGATAAGATGCTCACTTGTGCTATCTGATTTACAGGGAATTGGTTGAAGAACTCCATCCACTAATGAAGGAAGCACTGGAACGCAGGCCTGAGGTATCATGAGGCCTAAAATGCTTTTAATTTAAAATAATATTTACCTGCTGACATCCAATATGCTGAAATGATAAACAGCCATATATATCAACAGAAGGGGCAGTAAGAGTACTTAAAAAAAAGATGGAGCCATTTTATTCAAGTTACAAGTTTGACAATTTTTGAAAAGTAGTTTTTTGTAGTTTTCTGATATTTCCTGTCATGCTGACATTTGAGCAAAAAAATAAGTAATCTCGCCAAATGTACTCTGTACTACAAAATAAAGTTTATGCCATATGTTGACCACCTACTAAATTATTATTTTTAGCATTTAATAATCATTAATCATCATTAATCATCATTAATTAATCATTTGGCATTATTTTTACAGAAACTCTCTACCTTTTTATCCTAATCTCAATCCAATGACCCCCCTCCCTCATATTTGTTTGTGGGTAATATTTTAGTCCTGTTTTAACCACAAAATAAATGTAATTTTAAATGGTGCAGCTGTCAAGTGCTGTAAATATAATTGCTGATCCATTATTGATCCCCAATTAGTATAAAAAGCAACTCAACCAATAGTCTTAGGGAATACTCATGTAAAAGTCATGAAAGAATTTTAATCATTTTAAGAAATTGTAATAATAAAACATATTTGTAATTGCAATAGGAAAATATTTAGATATGTTGCCAGTTGTGCAAGGTGTAAAATTTTCATCAGTCCACCTAAAGGTCAAGGAAATTAACAAACCCTTGAGAGTTTTATTTTGAAAACCCACAAGCCTCAGTGTTTTAAAAACTTTAAGTTCATTAGGAGACTTCAGTATTATCAGAAGACAGCAGAAACATGGTTTACTTAAATTTGTTGTTAAGAGCTTCATTTTAGAAACATATTAGAAATATAAAGCTGTAATTTAATGAACTATAAAAACGGTTGGACAAATTATTCTAGTTTCTTTATATCCAGTTGAGACCAAACTAGTTATGCTTAAACCTATTTCAGAACCCAACTTTTGGTTTAAAAAATGCCAATTCTTTAAGCCCATATTCTTAAATTATCATAACTGTTATATAGTGGTTAGGTGGTAAGAATCTAGGCTTGCTAGGTCAACATGAACACAGTGTTTCATTGTTCAAGTAATCATTCTTCCCATGATCTAAAAGTTTTTGTAAAGCTTTAAGACAGCTGTGCAAATGTCAAAGATCTAACGCAATACGAAAAAACACCACACACTTAAATTAATTCATTCATTCATTCATTTTCCAATCCGCTTTATCCCTTTCGGGGTCACGGGGTTGCCGGAGCCTAACCCGGCTACTCATGGGCGAAGGCAGGGTACACCCCTGGACTGGTCGCCAGTCTGTCGCAGGGGCCACAATCACACACCCATGCACACTCACATTCACACCTAGGGACAATTTAGAGTGACCAATTAACATTTGAAGCATGTTTTTGGACGGTGGGAGGAAGCCGGAGTACCCGGAGAAAACCCACGCATGAGAAGAGAACATGCAAACTCCACAGAGAAAGGTCCCCCAGCCAGGGCTTGAACCGGGAACTTTCTTGCTATGAGGCAGGAGCGCTAACCACTGCGCCACCGTGCAGCCCACTTAAATTAATCCCACTTCAATCCATGCTGAACCTCTTCTTCATTGTTCTTGTGTTTATTATTGCAAAAGGGGGTTTTCACTCAGTTGCAGTTTATGTAATGGTGCTGCATTGAAGCTTTGCTTTCAAGCTTGTATTAACTTTCAAAGACACTTGGTGTGAGGAGTTTTCAGTTACGTTTTGATGCTTGAGAGTTATTGATTTCAGTTTTAGAACGTACTTGATGATTAAATATAAAGAGATGTGCAGCGACAGCTCACAATGATGCCATAAACAACCTGCTTCTTCTTTCAGAACAAGAAGCGCAGAGAGAGGAGAGATCTCCTCAGACTGCAGCTGCTGAGGATTTTTGAACTGTTGGCTAATGCTGGTGTCATCAGTGACAGGTATCGGCTAAGCATTCAAACATGTTTTATAGGTCTGGATGTTTTCCAAGCACGTTGCCTGTAAGAATGTGAACTTTCACAATATTATATAAGCCCTAATTTGCATCTGTCTGCAACATTTTTTTCAAATTTTTCACAGCACGAATGGTGCTCTCGAGCGTGACTCCCTGGCAATGGGTGCTTTGTTCCTCGAGTATGTGGATCTGACCAGGATGCTTCTGGAAGCTGAGAATGAGAAGGAGCTGGATGTACTCAAAGACATCAGAGCTCATTTCAGTGGGATGATTGCTAATCTTATTCAGTGTGTTCCTGGTAAATCACTGTGTTTATTAATTCTATAGTTTGTTCAGATTCGGGGCATATTTCTATGCCAGTTATTAAAATGACCATGCTTCCATTTTAAATCTTTACAGTCCAGAACAGGCGCTTCCTCTTCCCTCAGCAGTCTCTGAGGCACCACCTTTTCATCCTCTTCAGCCAGTGGGCTGGACCCTTCAGTGTTATGTTCACACCCCTTGACCGTTACAGTGACCGCAACCACCAAATCACTCGCTACCAGTACTGCGCTCTCAAAGTAAGCAATACACACGATCAAAAAAATGTAAAAGGAGGAATAGTAAATGCATTGAATTAAAAAATACTTTAGTGTGAAATCAGTGTTTTTCTTACAGGCCATGTCTGCAGTTCTGTGCTGTGGTCCAGTTTTTGACAATGTTGGTCTGTCTACTGATGGCTATCTGTATAAATGGTTGGACAACATTTTGGCCTGTCACGACCTGCGGGTAAGCAAACAGATCTTTTCCCCTAAAGACCCACTCTGATGAAAATTGTGTTTTTGTTCTTTTGAACATGTTCTTGTGGCATTTTCCTGCTTTTAAGAGTATATCTTTATTCAAATTGCTCTGAATCAGGATCAGATGGAAAAATACAGTTTGAAAAAGAGCATATTTGTAACGTAGAACATACACTGGGTGGGCCACAAGCTCCTGTCTGCACTCCATTCTCGTGCATCCATTTGCCGATGACTAGATCCATGTACGTCATAGTTCTCCTCATCCAAGCTGGCATTTGACTCAAAACTGTACAGCTGGATAGCTCCAATATTGCTCACCATTTTTGTTGCTCCAGCAATGTTAGCTTGGGGGTGTGAGGGTCTGTAAGCTAGCGGAGAGCATGTGAACAGAGAGCTCTCAGCAAGGGGGAGGGAGAGTGGGGGCATGCTTATTCTGAGCCAACAGTCTCACCCACAACACAGATACAAATGTTTAATGAACTCCTGCCGCTCTGCAGAAACTATGGCCTAAAAAATTACAGTTTTTTTTTTTTTGCTAAAAACAGCATGATCATAATTAAAAGGACAGTGGGAATGCTTGTAAAATTGCTCAAAAAATGATTGTAGTGGGACTTCAGCACAAAAGCTTTAACTGTTTTGTCTGATCACTACAATAAGAATATATGTTTACTTTTTAATATCTAATCTTTAACATTTCTATGCAGTCATTTTCTATTATGAAAGGCAGAACTTCTATATTATCCCACATGTTCATTTAGGTTCACCGTTTGGGCTGTGAGGTGGTCATCCTGCTTTTAGAATTGAATCCAGACCAAATTAATCTGTTCAACTGGGCTGTGGATCGCTGCTTCACTGGATCCTACCAACTGGCATCTGGCTGCTTCAAGGCAATCGCCACCGTCTGCTGTAACAGGTCAGTTATCATTTGTTAAACTCTGTATACATTTGCTTTTTTTTTTTATTTGGATTTTACTTCAGTTTTTCTTTTAACAATGTAATAACAACAATGACATATGAAATATATACAGTAACTGTCCTTCTGTCTTACAGGAATTACCCATGTGACCTGGTGACATTGCTCAATCTCATATTGTTCAAGGCGTCCGATTCCAGCAGGGAAATTTATGAAATCTCCATGCAGCTGATGCAGGTCTGGCAGGGTTCTGATATATGTTATTTATTGACTGGATAAAAGAAGGTGAAATTTCAACCTATTTGTCCGTGCCTTCAGGTTCTGGAGTCTAAACTGTCTGTGTACTCAAAGAGGATGGTGGAGCAGAAGCCTGGAAATATTTTATATGGCACACACGGCCCTCTGCCTCCTCTGTACAGTGTCAATCTATCTCAACTCTCCATCCAACTTGCCAGCATGTACCCAGAGCTCACACTGCCTCTCTTCTCGGGTAAATTATTTAAATATTTACTGTACTTTACATAGTGTGTACAATTTGTATGAAAGTCCGTTGCCATTAAGTATTTTGAATGCAAAAGTAGAACATTATTAGGAGAAAACTTCATGGCAAAAGGCAATAAACTGGATCAGAATAAGTGGGCAAAAATACATTCAAACTGTTAATCCAGATGTACGAACTCTAAGATTTTTTGAAAATTAGAACAAGTAAAAAATTGAAAAGAAGCATTTTTGATTCACGTTTAGAACTCCAACTGTCTCCCTGGAGCAGTTGTTAACTCCAGGGCACAACAAGTCTTTGAACTCCCAAAAGAATGTTTTACTTTGTCAAAGTACTGACTGTACTTCATTTATCACTATGACATGTCTCTGTTCCTGCAGAAGTGAGTCAGCGTTTCCCAACCACCCACACCAATGGCAGACAGATTATGCTGTCATACCTGCTACCCTGGCTTAGTAACATCGAGCTAGTAGACAATGGGCTCCTTCCCCCTGCATCAAGCCCCTGCACACCTGAGGAGGAAACCCGCAGCCAGGCGCAGGGAATGTGTCCCAGTCTGAGAGGTAACGGCTGGGGCTCCCTGCAGGCAACTTCGCTGGTGCTGAACAACCTTATGTTCATGACTGCTAAGGTAAGAAGTGGTTAAAGTTTAGATTTGAGAAATATATCAACAGAAATTCTCTGTTTTAATCAAAATTATTGTGTTTTTGTTATGTCATCAGTATGGAGATGAGGTTCCAGGTCCAGAGATCGAGAACGCCTGGAATGCTCTGGTGTCCAATGACAGTTGGAGCAACAACTTGCGAATCACTCTGCAGTTCCTTATAAGCCTGTGTGGAGTCAGCAGTGACACCACATTATTACCTTATGTAAGTCCAAAGTCATTAAAAAAATAATTGCACTGAAACTAGGAATGTCCTGATCTGATCAAAGAAACCCAATCCCTGACTGACATAGGATGAATTACACTGCACTTTAATTTTTTTGCTTACATTTTCAGATAAAGAAGGTGGTGATCTACATGTGTCGCAACAACACCATCCAAACCATGGAGGAGCTCCTGTTTGAGCTGCAGCAGACTGACCCAGTCAACCCAGTGGTTCTGCACTGTGACAACCCCCCTTTCTATCGCTTTGCTGCAAGCAACAAAGCCCCCACCTCCCAAACTGGTGAGCATCAATTTTTCTCTTCACATTGTGAGATTGCACAACTTTTTTAATCTCTTAAAAAATGTGTTTGCAGGCACAACATCCAGCAGTAACACAGTGGTGGCTGGTCAGGAGATGCTTCCAGACACAGATGAGAACAAACTGGCCAGGGAAAATGAAGAGCGGTTAGGATCAAAACATTTTATCTACAAAGACAGGAAGCACTAATGCAGATACAATACTAATACAGAGCATATACAGATTGAGCTGGAAGTTGTATTTGACTTGTGTTGTTGTTTCTTTATCCCAGCAGGGCCAGGGCTCACACCAGACTGGAATCTCGTTACAGCAACAGCTCTGGAGGCTCCTACGAGGATGAAAAGAGTAGGTTGTCATATTTCAAATACGAAAATCAAGTGAATTTGCTGGAAGAGTCTGAAGATTTTTGCCTTTCAATCTTAATAAGCCAGTTTGATTGGTTGGTATCAAATACATTTATATATATAAACCTTTCCTGCTGAAAAGCTGTCTGGTGAGACATTTCAGTCATTATTCTCTGACAAGCAGGGTTGTGTAAGTAAAGGACTCATTTACAGCACGAGTAATAAATCTCATGACAGGATCTCCTTGATGGTTAATAAAGATAAGTCTCTCTTGCTTCAAGGAGATCCTGTCATGAGATTTATTACTCATGACAGGATCTCCTTGAAGCAAGAGAGATCCTGTCATGAGTAATAAATCTCATGACAGGATCTCCTTGAAGCAAGAGAGACTTATCTTTATTAACCATCAAACCTTAGGGAGTTTCCCTCTGCTCATGCAAGACCCAGGAGCTCAGCACAGAGGAAATCAGGCTAAAAGCAGAGACATGTTAGGAGCAAAGGCAGATCTTAAGCTGCAGTCCTGAAACGCTCTCTATAGGCAGTTAATGGGAACAAGTGGAAGGTTCGCTGACATTAAAGAATAAATGTAGACTGATTCTGGCAGCAGGGAGCTGTGTGAGTAAAAAATGATAAAGGCAGTCAGTCCACATTCTCTTTCACCGAGTAGTGAGCCAGTAGACCAAGGGGACAAGGTGACTGGTAGTGGCAGTAGTGTGTGTGTGTGTATGTATGTATATATATATATATATATATATATATATGCAGCTTTCAAAGAAAAAAAAACATCCAGAGAGGAAATGTTTCCCTTCGTTTTTAATGTCTGAAATGTTTACATTTATAAGTTGTTAACTCAGAGGTGTTATTTTTTGTGCACAAAACACATCAACAGTCAGATGAGCAAACTTTTATGTCTGCAGTATATTCCAACAAAACAAAGATGATGATATACAGCCATAAGAAGCAAACATTGTGTTTCTCCACTTTAAATGGTCCAGATGAATACTCTATCCTGATTGGCTGCTGGGTGCTCCGGAATACGTTTCGGTCATTCATTCATTCATTTTCCAATCCGCTTTATCCCTTTCGGGGTCACGGGGTTGCCGGAGCCTAACCCGGCTACTCATGGGCGAAGGCAGGGTACACCCCTGGACTGGTCGCCAGTCTGTCGCAGGGGCCGTTTCGGTCACAATGTTGTATATGTGCAGGCTTCTTCAAAACAAACGTTTCTTTCCTGATCTGGACAAAAACAATTGGTAAGAGGGTAACTTTCTCTCTGAACTGATGCTTTATTGAACCTATCGTGACAATCAGCACATACATCGCTTTTCTTTGCCGCTGCAGTCAAGGTCTGCAGGCTCAGCGACTCATTCTGTTACCGTGACGACGGGCCGCATTACATGTCAAATAGTCTAAACCTAATCGATCTAAACCTAAAAAAAACAGAAAAAAGTACTAAAAATCGACTGAATATTTATTTCTTTTGTAAGTAACCATGTTATAAGTGGGATTGTGCCCGACGAAGTGTGCATTTAGAATTTGACGCACGCCTCGCTTTTTTTCTTTGCCATTCTTTTTAGCTGATCCATTGCCCCCGTATGCCGGTTGGCTGCTAAGCGTTCTGGAGAACAATCGTCCTCAGCCGTTACCCATGCCTGTTAATGGAGGCTGCTGGGCTCCTCTGGTCGACTATCTTCCTGAAACCATCACACCTAGAGGACCTCTACATAGGTATGCTCACTCAAACACAAATACAGTCTCCCTCATTTATCTCATGAGTTATGTTCTAAAAATAACCTGCAGAAGACTCAATCTGCAAAGTAGGAATACAGGTGTTTTAGGTTGTAAAACCCCTTACTACACACTTTATACATTTTTCTTAAACAGAAAATCACATTCTCCCACTCTTCTCTCTCATTTAGACTCTCAAAATTCAAACCTTTCAAGAAAAATAAGTCCAAAATTATAGAATGAAAAAAAGATCTGCTCGAGATTGAAAATGTAAGTGGATTTAACAAACTGAACCCACTCTGTACAAGAGACAGGAGAATGATTGACAAGGTCTCCATCCAATCAGGATCCAGAACACTGTGCACTGTTTAAAATAAAATAATGCAAAATTGCACCAAAAGAAAATCTGTGAAATTTCAAAGTGTGAACCTCATTGTAGAGAGGGAACACTGTAGTACAATTAATCTAATAGGAAATGGAAACACAAGTTTAAACACACAAAATAGGCACAAAGTCATAGGACAGCTTCTTTCAACGCATGACTGGAATAAAAGTGGACATAATCTCAGCATAATGTTGCTTTTATTTTATATTTTTTCCTTATAGGAATGGTGAAATTGATTAACTTTTCTGATTAACAACTCCAATGAAAAAAGTGCTTTTTGTGTTTTTAACATGTTCTCATGGCATTTTTCTGATGATGTAGGACAAATACCTATGAAGAAAATTAAGCTTAAAATTGCTTTGTTGACTATTTTTTTGTTCAAATTATTGTAAATCGGGGCAGACGCAAAAATTATGTCTGAAAAAGAGTTTATTTGGAACGCAGAAAATATGTTCAGTGGGACACAAGCTTCCTGCTCGACTTAAACAGAGAGCTCTCAGCAACGGGAAGGGGAAGGGGAAGGGAGCCGGGGTTGCCTTACGCCAACGGTCCAGCCCACAACTTAGAGGGAAATTCTTAATGAACTCTTGCCATTCTACTGAAACTATGTCCTAAAAAACGAAAAGGTATTCTGATTTGGGCTTAATCGGCATAATAATAATTAAAAACCACTGGGAACACTTCTAATATAATTCAAAAGATATTTGGCTGTGGCTTTAATTGTTCTCTGTAATCCCTTATTTGATTTCATGTTCTCTTTTCTTTAGCTGATGGGAATTCAAGTAACTTTGTTGGTCTAAAGTTTTAGGGTTGGGGTTAGGGTAATTGAAAGTTTAATTAATTGGAACTTTGGAATTTTGGAATATTTGTGTCAATCAATGTTTTCAAAA
>BSAI01000201.1:16213464-16554362 GCA_036245035.1 Adrianichthys oophorus | reverse complement strand
GAAAACATAATTTCTGTCTTTATGGATTTTGTGTTTTTCTTCAGGTGTAACATTGCTGTTATCTTTATGACTGAGATGGTGGTGGACCACAGCGTGAGAGAAGACTGGGCTTTGCACCTGCCCCTGCTGCTACATGCACTTTTCCTGGGTAGGTGGCCTCAGCATGGACAGAATAGAAGCGCCTAAATAATCTATATCATCTAGTTCTTAACACATCTTTACAAAACAACCATAACCAAAAGAGACAAGATCTTAGTCGTCAACCCCTCCTTTCTAAACAGCATTGTCACTCAAAAGCACAAGCCTGAAGTGGGTGGGAAACGTCTGGAATTTTGTGACAATGATGATAATATGCTTTAGTACAGTCTGTTCCCCACACCCATACCCACACCTGTGGGGACAAATGGAGTCTGTCAGCTGTGCAGATATCAACTGTGACATATTCTGCATTTTCGACATACTGGAAGTCACATACAGACTGTCCGTTACCATCTGATCTTTGTTGTTATGCTTTCATGCTTTAATGCATAAATTCCTGTGAGCTGGAGCAGCAGTGGTCCAATTCCTGACTTTCTAGTTTTGCAAAACCATTACATAAGAAGCAATAATAATTTTTTACTAGTCTTGAGTTGCCAGAGTGACAAAAGCACTACTGGAAACAGGAAATAAGCATTTGGAAGGACAGCAATAGTACTGGATTATATTTGCTTCTTCTTATATCACCTTTCCTTTCCTTTCTTCACAAATAGCGCAACGTAAATGCTGAAAAGTCAGGGCACGTATAAAAAAAAAATCACAGGATTGTATCAGGTCATTTTTGTTAATGTTTGCTGTCTTCAAAATTCTGACCCAAGTAAAAAATTCTTATTTCATTTGTCAGGTTTGGACCACTACAGACCAGAGGTCTACGAGCACAGCAAACGTCTCCTCCTCCACCTCCTCATTGCTCTCTCCTGCAACAACAACTTTCAGGTCTGAGTAGGAGGCCACTGACTTTTATGATTTCTCCACTTAAACTGTAAAAAGGCTCTGCTTGATGCTGAAAACTCGCCGTGGACTCTGTGAGCTCTCTGAAGAGCTGTTTGTGTTTGCAGGTCATTGCCTCAGTTCTAATGCTCACAAGGGAGTTCACTGACAACAAAACCCTCACAATCAAGTCCAACTATCACACAGAGTACCAGCAGTCACGTAAGGAGAGAATTTGCTGCTGTTTCAATCATGCTGTGTCACTTTCAGCTGGACAAAAAAGGATTTGTTCAGCCACCAATTCTGCAAGTTCTCCCACTTAAAAAGATGAGAGAGACCTGTAATTTTCATCACAGCTATACCTCAATTATGAAAGACAAAGTAAGAAAGAAAATACAGAAAATCACATTGTCTGATTTTTAAAGAATTTATTTGTAAATGATGGTGGAAAATAATTCTTTGGTCACCTACAAAGAAGGAAGATTTCTGGTTGTCACAGACCTGTAACTTCTTGTGTGAGAGGATCCTCTGTCCTCCACTCATTACCTGTATTAATGGCACCCGTTTGAACTTATCTATATAAAAGGCACCTGTCCACAACCTCGGTCACACTCCAAATTCCACTATGGCCAATACCAAAGAGCTAACTAAGCACACTGAAACAACACTGTTGACCTGAACCAGGCTGGAAAGACTGAATCAACTTTCTTGGTGTGAAGAAATCAACTATGGGAGCAATTATTAGGAAATGGAAGACATTCATGACCATGGATAATCTCTTTTGATCAGGGCTCTCCGCAAGATTTCACCCTGTGGGGTCAAAGTGATCACAAGAACAATGAGCAACAATCCCAGAACCACACGGAGGGACCTAGTGAATGATCTGCAGAGAGCTGGGACCAAAGTAACAAAGGCTACCATCAGTAACACACTACGCTGACGGGGACTCAAATCCTGCAGTGCCAGACATGTCCCCCTGCGAAAGCCAGTACATGTGCAGGCCCGTCTAAAGTTTGCTAGAGAGCATTTGGATGATCCAGAAGAGGATTGGGAAAATGTCTTATGATCAGATGAAACCAAAATAGAACTTTTTGGATAGAACTCTACTCGTCATGTTTGGAGGAAAAGGAATGCTGAGTTGCATCCGAAGAACACCAAACCTACTGTAAAGCATGGGGGTGGAAACATCATGCTTTGGTGCTGGTTTTCTGCAAAGGGACCAGGACGACTGATCAGTGTAATGGAAAGAATCATCAAATTTTGAGTGAAAACCTCTTTCCATCAGTCAAGGGCATTGGAGATGAAATGCGGCTGGGTCTTTAACCATGACAACTATCCCTAACACACTGCTTGGGTAACGAAGGAGTGGCTGTGTCTGTGTTGCCCAGTGACAACTCCAAAACATCACTGCTCTAGAGGAGATCTGCATTGAGGAATGAGTCAAAATATCAGCAACAGTTTGTGAAAACATTGTGAAGAAACAGTAAACACTTGACTGCTGTCATTGCCAATTAAGAGTATAAAACAAAATATTAGTTGAACTTTTGTATGTGACCAAATACTTATTTTGCACCATAATTTACAAATATTCTTTCAAAATCAGACAATGGGATTTTATGGATTTTTTTTCTCATTTTGTCTCATAGTTGAGGTATACCGATGATGAAAATTACAGGCCTCTTTCATCTTTTTAAGTTGCAGAACTTGCACAATTGGTGGCTGACTGAATATTTTTTGCCCCACTGTATAAAATAATTTCCCCCTTTATTTGACTGACAATAGTGGGAATAAAACAGTAAAAATGATGATGGTTCATATCACTAATGCTTAATTTGTTGAATCAATAGCATATTTGTTATATAATAATGCTTATTATAGATTATTTGCACTCTCTGCTCTTCCAGAAGTACCTGACTTTCTGCGAGAGTGGCAAACATCTCCTGTGGTGGACTCCGGGCTCAGTTCCACATCCAACTCTTCGTCTACAAGTCTGGGTGGTGGCAGC
Source organism: Adrianichthys oophorus (assembly GCA_036245035.1). Lineage (NCBI taxonomy): Eukaryota > Metazoa > Chordata > Actinopteri > Beloniformes > Adrianichthyidae > Adrianichthys > Adrianichthys oophorus. Next base: position 16,551,391 of record BSAI01000201.1, on the reverse strand, counting down.
ACAGCAGGCAGCGTCGGGAATTTACCTCTTGTAACTCCTGATGACCTTGAAGACCTTGACGACACACCCAGCGAGACAGACGCGAAGACCAACAAACTCATTGAGTTTCTCTCCACCAGGTAAACAAAAACCCAGAGAAGATGCTTAGCCGAACGCGATGTGCCTCAAATAACAGTGTGCGAGAGAGCGTCACCGCTGTGCGGAAGGGTTGAACATGTGTAACCTGTATGTGGTGCTACTGGTGGTGGGTTTACAGTGCTTGGAGTACTGTGTTGTCATTGCTCAGAGCTATTGGGCCTTTGTGGGCGCACGAAGACATCACTCCAAAGAACCCCAACTCCAAGAGCACAGAACAGCTTTCCAACTTCCTGCGCCACGTCATTTCTGTCTTCAAGGAGTCCAAAACTGGTGAGAAACCGCTTGTGGTTAGTTTTTGGCAGTACATTTAAGTATGGATTTTTATTTTCATTTTTTTGTTGTCTTTGCACTCACCTGTCTGTACAGATTTCCACTTGGAGCAACAGCTGAGTGATGTGGCCTTACAGACAGCTTTGTGCAGCTCCTCCCGTCACTATGCTGGCCGCTCTTTCCAGATCTTCAGAGCTCTCAAACAGCCAATTAACAACCATGCGGTCTCTGACCTGGTGTCTCGCCTTGTAGAGGTGGTAGGAGAACACGGAGACGAGGTGCAGGTGAGAGACATAACAGAAAGGCATGAGTGTGTGGGCATGAAAGGAAATGTGTTTCATTTTTCACACCTGGCTTTCAGGGCTATGTGATGGAGGTGTTGCTGACACTGGAGTCAGTTGTGGTTAATCTCGCAGAGTGTCTGAAAAACAGCGACCTAATGGCAGCTCTTACCAGGTATCTCAAAGATTTTATTCTTTTTGTTTTGTTTTTGGATGTGACTGTTGGTAACGTCAGTTTCTTTCCATTTCAAAGAACCTCCTCACCAGACTTTGTGACGAGTGACAAACTAATGAACAGAAAGAGCACTGGTATGCTGAACTTCCCCGGCCCGGGATTTGCTGGTCTGTCATCACAACGACACCAGCGCTCATATTCTGTTCCCAAGAAATTCGGCGAGTATGGCAGTCTGACAAGTGATCCACCTCGCAGTGCAACTCTTGATCGCATGCAGGCAAGAAATTAGGATATTTTTTAAAATAAATTTAGCTGATCATCGATTTGATTCACACGCTTTTTGTTCTGCAGGCTTGCAACAATCACGGTCTTGCTCGAAAAGCAAGAACCCCCGGATCCTGCACATCATCCACGAATCGCATAGATCCCAGTGTTCTGTCGGACCCTGCGCACGTCTCCCATCCATCATCAATACTGGCCACAGTCTTCTGGGTGGCGGTGTCGCTAATGGAGTCTGACTTTGAGTTTGAATATCAGATGTCACTCCGCCTTGTTCACAAACTGCTTTCAAAGGTAGACAAGATCAAGCTTAGAGATAAGATATATAAAAGACATGGTTGAGTCAAAAATGAAATGAGAGGAATTCAAACTATTCCTGAAACATTAATCTCTCCATTCTTTTTGCTGAAACAAAACAAAGACTAAGGTCACTCTTATTTTTAGTTATGAAACAGACTCTTTCTTTTTTTAAACAAAAGTTTAGAATTGCTCCAGTAATGTAAGCATGATGATGGATTTAGTGTTGGTCACATATGCCTCTGAGCCGACTGTGAAGTCAGCATTTGTGCCTTGCAGGTGCCGTTAGACAGAGCAGAGAACCGCGAGCGCCTGGAGAAGCTGCAGGCTCAGCTGGGATGGACTGGATTCTCTGGAATCCAGCAGCTTTTGTTAAAGGGCTTTACATCCCAGGTGACATCTGACCTCACCTTGCAGTTGTTCTGCCAGCTCACACCCGTCTCACGTGTACCAGTAGTTGACAGTTCACAGTCTATCGGTTGGTACTTTGAGCCGAAGAAATCACTATTTCCATATTTAGCCTTCACGACACGTTGTTAAAGCTGCAGCTGTATTTATTCTGTGTAAGAATCCAACTATTTTCCTTGTGTAGGTTTTCCTCTGAATGTGCTGTGTCTGCTGCCTCACCTGGTTCAGCACTTTGGTCATCCCACACAGTTTTGTAAGGAGAGTGCAGAGAGGATTGCTCAGGTATTTCAATGCTTTGAACCTTAATAACCTACTCCATTGTTTTTTGAATTTTTTTAAACTTTTGTCTCTGTTTGGAATGCTACTGATAGTCTGTCAGACAGAATATATTTTTAATATAAAGAAAAGAATGGATTTCACAAGTACAGGGGCTGTGTTACATATTTCATTTCTGACACATTTTTCCCTTTTTAGGTGTGTTTGGTTGAAAAGAACACAAAGCTGTCTCACCTGGCTCATGTGATGACTTTGTATAAATCGCGCTCTTATACACGGGACCCTTTTTCCTGGGTCAGTGTGGTGTGCCGTTATCTCCATGAAGCTTTTTCGGACATTACTCTCAACATGGTCACATATATGGCTGAGGTAAGTTCTTCTAAATTGCTTATATTTTTAATTTTTCTCTGTACGAAATCTATTAGGCTTTCAGTTTGACAGAAGTATTTTTTGATGCTAATTTGAAATTGGTCTTTTTCCCCTTCTGAACCCTTTTAAACCAGAGCTTCAGCTCCAGTGTTTACATTCTTTTGACTACCATAACTCTTCAACCGTTTAACGTAATTCCAACGGATTCTGAAACATCAAATAGTTAGTCGCATTAATTTTCATGTACCTAGGTGTGTGAAATTTGTTCTCGGCATTTGACCAATCCCCTGGGGGAGCAGGAAAGCTGCAGACACAGCCGCGCTCAGGAACCATTTGGTGGTTTCAACCCCCAGTCCATACCCCTTAGAGCTAAGCGTCAAGCAGAGAAGCTTTCATGCTTCTTGTAATTAAGTATTAAATATTTTTAAGCTAAATTCTACTGTTTTTTTGTCATCTTAAAAATATTGCCAGAGTCCGCCCATTCCTCTCTCTTGCCAGCACAGAGGTGCTGCTGATGCGTTTATTTTCAGTAGGTTAGATTATTGTAATGCCCTTCTCTCTGGTTTAACAGAAAAATGGTTTGCTAGCTTACAATTGTTACAGAACTCAGCAGCACAAGTTCTGATGAGGACCAGAGGGTGTGAGCCCATTACACTCATTTTTAAATGGCTGCATTGGCTCCCTGTGCTTTTCAGGATTCATTTTAAGACTCTTTTAGTAGTTTTTCAATGTTTTCTGGCCTTGGCCCTTCTTTTTTGTGTGATCCTCTTTTAAAGTATGAGCCCTCACCCTGAGCCCTAGGATCATCTGGCTCCAGGCTTTTAGTTGTTCCTAAGGTGAGGACCAAAACTTAAGGAGAGGCTTTGTTCTGACATTATGGTCCTCGCCTGTGGAACAGACTGCCGGAGAGCCTCAGGGTCGCAGAGACCGCAGGTTTTTAGTATAAGGCTCAGACCCACCTTTTTAACATGGTTTGATTCATGATCATTTATTTCTGTAGCCAAGAGCCGTCTTCATGTCAGACAAAATAGAAGTGTAAAGAACACTCAGACACAACTTGAAAACAGTTTGTTATTTACTGGATTTGTGTCTCTCTTTCAGCTGCTAGACAAGGGCCTTCCCAGCATGCAGCAGTCTCTTCTGCAGATCATCTACTGCCTGCTGAGCCACATGGACCTCACTGCTGTTCAGGTCAAACAGTTTAATGCTGACGTCATCAAAACAATTGAGAAGTTTGTCCAAGTGAGTGTGACATGGCATTTAGCATTCTTTGTATTATTGTGCTCATAGTTTGAAGTCTGTTGTCTCTTTATATACTGCTTACGATGTTGTTTTTGTATAGTCAATCCATTGGAAAGATGCCTTAAACATTTTGAAGCTGGTTGTTTCGCGCTCTGCAAGCCTAGTGCATCCAGCGTACGGCCACTCACAAGGGGATCTGTCCAACCTGGAGGTCAGCAGAGTGTGGGATGGCTCCGCCAAGGCTCTGCCAGGGAAAACACTCGATTTCACTTTTGACATCTCTGAGGTGATAAACAAGCAGCCTTTTCGAATTCTGCTGTATTTCTCATTTGGAAGTTAAAAGAGGAGGATTTACTACGAATAACTGGCTTCCCATCTGTGGTTCTCACAGACTCCAGTGATAGGCCGTCGGTTTGATGAGCTCCAGGGTTCAGGTGGCAGAGATGCTAAGGCCAGAGCCATGGCTGTCACACGCAGCACCTCCTCAACCTCCTCGGGGTCAAACTCAAACACCATTCTGGTGCGTGTCAGCTGGAGGCGCCCGCAGTCATCACAGGTAATGAATGTCAAGCTAGAACATTATGTTTTGGTCAAACTCTCACAACCTTTTGTGTGAACGCCACTATAGATGAGTAGTTTTCTATCATATCGGTTAAATAAATAATACAATTGTAGTTTTAAACATTGTAAGTAATGAGTGCAAATATGCTCTGCTATAGTGCAGCTAATGGATATGTTTCCCTACGTGCTTTATTTTTTTAATGTCAGAACCAAAAGTAATTGTTAACTCTGTTCATACAGAATTTGAAATAAGAGGATTTAAACTCTAATCTCAAGTTTTGAAAAGAAAATTAAAACTATTGTTTGTCAAAATTTTAACTGAAATTCTTTAAGCTAAAAATTTATTTTTCTTATTATTTTTTTTTTATCAAACATTGTATTGTTAATATTTTAGCTTTTATCTCAAATGTATTTTCATTCTCTGAGTCACACAAAACAAAGATTTAAAAAAATCTGTTTTTAAAGTGGTCCTGTTGTTTTTGCAACTATGCATTGACCGTTAGGCTAGCTTTAATATTTAAAGCATAGTGAATTTATGTAACAGTAAAACAGTCAAATTTGAAGTCTGACCCACCGTATAATACTGTTTGATGCTTATGTTTGTTTTTCTTCTTCCTCCCTCACTCAGAAAAGAACCAGAGAGAAGCTGGTGACCGTGTTATCTCTTTGTGGACAAGAAGTGGGACTCACCAAGAATCCATCGGTACTAAAATAACTCTTCATTTGGAGGCACATCTCTCTTCGTTATTCATCTGTACCACTGCTTTTTCTTTTCAGGTGATCTTCTCATCATGTGGTGACTTGGACATGATGGAGGTGCGAGAAAGCGGGGTGTCGTCTGAGGAGGGTGGCACCAGAGAGGACACTCTGGACGACACCGCAAGCGAGCAGCAGTTTCGGGTTTTCCGAGACTTCGACTTTCTGGATGTGGAGCTGGAAGACGGAGAGGTGAGGTTCACACCGCTCCGCGTTTAACCTACAGTTTGTCGAGTCCTGCCCTTGTTACTTGTAGTGTTTTACATTAACATCAGTGGATTTTTAAATGTATTTATCAGTCCCTCCCCGTCTCTGTGTCTATATAACTCTATGTCTTTCTCTCTCCCTCCCGCTTCCCAGGAGCTTCAGGTAAGGCGTCCCACACTGAGCACTTAACATTAGCTTTTATCAACGCTGTGGTGTTGCTGGCTTCTTTTCATTTATTTATTTTTAAGAAAAATGACTGCTTCATTTTCCTCTCACGGCTTGGGTGCACAGTTTCATTTCTGGCATTCTTTTTCTTAAGCATTGTTGGGATAAATTGTCATAAGGATTGTTTCCCAGCATTTTTTTCATGCCCTGAAAAACATTCATTTTGCATCTTGTGCTTGTAATTCCAGCAGCTGTTCATGACGTTTAAACATGAGAATGTTTTCTGCAGCAGAGGAGTTTCCTGCTGCCGTTACCTCTGCTCTTGTCGTCCAATGTACCGTTGTTTGTGTTTCATCTAGGGTGAGACTGTTGATAACTTTAACTGGGGCGTGCGTCGGCGATCTCTGGACAGCACCGAACTGGGAGATCTGTTGGGCGAAAGTCAGCACTCGGGCAGCACTCCCAGTTTGGGCCATGAGGACCCACATGATTCAGACGAGTCCTCAGAGGAAGAAGAGTCTTCAACGAGTCAGAGCCTCTCCCATTCTCAGCTCGTACGTAGCTTTTCATGTTTAGTGTTGTCAGAGTAATATCACCATCCACTCATGTTTGAAAAAACATATCTTTTTGTCTTTTTTAGACGAATCCTTCCCCTTCAGAAGAAACGAACCCCACTGATTCTCTGTCTACATCCTATGACTTATCTGTGGACCCCCAGTGTTTCAGTGCCACCACCCCAGGGCAGGGAATGCCCCGTGATAATCATAGCAGCATGCAAGTGAGGACTAACGAACATAGCAGTGGATCCATTTGCAGTATTTTTTTGGCTTGATTACTTTAGTGAAGAAAATTGTTTCTACAGCTGAAGGTGTGTGGTGAGGACGAAGACACTCAGGCTCAGGATGATGATCTCTCAATAAGGTCCAACGAGCTGCCTCAAGGCTCGGACTGTGGCGAGAGCTTCACTCTAGAGATGCCTGGACAACCACTGGATGCGCCACTAAATCTGAATCGCAGGCTCAACCCAAACTTTGGTCAGCCTCCCCTAGACTTCCTCGACCCAAACTACCTCCCAAGGTAAAAAGAAAACAAAATGTAGGCATGAATGAAGTCTTACGTAAATCTGTTTAATATGAGGTTTTCGGCTGATCCACTGAATGGTTAAAAGATTATCTTTTTTCCAATCAGTTTACGGGATGATATAGATGATTTGGAAGACCTTGGGTTTCCTCCTCCACCCTCCCCATTTTTCTCCGCCATCTTGGCAGCGTTCCAACCCGCTGTGTATGAGGATGCTGAGGAGACTTGGCGTTGTCATGTCAACCAGCTTATTACTGACTCAGATGGTTCTTGTGCCGTCTACACCTTCCAAGTCTTCTCATCTCTCTTTCAGGTAAGTAATAGAAGTTGATTTAAACAATCCCAGATGTTTAAGATGTTTGGAGATGCGATACATCGCCATTGCATTGTGGGGGAGTCTGTCTCACGACCATCAGATAGTTTACATTGTCTCCGTTACGTTTCCAGTTCATCTCCCCCTTTCCCTGGCTCCCAGAGGAGTGGTTTGTCCTGCCATCCTCGTGTCAAGTAGTTCGTCCCGCTCTCTTCGCTCATCCAAAACTTTGTCAATCAGGCAACATGCCCTCTCCTTCCTCACTGAGTCCTTGTGAAATACATGTTTTATGTCATAAATGATGTCATGTTTTTGTTCTGTCAAAATGTAACTTTTGTCGTCAATGGCAAAAATGTTCACCGGTGTTATCTGCAGTGTTAATGCGCGTCACATGGGCATGTCACCTCAAGTACTAAATAGAATTTGATAACGTTTTATTTTGAAAGTGCAACTAAAGTTTTTATTTTGAAACCCAGACCTGTTTCTTGTTTCTCAGGCTTTTTGCCGCAACATTGACGCGTAAACAGACTGGGAATAGAACTGCACAAAGCTTGGGTTGTGTTGCAGAGGGACGGATATGAGACGCAGACATGACGAAAGCCATGTAAACATTCTAATCGACACGATCGAACAAGCGTCTTATTTTTTGTGTCAACGCAACGCAAAGGAGATGCTCCAGATGCAGAGCAGTGTAAATCAGTGTTTAGGGTGACAGACTGATGGGTTGTCTCTTTAAACAGTTCAACACAGTGCCCATTCTTTTTTTTAACAGAACATTCAGGGTAAATTCTGCACTCTGACTACTGATGTTGCCACCTACCTTGGTGAGGGATTAAGGGGCATTGGATCAAGATTTCTTAAATCCTCACAAATGTTGACTTCCTGCTCAGACTGTCCTACAATCTTTATTGACGCTGAGACGGTGAGTGTAGACTTTGATCATGTTTCCGATCAGTTCATGCAAGCCTTGAAATAAACATAAACTCCGCTGTTGCTGGTCTTTTTAGATCATGTCCTATGGACTCCTGGAGAAAATGAAGTTCAGTGCACTGGAGCTGCAGGAGTACCTTGATACCTACAACAGTAGGGAGGAGGCTGCTGTATCGGTAACTTAACCTTCTAATATTAAAACTGTTTTCGTTTTATTTTGAAACTTCGTGACTAAAAATCTTTCTTGTGTATCATTCTGTCCTTCAGTGGTTGAAGAACTGTAAAGATACATTTCCCAGGTGTCCTGGCGACAGTGTGGTTACCTGCCAACCTGGAGATTCAGAGGAAAAAGTATGGAAGGCTACATTTCTTCCAAAAAAATATCATTCAAAAGTTTTTATTGTTCAGGATTTCAGACCCAATAAGCAACCTTTTGCTCTGCTGTTGTTTCCATGTAAATGTCATTATAAAAGAGCGTCTCTTTTTGCTTGTTGCTTCTTTCTACAAGCATCTGCTGCTCTGTCATTGAAAAAAGTGCACTCTGCATGTGTTTGACTAAAGCTTTCTTTTCCTCTCTGACACCCTAAAATGCTTTCTCACGGTTTAGCAAATGGAATCTCTTGCAGTAAGTTTTCACGTCACCATTTCAGATGCTTTAAAGAGAAAACTGATTCCTGCAATGTTTGCCCAAGCCTCAGTTAGCTACCTGCTTCTTTGCAGGGATTTTTAAAAAATATTTAATATGAATATTTTCTCTTCCTGACTCATTCAGCAACTGGAACTTTGTCAGAGGCTTTACAAGCTGCACTTCCAGCTTTTGCTCCTATTCCAGTCCTACTGCTCTCTCATTTGTCAAGTTCACGCCATCAGCTCAGTCCCTGAGGTGAGTCTGATTTTTACAACATAACTCTAAACCTCGTTTCTCAAACCCACAGCAAGTTCTGTGTTCCAAAATGATTTTTTTGAAGATTCCTTTTCCATCTTTTAGGTTTTATTTTCACTCACATCTGTTTGTCTTCCAGCTACTGAACATGTCCCGAGAACTCAACGATCTGAGGATCAGCCTGCAGGCTGCAGAGGCAGCAGTGGCCAGCGACTTGGAGCACAAACACACAGCTCACACCCACAAACATGCCAGCCAGGTGGCGGCCATGGTGGTACCCAGCTTTCCCAGTATGGAGGCAGCAGTGCAGGCCATTCTGGAGTGTCTGAGGAACCACGAGTTCACCAAAGCTGTGCGCTACATCCAGGAGTGCCGGTGAGTCCGAACACTTCAGAAATGTAAATACCACATTTGACAATAAATTGAACACACATTACTTTTTTTGGTTTTAAAGTCTCACTCCAATCATCTGTGGATCTATTGTTAAAGCGTTCCCAGTGGTCTTTTGATTCTGATTGTGCCATTTTTAGCCTAAATCAAACAACCTTTGTCATTTTCTAGAACATAATTTCTGCAGAGTGGCTGTAGTTCATTAGAAATTCACCTCTTAGTTGTGGGGGGACTGCTGGCGAGGAGTAAGCTCACCCCCACTTCCCGTCCCCCTTCTTTTTACAAGCTCTCCCGCCAGCTTACAGCTCCTCGCTACTCCAACCTAACATTACCACTATAACAAAAATGGCGAGCAATATTGAAGCTATCCAGCCATAATTTTAATTGGAGTGGTGTTTAACAAAATCATCTACCTTTTTACTTAATTTACTTAAACATCACACCTAACGAAAATACAATGTTTTTCAGGATCCAATGGCCCAACGGGCTGTTTGGCAGCAGCTCAGAGAGCGAGGTCCAGACTCTACTCAATGTCTACTTCCGCCACCAGACTCTGGGCCAGACGGGCACTATTGCTCTGGTTGGCTCCAGACAGGACCTCAGCCTGATCTGCTCCAAGCTGCTAGAGCTCAATGGGGAGATTCGCGACATGATCCGCCGTGCCCAGGGCTATCGCGTCGTCACAACTTACCTCCCCGACTCCAGCGCCTCCGGGACCAGTCTCTGACAGGACCTCAGGAGCTCCCCACCTCTACCGCCCCTGTACCTGCAGCCACAGACGCTTCCCAAACCCTCCCCAAACCTGCAAACTCTGCCTACTGTTACGCAGCTGGCGCGGCATCCACATACCTGGCCTTTTCCTCCTCCTCCTCCTGTGCATCTGCTGCCCCAATTTCACATCTCCAGCCTGATGTCTGTATTCCGGCCCATCCAACACTAGAATCAAATTCAGATCAAAATCTACCCCTGCTCTCCTCTCTGTCATCCTCTGCTTCGCTTGATTATCGTTCAAACTCACCCTGCATAGCAGATGGTTCACTGCCGCTTACGGTGCAACCCAGGAGGAGCTATCAAAGTGAAAGCTCTAGCCTTTATTATCCTTTCAGAGGATTTTCATCTCACGCTTCTCTATCACAGCTACATCACAGCAAGCACATGATATCCTCTCTTTCATCTACCATGATCCCAATCGTTGAGCCAGATCACTCTCCATCACTTCTTCCTTCCCGTGGATCACATCTTCCCCATTTTCCCCGTTCTCCCTACAAAACTTCTAGCGCCTTGTCAGTTGCACACCTCTCTCCTCCCACTCCCCTCCCTCTCTGCCCCAGTGGACCAGAGGAAGCCACAGCATGGGGCTGCTGCTGCTCCCTCGGTGAGGGCGCGACGCCGCTAACCCGCTACCTGGGAAAAGTGGGGCAAGCCACCATGCCTTTCATAAAAGTTGGGGAGCTCCTGAAATCTGAACCGTCTGACGTCCAAACTTGAAACTGCAACAAAGAACCTGAAGGCTTAAAAGTCTAAATCCAAATCAACTAAAACGACTGTGACATATCTACTGATTACACATATCATGATGAAGCTCTGAACCTGTCTGGATGTCAGAGGTTGCTGCCTGCTGACAAAGACGATCTGATTTTATCCGAGCACTAGCTTGTTTTTTCCGAAGCTGCGTGCTGTTTGACGGACATTCTTCCTGCAACCTACTTCTTCTGCACCCGAGGACCTGTGGAGACTTAACTTGGAAGCAAACCTTGCTTCCCAGAGGGATTTAAGATGTGACAAACAGTTTCTGCCTCTTGAAGGATGTCAGAGCACGCGGGTAAACCACATGTGAAACTGCATCCTCCCTGGAAGGGTTTTCTCTTTTGCACTAAATCGGGTTTTTTTTTTTTTAATTTTTATGTAACTGAAGGGGGAGTGTTACTGCGAGAGAAAAAAGCTGTCACTTTTACTTTGAAGGAAAAGCTCAAGTGACTTCTCTCTTATTGCGTCTACTGTTCCGACACCTCCTTTGGAGGAAACTGTGCAATGCATGACTCAGTTGAATGCTTTCCACTGTACGCTGGCATCACCTTTGCTCTCCAGATATCTCCTACCAGACCGACTGAAAAAGCAGACATGAACTTTTCAACCTTAAACTGCTCTAATTCTAAGTATATTCTATGTCAGTGAACCAACTTCTCCTCCGACTACTCTTAAGAACACTAGTGGACTACTGATACCATTGTCTGTGTGTCATGCAGTCCTTTGTGGCTAGTTGTAGAGTCAACGTGCGCACACATTTCTCACCGTAAAACACCAGTTGACTTTGCGCTCACACGGCAAGCTGATGGTGCACGTAAATGTTTGATCTTTTTACTGTTAATAGTTCTGTTCACACAACCATAGTAGCACATATGTTTGTGTGTGATTTTGTAGCTGCACATGATGGAAACGCTGACATTCAGCGCTCATTGTCAATGCTTTAGAAAGAAAAAGCCAGAGAAACATACAATACAGAATAATGTCGTCAACCCTTTTGTGACGATCCTTGTCTCTTAGAACAGTTTGCTGTAAAAATGTCTTTATCTGATTAGTTCTACATCACTTTTTATATTCGGTAGATGTTTTTTACCAAACTGCCATGCATGCATCTTCAAATGTTTGAGCCATAAGTTTGATCTCAAGATGTTTGTACGAGTTCCCAAAGGGAGCTTCAAACTCGTGGGTGGTTTTTTTTCCATCATGTACAAGTCTGCATGCCAAACAAAAAGTTGCACTTTTTTTTTTTTTTAAAGCTTTTTAGATGAATAACTGCTTGCCACTCTGTAAATACTTTTACTGCCTTTGTGAAGTTGTTTTTAGTTGAAGTTCTGTACAAATTGGTGTCAAAGTAAAGACATACCAAAAATAGTTTGTGGATCCCTAAACTAAAATGTTCAATAGACATGTTAAAAGCAATGGCCTTTAGGACTGGTACAGATTATAATCTGAATAATAGAAATTCAAAATGTAGTGAGCACAAGTGAGCATATTTTGCTTTCAGGCAGAAACTAACACTAGAGGGCAAAAGAATTCAAACACTCATTGTAAACCAATGAAAGAGATGGTCAAAAGATCAGGGTGATGTCACTCAAAACACCTTACCTCTGATTCCAAAGTGAAGTAAATTCAGGCGCCATTTTCCTGCAGAACAGACTTCGCCATTTTGAAACCAGATATGTTGGCAAGCGCCAATTGTCAAATGTTGACCCAGACCAACCACTCTCTAATCAGGAGTGAGCTCAGGAGAATCTGTCAAACCTTTTGAACGTTGAGGCGAGCAGGCACATGCCTTCATTGAGCCATCTGGCCAGTTTATATTGATGTAATTACAATTTAAAAAAAAAAAAAAAATTTGTCATTGTATTGACAAGTTGCATTTGCCAACACTCCCAAAACTTATAAAACACCACTGAATGTTAGGCAAAACTTAAATTCTGGGATACATGAGTTTAATATAAATTTCCCCTTTAACATTTAGCCCACTGAAATTCAGTTGCACCTCCAGAATTTAAAAACACCCAACCCCGTTGTTATTCATCTACACTGAAGGAGAAACCAGTCAAGATGGCAACATTTCCCAGTAATGCAGATTAAAATGGTAAGTCAGGTTGAAGTGCAAAATATAATTTGTATACTTTATTTTTTTTTACAAAATGTGTCAGTGAACTTTGTCAAAAGGAGGCTCCACATTTTCAAGGATCCCCTCAAACCAGAGCTAGCATGACGGCCTAGTTGGCCATTTATTATTTACAGTTGAGGAGCTGATATTTGTAAAAGACTTTTGACACATCTATTCAATTTCCAGACATGGACTTCAGGCCCTGACTGCTGATGCAATCTGACGTGCAGCTGAGCAGCTTAGATGATGTACTTGAAACTGTAAATGGCGTCACAGGACAGCCTCATCCCCTTACAGCGACAGCACAGGTCCTGGCGGTGAGGTCTCTTCATGTTTATGTGCCTCTGCTTCTTCTCACAGACGCAGCAAGTCTGAGAGCAACCCTATAGAAAAATTAGATTAAATGAAGCCACATGAAAACCTGCAGATATTTAGAAAGTGACAAATTCTGTACCTTGCATATTATGGATTCCACTCTGTATGGGTTGAAGCCCTGCTGACACTTCCGGCAGAGCTGCTTATAGTATACCTAAACATTTCAAAAACAGGGTTTTTTTAAATTATTATTTTAGAAGCTGAAAAGCTTGTAATTGTTGCATCTGCTGACTGGGATGAATCACTGACCTTACTAGTTCCAGAAATGCACCATACATAAGCACTCTCCCACCGGATGTTGCACTTTTTACAATGGAAAAAGCCATACCTCTGCTCCAGGAACTACAGTTTTTGGTATTTGTAAAGAGAAAAGATACAGTTGACTTATGAACATAGCATTTTTTAATTATACAGATTTTTTAATAGATTTTAGTTTACATCAAATTATAATCTACATCTGTGACAACTGGATATTGTGGGAAATCTGTTTTCAAATCATGCAGTTATTTGAATCCAAGGAAATCTTAAGGAGTGCCAATGGTTTAGCACTCCATACCTGGAAGTTGGAGCCCTTTAAGGGTCTGTAGGAGGAGGAAGTGCTGAAGTCGTTCCCTGGGTCCTGGCCACTGTAATCCGCGTTACACTTGGCCGGTGGCGGCGCTTCAGCTTCCCTTTCACAGCTGTCCCGGAGCTTTTTCAGGAAGACCCTGCGGTCAAACAGCGGCGAATAGATGGACACGGGTTTGAGGAAGCGGAGGCCGCTCACCGGCGGCGTGTGGGCGTCCTCCTTCTCCTCCCGGGCGTCCGGGCTCTGGGGAGCCCGCTGCTCATCCTCCTTATCCTCCTGCTGCTCCTCATCCAGAAGCGTTTTCGGCCCCAGCGAGCACTGGACGATCTTCTCCACTCTGGCGTTCACCTGAACGCCGCACTCCCGGGTGTTTGCACTCTTCTGGGGAGGTGACGGGGGGCTGACCTGTGACAGGATGGTCTTGCAGAGCTCCAGGTAGTTGAGGCCCTGCGGGATCATGAGGCGGCCATCCCGCTTCCCCCAGCCGCCGCCCTGAGCCGGGTTACCGTACACGCTGCGGGCTGGAAACGTGGACAGGAACCCCTCCATCCTGGAGCCATCAGTTCACGGCTCTATAGGGACACATTTATGCCTTTGGTTTATTATAACACTGATTACTTAATTGAGATCAGCAGGTGTGGACCGACAGACATTTCTGAAGAAGGAAAAAAAACAAAAACACGTTGAGCACAAAAATTGCATTAGTAAATAAAATCTATCAAATGAACATCTTATGCAAACAAGATACGCATTTGTGTGCACATTATAGCATTTTTTGCGCACAAATGAGTATCTTGCGTGCACAAGATAGCATTTGGGGCTCACAAGTTAAAGATAGTATTTTGAGTGCACTAGTTATCAGTTTGTGCGCACAATATGCTCATTTGTGTGCACAAACTTCAATCATGTGCACAAAAAATACTTGATTTGTGTGCACAAGTTATTATTTTGTGTGTACAAAATGCTATCTAGTGCACACAAAATACTTTTTTTAAATTTTTTAATGTCATGTCCAGGGCTCTGTAAAAATATACAATTTAGCCAAAACAAAACAAATTTTGAGTGTTTGCAGCTGTCACATGCAACTACTTACAATTTCTTGAATAACCTCAGAAAAGAAATTGTTCTCCTAAAGTAGTTTTACTGCAATATTTCTTTTTACTTAAGCAATTACTTTTACTTCCGCAAATACAATCTACTGGAAGACGTTTTTTGTTGTCAGTAATGCAACACTTAAAAAAAATAGTGAGAAAATTGTCTTTAAACCAAATCAGGAGTCTGCAGCCTTCATACATCTCCTTTATCCTTCCATTGTGGCTCTTTTAGCTTCAAATAAACAATTGTAGTTTGGGTTGTGTTTTGTCTTCTATGTTTAGATTTAGAACAGGTCAAATAACTGAGCAAAATGATGGTAACGTTTTTAATCTACAGTGAGAGTGGTTTATTATTAGAATTTTTTTAAAAATATGTTCTTAATAAATAATCTTATTTTTTTAACACAGGGAGGATTTTATTTTGAAAGAAACTTGTATGTGCTACTGTCAAAAGTAGAAGTTAAACCTGCTATATATATATATATATATATATATATATATATACACATAAGCTATATATACATAAGCTATATACACATAAGCTAGATGTTATAAATAAATGGCTTAATGCCACAACATAAATAGTGTATTTCAAAAAAGAGAGAGATCCGCTTCTTGGTCGAAAAGAAACTGGAACAAATAATTATATTAGTGTTAAGGTTGCAGACCCCTGAACTAGATTTTCAGTTCAGTGTATTCACATTTTTATTAAATTAAACAAAGAGTTTTTAATTAATACTTTTAAGTTATTAACACAGATCAAATGTTATGTCAATGCTTCTTTTTGACCTGTTACTTTTTGACTTGTACTTAAAAAATGTAATTGGATAATCCCATTTTACCTCTATTTAAGTATATTATTTTAAGTTATCTGAGTATGGTAGGCTGCACGGTGGTGCAGTGGTTAGCGCTCTTGCCTAACCACTTCTTGCAAGAAGGTTCCCGGTTCAAGTCCTGGCTTGTCACCAATGGGGGACCTTTCTGTGTGGAGTTTGCATGTTCTCCCTGTGCATGCGTGGGTTTCCGGGGACTCCGGCTTCCTCCCACCCTCCAAAAACATGCTTCATTGGTTACTCTAAAATTGTCCCTATAGGTGTGGATGTGAGTGTGTATGGGTGTTTGATTGTGGCCCCTGCAACAGGCTGGCGACCAGTCCAGGGGTGTACCCTGCCTTCGCCCATGAGTGGCCGGGTTTGGCTCCGGCAACCCCGTGACCCCGAAAGGGATAAAACGGTTTGGAAGATGAATGAATGGATGTTATCTGAGTATATTTTTGGATGGCCAGCACAGTACTGCAAAGTATTTTTCATTGAAAGAGCTTTTGAAGGTTTATTTGATGCTAGAGCTCCCCCTACAGTTCCTGCTGGATCAAATATGCAGAAAAAGACAAGTTACTTTATATTATCTGCGTTTACATGGACACAAGTAATCAGATTAAAAGCCTGATCAGAATAAAAATGCTTCATGTAAACACACCATTTGGAATATTATGGCCTGATCAGACTTATATGAATCAAAAACAGGCATTTCACTACTTTCCATGAATGGAGGTTGTGTGGTGAGACCGGTACTTGCAAATGTCCAGTTTCTGGGAGCCTATAGGCTATAGAAGAATCTCTCCTGAAGGGGAAACACCACTGAAAGTGCCCAGAAGAGACTGCATTTCTCTGGAATAATAACATAAACTACTGACGGTGTTCCATGGGTACTCAATAGAAAGCATCCTGACATCCTGCATGTGTGACAAAGAAAATATCCCACCACAGAGACATCAACTCAACACAGAAGATCATCAGGTGCCCTGCTGTGTGAATAAGGGCCCCTGCGACAGACTGGCGACCGGTCCAGGGGTGTACCCTGCCTTCGCCCATGAGTAGCCGGGTTAGGCTCCGGCAACCCCGTGACCCCAAAAGGGATGAAGTGGATTGGAAAATGAATGAATGAATGAATGAATGTGTGAATAAGGCACACAGTGTTAAAAAGGGCACAACACAACCAGAACCTTCTGTTTGAACTCCTACAGCGACAAAGGGATTATGGATTGTCAGGTCAGAGAAAACAAGGCTGATAAACAGCTGACAATACCAAGTTTACTTGTGTAACGTGTATTGAATGACACTCTAACCAAAAGCGTGTCCGCATTTATGTTGTAAGGAAAAATATTCTGTTCACCCCTTCATAATAAATTCCCTGTAGTAGATTTTACCTAAGAAAAAAAAAAGACAAAAACATTTAAATATGAATTTAAAAAATGTATTTAGTTAATGTGAAACCATTAATTCATCATGTAGACAAATAAATCTGTTTAAATTAAGCAAGTACGTCTACAGACTAAAACGTCAGTATTGCCAAAGTAATAATACAGTTATAATGAAACCGGATGAAGTAAAGAACAAGTTCAAGTAAAATTAATACAGATAAGACTAAAGACTTATGAAAAGACAGAAAAGCCCCCCTGAACATACTATACAAACATAGTTAAAGAAAAAACAACGGATGGATGAAAGGGTCATTAAATGCACACAACTTGAATGAATCTGAACAACTTTAGACTAAAGAAACTGCTCAATAAAAGACTGCTAAGGCCTTGATGTTAAAGACAAACATCCACTGGATAGAAAAAGTCTGTACTTTTCAAATAAAAGCATGATAGAAGCTGAATTTTGATAACAGAAGAAGATCCTAATAAAAAGCTCGACGTCAATGCGTTTTGTTACGTTCAAGTGTTGTCGGAATAGTGGGTGTTTTTACGCTTTCAGTGTTTATCTACAACATTAAAATATAACAAATAAAATTAAGTTACAAATAAGTAGTATAATAGATCTCAGAATGTGCTAAGCCTTAAAAAGATTTTCATAATTACATCAGAAACCATAACCACACTCAACAAATCACAAAACAAGAAAGTTCTCGCTTCCGTATTTTATTCAAACGCAAATTTCAACAGCGGAGGCTGCTAAAGCATGCTATTTTATGTTTTTAGTGACTGTTAAATAGTTATTTGAAATTTCGTAATTTATTTTTGAAAAATACGTCATCATTTCTATTATTTCCGACGAATACTTGAACATCCCATATGAAAGACCCAACTGTGTCCAAAAGACATATCTGTTCTGACCTATAGGTGGCACTACGCAATCGCTGATAGTTTGTACCCATGGGTTCCGAATCTATGCATATTGGCGCCATTTTGGAGCTAGGAGGGGGAAGAGAGCTGCAGAGGAGGACACAATTAATCACAATTCATCGTAAGAGGTATGAAAATGCACTTATGGGAAGACCCGTTTCATTTTAAACTAGCAGCGTTTGCATGCCCGCTTGCGGGAAAAAAAATCAGTTTGATCCGGGATGTGCCCGTGAAGCGGTCAGCTTTCTAGCGCTACAATGTGGAGTGCAGCCCGCCTCGTTCGCCTGTGTTCTCGGTAGTCCTATCCGATTCACGGCGCTGGGTTGACTTGCTTCTTGGGCGCAAAAATGGTTAGCCCGTCAAATACTAGCATTTAGCATGGTACAGTAAAAGCAAACAGCAGATGAGCTGGGTTGTAGTAAAAACGGTCGAGATACCAGTTACATATAAAGGTAGCTAGCCGGAGTGTTTTGTTCCATCAGCATTACTATCTGTCCGCCCTCTGTCACTGAGATTGCTGCTGCTGCTAACGTTAGCTTGCACGCGCTAGTCAATGTAGGTGTTAGCATGTGTGCGAGCCAGCAAACGGCAGCTAACACGGTTAGCTTCAGTCAACATAGCCAGACTCTCAATGTCTGCCTATATTTAATGGTCTCTGGCCCCTTAATGATGCTACTAAAAGCCGTATTACTAGTTACAAACTATGGGTTATTTATCACTTTTCCCGCTAACTTTAAACATATTCCTGGAAGGCATCTCAAATGCACATCAAACTACAGTGATTTTCGCTTTTATTCATTTTCATGAGATAACCTAGAAAATAAAGCTCCTATAAAATACTTTATCTGTAATATTATGCATTCGGATCATTAAAAGGAAACTTTTATAAATAATTTGTATTCGCCTTTTATTTTTGCGAACATTATTTAGTTAAAAGAGTTAAAAGGGGTACCTTTCAATCAAAGGCTTTGATTGAAAATCTTCCCCGTTCAAGAGAGCAGCAGCATGGAAACAGGAGTTCAGTTATAATTCTCGACATGTTTTTACTGACAGTCACCTCCAGAGCGCTACGGCGTGTTTTTGTTGACAACCATCAAGCTGACTTGAGTGAGGGAATCGTTTTTTAGCGTGGTCGTTAACAGTGTAGCCATGACACAAAGCTTTTACTTTGACACTTAAAAATGTTCCGTTATCAAAACACTAACATGTCAAGTACTTTTGACGTGATTTTTGTTTTCTTTTTTTCTTATGAATGACTTGATTTTCAAATTGGATAGAATTAAATCACTATTTGTGCATTCTTTGTTTCATTCTTAACTTGAACATGTCACTTAAAGAAACCAAATTACCTTCCAAAAAAAAATTTTTTTTTAAAGAATTGCTTCAAAAATACAACAATGGACCATGGAGCTTAACTCCAGGTACAAGTCAGAAACTCAGGAAAAAGACACAGTATCACCACTCTCATGGTCATTCTATACAAAAACCATGATACAAACAACAATAATCATAAAAGCTATATTGCTGAAATATAATTGATGTTAATTAGGGAGAGTTATATATTCTTGAACCATAGCCATGTTGTCTATGTACGTAACAGGTTTTAGAGTAGCTGGTGTTTAAGATGTTTAGTGAAGGATATAATGATTCCTACCTACACTTTAAAAATCTTTCTTAGGGGATCAGTCAGGGGAAAAAAATGATTTGATTTTGGTTTGGCAGTTTTATAAAACTACAGAGAGATGGGCAGAACTTTGGCAGCGACTGTCAGAAGACTGTTAATACTGCGGCATCCAAATAATAGATTTATGCCTTTTTTTTGTAAATCATCCACTGGGCTTTTTCTTCTTTTTAACTACTTTAGTGCATTTCTTCAATTCCCAATTTTTTTAGGTCATTAATATTATGTCACAGGTTTGTATTTTTTATTTCACATAATTGATGGACTCTGTTCATTGCACTTTTTTATATTAAAAGCTTGTCAGTAACAGACTTTATTTAGAAGTTATTTTGTTTTGCTGTTGCTGTAGTTTTAAAGGTTAATTATTTGAGGCGTACAGCAGAAGCTAACATTTTTAAAGTAATGACCTCTTGTGGGAGGGATTCTTTTGATTTCCTGATAAAGTATTAACTTGACGTACATGTCTACCTACCTACCAACTTGTCAATGTTGGGCTTTAGTCAATCTCAGTGTAAATGTTTAGGTCACCCATTCAGTCACATTTACAGAAGTTTTGACACATTTAACCTTTTACGGGCAAGGATTTTGCTAAAAAATGTTGTAATTTTTTTATTTCTTTGATTGATTTCTTGTCTTCTGATAGATATAGAAATTTTAAAATGCTCTCATCTTATTTAAAAAAAACACTTGGTATTGTGTTTAATATTTTTTCCTTGAACTTTTCTAGTATTTAAAATCTGTTCAAAAACCAGTTAAGAAAGTAAGAGTTTAAATTATTTGAATAAAGTTTGACAATCAAATCTTTACACAATTTTGAAAAAAAAAAGTTAATATTTAGTTTGGACTGTTAAATTTTAATCAAGATTTGTTTGGTTTTAATAATTAGTTCAACAGTGATTTTACAGTTTAAAATGAGTGTTATCTAATATACATGCAATACTAATAATTAAAAAAAAATCATTGAACATGTGTTGTTTCTTGTGCAGCTGTTTAGACTAGAGCTCTCTTAAGAGTGGTTCTTTCCAGCAACTTCAGCTAAAATAAGCTCTCTTTCTAGTTATTTTCGGCTGAAGTGCAGCTTTACTTTTGACCTTAGTGTCCTTTTTTAATCTAGTTTTAGTAGATTGCATCACCCAAAAGAAAAGAGGGATTTTGCAAAAAAAAAAAAGCTCTCTGGAGTGGAGCATTTTAAATCAGTCAGAGTGAATGAGAATGAAAAAAACTTTCATCTGCTGCAGTTTTAAAAAGTACAGAAGTGTGTGGTTTGCTAGATTTGCTGCTCATTAATTGCTTTAAAATTTAAGCTTAGCATATTTAACTTGGTCTTAAAATAAACTAAAGAAAATCTCTGGACATAATTTCTATAAATTGCACTGTAAAAGGGAAAAAAAGATTAGTCTAATTTCTTGTCCCTTCACTACTTTCTTTGATGTGCTTCTTATAAATTCCTGTCTTACTGACATAAATGACGTTTTTATTTGCATTCGAAAGATCCAGAATAAATAAAAAATTATGTCTTAAAGTTGTGCGAGTATTGTAGGATTTGAACAATTCAAGTCTATAAATTGAGATTATTATTGCAATTTGAAGCTCAGGACTAAAGAAGTAGTATTAGCTAAACAAGTAAATTAAACAAAAAAGAAAAACTAGTGATACCAGATGTTGGATTTCTGCAATTATTGGACATGTTGATATTTTCAGATGTGTTGACTGAGACTGATATGTTACATCTTTAAGCTTTGGAAGAATTGATCCATTGTCCCTCTTTGTTTTCTCAGATAAAGTTGAGCTTTGTGTTCAGGTTAGGTTTTGTTAGGTTTTGCGTTTTCCATGCAGTCTTAATCATGCCTGGTTGAAACAGTTAGTTATCCATAGCTTTCTCACTTAATTAGCCGTTGTTTTTTTAAGTTAATGGTTTTGAGTTAATCAGAATCAGATACTCTTATCTTCGTCTTTTAATAGTTTCATTTTTGCTCTTTCTCATTTTAGTTTTAACTTCTGTGTTTTGTCATGTTTAAATGTATTTTATTTACGATGTTCCTGCTATCAATATGACCTTCTGTATGTCAGTCCTACAGCATCCACTTATGGATGATATAATGCAGAGTCAAAGCAAAAAAACAATTGTTTTCAAGAGGAAATAAAATGGCAAAAACTAAAGTTAGTTCAGTTTTAGATATTTTAGACTGAATTCACACAAATCTTAACATGTACTTTAATTTGCCTCTGTTTATTATATCACAAAATGAGGCATTCATATATATATATTTTTTTTTTCTTTTTAGATGTGTTTAATCATAAAGCTTTTTAACTATTAGGCAATCTGATCCATCAAACAGTTGGATCCAGCCCAGGTTTTGGTGCCTGGTAATTATGAATATTTTTTAAATAGTTGTACATGAAACAACCCAAAGTCAGGGTGAAAGTTGGCTTTCTTGCACATGGATATTTTCTCATGTATTTTTAACAGCTGAACTTTGGGCTCTGATTCCTCACACCCTTGTTCTTTGTCACATCAACAACAGGTTATACTTTTCTGCATAATTGCAGATCCGTTTCTGCATTATGAGATTTTTCACCTTGTTTACATTTTTTGCTAAAGACACTTAGGTTGTGTAGTAATTTCTTTTTAAATTACCTCCAGCTGTAAGTATGGCAGATATTTAAAATATCACAATAGACACAGTATCATTTATATCACTCCCTCATTAACATTAAGTTATAGGCTGCGGATAGCACCGGAAACTAAGAACTCCAATGTTGGCTGTGCTGCCTAGAAATCCATGGACTTTATTGTTGTCCATTTTCCAGGACATCAGCCTGTACTGTTTCAGTTATAGATTTTTTTTCCAATAGCTGAGCTATAAAACAGTTTCACATGCAGCACTGCTTTTGGCAAATTAAAATTTGCATCAGTTCAGTCTGCTGTCAGACTCAATAAATACACTTGACCCATATCCGGAGCTCCAAAATTATTCACGTAAAACCAACTTCAAGAATGCTTTCTGAGCCCACCGAAATCAAACTGTGCACTGGGGGTGGCTGTGGTACAGAGGTAGAATGATCAAGCTCTGATCGATAGGTTGTAGGTTTGGTTACTGTCTTGCCCATTCATTTGTCAAAAGTGTCCTTGTCCTTACATTAAGTAAGTACCTACCATGGAAAAGTAAATACCATTTATAAATGTACACTTCCACTTTGTACTTATTAGGAATAATTGTTCTGGAAAAAATATGTCTGGTTGCGAACATGTACTTCAAATATGTGCTCCATTTAGAAGCGATATCTCATATTTTCATCAGAAATTAGTTTTTCATATAGTTAAACAAATGTAATTTTTCTCTGTGATGATTTTTGCTTTATAAATGCTTGGGAACAGTGTTGGTTTAAATGCATACTGGAGCCTTGTTTTGTTTGTAGCAAAATCTTGATTCTTGTTTTATGAAAACTCATAATATTTTTACATGGTTTTTCTGTAGATGTTCACTAAAGCTTGTGATGCCAGGACTTTAGACTATGACCAATTTGGTCTCATATACGTCCACCTTTCTCAATAGTGCAACTAGTGTGCCTAGCCTTTTTAGTTATTAAAAAAACATCTCCACAGCTCTGAACTTATCTCTGTGGTTCAGCAAGAGTCACACATTTAAGATTGTTTAGACCTGATCCATACAAAAATCATTAATCTGGTTGTACAATGCTGTGGACTAGGGATGGACGATATATCTGTGCCAGTATCAGTATCTGCTGATATTTGCATAATTTGAGATGATCTATATCGGCCCGATATGAAAAATTCCATTGATATATGCCACTGATGTTTCTCTTTTACTTTGACCGGTGATTACTGCATGGGGTAAGGAAACTGTCAAAAAGAAACGTATTCAAAAGTCAAAGTTGTATTCCTAAAGACAAAGTTGTGTTCATAAAGACAAAGATGTGCAAAAATTAATACTTTGTGCACAACTTTGGTGAAAAAATATGAATACAGCATTTATCTTCTTATCTGTTTTAAATACGACTTGCTTGTCTTGAATACGAATTTCTCTTGTAAACAAACTGTCAAAAACACGTCACAAGGTCACAGGCATATACATAGAGTCCTAAAGCATAAATTCTATAGAGTGAGCATGCGCGTTTAGGCTCATTTGTTAAACTAAAATAGAATTAAACTTTTTAGAATGTAATTGATCCCCTTGCAGGGAAATAATCTTGATACCATAGCCCTGCTGGGAAAAAAGATTTTAACAGCCATGTCCAACTGCTTTTTTTTTTTTTTTCTGGCCAGGCGACAACAGCAGAGCGTATTAACAATGCAACAGACCCGAAAGTGGTGGTGGTGGTGGAAGGGGGCATCAGACATCCCTCATATTAGGTGTAAAAAAGTCCATGTTTGTCAAAAAAGAGAAATGTTAATAAGAGAATGATGAAAGAAAATAAAAATGCCCAGCAGGTAGTGGAGGGATCCCCATCTTTCTGCCGTACTATTGTCTGCCCGCCCAGCCAGCTGCACTCTTGAAGCAGTGGGGTCCCTACTTAGCTGACCAGTTTATTCCTGGGACAGGCGTGATGGGTGCTTTCATTCCAGCCCCCTGACCTGTCAAGATGTACCCTTGCCTTAGCTTAACAGTGGCCAGGACAGGCTCCCAGCAGGGCCGTGACCCAGAGAGGGAAATAGCGACTTAAGAAAATGGATGGAAAATAACAAAAACAGCTAGGCTAACTTGGAGCTAAACAAGGGCTAACTGGCAGCCGACCATACTGATAGTTAAAAAAAAAAAGTCAGAAAAAGAAAGTTGGGTATTCTGATCCTACTGACATTTTAATTTTACTTTTTACTGCTACGACATTCGGCTGCCAGTTAGCTTCCTTTAGCTCTGAGTTAGCTTAGCTGTTTTTTTTCTTCGTTGTCCTCTTATTATCAACTAATTTTGACAGGCATGTTTTTTTACACCTAATAAGTGGAGCTAAATGTCTTGTCACTCCTTTTTGGCTGTTTTCTACCACTTCTGGGTCTGAAAAAATCTGCTGCTGCATTTACGCGGATCAGCTGCTGTCACCTGACTACCACAAAATGTGCCCTCAGATCGCTGTATTATGATCTGTTTTGTTCAATTTTCAGCAGAGCTATGGTTAAAAAGATAATTTCCCGTCATGGGATCAATAACATTCTAAAAAGTTCTATTTTGTTTTAGTTAAAAAAAAAATTTAAATAAAAATATCACACATGCGCAGCGTGAACAATCGATGTTCCGAGACTTGATGAACATGCCTGTGACTTTTTTGACAGTTTGTTAAAAGGATAAATTCATATTCAAGATAAAGAAAATTCGTATTCAAAACAGACGTTAAATGTAAAACTAAATGATGTACTTGTATTTTTTTCTGCAAAGTTGTGCACAAAGCATTCATTTGTGCACAACTTTCTTTATGAATGCGTTTCTTATTGACAGGTTCCTTATCCCATATTACTGCAGGAGAAATGCTATGTTTAGCATAGGCTAGCATAGGCTTCCGTCCGAGTACGCTTTGGCTGTTAAAGATATCTGCCGTCTGGAGTTTTTCACAGTTTCTGCACAAGGTCATAAAGTTGCTGTCTGTCCAGCACTTCACACTTGTCAACAAACTGAACTTATCAATCAACCCAGCTTTATTTACAGAAAGCATGTTTTATGTGTTGCAGCTCAAAGCATGTTACATTTAAAAACAAACATCAAAATACAAAAAAGAGAAAAAACTAATCCCAAACCACCCCTTTGCCCCTTCTCCATTCACACATACATGCCTCTTTGGTCTCTTCCAAGTCTGAAGCCTTCCTAGCCTACCATTGCACAGGGCTAAGCAGTGTATGGGAGTCAGATCAGCATACTTGATTCTTAAACCTGGTAGATGATGGCGCCCCGCGTGCTCGTGCCACTTGTGTCACGCGCGCCCCTTATTGCAATTCCTGTTCCACACATATAAATATCGGCATTGGCAAAGATCGACTATCGGTCACAGTTGCAGGGAAAATATCGGTTATCAATATTGGACGGAAAAAATTATATCTGCCCATCCCTAGTGTGGACTCATAATGTTGGCACTTTAATTGGAAACCTTTATAATCAGTCAAAGCAGGTCACCTAAAAGCCCCATAAAGTCGTCCAGAGCAAGATATCTGGTTCTATTTTTTTCTTTGACACACTAATTGTTGTAAGACAGATTGTTCCACACAAAAAAAACCTCAAAATTGTGCTTTCGTGGTACTGCACACATATCACAAAGAAAACATACAATTTCTCTAACAGGAGACACCTGCTTTAATTAATGTAAGGACACTAGGGGCACAGTATTAACCAAATTTGTTTTTTCATTTGATCATAAATAAAGCAGAGGGCCTATTCATTTCACACAAAGCAGTTTGAAGTGTCAGCTTGATGGCATCTTAACAGAACTCCCAATATAGTCAGACATTTTTAGATACATTTTTAGATACAAACGTGTTCTTTCCTTGCTCAAAAAAATCTCTAACTTTTTGAAGAAAAAAAAGACTCTTTCAGGTGAGACAGATAAACAAATTTTAATAATATAATATCCAGTGCATTGTGCAGTAGTGTTAAATTTGGTGCCTTTTTGAGAGGATGTTTAATGAAGCAGCTGAGCTGAGCTTGATGACCTGGAAAATGCAGTTTATGGTGTAATAAATGCTGCATTTGACTTGTTTTAGTGGACTTATAGACCCACTCCAATGAAAATTGTGTTTTTAACATGTTTTAGTAGAATTTTTATCATAATAGAGAACATATATAAAAGATTTTTAGATTTAAAACTACATTTTTTTTGTATTTCTTTATTCAAATCATGTTGGATCAGGAGCAGACAAAAACCGGATGTTTGAAAATACTTGGGTTTATGACGCAGTCACAGGGCCAGTCTCCCTTCTCCTTTTCAATTCTAAATCCTCCACTTGAAGACAAATAGGTCCATTAACATTTTCATTTTCCTTATCTGAGGTCTGGCTCAAAACTGCAGTTGGGTAACTAAGATATTTTCTCAACTTTCTTCTTTTTTTTTTTTTTTTTTTTGCTCTGCTAATGTTACCTTGGCTTGTGAGGTGCTTGTCACTAGTGGGAGCGAGTGTAAACAAAGGCATGATAGGATGATGATGATTTAGAACTGTTTGTTTAATGTGAATGTCAGTGCAAATGAAAAGAGCTTTCCTGGCATGGTGGAAACTCTACCAAATCCCGACGTATAAGCAAGCTTGCAAAGAAGTATCTGAATACCTACTAGTAGTTCACCAACAGAGACTTTTCAGTACAACTGGAATAAAAGTGCCATGCCATTGCCAGCGTAAATGTTTAAAACTTTCAAGAGTCAACATGTTTGTTTCTCTACGAAAAACATTCTCTCAAGAAGAATGCATGCTCAGAGAAACCATGATGGTTTTAAAAAGCCCAAGCACACACTACCTACATTGCTCTTCATCCTCGTCCATATTAGCTTTTGCCAGTTCAACCAGAAAAGCAGATAATTGTTCTTTAGTGTGTTACACTGACAAACAAGGTCTTATCCATCTCTTATTGAGATGGAACTGGCTGTATAATTTCACTTGTGTTAACTTTTATCTAAATAAATCTGTTGCAGTAAAATGGAAATGATGTATTAGTTATTTTTTGTTTTACTATTTGTTCATGTATCACAGGTCAAATTGTCATTGCAATATTGAGCACTAAGATTGCACATTGCAAGCTTTTCTCATTATTATAAAGACTATGAAAGTGATGGTTACAACTGGTTCAAATACATTTTGTAAATAAATAATAAATAAATAACTACAAGCTCAAGGCATCTATAAAACACTTGATGCTGCGAAAAATGCATGATATGAGTGTCCCCACTCCCTTAAAACAGCAGCAAATGGACAGTAATTTTAGAACTAAAAGTGACCCTGCACTGGTAGATTTGGTTAGAAAAAGTTAGGCGCACCAGTGCAACTATTGTAAAAAGTTAACCTACGGCTCTGTGGTATTTTTCGCTGCTAATGTCTCTTGAAACAGTGTTTTTTTTTCACCAAAAATTGTCGACTGGAGTTTTGCTCTTGGATATATAGCAGAAAACAATTCGACATCTCAACACAATGAAAGTTCTGTCCTCTTTACATTGGTACTGAAAAGTCAACATGTTAAAGTTGCAACACACAGCTGGCTTGGATAGCTAAACAAACTTTGTTATTCACTATTAGCACAGTGTTGATATTGAATATTAGTACAGCACTTTCTGCCTTTTTAAAAAAATGTTTTTACCTTAATGATTCTTTTTTTGTTTACGGTATCTGTTTGTTCCCAAATGCAGCTTACCTGCTGTTGAAATGCGCATGGAAGTCTTGACACAACACAACAAATGTCTTTTCAATGAACAAGTTTTTGCCTCTTTGGATTGTCATGGAACAAACTGCTCAGCTCCACTAAAGTGCTCTCATTTGTTTTGTTTTTCCCTTTTTACATTTGATTTAATTGACTCTTTTCATCAGTTAACAGTTTTCACCAGCTGAGAGATCACAGCCCTCTTTGTGTAATGTATCTCATTAGGCCACAGGGAGCTAAATTAAAATGAATTTTGGGATGTGCTGTTGGCTTTGTACGTTTAATGAACACAGTGGAAATGAAACATGCAAATGACAAATTGTTTTGAGTTTTGCTTTGAAAATAATTGTAATTAAAAAAACACTACCTCACTAAATACTTAAAAAATTATTCAGTTCCAAAAGTTTTTTCTGATTATATATTTTCTACGAGTATATTTTTTGGGCTATTTTCATAATTTATTATGAAATTTATTATTATTTGACAACTGCTTTCTTTCTAGGCAGTGAAGAGCTGAAGAGGATGGCTCACTCTAAAGCTCGAGCCACGGATGGAAAGGTGACCTACCCCCCAGGGGTCAAGGAGATCTCTGACAAAATCTCCAAAGAGGAAATGGTCCGCCGACTCAAGGTCAGTACCTAACCTCTGTTTTTATTGAGAAATCCACATAACATGCAGCTTCAGAAGTACTTGTTCATTTAATATCAAGATAAACTTCCGTTTGCTGTTGTTTCAGAGCTCTGTGTAGGTGTTTTTGTTGATTCAATGTGACATTGTGTTTGCAGATGGTGGTTAAGACCTTCATGGACATGGACCAAGACTCTGAGGAAGAAAAGGAACTTTATCTCAACCTTGCTCTTCATCTGGCTTCAGACTTCTTTCTCAAACATCCAGACAAAGATGTGCGCCTGCTTGTGGCATGCTGTTTAGCAGACATATTTAGAATTTACGCCCCAGAGGCGCCCTACACGTCTCCAGATAAGCTAAAGGTAACCACATGAAAAACCACAGACAGAGCTGTACTCACAATTATTTGATCAACTTTTTTGGGGGATTTTTATTCAACTCAGGCTGTTTAAATGTTAACATTGAAGTGTCAGTTTGAGTATCAAAGATCTATAATGTGAAGCTTTTTTTCCAATGTAAAAGTGTGTCTCTTTTGACAGATACCATATATCTTCCAATAGTAGCCTCTGCATTTATTCTAAAAGTTTGGCAGCCGGTCTGGTGTTTATAAGAGACAGGTGTCTATTGGAGGCAGGCTTTTGTTTTATCACAGCAGAATGGATTCGGTCGCAAAACACCACCAGATGAACATCTCAGGGTTTATTGAAATGATGAGAACATTACATTATGTTCTGATTAGCACTGGCTGCAAGTGCTTATTTTCTCTTTATAAGCATAATTAATGTTCGTATCAAAAACTGTCTTTGCTTTCATGCCAATCATTTTCCTGGAGACATGCGCCCCTTTCCATCTTTGCTCAATAATTCATGTTTATACCAGTTCTTCTAATTCGTCGCTCGTGTTCTTTGCACCTCCAACAGGCAATCGTTTGCTTGTTGCTCCTTTTTCTGCAGCCACCTTTTCAATATCACCCACCTGCTTGAGCCATTCTCGGACACATTTAGGATCCACCCCGAAATGATTCCTCACTAAAATGTTCTTTACATGAAATGTAAGAGTTAAATCGAATGAGCATTTCTAGACCATCGCTACACTGGCTCACAACACAAATACCACAGACACACACACACACACACCCCCGTGCATGTACTGGGGAAGATGGGCAAACCAGGCGGCTGTTGGAGACCGGCGTCAATTAGAGACGGGCCGCAATCGGAAGATATATGGTAAATTTTGAACCGAGCACAAAGACTTTTTCTTAAATTAACACATTATTTCGACTTTTTAAATTAAAAAGCTTTAGCTCACTTTTTTTATTGAATTTGTATTGATGTTAAGTATTTTCTGCATTTGCTTTATGTATTTTTCTTGTAGGACATTTTCATGTTCATTACCAGACAGCTGAAAGGACTGGAAGACACTAAAAGTGCTCAGTTCAACAGATACTTCTACCTGCTGGAGGTATGTGGTTGTTTGTGGAACATTGTCTTCTGGGGTTTGTCCCATTTATTCATACTGTTACTTGGTGCCAAAAAGTTGCCTTTTTATTTTCATCCAGCTCCAGTGAAAGACGAAGCTCTATAAAAGCTATCAACTTTGATTTGATCAATTCATCTAGCATCTGACTTCCAAGTGTGCTCCATTTGCTCACTGGTTGTGCCAAAAATATAACTGAGGGGGGAAAAAAATTGAGTTTGATTTGATCACTTTAAATATTCAGTCTGAATTATACACACTGACCTAAACTTTTGTCTTTTTTACTAAGTTTTGTCATCTCAATCATATAATGTAGACATTCAAACTATTTTACAATAATGTAATTATTTTTGGTAACATTTAGTCAATTTTTGAACATCTTTGCTTATCATAAGAATCTGTTTCTTTAAGCCTTACTAAAGGCAGTGATGTTAAATAACAAATGCTCTTCTGGATTCAATTTTAATGATCTTTCTCTCATTGTGCTTGTGTTAAATGTTTGGGAGGGTAGCTATTTTTTTTTAAATAAAAACTTTTACAACCTATTAATTAGAAATTAGCCATTTGCTTTTAGTATCTTGGACAATAATTTTAAGCTTTGAAGTAAAACACCTTTTATATTTAACCTTATTGTTATTATTATTTTTTTAATTTGTAAGAAAACTTGTACATGTACATGGTGTAAGCATAAAAACATAAAATATATTTATTGTGCAGTTGCCATTGAAGTAGGGTTATATATAAATGATACATCATGGTCATGAAGTAAACAGAAACAGGGTTTCTTATATTTTTAGTATACTATAGCATAAGTACACATCAGGAACATTCATTCTTTATTAAGTACTTTTTACACCAAAGTAACACAAAGTGTTTTACAGAATAAGAACACCTTCAGTTAAAAAACAAGAGTAAAACAAAGACCTTTACATAAAAAAAGTAATACTGTTTTTGATTAAGGCAAGAAAAGAAGCCAACTAGTGAATTTGGTATCACCAAGGAATTAAAGAGTCAAGCTATTTTCCTTGTGATCAATTGAGACCAAAGTTAGCGACAGAAAAATACAGAATGCACAGAGCAAAACATGTAGCTGCAAAATGTTTCAAGTTGGCGTTTTCTTTCATGCAGTTGTTGGATGTCTTCACTGTCATTTGCATCTTTTCTAAAAGCTTTCTCTCTTTTCTGCAGAACATAGCTTGGGTGAAGTCTTACAACATTTGCTTTGAGCTTGAAGACAGCAATGAAATATTCACCCAGCTTTACAGGACGCTCTTTCAAGTCATCAAGTAAGTGCTTCCTCCAAAGATGGCATTCTGCTGATTTCTTCTGGTTTTTAGTTCAGCCAGTTTTCTCCATGTGTCAGAGGCTGTTCGTGGTGGCACATTATGAAACGGCACGTTTACAGTCTGCCTGTTTCTGTTTAATGACCCCTGTTTTCTCCCTTCTGTTTCTCCTTGCCCCTCTCTCTCTGTCAACTTCACTCTGCTGAACACAACCTTGAGGGTTGAATTCTGCGGCACAGAATTTGGCTTTTTGCCACAGGAGGAAGCTTGTAGTTGTGTGAGTCAAGGTTGTGAGGATGCAGAGCTTATTTAACTCGACTCTGTGGAGAGAAAATAGTATCACCCCGATTTGCGTGTGGGTAATTCTTGATTTGTGCTTAACTTTGGATTTTGTGTGCAGAATTCTTGATTTGTTACTCATACAACACATTTTATACATAAGTACCAAAATTACAAAATGAAAAAAAAATACTATGTACACATGCACAACTTAAAATTACAACAGCTTGAAACTAACTACTCACACAAGTCCTTAAAAATGATGCACGAATCACTTGTTACGCACATACAAAACCACAATTACACACAAATCTGATGTAAGACTCTTTTCACGTCGCTAAGATTTGTGCATAAGAAATGCGTTTAAATGCTGACATCAGCCACTTTGAACTTAGATT
This sequence comes from Adrianichthys oophorus, assembly GCA_036245035.1. NCBI lineage: Eukaryota > Metazoa > Chordata > Actinopteri > Beloniformes > Adrianichthyidae > Adrianichthys > Adrianichthys oophorus. The sequence continues at coordinate 16,519,472 of BSAI01000201.1, read as the reverse complement.
GTGAATATTATCTGATGAAACTTGACATTTTCCCACTTTCTTAAACAGATATGCCTGTTAATTATTACCAAAAAGTCTAAATAAGCATTTTTAAAACACTTAACCCTTTTAAACATAAAAATGTTTTCCAGAACTGATTGCTTCCTCTCTGTAGCACCGCCCCTGACAGCACCTCAGACACAGAGATCTTTCCTGACCTGGACCCTTCTAAACAGCTGCAGATCAGAGCAGGCCAGTGGGCTGATCAACCCTCTCTGCTCTGTGGGTGTTTAGACGGGCCTCGCGCTCCTACCTGGTATCGCCACGTTTGCCGACCAGAGCTCCATGCATTGACTGTATAAGTGGTTGGGGGTGGAAGAGTCTGGTCTTCCCGAGGAGCTTATCTGTGGTTAGCGTGGCGGCAAATTCGGCAATAGCAGCACAAGGCCTATCTAAACATCCACAGAGCGGAGAGGGTTGATCAGCTCACCAGCAGGGAGCGGACTCTTCGACTGCCTTCTTGGCCCCAAGAGCCGGGAATAGAGCTGATCGACTCATCGTTTCCTCACAGCAGGATCCCCCTCCCCTTATACAGTGGGAGCAAGTCCTTTTCCACACCCAGGGAGAGAAGCAAGGGGTGGGGTTGATCAACTCTGTTCGCTCTCTGGGTGTCAAGTAGAACCTCATGCCGCCTGCTCGCGGAAGAGTTCTGTGGCGAAGGCGCTGCAGGGAAAACACAGCAGCAAGGGAGCGATGAAAATAAATAAACTTTAGTGTTAAATGTTTTCAAAATGCATATTTAGCCTTTTTGTTTTTACATTAATTATCTCACCAGACAAAATCATAATCTGAGTTCAAAGCGGCTGATAAAACAACTCTGATGACCCAGCATTTTAGCAGCATTTAAACACATCACTTGCACACAAATCTTTTATTTCTTGGAAACATGAAAAGAGTCTGACATCAGATATGTGCGTAAATGCGATTTTCTTTGTGCTAACAAGCGATTTGTGTGTATAGTTAGTTTCAAGCTGTTGTAATTTAAAGTTGTGCATGTGTAAATAGTATTTTTTTTTTTCAAGAATTATACATGCACAAATCCAAAGTTACACACAAATCAAGAACTACGCACGCACAAATGGAGGTGATACTATGTTCCCTCCATACGATTCTTCTTCTTATTTGAAATGCTGTAGATGAATGGAGCCATCATGTTTTGCGTACGTTTGTGACACTTGAAGGACTAGAAATGAAGGTTATGTAAAGCCTTTGTGTTTGTTTTAGATACAGCTGATGTTAACCCAGCAACACAAATGAGTTTTGTAATGTTGTCACCAGTTAAATAAGAAAGTGGCAAAACTATTAAAACGTTTCTGTAAAAGAGCAAAGCATGAATTAGGTTTTGCTGGATAAGACATTTCATGCATGCTGAACCAGCACCGAGGAGAAAGAAGTAAAAATGTTGATTACATTTCTTGCACAGTCAGCTGATGTTCTTTCAGCTTTCACATTTTCTGTTGATTAGCTTGTGTGTCTGCTTCTGCAGCCTAAAATTCTTCAGTCTGGATGTGGCCACACTTGAAGAGGCAATATGTTGCGATCAGTTTTCATGGGTTTCAGAGTAAAAGACTTAATTTCTTGTAAAATAAATGTTCATAAAGCCTCTAGTTGTGCTGGGCTAAATAAATCCAGGCTGCTCCGTAAAAGCTCCTACTGATGTTTTTGTTATGCAAATCCTCAATGCTTTGTTTTTCACAGTAATGGCCACAACCAGAAGGTGCACATGCATATGGTGGACCTGATGAGCTCCATCATCTGTGAGGGAGACACTGTATCACAGGAGTTACTGGACACCGTGTTGGTCAACCTGGTTCCAGCACATAAGGTATTTGCAGGGAAGCAAAGCACATATTTACAATGAAACATGAGGACTAACAACATATTCTAAATGAATAAAGAGAAGAGATAAACTGTAAAGTCAAAGCCGTGTTTTTAAATTAGATTTTGACATTGCAGAATTCCAGAAGGAAATATGATAAAAGTTGGAGCAAAAGTCTTTTGATCTTTCCATTAGACCAGTGCCAGTCTAGTTTTCCATACCCTGTCATTCAGTGAGACCCCTGCAGGTAGCGAGAGGTAAAGCATCCCAAATGTTGGAACACTAAGTGTTTGCAAAGTTTTTCACAAAGATGCCACGAACCCCCCTTATATCTGCATAGATAATTGTCTGTCTGATTTGTCTTATTTATCTTTATCTTAAATTTGCATTTTTTTTCCTTTGAAAGAACTTGAATAAGCAAGCATACGATTTGGCCAAAGCTCTGCTGAAGAGGACCGCTCAGGCTATTGAACCTTACATCACCAACGTAAGAATCTCGGGCTATAGAAATCTGAAATGTTTAGGCAATTGTCAAAAAGAGTAATGATACAGAAAAAAAATATTTTTGTTTGGCTATAGTACAAATCAGAGGAGAAGTTGAAAATCCAGTCCCTTTTGAATCTGGATCTTTTTCCCTCTGTAGTTTTTCAACCAGGTTCTGATGCTGGGAAAGACTTCGGTCAGTGATTTGTCCGAGCATGTTTTTGACCTCATCCTGGAGCTGTACAACATCGACAGTCACCTGCTTCTCTCGGTGTTGCCCCAGCTGGAGTTTAAGCTGAAGGTACAAAGTAACGGTCACTTTCACTTCCTGCTGGAGCTGTGCATTCAGCGTTTAAGCTGTCATCTTATCACCAAATGGTTAACTTTTGTGTGTGTTCTTGAATGAGTTAAAGTCATCAACATATAGCAAAAACTAGTGGGTAATCTATGATAGAAATGCACTTTTCTAGTCTTTGCTACAGATTAGGCTATTTGTTTCACATCAGAAAAATAAAGCAGTCAGCCAGTCAGCATAATGTTGCCTCTGTGGTGTCTCATAAAGCAAGCCCACTGATGGATAATGCTCATTAACTGTTCAGCATGAGTGTAGATCACTGCTGTCTCTTCAAAAATAATAGCTGTGATTAAAATCTCTCTACAATCTCGCTACACACACACACTTTTCCTCTCAAGCTCTCTTTTTTCATCATTCCTCTTCTTTTTCCAAGCCCCTTTCTCTGTACCGCTTTTCTTCCAGCAGCTTCTTTCCCTCTCTTCCTACCCCGTCTTTGTCCTTGCCGCTGTTCCATTCTCTGGCTGACTGCAAATCAAGATTGATTCCAAAGAGATTGTGTTATGAAAATGCTAGTGTTCCTAATGTAGTTATTGTAAACGACTTATTGCGTCTGTCGTGTCGACACTGCCACATTTCAGGATGTCATTTCTCCTTGTGCGTACCTCTCACCCCCCCCTTTCCCATTTCTGCAGAGTAATGATAATGACGAGAGGCTGCAAGTGGTGAAGCTGCTAGCTAAGATGTTTGGAGCCAAGGACTCCGAGTTGGCTGCACAGAACAAGCCACTCTGGCAGTGTTACCTGGGAAGGTGGGTAGAATCTTTGACATCTCAACACTATAATATAATTATATAGTGTTATATTATATAATATATTAATTGCTTCTATAAACTTATTTAACTCTTTTTAAGTATTTTAAATATGTTTATTTTTCATTTTGTTCAAGATTGATGTAAACATGTTTTTTTGTTGTTGTTGTTGTTGAAGGTTTAATGATATCCATGTGCCTATAAGACTGGAGTGTGTGAAGTTTGCAAGTCATTGTCTCATGAACCATCCAGACTTGGCCAAAGACCTCACAGGTACTGTAGGCTGACATGTTCTTTGTCTTTGTGTGGCAAAACCTTTTAAGAGCAAACTGTTTTGATGTAAAAAAGTTAAACTTAATTTCTTAAATATTTTTTGGTTATCTTAACTCACCAATAAATCTGTCATGAGCCACACATCACATTTACGCACAACTTTTCCAACTGGGATCTCAAATAAAAATAGTTGAACTTAATATGATCCTGGGTGATCTATCGATTTTATCCATAAATTTCGAATTTGTTGTTTTGGAAAATGTATTTTTGGGAAAATCAGGGTTTTTTCAGCAGTGTTTTGCTGTGCTAAAGAGAACAGAAACAACTCATTTATAATAAAAATTAAACACCTCATTGACTGTGTGAAAACACCAAAGGTAGAGAACAAAAACTGATTAGAAATCGATTAAAGAGTTAGAAAAAGATTCTTTGAAATAAAAACAATAAGGTTGTTTTTAACTTATGTTTTAACTATGTTGTGACTTCCTCTCTGTTTGCAACCAACATACAATTTTATGAAATAACACCCATGTTTTGTCTTTGTAAAATGTAATTCTTTGGACAATTAAAAAAAATATGCCTGGCCAGTAGTTTTTCTTATCTACCGGCCAACTTAGCTGGTGAGTCAAAAATAAAATTTTGGCCACTAGGATTGTGACTTCAGACTTGGAGCACCAAATCACATGCTGCAAAATCTGCTAAAGGCTGTTGTTACCAAAAGTGGGAGTACAACTTAATTTATTTCAACACCTGAAACAGAGGTACTTTGTCATGGGTGAGAATTTTTTCTCAGTCCAAGATGCTCAAGTTAATGGTAGCTCACCAAACACCTGCTGCATTGTTCTTCAATTATTTTTACAGCTCTCGCTTTATGTTCAAGCCAGTTTCCAAAGGAGATGTTGAGATAAGATAGTTTTTGTTAAAAATAGTCTGTCATGTGTAATTTTTGTTAAAGAAAGTAAAATGAGGTAGAAAAAATCAATTAACATTGGAAATAAAAAAAAAGAGATTTTATTTTTTGGCCATATCACCCTGGCCTTTTTAATATTTAAATTCGTTTTTATTTTATTTTTTCATCTCCTTCTGGGAGAGAAATTATTGTTCTTAATTGACAGTTTGACATTTTCCAGAAAGTATTCAGTTATTCTTTCACCACAAGCTGTTTAGATGCTTTGCAGCAGGCTTGATGTGGAAATCCTTCTGCAATCTGACATGACATTAAATAAACAAAAGCCATGTACACAAAGATGGCTTCAAGAAAGCTGCTAAAGCAACCGTTAGGCATCGCTACACTTTAGAGAGTTTAATTAAAGTTGATTTTTGTTAGATCTCGTCACTGAACAGATTAGGATTGTTTTGCATGTCTGGCTGAACAAATGAGAAACAGAAGTGATTATATTTTCTTTTTATTTTGAAACATCTTTTTGAAGCTGTATTTTAGTTTTCCTCATTGCTCCTCTTGATTTCATAGAATTTTTGAGAGTTAGATCGCATGACCCAGAGGAGGCCATCCGCCATGATGTCATCGTCTCCATAGTAACTGCTGCTAAAAAAGACCTGTCTCTGGTCAATGATGCATTGCTCAACTTTGTGAAAGAGAGAACCCTGGACAAGAGAGTGAGTAAATAACGCTTTTTCATTTATGCAGTTTCTGCTTCATGTAACCAATGGTTGGTTTTGAGAATGCGTCTCCTCGTTTTATTTCTGCGCACCCTCAGTGGCGTGTACGAAAGGAGGCTATGATGGGTCTGGCATCGATCTACAAAAAGTATGCACTGCAAGGAGAAGGTGGGAGGGAAGCCTCCAAACAGATTTCATGGATCAAAGACAAACTGCTTCACATCTACTACCAAAACAGCATCGATGACAGGTTTGTGTATATGAATTAAACCATCCAAACCAAATTTAACATTGATGTCATGCTGTTTTTAGGCAGGATGCTTGGAATCTAAAGCCTTGAAATACATCATTTTGTTACTGCAGCTTGTAAACAGCAATATGCCGATTCTCACTTAGAGTGGAAATCATTTTTATTGTCCTGCAGCAGCCTGCAGATGTGAAAGAGCTGCTTTTAGGGTTCAAGCTGCACTGCAGGTTTACTTACTCAGCTTTGACCTGAAATGCTTTACTTGTTATTGTTTTTTGCCGCATACTTAACATGCAGCTCCTACCTCTGTGGGTTCTGCAGCCATTTTTCAAAAATGTCAGCCTCACAGGGAACTGTGAATTTATGACTGCACAATGAGACTAAATGGGGTTTTAATAAAGACTGAGAGCTATGTGACATTTTGTCTTTTGATCAACACTAAGCAGTGATTATCTGTAACTGGCTTTTCTTTATAGTCTCACACTAGTCCATTTGCATGCCAGGTCAGCTTAAAGTTAATAACAAAAAAGTCAGGCATTGTAAACAGCAGCTGCTCTTTTGAAGCATAAATGACTTCACCAAAACTCCTATCACCTGATGTCAATCAAGTCCTGGTAGCCAATGGGTCCAAGCCCCCCCCCCCGTAAAATTAGACTCGATGCCAAAAGAAAAAATTCTGAATTGAACCTGTAGATGGAGGACTAAGAGCAAAGAGGGACAGAAACCAAAAACAAAAATTGAAAATGCAAAAGCTCTTAGAAATAAACATCATTCATCATTTGGCAACATTTTCAGGCTTATTGTTTTATGTAATTCAAGTTTCAAACTCATCTATTTAATTTTCTTAATTTCTTTTAAGTTTAAAATATATTATTACCACATTTACATTGCTTAATTTTCACTTTTTTTCTTTTAACTTTTACTATATGTACTTTCAAGTTTAAAACTTTTTTTTTCAAATTTTTACTTTTTTTCAACTTTACAATTTTTCATTCACTTTGTGCTGATAAAATGGGTGTAATGATTAGTCAATTTATCGATTAATCAGTTTCTATTCCTATGATCCGACCAGATCAGTCTGTCTCAGGCAAGTTGATAATCGAATCAGTCCATCTCATTTTTGGCTAAAGATGACCTGAACAGATTTTAGGTCAGTGAATCTGATCATTTAAAACTAACCCATATCAACTATGAATCGCATCGTTAACCACAAATTATTATATGAATCGAATAATTGTTAAAATGAGTAGTTACCCCTCTTGCCGATAATGATGTGACCTCAAGAGAAAATTTGTTTTTCTGAATTTTTATATTTTTTTCCAAGCCTCTTTTTAAAATACTATCTCTATGTCATGTTCATGGCCAAGTGTCGAAACTGTTAAACGAATTCTTTTACTAGCATTTCTCAAGTTTGTCCTTTTCTGCACCAGGCTGCTGGTAGAGCGAGTCTTTGCTCAGTATATGGTTCCTCACAATCTGGAAACTGCTGAGAGAATGAAGTGTCTTTACTACCTGTATGCTACTCTCGATACAAATGCTGTCAAGTAAGTGAGTTTTATGCCATCTAAAGGAAAGTTTTAGAAACATTATTTTTTTGTTTTTCACTTGGCTTTGACCTCTGCTTGTCTATTTGCGATAAATGTAGAGCTTTAAATGAGATGTGGAAGTGCCAGAACCTGCTAAGACATCATGTTAAAGACTTACTGGATCTGATCAAAAAACCGAAGGTATTCCTAAGGGACCATGACTACAACAAACCATCTGGATCTCTAATAGTCTTTAATTAAAAAACTTTACTTTGTTCATTAGAGCGAAGCATCCTCCAAGGCTGTGTACGCCAAAATCATGGTGATTACAAGTACGTGATCTCTTTTAAGCTACTTTAAAGCATCCTTTTTATCTGTTTATTTATTCCCATGTTTTACATAATAAAAACAAATATTGGTCTGTGTGTGCATAAAGGAAACTTGCCAGATCCGGGCAAAGCCCAGGACTTTGTGAAGAAGCTGGCTCAGGTCCTGGACGACGATGAGCGGATCAGAGATCAACTGGAAACGTTGGTCAGCCCCTCCTGCTCCTGCAAGCAGGCAGAAGTCTGTGTGGTGAGTGTGGCCATGGTACCAATAATATTTGTTCAGAACAAACGTAGTTATTGCTTTATTCCAGCCTAGTGTTTAGATGCAAACAAATTCATCTGATTTTTGCATTGAGGTTAGCGTGTCAATTATTTTTTTTAATTTAGACTTATCTGTTTCAAATGTGGGCTGCACGGTGGCGCAGTGGTTAGCGCTCCTGCCTCACAGCAAGAAGGTCCCCGGTTCAAGTCCTGGCTGGGGGACCTTTCTGTGTGGAGTTTACATGTCCTCCCCGTGCATGCGTGGGTTTTCTCCGGGTACTCCGGCTTCCTCCCACCGTCCAAAAACATGCTTCATAGGTTAATTGGTCACTCTAAATTGTCCGTAGGTGTGAATGTGAGTGTGCATGGGTGTTTGATTGTGGCCCCTGCGACAGACTGGCGACCAGTCCAGGGGTGTACCCTGCCTTCGCCCATGAGTAGCCGGGTTAGGCTCCGGCAGCCCCGTGACCCCGAAAGGGATAAAGCGGATTGGAAAATGAATGAATGAATGAATGTTTCAAATGTTCTTGACCTTGTAACCTAAAACAACCGCAAAAGGACAACATAATAAAAATGTTAAGTGACTGAAATGTCCAGAGGAACACAGCAGGTGAGCTTAGATCCACTTTATGAACCATTAGATCGCAAAAAGAAACTCATTTCCACTAAGATCTGAAGAAAGGTTCAATTGCTTAATTGATTTCTTTTTCCATCGTCATACCCTAGGATAATTACTTCACAATCAACAACTTTAATTCATTTAAATGTAAGAATACTCAATCATCTACCTTTGTTTAAGCCAGAAGTCCCCAAACTTTTTCTAACCATAAGGTAAGAAAAAGTCACCATAAGGAACTCTGTATTATTAGACCCCATCTTAATTAGGGCGTCTATTTCTGTTCTTCACCCATACACAAGGCGCACCGTATTACAGGGTGCTAAAAAAAAGATGGAAGCAAAACAGTGAGTTTAGATGAGCTTTATTTAACTATTTAATAATCCACTCACATATTTTATGTGTGAATTAAGCAAGTGCATAATCAGAGATGCCTGCATCCCTCTCATTGTTGTCGGGGGTCTGAAGAGGACCTCGCGGAGTGTGATCGAACATCAATTCATCAGGGCTGAATCAGAATGACTCTTGCGCAGGTCGGGTAAAGCTTGCGCCATGTCAATCTTTATGTTTCGGTTGCACTAAAGTGGATTTCTGCAGTAATAATGGTATAGCTTTACTTCCAGCCATATTGTTTCCCAAGAGCACGGCTTGCCAGAATCACCGTTTGTGGCCCTTCTAAATGCTCACAACGCGCTCATTTGTGTGCTCGCCGCTCCTGTGTCAACAAAAAATTGTCCGACAGTCAATCGAGCAGAGCGCTTCTCATTTCGCACCAGAACATTCTTGCAGATTTTTGAACTTGGTGCACACAAAAGGCGCACTGGATTATTAGCCGATATTATTAGACCGATTTTTTTTTTTAAAGTTTAGGATTTAAGTTCTCATTATGGTGCGGAAAATACGGTAAACGTTTATGATTTTCCAGAAAGCCACACATAATAAAAATTTAAATAATCCCTTTCTGTAATCTTCACAGAAAAAATAATACTAAAACATTTCAAAAATTAAACCAATAAATAGGCTGTCCTCTTTGAGACTTTGGCGGACTGCAGCTCCTCACACACCTGGCTCTTTCAGCTCCCAAGAGGCTATTAGGACACAATTGTTTTATTTAATTTATTGTCAATAATTAAGTAAACTTATGCATAAAATGACTGACTAATGCAGAAAAAATGTTTATGCTAATAAGTGTAAAACATGTAAGCGCTTTTATTTTTCCTTTAAAAAAAAAATGCACAAAATAAATGATAAATAATGATTATTTACAATTCAACTTTCAAAGTGAAACAACCCAAAATACTGGGACCACAACCCAGAAGAAAAAAAATTGAAATGTGCAAAACAAAAAGAAAAAAATTCAGATTTTGAATCATGGAAAAGGTTGGCATTTAGAAATAGCAAATGTCTCAGCTTTGTGAAGCTGATCTGGTTTCTTCTGTCAGTAATGATCTGTCCTGTTCTGTTGTTCTGAGGTGTCTGTACAGGTTGGTTGTGGAGTCGGTTCTGTTTGAGATATTCTTTTCTTGCAGACTCTAAATTCTTCCTCCATATCGTCAATAACAGTGAAATGGTTCCAGATTTGTCCTCTTTTTCCAGCATCACAAATTATCTTTACGTTTTTGTGTTGATGACGTTTCTTCTTGTTGCACCTGGTGCACTCTGTCTGGCTTTGACTTCATATTGGTTCTGCGCAAACATGTAATGATCAGTTACGTGCGGCTTAAAGAGAAAAAAGAAGGAAAGGATTCGCAAGACTTCTTAAATAAAAATGAACAGCTGTGCTGTGCCCTGAACTAATGGGGAAAAAAGTCAGTTTCTGTCGTCTTGTGCTGCAGCTGGACAGATGCATGCATTTCTTTTTCTCCAGTACAGTGTTCCCTCGTTTATTGCAGGGGTTACGTTCTAAAAATAAGTCGAGAAGGTAAAATCCGTTAAATACAGATGTTAAACTCCACACACTTTGTACTTTTCTCGGACAAACATGAACATTTTCACACTTTGCTCTCTTGTTTAAACCCAAAGTTCAAAACTTCAGAGAAAAATAAATCCAGTTTGATAGAATGAAACAAAGATCTGATCGCAATCAAAGATTTATGTAGATCTGCAGAGCTGCACAGGGGACACGGCACAGAGGAGATTGATTGATTGATTGACAATGTCACCAGCCAATCAGAACACAGAACAGGGTGTAATGTTTAAAAAAAAACAGCATTATAGTAGTTCTTAAAGAATTGGTGAGACCTCAAAAGTTGAACTGCAATGAAGAAAGAGAACATTGTTTTCTGCTCTATCTGACAGGAATTTGGGGATGTTCAGATATGAGCACAGACTGCTGAAGAAGGGAATAAAATGTCACGTTCTATCTGGTTTTCGATCATGTGACCAGATTGGAAAAAACAAATCCCTGTTTCCTTGAAAGTGTTTGGGGGGCCGGGCCAAATTTGTAGTTTGGGGACCCCTGGTTTAAGCCTAGCTATGGCTATAGCTTGGTGGAAGTGAGAGAGTCGGCATATAAGAAAAGACTCCACTTTATTAACTCTCAGGAAAAAAAGTGCCCCACAGAACAGTGCAGATTGAAGTATCTGTGTTACAGAGTTATTTATATATGAAAGGTATTTCCCAAAGGATATTTGTGAAACCAGCGTGACTTAACCACATTCAGACCCCTTAAAGAAAAATCTGGAAGTTTCCAAGAAATAAAACGTTTATTTGAAACGTTTGACATTTTGAGAACAGCAAGATTTGTACTTCTTGTTTTAAACAGATGTTTTTGGTATTTAGTGAATTGTTTTTTCAAAGGAAGGCTGCACAGATTTGAAGGCAGTGAGGCGACACAGAACTTCAGCTTTTTCTCTGAAACAAAATCAATTACGTTTAATGAGAATGACAATGCTACACCACAGTAAAGACTGAAATGATAATAGGCGTGTCCTCTTAAGATTAGTTTGCTTTTTGATATTTTTAACTGAAATCCAACTGTAAAGGGTATATATACTTATATCTTCATGAATTATTTGTCCTTTTATTTCCAGAGAGACATCACTAAAAAGCTTGGCAGCCCCAAACAGCCCAGCAATCCGTTCCTGGAAATGGTGAAGTTTTTGTTGGAGAGAATTGCTCCCGTGCACATTGACACAGAGTCCATTAGGTGATGATTTGTTTTTCTTCTAGAAGCTGCTAAAAATAAGTGATGTTTGATTGTACTGGATTATAATTTCCATCCTTTTGCTTTTCTTTCATCCTTGTTATTGTTGCTGTCAGTGCTTTAATAAAGCAGGTAAATAAATCGATAGATGGGACAGCTGATGATGAAGAGGAGGGAGTTCCCACTGAGGAGGCGATCAGAGCAGGACTGGAGCTGCTTAAGGTAAAAACTAATGAACAGAAATGCTTTAAAGACAATCTGACATTTAGTTTTCTTCTTTCACAAATGATTTGGAGCTGAAGGCTTCGTGGAGGCAACCAAAATAAATTAAAAAGAAGAAAAAAAGAACGGGAGATAAATAATATATTAAATTTATGAAATAATGGAACACTAACTAAACTGAGAAAAACTTCAGGAAGAGACGAGACAAAAAAAAAAACCCTGATATAAAAGGGAAAAAAAACACACTTCCTTTTAGTCTTTAAAATAAAGGTCATAAACATGCATACTGACTGCCTGGCCACAGAAATAAACAGGAGAAAAAGGTTGCAAAGAAAGCAGCAACACTCCCCTACAAGCTCCGACCAAAATCACAACTGAACTGAAAAATAAACTCTTAAACCCAGCTACTGCCACCACAGTTAGAAATCAAAATAAGGGCGTTATGCTGGTTCAACTCCTTATTTATTCTGGTCTAAAGCCATCAATCCAACCACCAGCACCTGGACAGAAACGTGTCAAACTGAGGAACACAACTCAGACATAACAATTTGTTTCATATTATTCCATTTAAATTTTATTTGTTTTACAGTCGTGACCTTTTTTTCCTACCCTGCAGGTGCTGTCATTCACACACCCAGTGTCCTTCCACTCCGCAGAAACTTTTGAGTCTTTGTTGGGCTGTCTGAAAATGGATGATGAGAAAGTTGCAGAAGCCGCGCTGCAAATCTTCAAGAACACTGGCAGCAAAATGGAGGAGAGTTTCCCTCACATTAAGTCGTACGTCTCATTACTACAAAACATTTCTTCTCTATTGTTTTTCGCAGCTTCACATTCTGGTAGCAATGTGCAATCTACCTTCACACCTTTGTCCTTCTTGCTCCCTCAAGTGTTCTACTGCCGGTACTGCAAGCCAAAGCTAAGAGGGGACCTCCTCGACAGGCTAAATATGCTATCCACTGCATCAACGCAATGTTCAGCAACAGAGACACACACTTTGCCCAAATATTTGAGGTCAGCCAAGTGAAAATCTTTAAAGCATGAATTTTAAATGCTGAAGACTTGTTTTTAGGGAAATCTTCAAATTTCCCAAAATAATTCCTACTCTCCCACATTTGGAGTGTGTTTGTTTCTTGCTGAAGGTGTCTATGAAATGTTTTTGTCTGTCCAGCCTCTGCATAAAAGCTTGGATCCAGCTAATTTGGAGCAGCTCATCACTCCTTTAACAACCCTCGGCCATCTGGCCCAGCTGGCTCCAGAACAGTTTGCTGCGCCACTCAAATCTCTAGTTGCCAACTTCATTGTGAAGGATCTGCTCATGAATGACAGGGTACGAATAAGCATCATCAAACGAACATCATGTTCATTGTGTTCATGTTTAGAGCCAGGACTCCTGTTCCTGTTCAGCAGGTACCGAGTTGTGTCGTTCCCTCCAAGTCAGTGTGTCACTGCCAAAATATGAAATCAATTTGATTTTGATTCACGATTTGAATCCTTATTTGACACAATTCGAATAAATAACAATTCATTATTTAAAAAATGTTTATTGCAAAATTATTTTGTTTGATTCAGATTTTTTTTTCATAAAAATGGTGAGTTCAAACAAAATAAAAGTGAAACATTCATGAATAAAAGTTTGAAAGTTCCATTAAAAACTAACAAAAATCTGTTTTCTTCTTTAAAAACTGAATACATTGTTTCTAATGATCGATCCAAAGATTTCATGAATCAATATGGAATTTTATGTGAATATTGATTTGATTTAATTTATTAATAATTGTTTCGAAGCACTCTTACACTAGATTTGCCTTTAGAGCTAAAAAAAATATTCTCATTGCAGCTTATGCGACATAAACGGACATCATTTCTGTGCTTCTTTTAGATTCCCGGCAAGAAAACAACCAAACTGTGGGTTCCAGATGATGAAGTGTCTCCAGAAACTCAGGCTAAGGTCAGTCCTGAAATGAGCTTTGATCACATCATACTATTCTTAAAATACAGTCAGGTTAGACTAATGCACTGATTATAAATATACGCCAGGATTGTGTAACATCTCAAATGAGTGGTTGCTTTATTTTGATTGCTATCATGCTTTGTAAACAAACATGCATGTCAATTTTTTTTTCTATCTGCCACTCAGATTCAGGGCATCAAGCTGATGGTGAGGTGGCTGCTGGGAGTGAAGAACAACCAGAGCAAATCCGGCAACTCCACCCTGAGGATGCTGACTGCTATTTTACACAGCGATGGGGACTTGACCGAGCAGGGCAGGATGGGGTAAGAGCGGGAAAAATCCTGTTTTTGTTCAATCTTTTACCAAACAGACTTTCTTTAAGAAAAAAAGCTATGAATTTGAGCTTTGATTTTGTTAGGTTTTACTAGCAAGCAGTCGTCTTTTCTGAAACATTCTCCTCCCTACAGTAAACCGGACATGTCGAGGCTGCGGCTTGCAGCAGCATGCGCCCTGCTGAAGCTGGCACAGGAGCCCTGCTATCACGAAATCATCACACTGGAGCAATATCAGCTGTGTGCTCTTGTCATCAATGTGAGAACTTCGTTTTGTTCTTATTTGTACTTTGTTTAAGGTAACACACAAGTGTCCTCTTGTCGTCTTTCAACTGAAGATTTCCATCTTTTTTTTTTATTTAATATTTCCAGGATGAGTGCTACCAAGTCCGACAGTGTTTCGCCCAAAAGCTTCACCGTGGTCTGTGTCGCCTCCGCCTGCCGCTGGAGTACATGGCTGTGTTCGCTTTGTGTGCCAAGGACCCCGTAAAGGAGAGGAGGGCTCACGCTCGCCAGTGCCTGATGAAGAACGTCAACATACGCCGGGAGTACCTCAAGCAGCACGCCGCTATCAGTGGTGAGGAAGCCCAGGAAACCAGATGCAATGTTCCTCAACTCAACACCGGAGTAAAATTGCTTTGAAGAATTAAATTCTGTTGTTTTTTTTTTCTCTGTTTTACCAAAAGACAAGCTGTTGTCTCTGCTGCCGGAGTACGTGGTGCCGTACACCGTCCACCTGCTGGCGCACGATCCAGACTATGTAAAAGTTCAGGACATCGAGCAGCTGAAGGAAATCAAAGAGTATGTTTGTATGAGTGGATCTTAGGAACAGAAATAAGTTTGATTTGACACAACAATCAGTGCAGGTTTCATCCTATTATTGCCATTCATAACCCTACAATCAGCTGCCAGAACTGCACTGATTCATAAAGATGTTACTGGTGCTGTAAAATGCAACCAATAGAAAAAGTGGAATTATTTTTCGCAAAAAATTGTAGAAATCTGCCACAACAATAACAATCTTGAAATCATTTTTTTTTTATTTTTTTAATAATTTTGCTATGTCTTACATTCTTTATTTGAAGCTACATTTACAACGCCCTCGGCAACGCGCGTTCAAGCGGCCCCTTCCAATAAAAAATCTTTGTAAACGCACACAAGCGCAGGTTTCAGGCTTCTGCGTTCACATTCACTTGTAGCTACGTAGGTTTCTGCAGCTGTTTTTTTGTTTTATGTACAATACGCGCATTGGAAGTTAAACCAGGTCGAACTGTGACTTTGTTTGTGACTAATGGATGACGCCCCCCTTTTCATTCACGGAAGTGCCAACGGTTTGAAAATGGATCATGGAGGAGAAAGTAATAATTGCAGTTTGTGTACCGTGTTGCACATTAGCGCAAGGCTGCTTATCTCCATTTCTAAATCCGCTTGAATTACATCATTTGCGTAAACGGTAGAAAAGTTTTGGTTGTCCAAAGAATGTAAATGCTGGAGCTAAAGCTCTGGTGTGACAGGGTAAAGACCAGAAAATGTAGTTTATTAACCTGCTGGGTTTTTTTTCTCATAAATTCCATTTTCATTCATTTGAATTTTTTTTACCCCCTTTTGGTTTGTTTTTAGGAAGTTAAGCCAGAGCACAGCGTTCAGATTTCTCTCAGGCTCAGGTTTGTTGACTAATGCGATTTTGCCGTTTCTCATCAGAGCGTTATGGTTCGTGCTGGAGATCATCATGGCCAAGAACGAGAACAACAGCCACGCTTTCATCCGAAAAATGGTGGAAAATATCAAACAGACAAAAGATGCCCAGGCTGCCAATGATCCCAAAAGCAATGAGGTACTTCAAACTTGCTTAAATCCAAGTACGCAGAAATATTTGTTCATTAATTCTTTGCTGGCTTTGAATCTCACTGATCAGATGTTTCCTTACTTCCAGAAACTGTATACGGTGTGTGACGTAGCCATGAACATCATCATGTCAAAAAGCACCACCTACAGTCTAGAGTCGCCTAAAGATCCGGTGCTGCCCTCACGCTTCTTCACCAAACCAGACAAGGTTAGGATCCACAACCAAAGCATTATGCAGAAAAGTCTGCTCAGATATTTTGTTTTATGGTACAGTAAGTTCAGTTCAGTTTTACCCTAAAACACCCTAAAATCTCTCTTGTAGTTGGTGAGAGTGATGGCTAACTGCTTTTGATGGATTCAGTTCATTTATAAAATAAAATAATTAAATAAAAAGGACAATAAAACAACATTTTTGAGAGCTCTCGAACAAGTGCTCTGACAGCAGATTCTGTTTTTTTTTTTTCCTCCAGAATTTCAGCAACACTAAAAACTATCTTCCCCCTGAGATGAAGGCGTTCTTCACACCAGGAAAAGTAAGGACCATAGAACCCTAAAAGTGTCTGCGGTTTATCATCTGTGTTGCTGAAAACCTTTTCATATTTCTCTGTGTTCGTCGCTTTAGCCCAAGTCTGCTAACGTTTTGGGGGCAGTTAACAAACCGCTGTCATCGGCGGGAAAACAGCTACAGAGTAAAGGTTCCCGTATGGAGACCACCAGCAACAACGACTCCTCGTCCAACCCGGGCTCCCCACAGCGCACCAAGAGCAGGTATGATGGAGAAAAACAATATTGACTGTATATGACAACTGGACTAAGTCCATAGAAAATGACTTAGTTCTGTCTCCAACAACATGTACTCAATTCAGAATTTTTTTTTCCAAGATAAGTATATCGGCATTTTGGAGCCAGACGTCATCCGTAAGCAGTGATAAGTCCGAGTCGGTCTCATTTTTTCTGTGGCAACCGTTCTCACCAGTCAGAAGTGAGCTTGTAGGAAGACACCCCCCCCCTTCCTCTTAAGAGCGGGTTTGGGAGAATCTGTCACTCAAATGTTTTGAAGGTTTGACACGACACCACATGCTTTTATTGATCTGATTTAAATAACGTTTAAAAAAAAAGCAAAAATATGGACAAAAAGATTAGCAAGAACATGATAAAAAAATAGGTAGAAGGACAAGAAATGATTATTCTGATAAATATAATAAATAGCTGTTTGTTTCTCCATAGCAGTGTATGGGATTTTGGCTTCTTGGAACAAGCGGGTACTTCCGGTTTGGAACGTGAGGGGGGAGGAGTTACTCAGTCCAGTTCTCTCAATCAGTCAGTGGAAAAACCTTATCTGATTAAGGTCCTTAGCTTGAATAAGCCAACACCAACCAGAACTGTTGAAATTGTAGTAAAGAACAATTCAGTAAAGATTTTGGAACAAATTATCTATTCGCCTCTAAACAGTTGTTGCTTTTATGAATTTTTTGGGAAATTGCTTTTGTTTTCCTAAATGTTATTTCTTTTTTGTTTTTTACGTTCGGGATTGTGTAATTTAAAAAAAAAATGTTATTCTGTTTTTTTTTTGCTTTTTTAATTGTTGTCGTGATCTTTAAAATGTTTTTGCGTCGAGGGATTTGTGATGTAATTTGCACTTCAGGGCCACTGTAAATAACAGCTGAAAAAATGCTTTTATTTCAGACACGACAGCACAGAAATGGACCACAGTGAAAATGAAGACATCTGCCTGAAGAGAACAGACAGTGATAAGGTATTTCAATTCCAATGTTTTTATCTTACGAATCAGCAACAACTCGTTACTTTTTTTTCCATTTTAAAGTAGTTTGTGGCTTTTAATCATGTAGAGATGAGATGCTGTGGATGTGCTTTTATATTTTATTCACAATAAACAAAATTGTTATCTGGAATTACACAGTTGCTGACGAGTGAAAAGGCCTGCGCTGCTGTAGTAGCTTGAGTGCTGCCGGTCGTAAATCCTCATTGCGGTGTTTGAATGGACTGTGCAAACACCAGCTGGAGTTAGGCTCAGTCAGGATTAGCAAATACAAACTGTATAAACTGACATGAAAACCCTTTAAACTCTATATCTTTGTTTGTAGTTCTACTTTCTGTAAAGTGTAAACAAATTATTGTGGCAGCAGAAAAAAAAATATTTATTTTGGTTCATCTCTTAATAGATATATATTTTTTTACATTTAGTAATATGAAATGTTGATTTTTACATCTTTTATTTTGAAAATCCTGCTGTTGTGTAACCAAAAACCCTCTTATACACTTCAGTTTTAATTGAAGCTTGTTGTAAATCTGTCTGCCAAAGAAGCTTGAACTAGTTCCTATTTTTTCCTAGGATATTGAAAAGCCTCGTGGTCGCAAAAGGGGCGTGGCTTCCAGTGACGACCAGGAAAGCAAGCCGAAGCGAGGGCGTAAAAAAGCTGCCGCAACTGTCGCGGCTGAGTCGGAGGACCCGTGGGACGAGGACGGTCGACCTGAAGACGAGCAGAACAGTCCACCCAAGAAGGCTCGCAGGGGCCGGCCGCCGAAGTCCGCCGCTGCCAACCAGGACACTCCTGCCAAGGGGAGGAGGGGCCGCAAGAAGGCAGTTCCTTTACACGAAGAGGAGGAGGAAGAGGAAGAAGAGGATGAGAGGGGGGATGAGGACGAGGAGGAGGAAGATGACGATGACAGGAGTAGCGAAAACATGGAGGTGAAGACGAAGGGAGGAAGACAAGCCAGAGCGCCACGGCGATCTCAAGGGTGCGATTCGCCTTCTTGTTTGTCCTCTGTATTCTTCTAGAGTTTTTGCCCTAAACTCATTTCGTGTTTGCTCAACAGCTCAGAGTCAGCAGAGTCCACACCACAGAAGAGGAGAGGACGCCCCCCCAAATCAGCTCAGTCTGCAGCTAAGAAACCAGCGTAAGAAGCTCTGAAAGACCCACTCCAATGAAAACCCTATTTTTAACATGTTCTTGTGGCATTGTACTCATGATGGAGGACATATAGAACGAAAATTATTATTAAAAGTGCATTCCTTAGTGTTTATTTATTCAAATCATTGTGACTCAGGATCAGACCAAAAATACTGCAAGAAAAAGAGCGCATTTGTGATGTAGAAAATATGCTGAGCGAGCCACAAGCTCCCTGCTCCACGACGTTCTGATGCATCCACTAGACGACTAAATCCATGTACGTCTTTTGTATGTACGTCTAAGCTGGCATCCGGCTGAAAACTTCAAATCTAACTATGAATGTCCTCAAAAAAAAAGCTCTTTCTCAAAGTTTTTGTAAAAAAAAATAAAATAAAATAAAAATCAAATAACCTTAATCATGGAAGCGAAATGCAGAAATATTTTAAAAACTGAACATATTTCAAACCTGGTTGTGCCGGGCCTTTTATTTTGAAGAGCTCCTGTGATGGAAAGTCTTGAATCAGTGTGTTATGTTCTTATGATTTCCAGGCGTGGTGGACGAACAAAAACCGCTGCTCCAAAGGATGACTCAGAGGATGAAGAAGAAGAAGAGGATGAGGAGCAGGAGGATGAGCCAACACTGAGGGTAAAGATTTAGAAACTATTTGTGTAGCACTTTTCCGACTAATGGAACTCAGTGCTTTACATAAAAAAGAAAAAATTCCAGTTTTAAAAACCAAAAGCAAGAGGAAAGACTATTACACAAAAAAATGATAACACACATACAAACCCACACACATAACAAAGTAATACATACAATGATTCACTACTAAGATGCAAAGTAGTAGTATTAGTAGTAGAAATCTGGCTTTGTACTGAAGGTAGAAACAATATTTTGAGAACCTCTCCACACCAGTGACCACAATGTATGTCAACTTATTGAAAAAAACGAGTTGAACTTTATCTTATCCTTTCTTTGTTGTATTTTTAGGGGCGCAAGAAGGCAGCTGGGCGACGAAGATGAGCTAGAATCCAGCAGAAAGGTCCGTTTTCCCTCTGAAGCGAAGAGGGAACAATGCCACCACAAAAAAAGGACACTGAACTTTTTTAACTTTTCATATGCCGTTGCTCCTACTGTTACACAGACCTGTACACGTGCACACTACACCAAAACATCCGCATCCGTTGTGGGTTTATGCTTTGTGTTGCATTGTGATGACGTTCACCGCATTCAGTAAAGCTCATTTTAACAGGAAAAACAAAACAAAACAAAAAAAGATCCCTCTTGTAAATAGTCCCTTCTGTCTGTTTCATGTTCTGTTGTTGTGTTTTGATCCTGACTGGGGCGATGCTGTAATACCTTTTCCCACCAATGATGATGATGATTATTATTATTATTAAAGTGCTCCCATAAAGCAATACTGCTTTTCAAACTTGTCATGCTTTTAAAAACCTAAAGAGATTAACCATCTTTTTTAAAAAAGAAAAAACAAACATCAAATGTGTCACTTGACCTTTAATGCAAACATGTTTTTGTTTACAGCTCTGTATATTATCTTTTTTTTTTATATATATATATTGAGTACTTAAGTGTGAGAAAGCTGTGCACATGTAGGTTTTCCTCCGGTTGTTCTGGTGTTTGTTTTGTTTGTTCTCACTGATAGGATGTCATGATCGGCCGTGTTTTGTCGTGTTGGTCACCGCTGATCTTTTTGGCCTCGCATCCACCCAAGTCAGATCCTTTGTTGTATCAATATAGTTCTCTATGAAACCAGACATGCATGATTTCTCTTTATTTCAATGCACAGTCGCAACCAAAGTTGAAGAAATTATTAACTATTTAATTATTAACCCCCTACAGCTGGTTTTACTGTTAAAAAATATTTATAGATTTATATATGCAAGTTTTTTTAAACATTGTTTTTTAAAATGTTTTTAAACAAAACATTTACATTTGTATTGTTAAGGGTGTGGGAATGCTTGGATTTCTTGCCGTCAATAAGCCCTGGAGAACCCACGTGGTCAAATTCAGCTGCTGTTTTTATTTTATTTTTAAAATGAATTCACAAATTTACATTTAATATTTTTACAGTGGTTTGCAAAAGTATTCACACCCCTTGGACTGCTCCACATTTTCTCACATTATGACCACAAGCAAATATTTTATTGGAATTGTATGTGAAAAGACCAACACAAAGTGGGGACACACTTGTGAAGTTGAAATTAAATAATACAAGATTTTTTTTTTTTTTTTTTTTTTTACTAACAAAAACTGGAAAGTGCAGTGTGCAAAAGTATTCAGCCTCCCTGAGTCAATACTTTATGGAACCCTCTTTTGCTGCAGTTCCAGCTGCAAGTCTTTTGGGGTTTGTCTCTACCAGCTTTGCACATCTTTCACAGCTTTGTCCATTCTTCCTTTCAAAACAATTCAGTCAGATTAGATGGAGAGCATTTGTGGACAGCGGTTTTTAGATGTTGCCACATATTCTGGATTGGATTTAGGTCTGGACTTTGACTGGACAATTCCAACACACGAATACGTTTCATTTAAAGCCATTCCATTGCAGCTTTTGCTTTATGTTTAGGGTGGTTGTCCTGTTGGAAGGTGAATCTCCGCTCCAGTCTCAAGTGTTGTTCAGACTTCAACAGGTTTTCCTCCAATATTGCTCTGGATTTGGCTCCATTCATCTTCCCATCAACTCTAACCAGATTCCCTGTCCCTGCTGAAGAGAAGCATTCCCAGACCATGATGCTGCCACCGCCATGTTTGTCAGTAGGAATGGTGTGTTCAAAAGTTCCATTTTGGTCTCATCTGACCAGAGCACTTTCTTCCACACGTTTGCTGGGTCACTCACATGGCTTATGGCAAACTGCAAACGGGACTTCTTGTGGTTTTCTTTTAACAATGACTTTCTTTTTTCTTTCCATTTTCCCATAAAGTCTAAATTTGTGCAGTGTACAACTGATGGTTGTCCTATAGACAGATTCATGTGAGCTGTAGATCTCTGCAGTTCATCCAGAGTCACCATGGGCCTCCTGGCTGCATCTCTGATCAGTGCTCTCCTTGTTCAGCCTGTTAGTTTAGGTGGACGACCATGTCTAGGTAGGTTTGCAGTTGTGCCAGACTCTTTCCATTTGTGGATGATAAACTGAACAGTGGTTCGTGAGACGTTCAAAGCTTGGGAAATCTTTTTCTAGCCTAACCCTGCTTTAAATTTCTCCACAACTTTCTCCCTGACCTCTGGTGTGTTCCTTTCACTTCATGATGCTGTTTTCTCCCCAATATTCTCTTAAACCACAGAGACTGTCACAAAACCGCTGTGTTTGTATAATGAGATTAAATGACACACAGGTGGACTCTATTAAGTCAACATTTGATCAATCATCAAGCAACTTCTGAAGGCAATTGGATGCACTCAGAGAAAAGGGGGCTGAATACTTTTGCACACTGCACTTTTCAGTTTTTTATTTGTGAAAAAAATTGAACACTTGTATAATTTTCTTTCCACTTCACCAGTGTGTGCCACTTTGTGTTGGTCTTTCACATAAAATTCTAATAAAATATATTTATGTTTGCGGTCATAATGTGAGAAAATGTGGAGAAGTTCAGGGGGTGTGAATACTTTTGCAAGCCACTGTAATGCTATAGTTTAATTTAATTAGCTGCTGTTAATTGCTGCCACCCAAAATGAACAAACAACCTAAAAAAAAGTGGAATTAACTTTAAAATCCCAGAAGAAAATCGTCCATGGTTACAGTTTAGTTTGGGACTGATTTCTCTTTTAACGGCGTTCCTGTGTGGTTAAAGGCTCGCTGTGCCTTACATTAACTATGCACACACACTTGAACTTTCCAGAGCCTCCCAGCTGATGGAAAATCACCTACGCTTTGGCTTCCTCTTGGCCGTGACCTGGCATTCTCCAGACTTCTCTGTGACTTTTTCAGTTTGATCAAAGTGGTTCTTTTTTGTTTATTTTTTTATCCTCTTTTCTGTTCCCGCAGCAGATCACTGCTTTGATATTGAACTCTAAAACAAATCAATGACAACAATTTTCCTCCTTTTTTTATTTGTCATTTTAAGGCTTTAAAATCTAACTATTGTCAATGACTTGTATTTAAAATAATGATGCATACCCAGATGTATTTTAAATGTAACTCGTGCGTGTGGTTTCCATCTGACATCTGAGCCCACAGTCATCCTTACTTTTGTGGCCAGGTTGAGGATGACCTTCGATGAGCAGCATCAGGCCCTCAGGCCTGGTTTTGTGTTCTCTATTAGATTTGCCATCGCTGTAAGAACTCATTAGATTAAGGAGTGAGGAGCTCTGTCTTTATGTTGATGTTGAATCATACATGCGTCGAATGCACAGATTGCTTTAAATTAAGATTTTTTTTTTTAAATGAAGAACTCCTTAGAAAATTTTATTTTTAATGTTGGTAAACTTTACATAAATATACCCAGTAATAAGGAGAAGTTGCTAAAAAAAAAAGTGCTTGTCAGATTTATGTTTAGATTTAGCACCTAAATTAACTTAAATCTCGAATGTTTTATTTAAATGGGATCCAAGCTGGTTCCAGCTTAGTGGGTCTTATTTGATTTCCTGACAACTTCCGGTCTTCTGTTGCAGCAGACCCGCTCAGCTCCTCAGAAATGTGTCCAGATGTTGGTGTGTGCGCCGGGAGGCCTGGGTTTCCCAGCAGCCAGGTGAGAGCAGCTAGATAAGACCGCAATGAGATCTGTGGGCTCAGACTGTTTGCATTCTGCCTCTGACTGAACTGGACCCAAATGCATCTTGGGTGACTTTTTTATTTTATTTTATTTTGTTTTTTAGCCCAGATTGGGATCTCTGGTGATCCACCAAAACTAGGATGTCAGCTCGTGATGCTGTTAGTGGGCTCGTGTTGCTCGGCTCGCACCTGTGCCACCGTGGCGCCGACGCGCGGACCACGGTAAAATCGAGTTAAAAACCTAATCTGGATGTGATTATACGAGTTTAACGTTAATCCCATAAATTCGGGTTGACAATTGTGGTGTCATGCAGAAGACTGATCGTTTGGGGGGAGCAGAGATCGTTCTGTGTGAGGACGGGGACTCGTGCGTCAGGTGTCTTGGCTAATAATTGATGGATTGTGAGTCTGTGGTGGGTTCACAGCTCGCTGGCTGAGCTCCACGCGCTGTTCGGGCACTGAAAGTCTCCAGTCACAGTGAAGTGAAGGTCCGGTTCAGAAGGTGGACATCCGAGGCCAGCATGCTCGGATTTTTCATATTCCTGGTGGTGACTCCCGCATCCGGAAAGCCCCGAGATGGTCTGAAAACGTGGGGGCGCTTCAACAGACTCCCCTATCCAGGTGACAAGGCTTTCCTCTACGACACCTTCCCCAAAGGCTTCGTTTGGGCGGTGGGCACGGCTGCGTACCCGGTGGAGGGCGCGTTCGCCAAGGATGGGAAGGGGCTCTCCATTTGGGACACTTTTACGCGCGGCGGAACCCGCAAAACCCGCGGGGACGTGGGCAGCGACAGCTATCACAACATCGACGCCGACATCCGAGCCATCCAGCAGCTAGGGGTCAGCCACTACCGCTTCTCCCTGTCCTGGCCCAGGATGTTCCCGAACGGAACGCGCGGGAGCTACAACGAGCTGGGAACCAACTACTACCGGACTCTCATCAAGAGGCTGAAGAAGATCAACGTGCAGCCGGTGGTCACGCTCTACCACTGGGATTTGCCCGAGCACCTCCAGCAGACGCTGGGCGGCTGGGCCAACCCGCGGCTGGTGGACATCTTCAAGGATTACGCAGAGTTCTGCTTCCAAACGTTTGGGGACGACGTCAAGTTCTGGATCACCATCGATAACCCGTTTGTGGTGGCGCAGCACGGATACGGCACCGGAGTGGTGGCTCCCGGGATAAAAAACGACCCTGACCTCCGCTTTCGGGTCGGACACAACCTGCTGAAGGTTTGAACCAAAACAAAACGTTT
The DNA here is from genome assembly GCA_036245035.1 of Adrianichthys oophorus. NCBI lineage: Eukaryota > Metazoa > Chordata > Actinopteri > Beloniformes > Adrianichthyidae > Adrianichthys > Adrianichthys oophorus. Next base: position 16,494,769 of record BSAI01000201.1, on the reverse strand, counting down.
AGTCCATCACAGCCCAGGACAATCTATCCGTTCTAGATCTAGAATAGATCTTCAGTAGATCCAACAGGCGATTCATTCTGTGAATTTATTTAGTTCATAATTTAAATGTCATTTTCATTCATTACTTTTTAAACTTTAAAATCAAAACATGATAACAGATTTCAAAATATGACATTTTAACCAGAATATTTAAGGATTAATAATCAAAATGAATAGAAATTGGGGGGGAAAAGTAAAGTTAGAATGGTAAAATTAAAGTCAAAATTATGAGATTAGATCTCAAATTTATTTTTGGGGCAAAATCAAAGTTAGAAAAAACCAGGATTGTGCTAAATTAGAAAAGATTAAAACCAGCATTAGGAAAAAGGAAGTAGAATTTCAGATTAAAAGCTCTTACTTTTGAGGATTATCAATATATCTTGGAATTAAATGAGACATTAAAGACTTAACTTTTTTTTTCAGAAATATTAGTATTTATAACATTAGGTCAACATTATTAGATTCGTTTCAAAAATTAGAGGGAAATAATGAACCTCAAAATGGATTTACTCTTAGAATTCTGACTGTTTTAACTGTAACCTAATAATGAGTTTGGGAAATCAGATTTGTTCTCTAAACTTTAAAGTCATTCTCAAGCTAAGGTCTGAATTTACACATTTTTAAAAATCTTTTAATGTTTTGTTTTTCAAAGTTCTGATTTTTTTCTATCTGACAGCTGAAAATAATAAGTGGAATGAAATAAATGGAAATTTTGGGGAAATCCCAAAATGTTAAAGAGGATTCTGCTTTTCACTCAAACATTGTTGTTTCATCTTTAATTTAAAAATCCATTTTCAGGCTCATGCAGCTGCATGGCACATCTACGACCGCCACTATCGCCCCCGGCAACAGGGGAAGGTCTCCATGGCTCTTGCCTCCCACTGGATCAAACCCAGCCAAACACGTTTGGAGAGCCTGCAAGAGTGCCAGTGTTCTTTGGACCACGTCTTGGGCTGGTTCGCCCGACCGCTCTTCACGGATGGAGACTACCCCACCTGCATGAAGGCCCGGTTGGGCTCACGGCTGCCCTCCTTCACCCAGGAGGAGAAGGAGTGGGTGAAAGGAACGGCTGACTTCTTTGCTCTGTCCCACGGAGCCACGCTGAGCTTCCAGCTCATCAACGACAGCGTGAAGTTTGACCAGCATGAAGACTTGGACCTGAGGATGCTGCTTTACTGGATCTACGCAGAATATGACAAACCCCCCATCTTTGTAGTCCAAAGTGGTTGGTAGGTTGAATTTTTTTCGATTCAGATATTTTCTGCTTTTCTTCTGATGTTTTTCCACTCTCTGGTTGACACAGGTACGTCCTTGGCAACACCAAGACAAAAGACCCCAAACAAATGTTTTACCTCAAAAGTTTCATCGCAGAAACGCTTAAATGTGAGTGTTTTTAACATCTGTTTTATATATTTTTAAATAAACACAAACCAACTGCTAAAATGTGGTTATTTTTTTTCCATTGCAGCAATCATCATAGATAGAGTCAATGTGATTGGATACACAGCTTGGTCTCTCATTGATGGCTACGAGTGGTATCGGGAATACGGGATCCGGCGTGGACTGTACTATGTTAGCTTCAACACTCCTGATATGAAGAGGGAGCCAAAGACATCTGCAATATTTTACAAGTACAGGGATTTTTACAGCAATATTTGAATTGAAAATGCTTAAATGCTTATGCTTACTATAATCCAGAGTTTCATAACTGAAAAAACCAGGAATGGTGGTTCTAAATATGCTCATAGTGCTACTTATTCAATTATCTTTGGTTCTATCATCTTAAATCTCCTGTTTGTTTTCTCTAACTTGTCATTTTTTACAGGAATGTCATTCAAAAAAACGGTTTTCCAGAGCTTCCAGAGAACAGGCCAGTGCAGGGAGTGTTCCCGTGTGATTTTGCGTGGGGGGTGTCTGCCAACTCTGTTCAGGTATGAGGACCCATCGGAAGTTCAGAGGTCAGGAAATCAGGGAAACAGCTAAAAAATATTAACCGCCCTCTATTAACTTCAGTTCAGACACTCCTTTTGCTCAGGGGTTTGTCACATCACAGCACTGCATCAAGGTACATCATGCTGAAGTCATGTTACAGGTTATGCAATTATGTTTAATGTGTTATTTGAAGGTGCATCCAGCATGTTGAAAGTCCAGCTGACAAACAAGGACAGTGACAGAGCCTCTAGTAATCATAAACTGTATAAACTTTCTCCATCTGTCTGCTCGATGTTGCTGCAGCCATTGATTTGTCACATTTTGCCTTTTGTTTATAGATGTGTGTGTAGCAGAAGTGAAGCAACGGCATGTTTACTCTGCTCTGTATTTTTTTTTCTCCTCATGTCATAGGTAGAAACCACTCCCACTCAGTTTGCAGACCCCAATGTTTACCTCTGGAACATCTCCAACAACGGAGAGCTGATTAAGCTGGACGGCCGAATCGCGCCGCCTTTAAACCGAGCCACGCACTGCGCCGACTACGCCACCATCAGACAACAGGTCTGTGCTTTACAGCTCAATTTCTACTTTAGAAAAAGTTGCAGTTAGTTTCATTTTGGGGAGGAGGCTTAAGTTTCTCTAAAACAGAAAAACAAAAACGTATAAAATTAAAATCTTAGGTCAGAGTTTGAGAATTTACTCTTTTTTTACATCCTTTAAAAATTTACTTTTTTGTATTTATAATGATTTCTTATTACTATTTTTAGATAATTTCTGAAACTCACCAGTGTTCCAGAGCTCTTTTATATAATAGAATCACTGATGCGCTTTAGTACAATAAAAATAGGCACTTTTTGGTAATGGTTGCAGTAATAAATAGATCTGCATGAAGTCTTTTTGTCCAACTATTAAAAAACCCAAATCATAGTGACTAATGATAAAAAAATGTACAACAAAAAAATGTATATATATATGACACTTTGCATCTCATTAACGTTTTAAAACTTTGAAATGTGTCTAATATTTTAGGTGGATGAAATCAAGCAGGTGGGGGTCAACCACTTCCACTTCTCCCTCAACTGGTCTGCTGTGGTGCCCACAGGGGACGTAGCCCACCCCAACACCACTCTGCTGGGATACTATCGCTGCTTCACCCGCCAGCTGCTGAAGGCTAACATCACCCCGGTGGTCACCCTGCTGCACCACACGCCCAAACACAGCAGTCTGCCTGCCCCGCTGGCCAACACCACCAACAAGTGGCTCAACAGGTTTTTCCGTTTAGTCCAGATGAACAGTATTACTGTTTTCTTATGTAGAGAATCAGTAATAATTTTCTTTCGTGCAATAATGAATTAATTTTGCTTTCTAGGAAGATCCCAGAAGCCTTTGAAGACTATGCCAGGCTCTGCTACAGAGAACTAGGAGCTTACGTGAAGATGTGGATCACTCTGAATGAGCCCAACGATAAGGAGGTGACGTACCAGGAGGGGCATCAGATGCTGCGGGCGCACGCTAAGGCCTGGCACGTTTACGACCGCGAGTTCAGACGCTCCCAGGGGGGACAGGTCAGTGAAGCGGATGCTTAGCTGTTCCTTTTTGGTAATAAGATAGCAAACTAATGAGAGGGAGATCATCTGCATTACTCAGGTGTCTCTGGTTCTGCACATGAACTGGGTCGAGCCAGCTTTTTCCTTCAGCCGAGAGGACGTGGAGCCAGCCAAAAGGGTTCTGCACTTCACCATCAGCTGGTTTGCAGAGCCCATTTTTGGCAGTGGAGACTACCCTTTGGAAATGAGGAGCTGGCTGCGTCAGCTGAACTCTCTCGAGTATGAATGCTTTATTCACTGTTGTGAACAGATCTTGTCGGCTGTGCACATTCAACGAGATTTAGGGGTTCATTCCCTAATCTGGAGTAGCTGGGGGGAATAACCTGCTCTTTGCATCTTCTCTGTCTCAGCAGATTGCCAGTTTTCAATGAGGTGGACAAACAGCTGGTTAAAGGGACTTATGACTTCTTTGCTATCAGCCACTTCAGCACCGATCTTGTGACGCACGCGAAAGAAGACTCGTACGATAAACTTTTTACTCATCTTTATGTTAGATCGCACACAGGATGCCACTACTTTCGCTCAAGTTAACCAGGTTACAAGAAGCCTTCCCAAAACAACCAGGTTTCTCACATGTCCCTTATCCAGAAACCTGGTATGAAAGGAGCATTGATGTTCTTCGAGAGTTAGTGAACTCATGGAAACATGGTTACTTTGATGCATGTTAAACAGATTTCTTTGGCAACCAGGTTTCTCTTAGAGGGACCTCGTCTACAGGCAGCAAATCCGGTTTAAAATCCTGGTTTAAACAACCAGATTTTTAAATCTAAGCTTTTTTTTGGGAACTAATGCCACAAACACTCTGGGCATCTGTCGTATGTTCAAGAATCCGGGTTCAATGAACGCGCTTTGTACGTAGAGTCTGAAAACGGACTTAAAAACTTGTGCAGCAATGCGTGAACAAGTTTTACCGCGAAACATGCATTCCTGTGTGTTTACGAATCTTCATTGTTGAAATGAATTGCAAAAGCAGCAAGTTTTCCACTGATATCTTCACAAATTTTTATCCAGCTGGTTCTTTCCTTTGGTGCAGTGTGTCTGCAAGCTTTGTCTTGCTCATGGGCTCCTGGACAAAGCTGATTCCTCTGCAGGCGCCTCTAGTCTTTCAACATCGCTAGACAAACTAGATGTTTAGTTTGATGCAGCATTTAAAAAAAAACAGGCTACCAGTGGATTTTTGATCTATTTTAGCCCACGTTAACACTCTTTATGGCCATCTGGTGTCTGCAGCTACATTTACACGGCAAAGCTTGAAGTCCAGTACATGGTAGACACTACATGGATCATGTCACCGAGGCCCGTTGTCCCTTGGGGTCTGAGGAAAGCTCTTAACTGGGTAAGCATGTCCTTTACATTACAATTCAGACTTAAGCTGTTAAAGTCTCACTCTGATCATCTTTTGATCTGTTGTAAAAGCATTTCCAGTGTTTTTTAAATTATGGTTATGCCGTGTTTTTTCTAAAATAGAAAAAAAAATCGGTGTCGTTTTTCTAGGACAGTTTCTGCAGAGCGGCAGTAGTTCAATTGAAATTGGCCTCTGAGTTGTGGGTGGGACCCTGACCCCTTCCACTCCCTGTTAGTGAGAGCTCTCTTTTTACACGCTCTCCCACTAGCTTACAGCCTCTCACACCCCCAACCTAACATTACTGGTGCAACAAAAATGGCGAGCAATATTGGAGCCAGATGCCAGCTCAGATGAGAACTTCGTAGATGTCCATGGATCTGTTTGTCTACAAGTGGATGCATCAGAATGCAAAAAGCAGGAAGTTATTTGTGTATTTTCTATCACAAATAAGAAACGTTTTCAACAGCATGTTTTCGTCTGCTTCTGATTCACAACGATTTGAATAAAGAATAGCTCATAAATGACATGTGAGCTTAGTTTTCTTTATATATGTTCTCCATAATGAGAAAAATGCCAAGAGAACACGTGAAAAGCATACTTTTCATCAGAATGGGTCTTTCAGAAAAGGAATGGTTTCATCAAAAAATCTGAGTGGTGCTGAAGAACGCATTGCTTGTTCTTTCATAGGTGAAGGAGCACTATGGAGATGTGCCCGTTTACGTGATGGCTAACGGGGTCCAGGAGGACCCATCTCACTTCAAGGACAGTCTAAGAGTTTACTACCTGTACAATTATATTAATGAGGCACTTAAAGGTAAAACGTCTTAAATAATCTGCCGACTTACAGAAAACTCAAATTCCAGAATCTGCATTGCTTCAGTAAAGGTTTTTTCACCTCCATCTCATCCTCAGCATACATCCTGGATGCCGTCAACTTGAAGGGTTACTTTGTCTACGCCCTAAACGACCAAAGAGACCCAAAGTTCGGCTTGTACGGCCAAGTTCACGAGGAAGTCATCGTCAAAGCCTCCCTCTCGAACTATCGCAATCTCATCCGGCACAACGGCTTCCCCGCTCAGGGAGCCGCTCCTCAGCAGTGTCCTGCTGCACCTCAAGCCTGCCAGGACTGCCACGTTCTGGTCAAGGGCCCTATGGTGGGCTTCCTGACTCTGGTGGGCTCAGGAGTGCTGATCACCCTGGGCCTCATTATTTACTACACATCCAAAAGACATAAGGAGCTATACTGACAGGCTCAAAAAGGACTCAGCAGTGCAGATGTCATATTAATTTATACTTATTTAGGTTTTAATGAGAAATTCAGTGGCACATTTCAGTAAACACCTAAGATCCTTCAAGTCTTTGTGTCCACAACACTCATCTCCACATACATGCACAGTTGGATTTTCCATGTTCGTCTTGGTCTTTTTAATGAACTCTCCCAGCTGCTCCATGATCATCTCCAGAGTTCCACAAAATAGACAAATTAAGTTAATTATCAAAATGGAATATTTCCAGGGGTTGGTTTGGATATTGGGAACTCCAGCTTCCTCCCACAGTCTGAAAACATGCTTCATAGGTTGATTGATGATTCTATATAGTTCCTAGGTGTGAGTGTGTGTGGCCCTGCAATGGACTAGTGAATTGTCCAGGGTTTACTCGCTGACTGTAAATGACAACTGGACTGAGTGAGTGTGATGTCACCTAAAGGTCCAAACAAAGGAAGTCACCTGAGTTGCCATTTTTACATGATGTTGCTATGTTGGTTGCCAGACATAGTCAGTAAGAAGTGATTGGTCAGCCGGTCTAATTCATTGTTTCTATGGCGACCACTCGCCAACATGGAATGAGCTTGTTGGAAGTCCACACCCGTACTTGAAATCAGGCTTGGGAGAAACTGTCAAACATTTTGAACATTTGACACGAGACCACCTGCTTTTATTGAGGCATCTGTTTGGTTAGTTTATAACTTGAATAGCTTGCAATACAGAAAATAAATCATAAAAAAAGAAAATAGGATTAGCAAGAAAACCTTAATAAAAAGATATGAGAGCAGGAATGGATGACAAATTCGACTGAGTAATAGCTGTTTGTGTCTCAATAGAAGTTTATGGGATTTTGGCTCCTTGGAACCAGTGGATCCGTTCTTTTTGGAAAGCCAGTGAGGAGGAGTGACTCAGTTTAGTTCTCATATACAGTCAATGGGTGTAACCTGTTTTTGTCCAGCTGGGATAGGCTCCAGCAACCCCGTGACCTCAAAAGGGAATAAGGAAGTTTGGAAGATGGATAAATGACTGGTTTGGAAATCTAGAGGATTTTCTGTGCTCGAAAATGTATTGTTTTGTCATGTTTTTATAAACACAAACCCTTTAACCTCCATTTTAAGAGAAATGTATTGTCGTCTGTCATCAGTACAGGTTGCATTTTCACAAACTTTACATCAAAACTTTCAGTTTTGCAAAAAAAGAACAATTTAACATCTACAGCATAAAGTTTCAGCCTCATTCTGGGATCATTTATATCTGTAAATCCTACAGAGGACTTCATGCCTCACAAAGGGCTTTCGAATTAATTTGATAGGTTTAAGTAGATTTAAACCTAAAACATCATAGCATCCAGACCGTCCTCCATAAACTTCTTGTAGATGGCCATGAACTTAGCTGTGAAAGCCTCCAAGTGGTAGATAGCTTTGTTGCCCAGCTGGAGCCTGTGTTCATAATAAGCTGCCATGTGGGCCACCTCCGCCTTCAGCTGACCGTCGCAGTTACTCAACAACTCTTTCACCAGGCTCTGTTAGATTATTAAACAAGGAGAAGGAACACTGGATTTAAAAAGAGACCTTCGGTCATTTTAACACTTATGATGGCAGAAACGTAGGAAGCGCTCACCTTCATGATGATCTCAGGAGGGATGCAGTGAGTCAGCAGCTCGTACAGCCGGGCGCGGACCTCCAACAGCCTAAAGAGAAACAGACGGAGATTGATAACTAAAACCTCTCACAGTCTGACCGTCTCCCAACAACTCTCAAACCTCTGAGGATTTTGCTGGCTGACAATGGCGTTCGCAGTCTCCCTCAAGTAGACCTCCCAGTCTGTCTCTGGGACTTCCTGATCAGCAGAGAACGGATACCTAAAAATTAGATGGGTCAAAGTTAGCTAACACATGTTTAGTTTTTTATTTTAAAACATACTTACAACACTTACTGCTGCACTCTGCAGGCCTCGCACATCAAAAGTGCTTTGCGCAGGTTGCGGCCGGATTTTTCACTGATTTGTCTGGCCAGCTCAGACTGCAAATTCAGACCCTCTTTTTTACAAACTGAAGTCAAAACACTACACACCTGGAAAAACAAGAACACATCATTGCAGATGCAAACAAAAAAAGGGGTAAGGTTTTTTTGTTTTAGGCATGATCTGAACCGTTTTGTCCTCACCTCCTCTGTGCTCGGCAGAGGAACTCTTACAGCCAGACAACGACTTCTGATTGGCCCAATGACTTTGGAGGTGGATGTGGAGCAAAGGATAAGACGACAGGTTGCCATGTACTTCTCCATGGTTCGACGCAAAGCATGCTGGGCATCTTTTGTAAGTCTGTCCACCTCTGTTAGCAACACAACTGAGGAGAAAGATATTCTAGTTAAAACCAGAAACCAGTTTACAGCTATACATTTCAGGACACTGTATTATTTTATTTAACCCATGTGTCTCTCTTTTTTCTTTGCAAACTTTATTAACAAAGCTGATCACAGAAACAGCTGAACAGAGGGGTTAAAGAAAGAAAAGATAATTAATAAAACAAGATCTGATAAACTTAAAAAAAGAGGGGGGACAAAAAGTGAAACCATCACCAACTATTCGGATCAGGTTTTTCAAATGTTCCAAGTTTTTAAAACCTATAAATTCTAAGTTTTCAATAAAACAATAAAAACAGGTAAAAAAAAAAATACTTGAGCATGAGTATATTTACATATATTAATCCAATATTTGACTAAAATAAGAATTACATTAAGTAAGTAAATCATGTTGTTTTTTTGTATAAAAAAAAAAAACATGTTAAAAACAAAGAAATAGAGTGAAGAATGTATTCTTTGCAGCAAATCTGAACTACCAGAGAAAAATGTTATAGTTTGTGTCCAAGTCCAAATCTATGCTTGAGACAAAGGCATGCTGGTCTGATTTACCTTTGAACTCTCGCTGCGTGCTTGACTGGATTTGCTGGGACTGAGCCACAGTTTTAATTAGCTCCTGAATCACCACACGGTCCTGATTTCCTGCATCACTGTACAATACAGAACAGATGAGCAGCAAAAATTTAAACAGAGGACAAAGTTGGAATAAAAAGTAGAAAAATGCAAGCAAGACACTTTTACATTTTTCTTTGTCGACAAAAAGTTACCTCGGATTGACCTCCAAGTGATAGTTGCTGGCAATGGTGTTGATCTCAATTTTTTTCTTTGAAGGGGCCTGCAGCCAAAAATCAGGAGATACAACTGTATTTACCCATGTTACTTTATAGTCAAAACAGCTTAGAAAAGTTCTTTAGACATTCTATAATACTGGATTTCAATGATTCTGTTCTCCTTGGTTTCCTCCTCTCACCACTATGGTCTGGTGCTCTATACGGAGCTTCTCCACACCAGCTCCGTACAGCTCCCTCAGCAGACACATGATGCGGGTTTTCTTTCCAGCTCCTGAGGGACCGTACACCAACAAATGGGGGAAGTCTCCACATTGAACCTGCAGCAAAAATGCAGCAAAAAAATTTGGATTCTGTTACTTTTTATTTTAGATTTTTCTAAGAAGACACTGGGTTATGATCACAAACAACATCTGTATTGTCTATTTTTAAAACAGCCTCTTTTCTGCCCTTTGATTTTGTAGAATTCACTTAATTTTATTAAATGTATTGTTTTTTTTTTGTTAATATTTGTTGTTTCAAGTTTTTATTTCTATCAATGTTTGAATATTTTTGTACAGTGCCTTGTTAAGCAATGACTGTGTTTAAAGCGATTTATAAATAAAGTTGACGAATACAATTGAAAAAAAACTAACTTAAGTAAATGTCACTCGTTACAGTCTACAAGCCTTCTTAGCTTTGAATTTACTCTCGTATCTTTCATTGTCTTATAAGAGTTCATGTCAGCAACTGTTAATATAAACGTTTTACCTTCACAAATGTGACAGGAAGGTTATTGTTAAGAATAACACATACTTTTTCCAAACATAAATTTAAACAATTAGACGAAAAAAAGAAGTAAGTTAATTTAAACGGTGATGAACTAGGGAAAAATTAGCTGCTAACTAATAAACATCAACAGATTTCTTGGCGTTTCCTACCAAGTTTTTCAGCTGAGTCGCTTGTTCTTTATGATAATCGAGCTTTCCCAGAGAAGTCGGTCGATATTTGTCCACCCACAAACTCATTTTGGAAATAAAGTCTACTGAAACTAAAAAATATGGCTTTGACAACAAATAAGGCGTCTGCTGGTCAATCTCCCGCGAATAATTTTCCTACAGGAAGTTACCAACCGCGAGGTTTGGTCTTCTCGCGAGATACGGCAAGTGAGAAGGGTCTAATTACCTATGTTAAAAGCAATCAGTTCGTAAACCACATACTTTTCATAACCGTTGTTATTTTTCTAAAGTTGTGTCAAAACTCCCTTAAACAACTCATAATTAGGCAATACAACATTAAAGCAAAGACGTGTGTATCATTTTAACAAACTACTCTAATTTATCTATCTGCAAATTTATTTTTAAATTAGAAATAATGTTGAAGGTAAAAGAAGGAATAGAATTTAAATAATTTTGAGAATCCAATACAAGCTTATTGGTGCTAAAAGTATTTTGACTCCGGGAGAGTCTGTTATTTGCCTGATAACGTGCCCCCATTCAGAGAGAACAAGATCTTTACATGGGTAGCTTTGTAGTTGCTCAAAGGAATTTAGCCCTATGTCACTTCAAATTATTCAGTTTTATCAGAATACAATGAGCACCTAAGGCATGTCAATTAGTGAATTTGAAATGTAATATTTGATCAATTAATAAATTACATTGTTCAAGACGCTATGAAAAACAACTCATCTACATCATTTACAACCCTGGTGTGTAGCATCCAGAGAGGTGACCAGGACATGTGTGACTGCTGTAATAACAATGTATAAACACACATTTGTGTGTGCATAAAACAACCTCAGAAAGACCGGAATGAGACTTCTTATTTGAAAAGACAATAAAGTATGTCTAATGACAACAATTCAACGAAAGGCCAACAAGGAATGTGAAGCAGGTAATCCACAGAGAATGAAATGTCACCTTGTTACTGAACGTTGTCATTGTTAGAAGGTAAAAGCTGGTTGCAATTTAAATTTTCACAAGTCTTTCGCATCTACTGTCTGTAACTTACCTGTGCAAATAAGTTGGAAAAAGTGAACTAAAAAAATATGTTAAGTAAAAAAATATATTTTCTTTTCTTTCCACAATGTGCAGAGAAATGCAGAATGTTAATCCCATGTTTTGTGCTGCATTAAAAAATGCAAAAGGACATGCTTTGTGGCTAATCGGATTTACTTCACATGAATGTTTGTTGAGAAAATTGCGATTTCTTGTACTTTACATATATAAGACAGTTTCTACCATAAACACATTTAAGATAACTCAGCTCACATGCTTGGGTTTGGTGTGAAATTCCTTTTGCTAAGACTCCTCATAATATTTTTTAACGCATTGTCCTGATTGCAAACAATTGCTTGGAGAATAAACAGTTCTAAATAAGTCCATTAAAGTTTTTTCTCCTTCCTGTTTGGTTGCTTCAAAATGTGAGTCTTCTGCAAAGTCATAGAGATACATTTGGCTTTCAGCAACAAGAATGTTATGCACAAAGCACGCCTCAACATGTTAGCGTTGCTTGCATTAAATGACATGCTTGAGTTTTCTTTACAAAAATCAATGACTGGAATGATAAATTCAGGTTTGTGAACTGTAAGATGTACATCAAAACATCCGATAAGCTTTTTGAACATTAAGTTTACATAATACCAAATGTGTCCTTGACTTGTTTAATTTTACAATCATTCAAATCCACATTCACAGCAAACTCCTACTTAAAATAATTCATGGAAAGCAAAGAATTATCCACAGCTGTTCTAATCTAAGTATCTCTGTATGCTTTTTCTTGGCTTCTCTCTCTTTGTGGGGGGTGGGAGGACAGCTCTTCTTCTGGTGCGGTGGGAGGGCTATTCTTCTGGCTGGGCAGGAGCTTGCACTCTGTGCTCCTGTGCCTCCCTGCTCTCTGGTGTTGGGGGCCCCTGTGGCGGTCCTGCTGCGGGACAAGCAAAAAAAAAAAAAAAAAAGTGTCTGTTTTTAATTCCAGTGAGGTTATTCTGTCAGGAACTGGTGGATGAAGGACACAAAATGCAGTCTTTGGTGGAAACTCAAAGGTTTAATAATTACATCTGAGTATGACAAAACTTAAGGGAACAACAAAAGGATGACAAAACAGGATGACAAAAACGGAATGCTTGAAGACACAGAGGAGAATTATTTATATACGACAGCTGTAGGTAATTAGCAAATGTAACCATATTTAGAATTCAAAAATGACTGATTTATGTCTTAAATCAGCTTAAAGTGATGGCACAAAAGTAAAGTTGTCCATGTTTTTCCTGAAATGCTATATTTGTTTTGATGAATGACATTTTGAAACCCCCGGAGACCCCTGTAGAGCCTTCTGAGCCACCGTGTGAAGGCCCTGAAGAGAGGAGACGCTAACGCTCCTACATTCTCTGTATGACCGGATCTCTCCCAGAGCATGCCTCAACAAGCAGAATCATCGTCAAGATGAAGCCACAAATTGCAGGCTTTTGCTTTTGACCTCATACATTTCTGCCTAAATATGAAATTTGGCATGTATCTGTCCATTTTCAACAGTCTGTCAACGTTGTATTAAACACAAATCTGGACATTTCTTTGTCAAAACTCGCAGGAAGTTTTCTTTTCTTCTGCAAAATGTGTCTAAGTGGAACGATTGACAGACGATAAGAGCAGTTTAAAGCATTACCTCATGCATTCTCGAGGAATGTGCGTGTAGGGTGAAAAATCTGTCGCCTAGGGCTACATCACCTAGCGGGGAGTGAAAAAAGCAGCAAAGGGAGAGATGCTTCTTTAGACCTGACTATTTTTCATCTTCTTTATTAGGTTATTTAATCATCTTTGTTCCGCAGGAAGTTTTAGACATGTAGTTTTGTCTGCAATCAAAAACTATTAGACTCCACACAGACCCCAAACACCTGCCCATAGAACTTCCTCCCCTCTCATTTAGGAGGTAAAACAGGAGGGAGAAAAAAAACATTCCTCAGCCGCTTTCCCTCCCCTTCCCTCTCAGCATTTCCCATCTTTTCCTGAATAATTCTGCTTTGAAGTATGACAGCACAGAGCTGCAACAGCTGCAGACATCCATAACCTCCTGGTTCCTCATTCTGCTTTAATTGAAAACCTCTTGGGTGTTACTGTTTCTATGATAATGCACGGTAAGTTCACATCTAAAAATGTTTCTTTGCAATGTGTCACAGCTCCTTAAGATTTTTTTTTTTTTATAAACAAGTCGTGGTTTCAAATGATCTACTAAATGGATGTGGGGAAATGCTTCTATGTTTAAAGTGTTTTACAATTTTTAAGTAAAATGTATGCAGTTCAAATCCTTTTTGGTAAAAGTTTTAAAAATGGATTCTATTATTGTTGTTTTTATTCTATATGTAAACAGACTAAACCACTGGAAGTACTTTTTTCTTTTAGAAAAAAAAGCAACAAAAAATGAAAAAAACTCCAATTAAGCTTCAATTTAGCAAGAAAGTACAATGATCCAAATTCACAGAAAACTTTAGTTGAGACTATGTTTACGCTTTAAAAGAATTTGATGCAAAAACAAACAAAATGCACTAATTTCATGACGCATTAGATAAACATGAGCTGTTTTCTTAGATTAAGCATGACCCAACTGTTTTCGTTTTTTTAACATGCATCTTTTTTTCTGATAAGTAGAGAATAGGGATTTGTTTAGACATTACAGTGCACTGACCACCGACAGCCCTCTTTAAGTCACTTCTTACTACTTATGGAAAGCGGTAGTTTTTCCAAAAAGCATATAAAAAAATGGTACAAGATACAGACAGATCAAAGTGGTTTTCAAAGTCACTGGTCATCAGCTAAAAGCAGCTTTAACCTGTTGGGTTTTAACTTCCCCTTCCACCAACAGGCTGCTTCCAGAAGATGTTCGAGTTCTGCTGTTGTTACAAACAAAAGTTGCTCTTATTTGAACACTTAGTGATCGATAAACCAAGAGCTGTCCTTAATTTTGATTCAAAACAATGTTCTCTTTAAAACTTTGGCAGCAGAAATCAGAATTTAATGCAGTTGTCTATACTAAGGGTTGTTAGGAGGAGTAGATAAAACTGTTAAATTAGTACAAATTTATTCAAATTCCAGTTCTCAAAGCTTTACTCTTTCATTGAAACAATATGAGATTTATTACAGCCTTGATGTGACTGCTGACGTTCTTTATGAATTCACGAATTTGATTTTTCTACTCCGCAACAGCAGTCTCTGACTGCAAGGAACATCTTGTTTTCGCAATTGTAAACATTTCTGCGCTTTTGAGTTAAAATTTGACCCCCGGTGGCTTAGTGAACGACACCTCCCCCAAGACAATGACATCACGGCGAGGTGCGTTGTCACCGCTTATTAATTAAGGTCGGGTCAAAGTAGGGCAGTGAGGGTTGCGGTGGCGGGTAGAGGCAGGCGGTGAGGGCGTGAGCAGGTAGAGGCAAGGGAGTGGACGGGTAGCACCTGTTGCTCATGGCTTTAATTTTCAAATTAAAATGTCTAGAAATAAGTAAAAGAATAATGTCACCCTTTTTCTTTTTAGTTTTTAAATATGTGATTTTAGCTGAAGGCTGCAGCACATTCCCTTACTTTGATGTTTAAAAAAGTATTTTTAAACAGTTTAAAGTATTTTTATACTGTTCAATTCCAGGCTTGTCACTGCATGCATTTATTACTTTTTAGAGTACATGTGAGAACATGAAGGAGTTTTTCTTAAATTGATGTTTATTCTCCTTTTTTTTCAGACCTAAAAAAGATCCTGAACCTATAAATTTTCTTTGGATTAAAAATTATAGATTTTCTGACTTTATCAACTTACTGTCTCAACGGCTCAAAACTGTCCAGTGAAAAACTTGAGACTTATGATTGACAATCAAGTGTTGCCTCATGAGTGGTCCAGCAGTTACATTTGCCTCCCACCTGAGGTTGTCTCTTTGAGTGAAGAGCAAGCTTCTTTCCTGACTCAAACGTCTAACGACCAACAAAGTGTCATGTCTGAACCCACTCATCCCCACGACGGTGCTGATGGTCATGAAACAAGCCACGCTGAAACATGGAAGGACCTGAAGTTGGACAACGCTTGTGGCCGTGATACGTCAGACTTCAAGCAAAATCTGCTGTGCGATTGCAGTTGCGGTTCCCACCTGTCTGCTGGTACAGGTCAGGGCATGGAAGGGATAGAGGATGTCAGCAGTGTGGCTGTTCCTGGTAGTTTTCCACCAGGGGGGCAGATTTCAAAACATTCTGGAGCTGTAGGACCTGAGCTGCTGGAGGAGAGCTCCTGTACAGATGAGATTCTTTCTTCTGTGACACCAGTCCTCCATGTCTGTGGTGAAAACCATCTACCTGAGTCTCTGAAAGAACCAGAGGGATGCCCATTGGATTTGCTCCGAATAATAAAACACAAGCCGAGTGCCATTGTGTTCTGTGATCACAACCACAGTTCTAACAGCCAGGCGACTGTTCTCAATGAGAGCTCCGACGGCAAGGAGTCATCCTCGTCCAGTTTGAAGGCAGAGGAGGGGGAGGATGACTTCCCGGAGATGTTACAATATAAGGAATTCCTGGTGAGTCGCCATCACAGGAATTTAAGCAGGAACAGGAAGTGCTTGAGGAGGAGACAGGACTTCCTGTGTCATGGCGCTGCCTCTGAGAGGCCCAGCAACAAGGACAAACCTGGGATCACAGGTGACCTGGAGGAAGAGCACGAACAGAACAATGGGAAACAGGTATGATAACTTATTGCAGACTTTCCATGGAAAATATTTTTTTTCAATGCATGAGCTTCATTTTTGACAGAAGAAAAATGTAGTTTTAATCAAAACAAAGGCTTTCATCTTCTCAAATAACTAGTCATTTAGTCTTTTTGTACATCATATTAAACTGTTATGTTTATGTGGCAGCATTTGAGAAGCTAAAGCGTTTTAATCTGTTTTCAATTGTCTGTTTTACACAAATGTGTCAATGTTTGTAGTCAGTCCCGAGTTTACACCACTAGAGGGCAGCATTGTCAGGTAAAGCAGTTTCCCTATTTTGTGTTAGTCTTTTTACCAAGTTTAAAACAAATAAAACATTTTCACAACTGACTCTAGATCAGCAATAACTATGGTGAGAAGCATGTATGCTGATAAATGTCCTGAGAAGAATTTAAAAAATTAGGATTTTTTAAAGATATGCGGTTAGAAAAGCAAAAGGCATATCCTTGTATAGTAATTTTCTAAGGCCTAACGTGCTTTACAGTCATAGTCCCACTCACTCATAGATATACGCACACAATCACACACAGATGGTGAAAAGTGGCGCCACCAAAATGTTCATTTTATTTTGTTTAAAGATTTAAAATTCAAAATAAGAGCATTTCAGCAAACTTTGGTACATTTTGTTTTTGCAGGTGTCCTTTAATTAACAAATCGTTTTCTGATGGTCTGTCATCTGTTATATCCCAGCATGCATCAGAACAGCAGGCACCCTTTAATGTGAGCAGGCCTCTACTGTGTTCACACCTAAGACAAAATCTCTCTGTTTCTGGCATGTAGCACTTATTTGGCACTCACAGGTGCTTTCCCATCCTGGACCACAATGAAAGTAAATAATTCTGCCTTTTTTTGATGTTAGGTCAAATGAGTGTCTAGAATTAACATGTTTTGATGCAAGTTTTATTCAAAAAGCGTGCCATTGTTGATCTACAAAAAAAGCAGGGGTGTAAATGTAGATTTTTTTTCCCCTGGTTGTGGGAAAATATTGAATTTCATGTTTTTGAAAAAGGAAGTTTTATGTCCAAATGCTTTTTAATATTGCATTTGGTTTGCTGTGGCATAGATGTGTGCAATAATTGAAATTGATATCAAAATAGTAGGATTGTAAGCAATTATTGTAAAGCAGAAACATGGTAATTAAATATAAATACACATTGAGTAATAAAACGGTCCTTCAATCACTTAAACTGATCCTTTTCAATAAATGTGACTAAATCTGTTATGTTTGCACACATTGTTTAAAGAATTTTCTTTTTTTTTTTTGATTGCATGACATTTGGGATTTTAATTAGTGAAGACTTAGTTATTTGTCAACCCTTTTTAGAATAATTAGATACATTTTAGGGTTAAAAGATACATACCCACTATTTTAAAAAGAAATCTTAACGTTAACTAATACAATATGGCCCAACAACAAAAGTAAATCAAACAAAAACATTGATTTATTTTACAACTACTGACTGATAAAAGCTTAGTCATTTTAAGACATCTTTTTAGTTAATGAAAGCTTGCTGAACGTCAAAAAATCCAGAGGAATAAAAAAGGAATAAATGTCATTAATATTATATGTTGTTGTCTTAGTGCTTTTATTGCCACAGCAGAAGTTCAAAGACTCACTCAGAACACATTTAAATCTATAATAAAAGCATTCCAAGTGGTCTTTTGATAACGATTATGCCATTTTTAGCCAAAATAAAAAAAGAAAACTGTGTTGTTTTCTGGGACATGTTCTGCCTTCTGTCATGGTGTTAGTCTGCCCCCACTTCCCGCCCTCCATCTGTTTACATGCTCTCCCACTAGCTTCCAGCCCCTCACAACCCCAACCTAACATTACTGGTGCAGCAAAGATACTGAGCAATATCGGAGCTATCCAGCTGTACCGTCTTGAGCTAGATACCAGCTCAGACGAGGAAAACAAAAACATTCATGGATCTATTTGTCTGCAAGTGGATGCTTCAGGATGAAGCGGGGAAGGGAGCTCATGGCTCACCCGTTGTAGTTTCAAGGTCACAGCTACAAGCTTCTTCCATTTTTTTTTCCGTTTGCTCCTGATTCAGAACGATTAGAATAAAGAAATATAATTTTGAGCATAATTTACATTATACATGTCCTCCATCAACACCAAAAACAGTTTTTTTTAGCAGAGTGGGTCTTTAAGAGGCAACAGACTGAGGAAAAAACTATTTTCATTTCTTTTGATGTCTTCTTTAACATCTGATGGGTTTCCATAGAAAAAATGAAGAATTTGGGATGATGGATGTGCAGTTCTTTACAAATAAAGACTCACATCTTTAACAATCAGTGTTGTTGCTTTTTTATTTTATAGACCAGAAATAAAAAGCTTCAGTGACAGGGCCTAAAGAGCTCTCCTGTGTGACCACAGTTTCAATTGAATTTTTCATGGGAGCACTCTGCTCTGAGAGTCTGTGCAGATGTGCTCTTGTTTTTGCGTGTGCATGTTTCCATCCCAGCGTATATGCTGGTGTTTGCAGTCACTAATGCCTTTGAAAATCTCCCACTGCCTGTGTTCTGCGTTGGCCCTGGCTCTGTCCCCTACAGTGAGGGTAAAAATAGCGCCCTGGTGTGCATAGACATCTCTCTGTGTGCTTCTGCGTTGGAATCTGGGGATGTGGGGGCTGCGACACACAGGAAATGGCTTTACTGCCAGAGTAGCTCCAGATATTTTTCAACATGATAGTTTTTGGGGAGAGAAGGGCATATTTGTGAGTAGGTGGGTTGATGAGGCTTGTATGCATGGAGGTGGAGTTGGGGGGGGGGGGGGGGGGGGCTGTTTTTGCACTGTAAGCTCCTCAAAAGGGGTCCTATGTGCTGCTATCAGCCTCAGGGACTCTGAGACTGGCAACAGAACTAAGAAACAAAGCAGTTTGTTCATTTCCTGGAAGGCTGAGGAACAAGTGTTTCAGTCACACTCTTTGACCAATGGGTGTAAAGAATGAGCTGGGGTGTGAAGAAGTGTACTACAGCATGCACAGACACAGTCCTTCACAGTTAAAAAGGAGACATTTTATTGAGTTTATTTCTTTCATTCTTGTTCTGCAATAAAAAAATATCTTTTACTCCCAGGTTGTCTGTCAAGTTTCAAGTGGTTGCAAGGAAATGAAGGGTGGTGTGCTCAAATGATGATGATGAGGTGCAGCAAAGTTTAGCAGTGCATCAGTGAAAAGTTAATGCACCCATTTGTCCCTGAACCACATCTTTCTGTTTTGCGTTCTGGACATGTGGTCATGTGTGCGACACTGATGGAACAAATAGTTACGTCAACAAAAGGATCCAAAGTTTACCAAGTAACACATTTCTAAAATACTGCATGTATTTTGTAAAATAATCGATTTATTTCAAGCTTTGGTGTTGTGTCAGGAAGGAACTCTTTACCAAACCAAGTGTGCGGATGGGAGAAAGCTGATTCGCCATGGCAACCCCTGATGAGAAAAGCCGAAAGGCAAACATTAAGAACAATTGAACACAACGATTAAAAAAAAAAAATCACAAAGCACAGGTGCATCAAACTCCTTTCAGATATACAGTAACGCATCGATGAGAAAACATTTACAAAAAGGATAAATGATGATGCCATCTTCCTGACTGTGTAATTACTCATAATCATGAATACAGTTTTGCAGTAATGCATACCGTAAACCCACATGTCACATTAGATTAATCATTGAATAATTCATTATTATTGTCAATTAAAGTCCAATGGTTTGATTTGCAGTCTAAAAGGGAGTGGAAAGAATTGAGCGTGTGTGTGTGTGTATACACAGTAAATATATATTGTTTTCTTCAAAATTGTGTTTGTCAGTCAAAAACAAAATGTTGTGTTAGAAAATTAGGTATGCAATAACAAAAAATAGCTTTGACACTATTCTTTCATCAAAACCTCTAATCAGAACTGTTAACTTGTTACTCCTGCTACCAGCTTCTTCTGATCTGTTGCTTCATTATGAATTGAATTTGATCCAAAAACTGAATTTTAAGAAAGTAAAAATAATTTTACCAAGAAAGTTTTTATGTAGCAAAAGTAAAATCATCTTATTTTGAGAAAACATGTCTAAGTCACTAAATTGTTTTTATTCAAGTAAGAATTATTGGTAAGACAATAGTTCTTACTCCATTGTTTTTTGTTTTTTTTGCTTATTGAAGAAAGTCTTTCAAAATGTAAGAATTTTGACTTACTTCAGTGGTGCCTGTTTTTGCACAGTGTATCCTCAGCATCTTGACTCTTATGCTTTTTGTGTCTTTCGCTTCTCAAATGTAAATAAAAACATCACATATAACTTTCATCAAGCTTAGACTGCTGTTTTCAGAATTTAAAATCAGTCTGGACATACAAGCTTTTGCTAAGTCGATTGTTTTTGGATTTGTGGAAGTTGAGTTCGTTTAGCGAAGAAGTCCAGACATCCTCTTTAATTTTTTTTACTTTATGTTCTTTAGACAAAAATGAATAATCAAATAAAAAATTGTTTCATATTTTCCTTGTGTTAATGCAAATAATAAAAAAGGAAAATCATCGTTTAGATAACTTAAGCTTACTGACTGAAACAAGAGCTTCCAGTTACTGCACAGCTTTGTGCTAAAGGATTGTCCTGCTGCTTGTAATTTCCTTAATTCCACTTTATGTTCAAGCAATGAAAAATGAACACAAAGAATAAAGAAATCGAATTTGTGGTCAGATGAAACATGAGTTTCAACAGCACTGTGCCCCAATTCTTCCAAAAATGGTGATGGATTTCTAAACTTGTTAAATTCCCCCTGATTTAAGTGGAGAAGAATCCTTTAGATGTTTGGATGTTCTCCAAGCCTGTGGTTTTTCCGTCATTATCCTCCCCTCCAAAACGTGATTAACGTATGGCATCCTTCTGGAAAAATCATCACGCCCCAGGTAATGATGGCAGTAAATGTTCTTTCGAGGTGCTCGTACGGTAAGATTCTCTTCTTTGTGTGAGCGGAACACACAACATGCACAGCTTCTTCTCCCAACTCCCATACAGTGCAATCCAGGCGCCTCATTGTGCCTGCCACATGTAAATGTGCAAACCGTAAAAAAAAAACAAAACAGAGGAATTCTAATAAAATAGCTGTTTTTAATTAAATAAAATCCTTTTCAAACTGCCTGAAAATCCAGTGGAGCAGCAGTGGAACACATGTATGTTGATTATTTTGTCTTCCTTTGACGCAAAATAATAATTTGATTTTAAGCTGAGTAAGATTTAAATCATTATTACTTATCTAAACCTATGATTGTCTTTCCTTTTTTTGCTTTGCATTTTTTTAAATCTTTTTTTTTTTTTTTTGCTCATATGAATCAAAAAGTCAAACGAAATAGGAATTATCTTGATAGTCTTTTGGCTTCAATTCAATAAAAAAAAAAAAAACCTAGCCACATTAATCTGTAGTATTTGTTAAAAATTATTAAACATCAAGTCCGCCCCCCTTTTTCCAGACTCAAAATGCAAATTTCTTGAGAAATGTCTGACTTGATCTGCAGTGTCATTCGTTATGGGGACACAGTGTCCTTCATATCATGTAACTGTGACCACACAGTTAGAAAATTAGCAACGGCATCATGCCTCATCTATGGAAATGCTCCGGAGTCACGAAGGGAATTTTCTGTATGGTTGTCTCTGTACGGATGCATTGATGGAGTAGACTCAGAAAAAAAAAATTCCAGTCTTCCTTCACAGTAAGTTGCACAGCATGTTATCAGCTCTGTGTGCATCAGGAGAGGAGAGCGGGAAGCAGCAAAGCAGGACTTCCCACTGGAGTCGGCGCAGTAGTGGAATACAGCTATTGACCTGCGATGGACTTTCCAGTGTTGTCATTGAGCCAGCGCTCGTCAAGGGGGAGGGAAGGGATTTTTCAGAATATGAGAAGGGCAGACACACAATCAGCAATGCCTTATATCATGAATCACTTCCATCATCACCAGCAACACTAAATACTGGGCTGACGGCAGTGCAAAGAGGAGCTGGTGACATGAAGGCACAGACCGGGGTAAGAAGGAGATGCAGCTGCACCGTTCTTTTACTTAAAAAATGGGTTTGAGACAGAATTTTATCCTGGATTGGCTGCAATATTAAATATGAAACCACATTATAGAGCATCTTTATACACTTATTAGGGTGCATAAATGCTTGAACAAATCTGACTCATGGTGTTTTGTTGAGGTTTGTGTGTTTCTAGTGTTCCAAATGTTCTTGTTAACTGCTTATTCAGTTAATAGTTTAAATATATTTCAAAAGTAAAAAAGGGGAAGGAAGAAAGTTGGATGTTTTGGCACAAAAACTCTTTTCAGGTGCCCCTGTGACAGATAAAACTAGATGGAAAAAGTGCAATATGTGTTATTATTCTATTCTCTTGGTGTATTAATTGATTTTTTTCCCCCATCTCCATCCTCTCAGGCTGTTCCCGCTGTAATTAAGATGGTGAGCCGAGCCAGTCACATTCAGGGACCCTCCAGATTTCCAGACAAACCTGAGGCTCTGTCTAGGCGCCGCTCACGTCCTTTGACCCGCAGCAGACCTCTAACCCGCTCGTCTCTGTCTGCCCCTCATCTCCAAGCTCGAAGAGCCCGGGTGAGACCCAGTGTGTGTCAGAGTGGCTGGTTGTTGTTTCCTTTTTACCATCTTGTCATTTTGTCATGTTTCTGTAGCAGTCATGCTACTCCGTCCTTTGCGTTGTGTCATTCTCTTCTGGTTCAGCATTTCCTCTGCTATTGTGTAAATAAAGTGAGCGTAAAAAGATGAGACAGCTCTGCCCAAACCAGCAGAATGAAGGTCACCTTTGGCTCCATCAGCAGCTGCTGGAACATTGAATAGACCAAAGAGAAGACTTCACTTCTGCAGAGGAGCAGCTGAGCAAAACTGGAATAATGAATGAGGGGGGATTACATGGTATTATCATAAAAAATAAAGCACTTCGCCATTCATAAAAACAACTGCTGAAGTGTAAAAACTGTTTCAAGTATTCATGAGATGTTTCTGTAATGATTTTTAAAGTCTAATTCAGATTCATTAATTCTTCTTTTTTAATTAAATAGAATTTTAGGCTGCTGTAATTTTAAAAAATATGTTAAAAAATGTGTCTGATGTGTAGCTTCCAACTTAGTGTATCAATGACAATCCATCGGAATTTGATTTCTGTCACTTTCAATTAAAGCGCTGTTTATTTTAATTGAGAGCTCGGTATTTGTGTTGTAATTACCAAAAAGCATCACTTTTTGTCAAGATTCAAAGAGAGTTAATTGTAATCCATCCATTATTTTATTTTTTTTAGCTCTGTGTTCACCACATTTAGAAATTGACTTTGGTTTTGTGCAGAGTAGAATATGTTTGTGTCCTCAGCACATAAAATGAGTTTTAACCTTTTTAAACATTGAAGATGTCATTGATGTAAATATTGAATACCAGCGGGCCCAGAATTGATCCTTGTGGGACACCACAACGTGTCTCCCTGGCCTCTGATATAAATTCATGAATCTTGACAGCTTTTGACCCAACTTCATGCTAGTCCTCTTATCCCATACCCTTCCAGGTTATCAAGTAGGATGTCATGATTGAGAGTGTCAAATGTTGTTTTTTAGGTCAACGAAAATTAAAGCTGCATATTTCTTTTTGTCCAGAGCATTTGTGATTTCCACCACAGCATCAATGATAGCCAATGAGTTTGTTAACAACTGATATCAGCTCATTTTCATTCACTTCAGAGAGAAAGATTGAGCGTGGGATCCTTGTGATGGTGGAATATTTTCTTTGCTGGTTTAGCACTTTGGAATTTCTGCTGCTAACTCTGGACCCACATTTACAAAATAGTTGTTAAAACTGTTTGCTGCTTCATTAATAGTATAGCTTTGACTCTTCTCATCTGTAAAGTAATCTGGGTATGTTTGCTTTTTTTGTTCCTTTTTTAAATTATATTTTTTAATAGTTCCCAAACTCGCGTCACGTTGTTTTTATTTTCATTCAGTAGATTATTGTAGTACACTTTTTTCAGTTATTTCAGTTAGTTTATTTTTGTATCTCTGTTCTTTTGATCTTTGTTTTAAGAATTTTTTTATAGAGGTTTTTTTTCTTTTTACAAGCATTTTGTAGACCGGTAGTTAACCAGGGACATTTGACAAATTTGTTCTTGAATTGCTGGATTGGACAGCTTTTGTTATAGAGTGAGCTAAATATTTCTAAAAAACGTTCATATGCGGTGTCCACATCTTTCTCTCCGTACACAGAGTTCCAGTTCTGTCTGGATGAGTCATTTTTAAGGGAGGTCATTGTTTTTTTATTTCTTAACCTTTTGTATTTGTCTTTGTTCTTACCAAATAGTGTGAAAACTGGTAAATGATCATTTATGTCGTGAGTTATGAGTTCACTCATATGAGTGTGTTCTATCTTATTTGTAAATATATTATCAATAAGAGTAGCACTGTGAGCAGTGATTCTGCTGGGTCTTACGGTTGGATAGAAACTCATACTGTACATTCTGATGATGAAATCATCTGTTGCTTTATGTTTGCTGGGGTTTATCAGATCTCTATTCAAATCTCCACAGATAAACAATATTTTTTTATTTTGAGCGTGAAACATTTTTTTAAACCAGTCACTGAACACTTTAATGCAGCTTTTAATGACATTCTTCCCTGATTCATTACAGATTTTAATTGCGATACATTCCAGTATTCCATCCACTGCAACTGACATTTTATCAATTACTGTGTACTTCATATTTTTTTTGGAATACATTGCGACTCCTTTTTTGTTTACTCTGTTCACATAATTAAGTTAAAAGTTTTCCAATTTATAGTCCTTGTTGTAGCTGAACCAAGTTTCAGAAATGTTATGATGTCAAAGGAACGTCCCAGATTCTGTAGATAGTCCTTGATGTTTCCAAAGTCAGTATACATGCTTCTGCTGTTAAAGTGAATGATGTCAGGCTTTCAGAGTTTTTAAAGTCATCTATGCTGTCCAAATTAACTGTAAAAAGAACTGATCAGGGTCTATGCCATCTTGCAGGTTGTTTTCATTATAAATGTATATGTTTATGGCAGGTTGGCCATAAATCAGATCTTTCTGAAAGTTGTGGCCACAGAAGAAAATGTGCTGTTTTTTAAAAGCTATTGTTTGTAGAGTTTGTCTCCTTACCTTGTAAGTCTAGCATCTTCATTTATCCCTTGTTTAGACTGCAGTGGGTAGAAACTTCTCCAGCTCTTCCAGGCTCCTGAGAGGCTCCTGCACTCCCTCGCCCAGGTGCTTTGAATCTTCTCCTGCCGTTTCAGAAAGCGTGCTCTCCAGGCGATGCCAGCATTTCTTTTTATGAGATTGTCATTCGTATAAACATTGGTCCCCTTCAGATTTCTGCCTTGCTTCAACAAGGCTGCTTTCTGTTTCCAGTAAACAAACCTTAAGAGGATCACAGTTTCCTGGGGAGTGGGCGGCAGATCTCAATGTTGTGTCCAGAGAAATTCCTTTGGACTTCAAGAAATCTTCCACCTGTTTCTCCACGGAGCTGGTCTCCTGCTCGTCAGATTCCTCACCATTCCCTGCGGTCACTGCATGCACATATGACCGGAGTTGGATTTTCATTCTGGTGATTACCACACCATTTATCTTGGAATTCTGCTCCTGGTTATCCCTTCGTTTTTCGCATTCAGAATCTATTCTTGCTGTTTCTTCATGGATCTTATTTCTTCCAGCAGGAAATCAAGCAACTTCTTGAGTCGTCCGTCACTGTATGGTTTTTTGGGGGCATGATCAGGAATTGTTTATTTACAATACCGGTATTTACTTTTTTCTCAGTAAATAGAGTTTTGGAGTGCAGTTGCTCTATGCCTCCATGGTGTCATGGCATCTTCCGAGAAGGAAAAAAAGGAATTTTAAAAGCACAAAAAACAGCATTTTCAATGGAGTGGGTCTTTAAACACTGCTACAAAAAGGTTGGAACTATTTAAAAGTACACAATGCCGTTGACTTTTGCAGAGACTTTATCCTCTAGTGTCATAGTTGTTAGCTGTGTTTGTATCTGCCAGTGCCTACAGGTTTTTACAGGTAGCAGAAGGGGCCATAGGGTCAGACTAATGCAAAAGGAGTGGGTTCATTTTCCCTCTAAACGTGACTGATAAAGCACAGCTGTTCAAATGGATTCTTTCTGACTGTCTTACACACACACACACGCATACACACACTCATGCACACGCAAACACACTTGAAAGTTTTTAAATCTTTACGCACTTTTCCAAATAATGTAACCCTCAGCATCATCCACATTTTCACACTGATCTTAAAACCTCTAGAAAGTACAATTTGAGCAGACCCTATTAGTCATAAAGAGAAAATAGGAACTGGAAACATTACAGTCAAAGGTTGAATTTTGCTCTGAATAATATGTTTTTGTAGCAACGAACAGCATTTTGAAAGAAAAAACAAGTTTTTTTGTGGAAATGTGCAGTGTTGACTATTGGATCCCGCACTGCCTTGACGAAGCCAGGATAATGTTAAAGGTAAATATAGTTTAAAAATAAAATAGAATAAAAAAAATGAAAAAAACTTTAAAAAAAAAAAAAGGTAAATTTAGTTGTTTTTTTTTCCACATCATTTCTGCTTATAGAGATGCTTGGGGCGGGTACCAAAGATCTGCTATTTATTTAATTTAATTTTAATAGTATTTATTTATGTATTTACTTATGTGTTCATTTTTTTGTTTGTTTGGATTTTTAAATGTATTTTAATTTTAACTTTAATTAAATAATTCATTATTAATTTTATATTTGCTCATGATTGCAAGTGATATTATGTTGCTTTTGAATGAAAACTTCCTATTTGCCCCTAATATATGTAACAGGTTCTATGCATTTCAAGCTAGTCCAAATCATAATCCTACCCCCACTGTGCTTTACCTTACATTGAAGGTGTTAATTCACTGTTAAACCTGACAAACTTCACACAACAGTCCTTCCAAAAAAATATTGATATGCATTTTAACATCGTCAAACACAATAACTCCCCATAAGCAAACTGACTGAACCGCTGCACAGTTTAAAAAAATATTCAATTTATCAATGGCCAAGAGTTAGCCAAAGGGATAAATTATATAAAAACATGAACTTTTTTTTTTTTATCATGCAAACTTTCTGCAAGAATTTGAGTTGTGGAGACCGTGATGCAGAAATAGAGCAGTCGATGTCTGATTGGAAGATCGCAGGTTTGGCTGCCCACCCATGTGTTGAAGTGTCCCTGGGCAAGACATCGCCCCCCACATTGCTCTTGGTGGTTACAGTTTGGCATGTGTTAATGTGTGTGCTCATGGGTAAAGGGAACTGTAACTGTGAGGCAGTTTGGGCCTTGAGGATAATAAAGCGCTAGAGAAGTATAAAGTTAAAGTTGGTTATCTCACATCTAGATTTGTGAACTAAATGCTGAGCTTGGGAATCATTTGGGGATTTAACCCAACAAGCCAACAACGCCGTAATGGTGAGTATTAAGCAGGGAGGCTTTGGGTCCCATTTTAGAGTTTTTGGTATGACTGAGCCATGAATTTGAACTCAAAACCTTTCAGTCTCAGGGCAGACACTCTTTTGATGTCAACAGTTTTTAAGCAGCGATTCCCATGCAGAAGTATATTCTGCTGTTTTTTGTAGTAAAGAACTTTCACTTTCTTATTTACCTACACCTTCAGATGGTCTACTTTTCCGCCAGCTTCTCCTAACATAGAAACTATGAAACTACTTCTTCCAAAATGCATAATCTTCTCTCTTTTGTTGCTCACATGCACCTTATTATTCCTGCAGCAACTCCACCACTTTTCTGTCTGTCAGTTCTTCTTCCATTTGTGCAAATATTGTTTGGTTTGATCAAAAAGTTAAAAAGTCATGAAAAGTTATCAGGACCATCTGTCAGTTTAATGCAAGAGCAGGAGGTTCTTGCGGAAACACAAATCGGTTTGTCTCAAGAAGGTTCAAAGGGAAATAAAGGAAAGGTTTTGAAATAGTGAAGTGAACATTTTGAACACAGTTTAGAGGAAACATTTTAGAATATTTGATGTGAACAAGATGAGTGAAATATTTGCACTTTTACTTATGCTAAAATATGTGTAAAGTTTTTCAAAATAATAAACTGCAAAAATATCAGTCCAATGTGCCAATAGCTGTTTCTTTTGAGTTTTACTGCCAGAAAAATGTCCACTCCTCTGTTCCTGCAGAGCTGCAGGTGCATCATTTGACAGATAGCAGTTTGTTCGTGTACAAAGGGGAATTTCCTCTGACAGTGATACTGCTGGAAACATTATTTATACTGATCGGGAAATAAATCTTGGTCAGCGTTGCAAAACCGGTCATTTCTTGTGCATGCTCAGATAAATTATTTCAGTGGCTAAAGTTTATGCCTTTGAATACAAAGTCAGTAATTAATTGCAATATTTAAGATTTAGGAGTCTTCTCCATGAAGAATTCAGTTTCATTTATTAGTCAAAGAATATTCTGCTCATTTTGACCTTTAATATTTTATTCTGATCATTTTTAGTAATCATTAACAATACGCTAAGGGTTTGGTGGATTCCTTTGTATTGTTTGTATGAAAAATCGGTTTGAATTCTTCACATTACAAACATTATTTATTTATCCATTTAAATGAACTGAAATGTGTAGATACTGTCTTGGTTTACATTTCCTTCAACTCTCTGATGTAGTAATGTATTTCTCTTTTCTTCTTTTTTTTGTTTCTAGGCTATGGCAAAGATGACCTGTGGCTCTGCAGGTAAGTCTTCTTTTTATGAAGGTATTTATGAGCAAATGTATGTGATTTGTGTATTGTGACATCTCTCTCCCACGTGTTTCTGTCCTGAATTTTAAATTTAAACCTTCTTAGGCCCGGAATAAAACTAAAATTGTTCCACTTTCTCTGACACTAAGTTACTACAAGAATCTACACCAATGGTTCATGAGCTGAACTGTGTTTATGTCCATATCCTATATCCTCAGTGCATACCTCTCTTGACTGATGTGCACCGTCACTAACTGTAGTTAGGTGCCACCATCTTGGTGAAAGGGACACGATTCATTCGTGGTTGGTTTGTGAGTTTTTTTGTGTGTTTTCTTAAGTGTGAGCATAAAGGCATGTTGTCGTTTCCCAGATGGGGAAAGCCACCAGTTTCAGTCCACAAGGGGGTAATGACGCTGGGTAATGGAGTTTTAGGAAGGTCAGAGGTTATGTTGAATGTTTCATTTAGTGTGGGTGTTTGTGTAAATGTAAAAAACCATTATTGTAAAAACAATGGAGTGTTGAGGGAGGATTGGCTTTTTAGGTTTTGATGCTTCAGGTTTGTTTTTCCTCTAAAATGAGAAAAAAAAATTATATTTTTTGACCTATATATTTTTTTTCCTTATCAGTCAGTGCTTGCCGGCCAGGTTTTTACTGCAGTATGGCAATATGAGTCATGTCTCAGCTCACATAGCTGACGTTTACTCCACATTTTGTCTGATAAAACTGTGAATTCCTCTGACGAGTTCTCCTGGTGCTTCTAATACTTGCAATGCTGGGTGGTGTCTGATTATTTTCACCTTTACTAGCATGTACCTTTGATTATTAATTATTTTTCTTTTAAGACATTAAATGTAGGAGTTACAGACATGTAGCATCAGCTGTTTTTTGGTTGCTGAATGCACATTGGCTGGTAGAAAGATTAGGATAAGTTCTTCAACTTTTTTTACCCAAGTAAAACATTTGCTTCAACAATGGGAACCCTCACTTGTTTGCTGCTGAAAGGTACATTTCAAATGGAAAGACCGACACCAAAATGCTCCTGTCAGTGTGTCATTCACTCTCCCTTGACCTGCTGAGTTTTCTTTCTGAGCATCAGCTATTGTTTCCCTCTGCTGGTCTACATCCAGCTCCTGCTGCTCCCATAACACAGTGCGCACCCCACCATGCTCACTTCTTTCCTAATTTCCGTCCTCTGCTTCCATATATTTGACAATCACCATTCTTTTACACCTTCATATTCAACTTCATCACGATCCTTGAGATTTGTACGGAAAAAAAAGCAGACTTACAGCCTGAAGAAGCTCCTGGATTGACCTTGACAGTGTGTGGACACAATTTCCCAAAACACATCTGACCCACTTTTATGCCAGACAAGTTTCCTTGCAAGAAAACAACATTCTTTAATCACATGAACAATAACTAAACCTAATTTTCTCTTATTTTAAGCCAGATATGCTGCATAATTCTGGCAAATGGTAAAGTTCATATTTATTCATGATGACATAGTATAAGTGATTTAGGTTACATCAACACATGATCATCTGTTGAAAGCTTTCATCTCATTTGGTAGGTTTATGTTTTTACACAGACTGGTTTTGGTGCAGCTGTTTGCTGCTTTTTCTTGGTTTACTTGTGAAGATGCAAAGCGTTGCAGTCTCATACTCAGAGCTGAGATGCTCCACTGAAACAATTGAGCGCTGCTGAAAATAGAAGAGGAATGGAAAACTGGAACATGTTAGCTGAGGAGACATGTAAATTTAAGGAAGCTGTCGGGAGAGGGGGTTGCGAGATGCATGAGGCACACGGTCTTTGATCGTGTGATCTGTTAAATCATTGATTAGGCTGAACTTGCTAACGCTGACTTAATGCACAGATGCTGCTGTTGACTTTTTTACTGGAGGAAAAATAAATCAAAGAGTAAAATCCTGAGTTTGAAGCATCTTTACTAATATTTCAGAATTGGATTTGGAAACAAATCTATAGTAGCTTAATCAAAACACCATAGAGTGTCACTGTAATATCTAACATGGGTTTTTTTTCTTCTTTTCTGCACTGACTGACCACACTGCTTTCTTAACTCGACTGCCTAACCTCAAATGACCTACAAGAAACGGGGAGCCTCCATCTTCTGCACCCCGTGTCTTGAAGCAGCTTTCTCCAAACCAGCCCTGTTCCTCTTTGTAAGCGCTGTAAGATCTGATTGCTCCCTTGGTGGAGACACCCCTGCTCTGTTGTGTATTTGCTCAGAAAATCCGATCCCCGGCCCCGGACTTCAACCCACATTTACATTTATTTCTACATATTTCTAATGTTTTCTTGCTGAAGTAATCTTCTAAAAAGGCTGTCACCTCATATGATGAGGTGACAGGTCATGTGGGTCACTGGAGATTTACATTTCTAATTTACTTCAAATATTTCAGAACCTGATGGAAAAATTGCAGTCAGATCAATTTGTCCTACAACAACCGATTGATGAGTGATTTTTAAAGAAACTTTAAAGCAAGAATCTACCACTGCTTCAAAAACCTACAGATGGGCCTTGACAGGCCATGAGCCCATCCTAAAGTCTCACACCGATCATCTTTTGAACTATTTTCAAAACGTTCCCTGTTGTCTTTTATTATGATATTATTTGTTTTATGAAAAAAACCTGTGTTGCCTTCTAGGACATAGTGTCTGCAGAGCAACAGTAGTTCATTAGAAATTTGCCTCCTAGTTGCGGGCGGAACTGTTGACATGGAGCAACCCCGCCCCCTTCCACTCCCAGTTGCTGAGAGATCTTTGTTTACAGTTCCTCCCAAGTTTACAGCCCCTCACACCCCCAACTTAACATTATCGGTGCAACGAAAATTAAAAAAAATAATTGGAGCTATCTAGACGTACAGTTTTTGCCAGATTCCAGCTCAGAGGAGG
Source organism: Adrianichthys oophorus (assembly GCA_036245035.1). Classification (NCBI taxonomy): domain Eukaryota; kingdom Metazoa; phylum Chordata; class Actinopteri; order Beloniformes; family Adrianichthyidae; genus Adrianichthys; species Adrianichthys oophorus. The sequence continues at coordinate 16,463,038 of BSAI01000201.1, read as the reverse complement.
AAAACCAAGACATACATGGATCTAGTCGTCTACAAGTGAATGGAGCAGAGCAGCAGCCTTGTGGCCCGCACAGAGTATTTTTTGTGTCCCAAATTCGCTCTTTTTCAAATGGCATTTTTTATGTGCTCTTGATTCCTAAAGATTTGAATAATTAAATATTCGGAAATACAATTTGTAGGTCTGTTTTCTTTATACATGTCCTCCATCATCCGAAAATGCCACAAGAACACGTTAAAAACGTCAAAAACACAATTTTCATCGGAGTGGGTCTTCAAGAGATTCTCCAAATGAGATGAAGAGAAGTTGAGCCAGAAAACATACTTTAATGGGGACGATTGAGGACTTTGGAAGCAGAGAGTTATATGATGGTTTGATGCAGTTTTTTTATCCACAGATATTGTTATTGTCTAATCAAGTCCAAAAAGTTATCCCTCAATGAATTTCCTTTTTTAAAATTAATTTTACTGATGATGTGACAGTCTAGATACAAAAAATGACATTCCTCTCAGATGTATTAACTTTTTCTTGTGAGAAGTTTTCTGTTCCACAAAATGGTTGATCATATTATATTGCTTTATTGTGGTTTTCCAACTGTTGCTTCCTGGATTAAAACCTCCTTTGTTAGTTTTGTTTTTTTTGTCTCCCAGGATCTCATGAAGTCCAGAATTTCCCTTTCCTCTTCCTCACTCCCTTTAGCTATTTGTTTTTCCGTTCTCTTAAAACTATTTCCCTCTCATCATTACTGAGTGCAAATGCCAGTTGTCCATCCATGACCTCTGGGATGTGGTGCAGATGTATAAATCATCAGGTCAGTCTACAGCTAAGCCCTGACTGGAGCACTAGGAAAGCATGAACTTTCCTGTCAGTGTGTGCTGTGTTTTATGGGTAATCAAAGCAATAACGTCTGTAATTTTTTGAGGCAAAACCTAACACAAAAGGATTATTTGGATCCCCAGCACCTGACCAGCAAAGTGGTGTTTGGTGTCCACATAACCCAAGGATTCTGCTGACTGCCCAAGCTGTCGAATGTGTTTCGACAGGGAGAAATGTTGAATCAGGTTTTTGCTTGGGGATCCATGCTGACTTGCAACTCAACACCACAAACAGGACATCCGATGGTGTCAGTCAGATGGCAGCTGAGGAGGGTCCTGGCCAATGCGATCGCTCTGCCTGGCATTCTTGGAATAGCATGAGGAAGAACTTGGAGCTGAGAATGAGGGGTCCCAGAGCTCTTTACCTGTCACAGGGGTGAATGAGGCTCACATAGACAGACAACTTCAACACTTTCACTTTAGGTTGTTGGGCTGGAGTCAGCTGTTGAGTGCCGCTCTATTTATTTTTAGGCTTGGGACATTCAGTGTGGAGTTTATTGGAGAATGGAGATTAATGGAAAACTAAAGCTTTTTTTAGATTGTTTTTCTTTTTAATTTTTGGAGAATGTCTTCACTTTAAAAAAAGTGAAAATAATATGATTTTTTTTTCTATGTTTAAGATGAAAAAAAAAATCCCCCCTGATTAATATAATATTTATATATATATATATATATATAAATAAAATTTGGGAACATTTCTTTATTCAAATCTTTGTGGATCAGGAGCAGATGCAAAAATGCAGTTGGAAAAAGAGCATTTTTGTTATGTAGAAAATAAACTGGCCACTGGTCCACTCTGTTCTGATGCATCCACTTGTAGAAAACTAGATCCATGTGTGTCTTCGTTTTCCTCATCTAATGTCAATAATGCTTCCTTTGGGTTGTTTTGAGGTGGAAAAAGAAAAGTGGGCTGAACTTTATGATGCTAAGCTGTTAATGGATTTGCCATTAATTCTTGTTTACTTGTTTGTACACATATTTAATTTACACTTGATGATCTTGCAAGAAATACAAGGAATCTGTAAAACTTCACCTGCGCTGTTCAGTACCCAGGTATTTATCTGAGTCACACTGGTTGAAGTTTTGACTAAAGATGTCTTGCATTGATTTAAGGTCAGTGAATCAGATTGTTCAAAATGCAAAAAAATTGACTATGAATTGTATCGTCAACCACAAATTATGAGGTGAATCGAATCGTTGAAAAAATGAACCGTTTCCCCCACTACTGCCTACCTGTGTAGTCACAGGGGGCACGAGTCTGGTTACTCCTGTGCCGGTCCTTATCCCAGCCCAGATAAAAATACAGGGTTGTGTCAGGAAGAGCATCTGTTGTAAAACCCTTTCAAATCAAAATGCACAGATGAAAGTGAATCAGTGAATTAGCTGGTGACCCCTGGCAGTGTGACATTTATTTGCATCTGTAGTGTTATGTTAGGTCTGTGAGGGGCTGTACTTGGCTCTCAGCTCTTAGTTGGTGATGGGAAGGGGGGCGGAATCGTTCCCTGCCCACCAACTCATGTTTCTAATGAAAGCCTGCTGCTCTGAAAAAACTATTTCCTATAAAACTTTTTTTTTTCCCATTATTTTGGCTAGACCCAGCGTAATCATTAAAAGACTGCTGAGAACACTGAAAACAGATAAAAAAGATGATTGGAGAGAAATTAAATTAAATTGCAAATATTGCTGTTCATTTGTTGCTTACCTTTTGGCATATCCCGTCAGGGGTTTGCCACAGCTGGTTTGGCAGAGTTTCACGCCGGATGGCATTCCTGACATTCCTGTATTTTTGTATTTTACCCGGGCTGGGGACACGCACAAGGAGACTCAGACTAATTGGGCCCCCTTGTGGCTACATAGTGTGACGGGTCTACAGTTTATTCAAATCTAAAAGACAATTTGTTTTAGTAGTCTTTTACTTGTTTATTAAAAAAAGCCCCCCCCCCCCCCGGCCAGATTCATGAGCCCCTCTCTGCATGTGTGTTTTGTGTAGCACACAGTGGAGAATCTGTGCTTGCACGTGGGAATGACTGTTATTAGGAAGCATCAAGGGGATTGAAAGAGATCCTTGTTTGGGTGAGTGGGTGGGTTCGCGTCCTGGAGAAAATGTAGGTTTGGTGAGCTGTGTGAGAGACTGTTTCACTATAAGGGAGGTGATTCTAAGGGGGGGGGGTCCACATCATCTGGCTTTTGCCTCACGTGCGTGACGTACGTCTGTGCACCTTGGCCCAGCAGAGGACTGTGGGTGAAATGTTGGATCGCTCAGACCGCGGCTCCACATCCCGGAAGGTGCCGCAGCGCCGGAGGTGACCAGGTGAAGGAAGGAGTGACGACTATTGCGGCAGCCCGCCGGCCCGCCCGCGCGCGCGCCGTCTCTGCGTGCGCTTTAACGCAGCGGAGGATCCCATCCCTGTGAATATGAGTCCGGCGCCGCCGCAATGACCACCCAGAGGAAGTCGGCCAGCAAGCTTCAGCTGCGGCGCTCGATCAGCGAGCAGCTGCGGGAGTCCACGTCCAAGGCTTGGGATCTGCTTTGGAGGAACGTCCGGGAGAGACGGCTGGCAGGTCAGAGAACCAAAAAAGGAAGCAGCGCTCAAATGCGGAATGCAGTGACTTCCACTGCAGATAACAGGAGGAACAGACGCAACTACTAAGATATTTGTTACTTAGAAGTGTTTAACTTGTGTTTGTCTGGCTGTTTGCCATTATTTTTGTTTACCAAAAGAAGTTTGTTTTCTGATTGGACTGCCCATGTTTCCCCACACGCCCGGATCGTCACGCGCAACGTGCGCCTCGAATATTTTGGGAAGGTCATTGTCAAATTTAGTACTCAACGGCGCAGGCATGCGCTGTGGGATGCAACGCAGAGCAGAGGGGGCTTCTGATACCATCCAGATCTGACATTTTAGAGCGGAAGTTGATCAATTGAGTGTTTTATTCTGAACGGATCGGGATTCGATTCTTATTCTAGAGGTCTGGATGCGCAGAATCCGGCTTGCCTGTGCGTCAGAGCGGAGGGGGGCAAAGGAGAGGGGGAGCTGCAGCTGTCTGTCCCATTTAATGTAATTACTGAGATGTGCGCCACTCAGAGAAATTAAACGACAAACATTCCGGTAACTGGAATCAGAGGAAATGTTCACGTGCGCAAATGGATAAACTGAACTCCAAATATCCTTTGAAGGAAAGTTAATAAAATCATAATTCTAAGGCTTCAGCCCTGAAGTAATGTAAAATCGGGGCTCAAAAGAGCACATCCTCTTTCCTCTGACTTTTTCTTGACCCCTCATCTTGCCTTTCCTTTCCTTCCACCCCTCCATTACCTCCCAAATGCTTAACCCATCAGCTCAGAGGCTCACAGTTCACATCTGTCTGGGTCAGATTTGATGGTGGGGGGGAATCCTTAGAAGGTGCACATCTGGCCTTATACAGTGATGCTGATGTTACCCAAAAATCCATCAGGCCCAAAGACGTTTCCAGGTCAGACAAATGCTTTCACTTTGAGGTGATTTACTCTGTTTTTACCATGTTTATTTAGGTGGAACATGGGCATAAAGTGAAAATACATGTTGTAGTAGTATTAGTAGTAAAAATTAATATTGTCTTGTTGGTAAAAAGTGTTAAATCCTGGATTTGATTCTAATTCTACAGATTAACAGTGGGGGTGAAGCTTTTCCGATCAGGATTTGTGGCTCTTGTGGTTTTTCTGATGCTTGTGTTTGCACGCGTGGATTTGTTTGTTAGAAAGCATAGATTAAATCAGATTAAGGGATTTAAATAAAAAAAAACAAGGTCTGCTCAGATGGTTCCAGATTTATCATGTTTTATTTTATTTAACTCTTTTTAAATCATTTTTTTTCTTCATACTCTGAGTTAGTCTCTGATGTCTGTAAATCCTGTGGTTAACATCACACTCCGATAATCTTTCTGTTTTTAAAGCGTTCCCAGTGGTCTTTTATTATGATTATTTTGTTTTTAGGCTAAAAAAAAAAAAAAAAAAAAAAAAAAAACGTGTTGTTTTCTAGAACATATTTTCTGCTGAGCGCCAGTAAGTATGGAGTAGGCCTGCCTCCATTTCCCATTATCCATCTTTTTACGCTTTCTCACGCTAGCTTACAGTCCTTCACACCGCCAACCAAACATTATCGGATCAGCAAAAATGATTAGCAATATCAGAGCTATCCATCCATATTGTTTTGAGCCAGATCCCAGCTCGAATAAGGCGAAGCGAAGACATACGTGAATCTATTTGTCTACAAGTGGATACTCGTATATTAGTTTTCTTAATATATGTCCACCATCGTCAGAAAAATGCTACAAGAGCATGTTAAAAACACCAAAAACAACATTTTTCATGGAATGTGGTCTTTAAAAAGAAAGAGTGGAAATATTTGTCTTCTTTTTTCACATAGTATGTACAAATTTTGACCATTGGTTATAAACACAACAGAAATGAAAAGAATGAATGGACAGAATTTCACTATGAAATTAGATAAATGATGCGTAAATTGTTAAAATCATGCAGACAGATAAGGTCCTACAAACCCAAACTCTTTCAAAAACACGTACCTAAATATATAGTTTCATACATCTTTTTTTTACTTGTGCACTTTGTTGTTAGTTTGCTGGAAAAACCAAAACTTCATAAAAAAAAAAAGCATCAAACTGTGACTCAGCAATTGAAGTTTATCTCAAGTGTCCCAAAAGTAATTTTTCAGTCTCGTCTTTAGCTTCCTGTCTTGTCTTGGCATGCCGTAACTGAGCGGAGATGATGGATATCGCAGAACATTACAGCCCCCCTCTCTACAGCCCTGACCCTTCCCACTCCACTTACACTCTAATGTTTAGTCCAGGATGACATTACTGTACTGGCCTGCTGTTGCCGTGGATTAGCAGAATACCCTCACTTGGGTGTTCTGTGAACAGTTTTTGGGTGCCTGTTCTTCTTTTACAAGAAGAATAGTTTCAGAAATCTAAGAACTGTGCTTTTCTGGACTAGTGTTCCCTTGAGTTTCCTCCAGAGGGCAGTGTGATCAAATCAAAAAACAGATTTTGAGGGGTTTTTTTTCTGACTCTAAATGAGCTTCTCAGCTTCTTCCACAGCTTCTCTCAAACTTTGGTGCATAAACGTGATGTTGTGGTCACAGAACATTTCTCCGTTTTGCATTGCAGTCCTCCTCGGCAGAGGGAACAATGGCTTTGCTCCGACATACATGCATTCCTCAGCTTTCTCACACACCCACATACTCTCTATTGTTCTGCTTCTTCCTTATTTCATGTAAGGATGTGGCTGCTAGAGTCAGTTGTTTTCCATTTTTATCCCCACCGATCACACATTTGCATGTCCGCCTGCAGGTTTGCGCATAGTTTCTTTGGCAGAACTTCAGGAAGCAGGCCGCTGGTCACATGATCCAGACGAAGAGCTTATCTTCCTCCCATCTCAGCTGAGAAGTGGGCTTGGCACAGAGGGGGGGAAGAACCGGGATTGTCGTCGGGGTCAGGTGGTGCGATGAAGCGCTTGTTTGCTGTTGAGGAGGAGGGCGGATGGTTTCCAGTGAAGACATGTTAGAGGAAAGAATTCCAGAGGAGTGCTCACACAGCAAGTCATCAGAGTTGCAAGGACCTAAAGGTGATGGACAGCTGATGTGAATGGAGACAGGGCGTCTGCCTCAGCATGCTGTCAGAGGAGAGGTCAATTCAGCAGGGAAGGAAGAGGGTATAGACGACAACATGGAACCTATGGACGCAGCGAGAGAAACTGGCAAAGGGCTGGAGATCCCGAAAGAGACTGCTGACACGGGATCTGCTGAGAACTCTGCTGAGTTCACACGCAACGGGACCGTGGAAATCGACAGCGTGAGCAATGTGGACCCAGGTGCCAAGGGGGAAAACGATTCTGAAAGCGATGGGGACTGTGCCAGTGAGGGAACCTGCCTGGGGGTCATGACACCTGACGGCCACAACCACTACCTGAGGCTAGGAGGCACGCCTCGACGGCGCTCTGCCCTGCGGCTCTCCCGCATCATAGCTCGGCAACAGCTGCTGCGGAGGCTGGCACAAGGTAGATTAATGAAAAACAGATGTTAATGAAAAACCTTATCAGACCAAATCATTTTGGACTTGATTAAAACAATCTCTTTATCTCTAAGTAATCATATGACATTAAAGAGGAAGAATAATTGGTCATACAAATTCATTCTTTCTTTCATTTAGTTCTGGAGTAACACCTTATTGCTTTTTGCCCATTCTGGGACATCCAACAAGGAAAGCTTTGATGTTCTTTCATAAAACATAGGAAGGAAGCGACTGATTGCTGACTTTTCCACTTCAGACTCTGTGTTTGTTGTAGATTTTTCTCATTATTTGATCTATTTCACGATGGTTTGTGCCACAGCCTTTCTCTACTTTGATTTGAGCTTTTAAGAGTCATTCTTTTTCAACAGAACAGACCCCTCAGAGTGACGGTTGTGTAGACGTTGACTCAGATCTGCGCCAGAATGCCGTTTTTTTTAAACGTCCAAATTGAATCATAACAAACTGAAGAAATCTGGAGTGTTTTGTTTTCGTCTGCATCCCACCTACCCATCTGGTCACTTCCTTCCTGTCACATGACTCTTGTTTCTCGAGGGCTCCATACATGTGATGAAACAAGATTCTGAGCTCTTTTCAAGTGTTTTAAAAGGGCTGCTGTTGTCATACTCTTAAACACTTAAGATTGTTTGCTCTGATTTCATGTCTACATTGTTCTTTTAAATGAATTCGGAGAGCGGACAGAAACATGCCAAGTCTCGTTTTTGTGTAATCCCAGACCAACCATAAGCTTTCTTTCCTCCCTGAGCCAAATATTGAATGTGTAAAAAAAAAAGTAGATATGTCAGGAATGCAGGTGGAGATGCAAGTATCTGCCCGTCCCGGTGGTTACATGACTGCTTTAACTTGAAATCCATCTTCTTTTTCATTATAACAGCTCTTCTCTTTTTGCTCTGACCTTGAACACAAACCACCTTGAACAATTTTTGAACCTTGTGCTTTTTTATGGTGGAAATTTTTGATTTAGATTACAGGAAAAAGATTAAAAAAACATTTTTTTCAAAATAAAGTCAAGGGTAGAACAAAAATTTGATTACTTTGATGCAAATACTACCATAGAAACTAATTCTAAATAGTACCATTAAAGTAGTTTACCATTACCTCAAACCCAATGTTAATCAAAAAATATTAGAAATATATCACACGTTTAAATTTAAAAAGTATTTTTGTCAATTTTTTCGCACTCTTTTCTCTTTTAATAAACCAAAAAAGGTTGTGACAAAATAACATTCATTCATTTTCCAATCCGCTTTATCCCTTTCGGGGTCACGGGGTTGCTGGAGCCTAACCCGGCTACTCATGGGCGAAGGCAGGGTACACCCCTGGACTGGTCGCCAGTCTGTCGCAAGGGCCACAATCACACACCCATGCACACTCACATTCACACCTACGGACAATTTAGAGTAACCAATTAACCTATGAAGCATGTTTTTGGACGGTGGGAGGAAGCCGGAGTACCCGGAGAAAACCCACGCATGCACGGGGAGAACATGCAAACTCCACACAGAAAGGTCCCCCAGCCAGGACTTGGACCGGGAACCTTCTTGCTGTGAGGCAGGAGCGCTAACCACTGCGCCACCGTGCAGCCCGTGACAAAATAACAATTCTTTAATTCTTGTTTGAAAGGGTTCACGTCCTTAACCACTCAGGGTGTCTTTAGTTGTCTGACCTGATCAGTTTAACAAGAATACTTGCAGAACAAGTGAATCTTTGTTTTGCAGATAAAAAAAAGTCTCTGTTGAAACACTAAAGCATGTTTTCTTGAAAATATCTGTCGTTTTTAATGTTGCTGCACAACTTACTTTTTGTCTTTAATTCAATGTCCAGCAGGTTTAATTACATAAGCAGTTGTTTAAAGTATTTTCAGTGATGTTAAAAAAAAAATCATAGGGTGAAACTCTACTTTTACATTTAAATACTTATTTTATTTAGAAAGGAAACTTTTTACAATTTTAAAACACAGATTATTTGGGGTTTTTCGTGTTGGAATGAATTTTGGGTGACTTCTTTTTGTAGCAATACTAATTTTTGGATTAAAGTGGTTTCATTTTAATGTTTTATATTATTTTTCAGAGTCAAAATAACCCAGAAAAAAGTTAGTCTCCTTTTTAACTTTGGAGTTGGGTTAAAAACAATCCAACTTGGGTAATGTGTGGCATTTTACTGTTTTACAGTTAAAAAGAAAAAAAATTGCAGTATTTTAAGCTCTAAAAACCAAATATTTTCTTTTGTTTTATCATACCTTTATTCGCTTTAAAGTGCAAATGGGAATTCTTATCAAGCATATCTCAGAGTGGAAGTAACTGCAACCTGAATCTCTACCCTCTACTGTCAAAGCTGACAGCACAAATGTCCCTGTGTACACTTGTCAATAAGCAACACAAAAACGGCTAGTGGGGAAAAGGCTGTCACATGTTCAAGTGGCGCCTTTCAAGCAGCTGTAGCCTAAAGCCATGTCAAAAAAAATCTGATGTGATTGGATGACACTGTTCCGTCACTTTTCTGCAGCTCCCTCTGCTGGAGAAAATGTGTCATGAACAACCACAGACTGCATGTCTCTTCCTTTCTGTAAAAAAAACAAAAAAACTACCTTATTCTCACTGTCATTCATTTTAACCACATACCAGGTTTTTAATGAGTTTCTTTTATTTTGTAAAACTGTGAATAACAGGGTCTGTGTTAACACTTCAGTCTTCATTAAGGAGGAAATCCATGACTGACTCTGCAGTGATTTTCTGCCAGTAATGATTTTCTCTTAACTATGCGCTCCTGAAGGCAGACCATAGTCATTGATGAGTCACATGAGGAAAGAAAAACATATTCCTCCTCAAATTTCCTCCATCTTTTTTTTACCCCTCTGTCTTCTTCACTGCCCCTTTTGACCTTTAAACACAAGAGTTTAAATGCATATGATGCGTTTAGTGAATGAAACTTCTTTTTGACTATTTCAAATTCACAAAATGACACCGATTTGATCAAAAAAGCTTTATTCTATGATGTACATTTATCAAAGTTGAGTCCCACTGACTCACTTCTACTCCTTGCTGACATGCCGCTCTGAGCGCATGGGAAATTCAGTGCAGGAAATGATGTCACAGCTCTTTAGGGTGCTTTTGGCCCAGCGCTGGGCAGACATAACACAGATTAAAAGCCCATCTGAAAGTCATGGTTAGTGGAGGTAGATGAAAGGCAGGAAATGGACATAAAGTTCCATGATAAAGTTTCAGAAAGGATGAAGGGGTTTGCATGGATGGGGTTTCTCTTGTAACAGTACCGGCACCTTTTTGCTGCCTTTGTCCCTCCTATGGATGCACCAAACACTCACTCAGTCTCACATAAGTGCCCGCCTTGAGCAATTGAGCCTGACAGAGTGCATTGTGGCCTATTTGTGGCACGTTTGGTGGCTAATTCATCTGATCACATTCAGTACAGATGAATAGCAGCACTTTTCTTTCTTGTCTTTGGCACAAGAAATGCAAACTGCTGAAACACTGCAAGAAATCATAACCGTTTACTCATTTAAACACATTTTTTGGACTTACAACAGCTTTACATCCATTTGATGCAGACAAAAGCTGAATCCGAATTGCTTCCCTACCCCTTCGGTGAACATGCTCTCGTGGCGTTGTTTCTGACGATGGAGGACATATAAAAAGAAAATGAAGCTCAAATGTTATTTTCTGTTTTTTTTACGATCTATTTTTTGTTGTTGTGCCACACCAACCATCCCTCCCACAGCTCAGAAGTGAATTTCTAATAAACCACTGCCGCTCTGCAGAAACTATGTCTATAAAGCGACACAGATTACATTGTTTTAATTTTGGCTAAAAACAGCATGATTAAAAGACAAATGGGAACGCTTTTAAAATGGATCAAAAGATGATCAGAGTGGGTCATTAAATGTTTGAAGTTGCTGTTAGCCTGAGGACCAGAGTTCAACAGCAGGTTTTGTATTATATATATATCTATTATATATGTATTATATATATACAGGTTTTGTAGCAGTTTTGTATAATTTTTAACTTTTCATTTGCTGATGTCTCACTCAATAAATTCCAGTTCAGAGCCAAATGTGGCTGTGCAGGAACTCCTCTTCTCTGGTGGGGTTTCCTGCTCACTTTCTAAACTGGAAGCTTTTTAACTTGCTTAAAAAAAGAAGTGTCAGCCACCTTCAGGCTCATTTTTTAGTAAATAAACAGCTGGTGTGGTATGTCTTCCTCCCTCTGGTTTTCCCACAAGGTCTCTAGCCGTCAGACTGTCTCATCCTTTTTCGCTTTTCTGAGTCACTGGGGGCAACATCTGTGCTGATGTCAATGCTGCTGAGTGTACTGTGTATGTGTGTGAACGTACACCACATTCTCCCACACATTGTTCTGGTAATTCAGCAAAGCGGAGGTCAAAGTCTTCCATTCTTGGCCAGCCAGTGGCTTCATTTGCCATGTGAAGTAGGAGAATAGCGGCTGTCGGCCGCCAAGTTTCGGGCTGACTCTAACTTCAGCGACTTCCTGCATGAATGCAGTGAGGCAACGGCAAAAGAAGATGTGGACTTTCTCAGCGGAGCCAGGAAGAAGAAGGAATGAGGAGGTTTCTGTGGAAGATATGGAGGGATAAAAAGAAGAAAAGAAATGTCTAAGAAAGTTGTTTTTAGATGGGTTATCAGAGGAAAGATGGGAGGATGTGAGCATGAAGGTGTTAGAAGCAAGTCGACTTTGTGGAAAGGAAACTAAGGCTAGTGATGGCATAAAGGTGCACAAAAGAAATCAAGAAGAGTCGAAATTCTACCCAAAGCAGAATTTGGAAGGTGATGTTGATGGATTAGAGAAAAGATAAAAGAGTGGAGGTTGAGGAGAAAATGAGAGGTAAGCAAAAGCTTGTGTGAGGCAGGCTGGGCAAAAGAGGCAGAGCTGTAAACACAAGGCAGTAAAGAAGAAAGTACTGAGCCAGATGATAGAAAGCTCCACAGCAGTTCACGGCTGAGACCTGGGATGGAGAGGAAACTTCACTCTGAGCTAAGGAGATCCAGGAGCATCTCATCCCCTCACCATGAGGAATTGTAGTAAGTTTTTAGATGGAATGTGTGATTGGAGGGATTCCAATACACTTTCATGTTTGAGTTGTCTGTTTTGCAGAGCAAGGGAAACAATTTTTAGGAATATTTTTAGTTTTTGGTGTCAGATTTGGAGAAGATTGATGCAAAAAAATGCTTTAATTTAGACATAACAGCTGGATGGCGGTGTCATCATTTCTCATCATCTGTACAAGAAATCTTTGAAAACAGAATAGAAAGATGGGAGTTTTAACCCCTTAATGTCTGGATTTATTCCGACTATGAAAATAAATTTTATGTTTTTGCTTTCAAACGCTAAATTAGGGTCATTTAGGAGCAGAAGTTTTATGTTCCTTATATGCACCAATGGGCATCAAAGAGTTAACCTGTTAGAGATGTAGAACAATAGTAGATTGAAACTTTTCCAAAGGAATTTTCCATTTATTTGCCACATTTACATACATTTCAGTGTTTTGTTTTCTGTCTTTTGGTAAAAATTATATTTTTTGGTATATTTTCTCTTTTCTTCACTATTTAAGGTGATCTCTGGCTGCATTTTATTCCGTCAGCACAAAGAGCAGTTTAACAAGTGTCTGCTTCATAAGGGAATGCGCACACACATGCGTTCCAGCCTGCCTGTTTAACATTATGTGGGATACATACTGTATGTTAGCGGAAAAAAGGAGTTAAAGAAAAGCCTGTAAAACGCGTCTTGCAGCAGTGCCTGATGGGATGTGGTTCCATGTGTGCTTTCATTGATTAGACACAAGTGTGGATCTAACTTGCGATGGGACAGTAAAACATTAAATTAGGCTTGTTTTTATGCGTGTTTTTTTTTTTTTTTTTCCTTCTTTGCTAATTTCCAACTTCTCCAGTCTCATCATTCCAGTTATTTCTCAGAGGAAAAATGAATCCCGGAGATGATCCTCCCTTGTATTCTAAAAATGTTCATGTCAGAAACACAAGCACAATGTTGTGCTTCTTTTTGCAGCTGGAAACAATTAGTATGTAAAAAGTGTCAGGAGCTGCGAAGTTTCATGCAGAATGAATAAAGGGGCTTTTTCCATTTTGTTCTTACAGAGATTGAGGCTAAGGAGGCTTGCGATTGGCTTCGAGCAGCTGGATTTCCACAGTACGCTCAGCTCTATGAAGGTAGCGCACACTTTCACAAAAAGTGGCCCACGTCCAGACTTTTATCCAGCTGCCTTAGTTCACACAGCCTCCTCCTTCCAAGAATTCTTTTTGTTTATCCTCAGTTCCGTATTTTTCCGTCATCCATGCTTCTCTCTCCCCTCTTCTATTCCTTATTCCAGTCTTTTGGGCCGCTACAGTCTATTTCCAGGCTTCAGTTCCTGTCCAGAGGGGAGGGGTCATGGGAAAGGCCTTGTTTTCACTGATGGGAATCTCATAGCTTGTCTTTTTTTTCTTCTTCTCTTTTGCCCACCTTTTTCCTTGTTTCCTCGCTTCTTTCCTTTTAATCATATCCCTCCTGAAATGTCTTCTTACTTTTGTACCACCTTTATTCTCTCTTCTCGTTGCTTTCCGTTGTTATCTTAGAAACCCAGTGGCGTTTGCTCATGTGCTGATCATCAGCTCTCACACAGTTGAAGCACAAACAGGAAACGGGCTCAGTAATCAAAAATGAAATTCTCAAAATCCAGTGGGCCTTCCTAAAAGCATCGCACACACGCCCCAGCACGCGCACACACTGAGGGCTGCTCTGAGAAAAGCAGTTGAGTCAGGTTAGATGATTAATAGAGCTCGCCACAATAAAAGCCTCCTTTGGTATTCATGTCAGATTGTGGATTTTGTTTAGTAAAATTCAAAATTTTCTCTTCTTGTTGGTCATTCATTTGTAAAACTGTTTTCACTCTCCTCCCTCCCAGACTCCCAGTTTCCAATCGACATTTCCTCGGTTGAAAGGGACCACGACTTTCTGGACCGAGACCTGGTTGAGCCTTTGTGTCGGTATGAATTTCTTGACTCATTGATCCTTCAGATGTCTGAGCTGTGTCCTTAATAAATTCACCATTACTCTCAGTCACCAGGGCTCTGATCTGATCAGCCCCCCAGCCCCCTGCCTCTGATCTACCATTCAAAGAGGAAAGGTACTCAGGGAGCAGGGGACCGGGGTTAAATGGTCAGAGGGAAAGAATGCCAGTATATCCCAGCTTCTGCATACTTTACAGCTATTTCTGTCCCCTCGTTGCCTGCTCCTCAACAGATCTGAAAAATTCTTCAATTGGAAAAATCTGAAATATTAAATAAACAAGTATTTTCTTGTCCAATGACCTGGAGCACATCAGGGTTTCATTAGCCCCCATCTCGAAAAAGACTGCTGGCACAGACGCCTTACAAGCTGCTCATCCTCACGCAAAGGTTGGAAGGCAAAGAGGAAGGAGGAATGGAGGAGACTTATCAGGAGAAATTGAAAATGTGAAAGTGTAAAAGTCCCTACACCAACTGTGTGTTGTATTTGTGTTTGCAGACGCCTAAAAACACTGAACAAATGTTCATCCATGAAACTGGATGTCAGCCAGCCCAAGAAGAAAGTAAGTGTCTTTTTGAAATTAAATCTGTTTGTATGAGATTGCAGCACTTTGTGTTTCATTACCAAATCTTGTTTACATTTAATCCTCCTAAATTAGGAACACAATTTAAATTTTCGACTGAAAAAAAAGTAAAAAATGTTATGTGGAAAGGATTTGTTTACTCCTTCACCCTTCAAATTAAGGATTGAATTTTGGAAGAATACACAGATGCATGAATCAAGTGTTAATATTAGGGTATCTTACCGTCGATTCATAAAAAATTCAATCAGCTTTGTGGCAACAAAAAGAAATTGCCATTGACATAACAGCTTCCAACATAAAAATCTGCCCTTTCAAGTCTTTTAGACTTGTTTTGTTCTTTGTGGTTATAAAAAAGAAGCGTGTAATTAATTTATTCAGGTCTTGTTTGAAGTGCTGTGAAAAAAATGACTAAAAATTGGACATGTCTCACTGTTTCTCACTCATCTTTAGCCGATTGTTTGATCTGACTTGGTTGAAGCAAGTTTGTGATTGGACATCTTTTTGCTTAAATCACGTGTACAGACACAGGCAAAGACAGTAGAGAGCACAACAGGAAAACAAACCAAAGTGAACTAGAAATCGATGATTAACTTCCTGATGAATGTTAGATCTTTTTTATCAACATAATCTTGTTTGTGTCTGTGTTTTTAAACCAATACTGCTGTTACTCTCCGTACTAGACTGATCTTTCCAAACCTAACTGTTCTTTTTTACATCCCTCGTTAATATCATTAAAACAATAAACCATTTTTCCAGTTGATAAATTTGGTGAAGTGTATTTATGCTGTTTCAAATTTGAGAAATAAGTCTTGAAAAGTTCCGTCCCATGGACACTTTTTTTTTATCTGACATAAATATGGCAAATGAGCAGAAATGTAACTTTGATGTTTAGGGGATTTAACAGTTTTTGATGTTCTTTAGGGTATCTGCACTGGTGCAAAAGTGAATTAAGCACGAAAGCATGGTGCTCATTTCTAAATCTTTATTAATGAATTGTTCATTTTTCTATCTAAGGAAGGGAAAAATAACTCAACTTCAGTCTTTCCCAATCTGAAAGATAACAAATACAAACTGTTGACTACTCTTTTGTTTTGTATCAAACATCAAGCACGGAACAGGACAAACTTCATAATGTGAGCTGTTTAGGTTGATGTCCCTTGAATACTGATGGCCACACACTTTAATTTCCTTAATTTCTGACGTTCTGCATTTGAAAAACGTGATCGACTGTGGCTTAGAAGTGATTCACAAATTTGGCTAAGCATCTGCGCTCACTCCAGCTTCAATGTGAAGATTTTATTTGTTTTCATAGATTTTTAGATTTTTCTACAGCAGTGGTCCACAGTCTTTTTTTTAGGCCACAGACCAATTTCAAGTCACATCATATTTTCACGGACTGGTTTGTATGGGGTTGAAATTGACATTTGATTTTTTTTTAAGCTTCTGTTTTAAAAAAAAATCTAATTTCAAATTAAAATACTACAACATGAACTTAAAGACCCACTGAAAATTGTGTTTGTTGTGTTTTCAACATGTTCTTGTAGCATTTTTCTCATGATAGAGGACGTGTATACAAGAATTTAAGATTAGAACTGCATTTCTGAATATTTCTTTATTTAAATCGTGTTGGATCAGGAGCAGATAAAAACCCCCAAAAAGCTTGGGTTTGTGACGCAGCAGCTGCCAAAGTCTCCCTGCTCTGCTCCAATTCTAAATCCTCCACTTGAAGACAAATAGATCCATTAATATCTTAATTTTCCTCGTCTGAGCAGCCATCTGGCTTGAAGCTGTAGGGCTGGATAGTTTTAATATTGGTCACCATTTTTGCTGCACCAGTAATGTTAGGTTGGGGTTTGTGAGGAGCAGAAGCGTGTGTAAACAGAGATCTCTCAGCAACAGAGAGAGGAGGGAGGGCCGTGGTTGCAAACAGTCCCACCTACAACTCAGAGGCAAATTTCCAATGAACTACTGCCGCTCTGCAGAAACTATATCCTAGAAAACGACACCGATTTTGAAAAAAAAAAAGTGACTAAAAACTGCATAATAATAATTAAAAGACCACTGGGTATGATTTAAAAAAGGCTCAGAAGCTATGAGAAGCTGTAAGCTAACGGAAGAGAGTGTAAACAAAGGCATGCTTGGATATGAACATGAGCTACATCCACGCCACAACCCTGAAGCGAATTTCTATTCAATTCAATTCAATTTTATTTATATAGCCCGATATCACAGCTATAGCCGTCTCATTGGACTTACATCGGGATTCTAATGACCTCCTGCTATCCTGCAGAAATATTTCAGAAAAAACCTCCCAAGCTTTTTGATTTTTGCTGAAAACGGCATAATCATAACTAAAAGACCACTGATTTTACAATAGGAAACAATATAATTTGAGTGGGACTTTTAGTTTAAAAAAACTTAAAACTGTGTTGATGTTTTACATCTAATGAATATTCAAGGAAACAAAGTGGTTGATTTGCAGAAGTTGTTTCTGATTTGTAAAAATTCAATAGAGGCAACAATACAGTTTTTTTTCTTCATAAGAATACATATACAGTCAATGTTTACCGTATGTATTTTTTTGTTTGCACCGGTACCGGTTCACACTCTGGACTTTGGTGACCAATGGTCTTCAATCCTTTTCATTTGTTCATCTTTCTAAACACAGATACTTTACATTTCTCCAATTCTTGTGGCATAATTGTAGGAATATTTCTAACAAATGTGCTCAAGGACTGAGAGTCCTGTGTGTAAAAAAAAAAAAAAGTTGAATTGTTGAATTGGTGACAATTTTGGTTTTTTTGTTAACCTGGATTCAGCAGACGCATGTTGGATTGTATGACAATATTTCCATTTTTTCTTCTAACAGAGTGATGATTCTGATGAAGATGATACATTGGCTATCAGTAAAAGGTGGACGTTTGAGTGGAGCAGTCGACGCTGGTCTCGTCTGCAAGACTTCCTGTTGGACGGCACCAATGAGAGCGGCCTGACAGGTCAAAGGGAGGGTCTTCGCAGCACAGTGAGCAGCGAGAGTGTGCTGACAGACCTGAGTGAGCAGGAGATCACGGAGATCTCCTCTCTCCACAGTGAAGACTCCGCCTCTGCCATGCCAGACTCTGTTTCGATGGCATCCCTGTCTGCTTCCTACCATCCTCCCCGAGATCTTCCACACTACAACTCATTACCAATCAAAAGTAGCCGCCATGGACAAGGAGGGCGGAGTAAAGCCAAAGAGTTTCTGCGTCGCATGGAAATTATGCACACTTGGGGGCCTTCGACCAGGAGTAAGAGCTCAAATCGCAGGCCCCCTTTGGTCATCAGTGGACCGGTGTTACAGGGGGAGGAGCCCCGGGCACTCCAGATGCTTCAGTGCACACCCATCAGCCAATTAGAACACAATCACCAAAACAATGTAGATCCTTCCCCTGTCTCCCTTAGCAAGGATTGCGAGGACCAGGCCCCGCTGAGTGGGAACCCCAATAAAGAGGACGAGCCTCTGGATGCAGCGGAGCCAGTGGCACACGCACAACCAAAACCTCGGGCTGCCAGCAAGAGAAGCAGCATGTACCTGGAGGATAGGGAGTTGCCTTCTCAGGGAAAGAGGACTGAAGGCCACAGCCAGTTTGGTAAATACCAGTTCCGTTCGTATGAAAACCTCCTCATTCACATCCCTAAAGACCACAAGCCGGGCACTTTTCCTAAAGCCTTATCCATAGAAAGCCTGGCCCCTTCATCCGACGATAGAAACAGCAGTCTACAATCACATGGCCAAACTTCTTCTAAAAATGGTTTGGGTGAAGCCTGGTGTGCCAAACCTTTAACCAAACCCCCATGTCCTGGAGCTCCTCGGGGGAGCAGGGTGAGCATCTATGACAACGTGCCCGGCTCCCACCTGTACGCCAGCACCGGAGACCTTTTAGACTTGGAGAAGGAGGACAACCTGTTTCCCCACCTGGACGACATTATCCAGCACGTGAGCGGCCTGCAGCAGATAGTGGACCACTGGAGCCGCAGTGTGCTGCCTGAGGGGGAGGCAGGCGAGGAGGAGGGGGAGGGCAGGACCACCCCCAGCGAAGGCGAGAAGGACGGGGTGTCCTTCAATGACACGGACTCGACGGGTACAAGTAGAGAGAGGCGGGACTCTGGAGTCGGTGCCTCCCTCACGCGACCACGGTGAGCAGCTAATCCGGTCTTTAAAGACCTACTCGGATTATTGTTTGATCTCATGCAAAAGTGTTCCCAGTGGTCATTTAGTCACGACAATGGCGTTTTTAGCCCAAATAATAATTTAACAAAAACAGTCGAGTTCTAGGACATAGTTTCTGCAGAGTGGCAGGAGTTCATTCGAAATTCTTCTCTTTTTCAAACCACAATTTTTTCTCTGCCTCTGATTCACAACAATTTGAGTAAAAAAATACTCAGAAATGCAATTTAGATCTTAATTTTCTTTATATATGCCATCCACCATAAGAAAAATGCCACAAATGCATGTTAGAAAAAAACACCAAACTCTCAATTTTTATTGGAGTGGGTCCTTAAAGGTAGTAGGTTTTTTTTTTTTTTTGCTTTGGTGAAAAATTAGCCAAACGTTTGATTGAATACAATAATTTTCTAGTAAATGAAATGTTTTTGAATTTCTATGTGAAACTGGAACAGATTATGTTTTAACATTCAAGTCTGCAAGCATGTATAATCGGGGATTTCACTGTTTGCCAAAGTGTACCAAGATAATTACGGAAATAACAGTAAAATAAAATGATAAAACTGTAAACATTAGGACATTCTTTTGATGAAATGCATTTTTTAAATTAATTTGTTGGTTTGCAACGCTCAAAATCAGTACGATTTTCATCTTTTTTCTAGCCCATGAGTTCCAACCATCAGAATTATGAAAGCATTGAACCCATTACAAAATTCGAAATTAGCAATACTGCACTGATATCAACTAAGTCTTTTCTATCTGCTCCAGTGTTCGATGGCCCAGCTTCCGAACCGCTCATCATTTTGACCAGCCAGCGTCCTCCCTGCAGATCAGCAGCCAGTCAGCAGGCCAGCTCAGCTTGCTGCAGAAGTTCTCGTTGCTCCGCCTCACCGCCATCATGGAGAAATACTCCATGTCAAATAAACACGGCTGGACATGGTGGGTACAAGCCATCAAGAATTCAGCAAAAATGTATATTTTCAGCGTTCAATTAGATTTTTTTGGATATTGATATCCAATGTTCACATGATGTGACACGGTTTTAGTTGTTTGTTTTTTCCACCTCTGTTCAGAGCAGGAACGCAGACACAAACAACACCTTCTTATTTGTCTTAAACACCTCAAGATCAAATGGTTTGTCCATCGTAGGCTCTGGTTTTTTACCCACATTCCTCACACCAGCTGTTTCATGACAAACACAAGCGTGTCCCCATGTTGTTAACAGCCTGTCTTGGTTGATTTTTATTGTGCCCCCCCAGTCAAATTCCTGTTGACCAGCATGTTCATGTAAGCACAGACATGGACGCCTCTCCTTTAATGTGCTTTCATCGCTTCTAGGTCTGTGCCTAAGTTTATGAAGCGGATGAAGGTTCCAGACTACAAAGAGAAAAGTGTGTTTGGAGTCCCCCTCATCGTCCACGTCCAGCGATGTGGGTTTCCACTCCCTCTGTGTTTACAACAGGCCTTCAGCCACCTCAGAACACACTGTCTGGACCAGGTTACAAAACAATTTTTACAAGTCTGGCTACAAAACATTTTGTTCTTGCAGAAGCAGAACTGGAAATATTTCTCATTTGCCCCTTATGTTTTTCCTTCAGGTGGGACTTTTCCGCAAATCCGGAGTGAAATCACGGATTCAGGCTTTGAGGCAGCAGTGCGAGTTGTCTCCTGACTCAGTGAACTATGAGGACCAGTCAGCGTACGATGTTGCTGACATGGTCAAACAGTTCTTCAGGGACTTGCCTGAGCCTCTTCTGACAAGCAAGCTGGGAGAAACCTTCCTCCACATTTATCAGTGTAAGACGTCTCATTTGTACAAGGCAGAAGTTATTGTCCAAAGTTCCAAAACTTACGGTTTTGATGCTTTTATCCTTCGCTTATCATCAGACGTTTCAAAAGAGCAAAGGATGCAGGCTGTCCGAGCAGCCATTCTGCTAATGCCAGATGAAAACAGGGAGGTTCTGCAGATGCTGCTCTACTTCCTGCGGGATGTCACATCCTTAGTGGAGGAGAACCAGATGACGCCGATGAACCTGGCAGTTTGTCTGGGACCATCCCTCTTTCATCTCAGCTTATTAAAGAACGAGACTTTGTCACCAAGGTGAGCACACTAAAGAAAAATATAGAAATACTTCTTCAGAAAACAAAAAAAACGCCTTAGCAATTGAACAAAATCTGTATCTATTTCTGTCCCTTTAGGTCAATCCAGAAAAAGTACGCTTCGGGTCGTCCTGATCAGAAAGATCTGAGTGACAACCTGGCTGCCACTCAGGGGCTCACGCACATGATCACAGAATGCCAGCGTCTCTTTCAGGTCAGTTGCTTTTGTGACAAAAAATGTTCGCATCACGTTGTTCTTAAAAAGATCCCTGACATCTGTTCATATTTTGGAGTCAACAACTGTGCTTAATTAGTACATTAGGCCTCCATGGTGCCAGTGAATGTAACACAGGAAAAACCCTTTCCCTACTGCACATACCTCTGTTTTTTTAGTTTGAAAGTCTTATTTGCTTGCTTATCTGGCATCATTTAATTACCACAACCTCACCTATGTGACACTAACTTTATTTTGTCATTTTTCCATGTCTCATTCCCACACTAGACATATAATCATACAAAAACAGAAAATTCCGGCAGAAAAAGAGTGCCTAAATTTGCTGTGGAAACCCCAAAAATGTTCAATGAACCGTGTTTACAACTTAGAATAAAAGATTAAAGTGTAACTTAAAGAAAAATAATAGAACCAATATTTTAGACTAACAAATGTACTTGTTTTTGAATAAAAATAAAAGAAAAAACTCCAGGTGAAATTCACAGATTTCTTTGTGCCACATGTATAAACGTTTTTTGTTCAGTTAAAGATAGAGGCTCATCACAGACTTCAAATCTCCAATGCTGTGACCTTTCTGGCGTTGTCATGCAGACTGACTTCCTTTCAGTCTGCCTGTGTGGCTTCAGCTTCCAGACAGCTCAAAACATTTGAATTTGTCTTCTTTTTTTATTATTCGTTTTTTCTCCAGTTTTCCCTATTGTGTCAGTAGGAAAGAATGAAAGAAAATTGTCTTTTGGAGTTTGATTTAGCTGGATTTCAGGTGTTCTGCTCGGCTGGAATCTGCTCACAGGCGGAGGTGTGTCTGCCAGCAGGCCCGAGACGGGACTTTTGCGGTGCACCACAGAGTTTCAGCAATTTTTGGACAGCCCTGGAGCTTGCAGTTCTAGAAAAATCCTTTCATTCCCCATCCAAAATAAAAGGTTGATCAGCTTCCTCGTTATACTGTACTGGATTTCTGATAACTGACAGGTACCTCCGCCTCCCACAACAGGTCCTCTGGTGCACACTGCAACCGTCTGATCGTCGTTCATCTTCCGCTTTTTTAATTAAAATATAAGATCGTTTTTGTCCAGAAACTACAAGTACTCTCTTTAATTCTGTAAAATTTCAGTCACAGAATATTAAAACAAGCTTAAGTTTATTTTAGACGCAGTTTTATTTTGCTGATTTCACAGCTGCAGGACGCCTGCAGGCATCCGTCAGTCCCAAAGGGTTACATATTTGCAATTTTAGGACAATCTAAAGACTTTTTTTATTCATTTTTTATTTTTGAAGGCTTTGTTCAGAACTGAGTTGAATCTTTTTCCTCCTCCCAGATCCCAGAGGAGATGGTGACCCAGTCTCGAAACTCCTACATGGAGGCTGAGCTGATGGTGCCTCCGCTGGATGAGCTTTGCAAGGCTCACGAAGAGGAAGTGGTTGAGGAAGTGGAGGACGAGGATGAGGAGGGATCCTACCACGCACATGTAGAAGGACTGATCCAAAACCTGCTGAAAGAAGCCAAAGACAAGAGCAAAGCATGGGTGTCCCGCTCGTTCTCTGACAACACTGAACTTGCATCAAAAAAGGTAAAAGCTCACAGATTCTTGAAGAGCATTATGATTAAGGGGTCAGAAAGATCTTTAAGAACATTCTACAGTATTTTAGATGTATTACCTTGCATTGTTTTGCTACAATAGTCTCCACTAAAAGCACAGCTGAGGCCAAACTTTTCATTAGTTTAAGTTTTGTGTTTTTGTTTAGAGTTTTTGAAAACATGGGTTTCAGGTTGAAGACGGTAACCCTTTGAGGCGCTGGCGAGTGTGTGTCGAAGTGTCGGCAGCGCCCACTGAGGTCCTGCAGCGGCTTCTGAGGGAGCGTCCACTGTGGCAGGCGCATCTGCAGCAGGAGCGAGTCCTAGAGACGCTGGACAGACAGACGGACGTGTATCATTTCTCCTGTTGCAGGATGCCGCCTCAGCCCAGCTGTGACTATGTGGTACTAAGGTACACTAATCTTCAGAAATTATTTAAAAAAATAACTTGTTATTAGAGCTAGATTGGAAACCTGACCAGTTGGAGTGCTTTGTCTTCTTAGATCATGGCGCACAGATCTGTGTAAAGGCTGCTGCGTGCTGGTGTGCGTCTCTGTGGAACATGAGGACAACCCTCGCTGCGCCACCGTTAGAGGCGTTGTTTTGGAGTCACAGTACCTCCTGGAGCCCTGTGGGACAAGAAGGACCAGGCTCACCCACATCTCCAGAGTAGACCTCAGGTGTGGACGGCTTAAAAAGGCAATTTTTTTTAATCAACTTTAGCAATTTTTACCATTTTCTATTTTTGTTGCAGGGGGAGATCCCCAGAATGGTACAACAAGGCGTTTGGACACCTTTGTGTAAATGAAGCCCAAAGAATCCGCGCCTCTTTCCTCTCTTTGGATGAGACGGGCGCTGAGGCTAAAAACTGAGTCCCAAACATCAACCTAAGCAGCAGACTTCACATTCTTCTCATGGTGCTGAGCCACACTGTTTGTACACACAACAAGATTTGTTGTCATTTTGCTATCCATCTATAGTTAACATATATCCTTAACTATCTCATGCCAAAGCAAACCATAGATTGTCAAGGTTTCAACATTAGAGCCTTAAACTTTTCTCTGTCCTTCAGTGAAGTCAGACGCAGTTTGTGTTTCAATGCATATCAAGGTTAAATGTCTTCAGAAACCATCGTAAAACAACACACACTGAATACACACTTGTGGGCAGAACTGTAGGTGCAGAACAACCTCGCCCCCTTTTTCCTTCACCATTGCTTGTGGCAGCGAATTATCTACGTCACAAATTCGCTCTTTTTCAAACTGCATTTTTTTCATCTGCTCCTGATTAACAATTATTTAAATAAAATAATATTAAGAAACGCAATTATAAGCGTATATTTCCTTAAACATGTTTACCATCATGAAAAAAATGCCACAAGAACACGTTAAAAACACCAAAACATTTTTTTTTATCTGAGTGGGTCTTTCAAAACTTGTTGCAAATTATGTGAAAAAAAAAAAAAAAGTAAATTAAGAAAGCCGGTCAATGCTTACATGCCTGAACATGTACAGACATATCCATTATATATTATGACTATTGTAAGTATTATTTATAAATAACTTATGGTCTTCCAAGCTATCAGTTACAGTTTGGGATTAATTATTGATTTCTAAATGTCAAACAAGTATTTTTTTTTTTTACATTAATTATATAACCAGTTGGCATCTTACCTTGCATTATTATACAAATAATTTTTTCCTTATTTATTACTTTCTTTATGACAGGAAAGTCCTGTTTTTTTCAGGATCTTTGAAAAAAAAAACCATTCAAACAAATGAAATTAAGCCAAAAAAAAAACAGAACAATAACACTTTTTACATCAGTATATACTTTTAAACTCTTAAATTATTATGTTGTTTGCCTGGAATTTAATTGTCAAAAGAAAAAAATGATGAATATATATATATATATATATATATATATATATATATATATAAAATTTGTTTAAATCTTTTTTTCAATATCTGATAAAAAGATGAACTTACAAAACCTGAATATTATCCAAGTGTTTTGCAATATGTGTATGCAACCTTTATGTAATGCACTTATACAGCAAATTACATCAAAATAATTCCAATACTCAAGAGAAATACAAATATTAGTACAGCCAGGATATCTAATGTCATAGCTTTTTATTAAAAAAAGCCTTTCTTTGTTTCTGTATAAATGAGGGATCTGAATCAGAATTCAGCGGGTCCATAAATGTGCTTTAAATATATTTTTTTGGATGTCAACGCTGATTTATTTTCCTGTTCCTGTTTTCGGTGTGGATCCTATACAAGTGGATGAGGTGTTGCTTT
Source organism: Adrianichthys oophorus (assembly GCA_036245035.1). Lineage (NCBI taxonomy): Eukaryota > Metazoa > Chordata > Actinopteri > Beloniformes > Adrianichthyidae > Adrianichthys > Adrianichthys oophorus. The sequence continues at coordinate 16,438,050 of BSAI01000201.1, read as the reverse complement.
ATAGTTGTTGTCATTATACTTCTGTATGTGGGGGTTCATGTTGTTTTTCTTTTCTCTTTGGCGTTCTGTTATATTATGTCTAAGACATGTGTCTATTTCACTGCTTCTGGGAAGCATGTTTGAAACTAAGGGTGTGTGCATGGTTGTGCCCCTGCATCTGCACTACATGTAAGGCTGTACTGTAAAGATCTGCAGCGCTCTCTGTGCCATCACAGTTTTCAGGGTCTTCTTATCATATTGATATGCTGAAATGTGAAACTCTCACCCACCATCCTTGTGAAGCAATAGCAGATTACAGCTTGCTCTGTCATGGCCCTGCCTTGGCTCTTGTTTTTTTTTTTTCTCTCTTGGGTGTTGGCAGCATTGCCATGGCGTTGCTGTGACCCTGATATCTGAACGGTGCCGCCGTAATCCTGCGTGGATGCCGTTCGCTAGTGAGCTGTGTGTATGCGTGCATAAATATGTTTGTAAGAGCACGACAGGATTATGGTGAGTGACTCTGACAAGTGAGCTCGTGCTTTTTAGATCTGCCAAAGGGACAGAAAAAGGAAAAAAAAAACTGTTTTTACAAAAGAGAATAAAAAAAATCTTAAAGTATGGTAATTGTCTTTGTATTCCTTTTTTTTTGTCTCTGTAAAACTACCCCATTAAACTGGGCTCTAACTTGAAATATTAAGAGAGATTTTTTGTGTGTAAAAAATATACTTTTTAATAAAAATTTCATTTTTCAAATTCTCATTTTTTTGTTCAGTTTTTCACTATTTCAAGCTTAAAATATTTTTTCTAATTTACCAATTTGTTATTCACATTGTCAAATTTCTTTTTAGCTTGAGCCCCGTGACCCCAAAAGGGACAAAACGTGTAAAGTCAATAAATGAATGAATATCTTTTAAGTTTAAAAAATATATTTCTCAAATTTACCTTTTTCTATTTTCACATAGATATTTTTTTATTTTTAGTATTTCTTTCACATTTAAAACATATTTAATCAAATTGACCTATTTATTTTTCTCATTATAAATATATATAATTCTTTTATTTTCAAAATCTCACGTTTAGAATGTTTTCAAATGTATCTATCAATGTTTATTTTACTTTTTTTTTAATGTTTGTTTTCAATATTTAAAATTTTAATATTTTCTTAAAATTACCATTGTGTACATTCAAGTATGAAGCTGTTTTCAAATTGTATTTTTTTTATATTTAAAATAAGTTTTTAAATATAAAGAGTTTTTCATTTATCGGTACTTAAAGCTGATCCTGACTTCACCCCCTTAGAGAGTTGTATTTTATTAATTGCATTTTAAGGGTATGCACCACCTTTCAGAAAAAGATGGGATGGTAAATGCATTTTGTGATTCTGCTTTATTGGTTCTCAAAACTAAACAAAAACAAGAATCTAGCATTATAGAGAACAAGTAAACTAATACATTTGAATGTTTCAACATTTTCTCAAATATGGGTTGAAATGTGTTTATAAAATGCTGTTTGTATTTGTATTTGACCCTTTCTGCTGCTCCCACATTTGCATCATTTGCGTAGAAAGTGGCTTACAGTGGCTTTTTTTTTTTTTTAGAGTGCATCCTTGAGAAAAATCAGTTTACAAGGCAGCATACATGTTTATTGCTCCAAACTCTTAGTCTAAATTGTCTACATAACTCTTGTTGTTTTCTTCATTTAGGGCACAGCTTGACCTTTTGACCTGATCCAGAAAATTGTTTTTTTACATAAAAAACTGAATATAGACTATGACGTAAATTTCATCTTATTCATGGGTTATTCCTGCTATACATTATTTTCCTTGGTGTAGATTCTTGTTCCCAATATGCGCTGCTCTTGGCTCTGGAAAATCTGATTGGGTCTTCAAAGTATGCCGAGGAAGTTATTTTTAGATGACTGAGTGGATGTGGAGTCCTCAGAGGAATAGAGTGTTCCCCTTTAAGACATTTTCACTCATCTTCTTCTTGTGTCCTTTCAAGCAATGAATAGCAAGTGAACCAATCAATACCCTGCCTCATTTACCTACTCTGTTGTTGGATGGACTCTTGAATCTGCTCGAGTGCAGACACGACTTCCCTCAAACCGCCTTGTTTGAAAGTCCAAGCTTGTTAATTTCGAGACAACACAAATGCATTACTTCAACTTCCACCTCATTTAACAAGTCAGTGGTTTTATTGGGGAATTGGAGCACGCACTTGCAGCTCCTGAATGTCAATGATCTCCTGCACTGTGGGTGTGCTTTTACTCAGCTGTTCCATGAACTCTGACAAATGAGGAGCATCCTGCTGCAAAGGGGAGGCAAAACTCTGACCCAAAAGCTAGAATAAAAAGGTTTTCTAGAATGAAAATATTTTCTTAAAATCCACTTTAGATGTCAAACTAATTTTGTTTTTATTTATTGCAAACTTACACCATAACATTAACATTAAAATTGCATAACTATGTTTATACAGTACTCTAGACATTTCAGCAGCTTTAGAGGGACCCCTTCTGGAGAAAACAAGAAATGATACTTTTTATTTCAAAGGGATTTATATTTCTATTTTAAAAAGGTATTATTTACATAATTATTTATTGTAATATTTTGCATCATGTGCTGTCTGACTCTGAAATACAACAAAGCAAAATGTTTGAAACTGGATTTTAGCTGTTCAATTTGCAGGATTTTTTTCATTTGCTGGTTTTAAGGTTATTAGTTCTTGAGGATTTTCTGAGATTTTACACAGTTTGAATCAGTTATTGGGCAGTAAAATACTTTTTAAATTTTCTAATTTTATTGTTTTCTGTAATTCCAACACAAAGGGATTAAATAAAACATATTGGAATTGTGTTTTTTTTAAGGGAACTAACTGTAATAACAATAACCCTTAAACAGGATTCTTCTGGATGCATTCTGAAGAGTTTTTCCTGCTTCAATCATTTATTAATTTGATATATATAAAGATGCCCTCATGTGTGGGTAATTTTTTTTACTTTGTTGTACATATTTTCTAAACTTTCATTGGACTCACCAGCTTTATAAAAGTCTAAGAAAAAAAAACTGTCCATCTATAATCACAATTCTAGTGTTTTCTAAACCAAATAATTTCCAGTTTAAACTCTGTACTCTGATCAATTAAGTGATCACATTCAGTTCTAATGTCCCAATTTACATATTATTACAGCTATATGAAAGTGCCATTTATTCCACAATCACTCCCCATCAATACATTGAAACAATACACAGAAAACTAGCAACCTATGGTTAGACTTCACTAAACAAAAACGAAAACAAAAAAATCAGATAAACGTTAAAGGAGGGCTGCACAGTGGCGCAATGGTTAGCACTCTTGCCTCACCCAGCAAGAAGGTTCCCGGTTCAAGTCCCAGCTGGGGGACTTGAACAGTGTCACCAATGGGGGGCCTTTCTGTGTGGAGTTTGCATGTTCTCCCCATGCATGCGTGGATTTTCTCCAGGTACTCCAGCTTCCTCCCACCGTCCAAAAACATGATTCATATGTTAATTTGTCACTCTAAATTGTCCGTGAATGTGAGTGTGCATGGGTGTGTGACTGTGGCCCCTGCGACAGACTGCTGACCAGTCCAGGGGTGTACCCTGCCTTCACCCAAGAGTAGCCGGGTTAGGCTCCGGCAACCCTTGACCCCGAAAGGGATAAAGTGGTTTGGAAAATGAATGAATGAATGTTAAAGGGCATTAAAAGCCTGATGAGTGATGTTTGAATACAAAAAAAAAACCTGATTAAAGAAATATCCCTGTAACTGCAAAGAATCAATTTAGTATAATTTTTTCTTTATTATTTTATACAGCTAGACTGTTTACAAGTTACTCTTAAGTTAAAAGGTAATTCATGCGTAGTTATGCATTAGTTAACATTGACTAAGGAACCCTTATTGTAAAGTGTTACCACTAACAACAAACTTGGAATAGTTCTGCTGGGAGAACCACAGTTCTGGGTCTTCTCTGACACCCCTTCTCCGTGGGGAATGCCTCTCCAGGGATGTTTCTAGGAAGCATCTAAAAACGGACGCCTGAGCAATCTCAGCCAGCTTTTCTCAATGTGGAGCAGCAGCGACTCTACTCTAAGCTCCGCCCAGGTGAGCATGTTTCTCACCCTGTCCCTAACAGAACCCTCCAAGGGAACAAGATCAAACCCTTTCTTCAAATCCACAAAGCACATGTAGATTGAAAGGGTGAACTCCCATGAATCTTCAATCACTCTGTGTAGAGCTGAAGAGCTGATCTGCTGGTCCACCCTACAGACAAAAGATTTACTGTTCCTCCTGAATCAGAGGTTGGCCATTTGGTTGTATTGTCTTCTCCAGTACCCTGGAGAAGACTTTCCGGGGGAGGATGAGCTGGTTATCCTCCTGTAGTTGGAGCACATCCCTCCACTCCCTACCTAGAAAAGAGGGACAACCACCCAAGTCTGCCAAATGAGTGGACCTTATCCATCACACAGGAACTTTTTGACTATCACTGTGACTTCAGCCTGGGTGGTATACCTGCTCCCTCCTTTGTCCTCGGTCTTTGCTTCCTTATCAGAAGGTGTGGAGACAGGATTAAGGAGATCCTCAAAGTATTCCTTTCATCTCTTAACAATGGCCTCATCTGAGGTTCAAGAGCTCACCGCCTGCATTGTAAACAGCATTGGTGGAGAACTGCTTCAGCACCAATTAGTTTGCTAGAATGTAACATTCTTTAGTTTTCGACCGATAGTCCTCTCCAAAGTGTCTGCCTCTGCAACTCCCTGCTCGGACTGACAATACTCAGTTTATTTGGGGGTCCCACAAGCCAGTAAGGCTTGACAAAACTTCTTTGAGTTGATTGCATCCCTTACTTCCCTGACTTACTACTTGGGCAACTCCAGAATGGGCAGGGTAGTAGGGTTTTGAGCACAAACAGTACATGGAGGTGAGACCAACTAAATCTTAACTGATACCTCTCAGTCTGAGGAGATACTCAATTTGCTCCTAATCTGGCTTGTCTTCTAGGACCTGTCTATCAATTAAGGTCCTCCAGGTGCTTTTGCCCCAAATATAACGCTCGTAGAATGACTCAAGCTCTCCAACCCCTCCATCGTGTTATAGGGTTTACAAAATGTAAATACCCAAACTACAGATCAAAACTGATGCTCCAGCATGCTATCATACCCTTAATTTGTCCGTCTCATGGCTCAATATAAAACACTTCTCTTTTTTACATGCTTTTCATTTCTAAAAGTTTTTTGAAAGTTGGCTTTTGAATTATATAACATAAGAGAGGAAGAATAAAGACATCTGACACCATATCTTTCATCTCCAGTCATTAGAAACACATTTTTTTCACAGGAAGAAAGCTGGAGAAACAGATGTCCCCCGAGGAAGATTAATCTGCTTTCTACCAGATTAACGTGATAAAATTGCTAATGAATAATTTTTTCCAACATGCTGATAGTCAATGATGCAGGTATGCTTCCACATCTGCCTTTAATACCCACAAATTGTCAACATAGGAATATACAATGAAGAAGAAAGTCAACAACTCATAAATCACCGTAAGCATAGCAAAAGCTACGACTCACATTCTACCACAACCTTAAGCTGTCAGTGTGTCACCATCAGCCTGAAAGGAAATCTTTCCAAAATCCTAACAAATCACTTTTTCTACAATCAGAATATCTCACCATCTGAATTTCACAAATTTGAGAAATTAGAAATTTTTGAAAAATGATATTTCAGAATAAGAAGTTTTAATTGTCCATTTACAGTACATTGAATTATTTAGAATGTATTTGATTGAAATAGAAAAGACTTCAACGCAGAAAAACGTTATGATTTATAAAAAGCTGCAGGTGACTCCACAGAATGAAAAAACTGCTTAGAAATTGTTGAAAAATGTGCCTTACATGGCGTTTTCCTATGTTTGGCATACTTTTCCAATACCTTTACCCAAACTTCAGAGCCACTTTGAAAAACATCATGGAAAAACTGAACTATTTTCCTTGACAAATAAATAAAAAATAAAATCCTTGAGTAAAAATTTATGTCAAAATCAAATCTCCATTTTTTTTTTTTCATCTCAGGAGGCAGTTTTGTTCAACTTAATCAGCAGATAATTGTATAAAGTACACAGATCCTTTTTCGATCTATTTTTTTTTTGTTTTAGCATTCCCAGGGTTCTTTTAGTTGTAGTTATGTTGTTTTTTGTCAAAATCCAATACTTGTTTTTTTTAGTACAGTTTCTCCAGAGCAGTTCATTAGAAATTCACCACTGAGTCGTGGGCAGTACCACTGGGGCGGAGTATCACCGCCCCCCTTCCCCTTTAACTTGCTGAAAGCTCAGAGCAAGGAGCTTGTGGCCCACCCAGCGTATTTTCTACGTCACAAATACGTTTTTTTTTTTTTTAAAAGGCATGTTTTATTCTGCTTTGGATTCACAATAATTTGAACAAAAGAAATATTCAAAAATGCATTTTTAAGCTTAATTTTCCTAATATTTGTCTTTCATCATCAGAAAAATGCCACAATTATATGTAATGTCCTATCAATGCATTTAATATCAAAAGCAAAATATTGCATATAACGCTCATTGAAGGGTCTATTTAGCCAAGAACATAAAGAAAATCAGCAGTAGGTAGCTTAAAAAAAAGCACAATTTACTTAAATATGCAATAGTATTGTAAAAGTGACAAATTATTGACATTGTGCAACAACAGAGAAAATATATTAATTCAAAAAATAATATACATCTTTTAAATTTACATTTGTTGAAGTTTTTATTGAAAATAAATTAAAAAAAAAAAAAAGAACAAATACAATAGATTTTCCCTTGGCTTCTTAGTCTTGGAAAAAGTTTTCTCATGGGAAAAGTGACATTTTCAACCTGATTTGTTTTTCCAGAAATCTAATAAAATAATTTACTTTACAAATCACACAGGAAGCTTCAAACTGGCTAAATTGTTGTCTCTGTGATCAGTTAATTCTCTGTCTCAAGCCTACACACACGCTGACACAGACACTGAATACACATGAATGCTCATTCGCTCACAGCCATCATGATAATGACTCACATGAGTCCATCAAAACAGGAAGTTATTACCTGTTTCTGTCAGTGTCTGAGGTCATCCCAGTGAGTCAGATAATGACTGTGACTCTCAAGATAATATACTCATATAAGAATATATATATATATATATATATATATATATTCTCTGTTTTTTTACTGATATTGTCAAAGAAAAAAGATCTTTTTTTTTTTTGAGTAGGCAAAGCTTTTCTGACAGACGTCACATTTGCTGTACTTTCTCTGCATGATCCCTGCTAAGTCTCATTCCCTTCTGAAGCTCTGTGACTCAAACCCACGCAGGACGCAACCGGGCTCCCCCGCCACACGTCTTCTCTCAGGTATTCTGCAACAGAGAAAAATAACTGCCTGTCTGGAGGTAACGCATTCCCACCAGGAGTGGGAATAAAGGAAAGGTGGGAAAGAAATGACAGAGTGAGGAGAGGAAAGACATGCAGAGCAGATGTGAATAACATTAATGTCTTCACATGCAGACCTCACTGGCTCCCTCAGGGGCCTTTTGTGGCTTCAAGAGAATGCTGTAGAGACGGGTCTTTGTCTGAAAACAATGATAATTGTGTTTGTGCATGAAAGGGCTTCTACGTTTGGAGGATTTGCATGTCCATGAGCTGCAACACGTGTGAGCTTGGAAAAGAGTTTTTGCGTGTAGTGAAGGAAGTGCACACTACTGTTTGATTGTCTGAGTTCTTTTGTGCTTCGTATTGTCCTGAGGAAAATAAAAACATGCAATTCTTGATGATCTCTCCTGAGCGTGCATGGAAAACAACTTCCTCCTCCAGCTTCATCCCCTTGTCAACGGTCAGTTTTTCAAGAGGACGAGGGGTGAGACATCCAGAATTGTGTGTGGAATTGCTCTCAGACAAACACAGACAGAGTAACAAATCAGGTCCTATAGCAACCTTGTTAATGGGAATTCTACCCAGCAGATGTGTCCTGTAGAAGAACACATGGTGCGCGAAACAGGCTTACACACACACACACACACACACAAACACACAAAGGCTGATGACTACTTGCAGAAAATAATCCGAAATATGTGTGTGTGTGTGCGTGCGGGTGTGTGTGTTTATTAAAGACCGTCTGGATCAATGTGTCAGTCCTCAAAGACACCCAAGTGAGTTCATGACCTAAAAACTGAAAGAATAATAAAGAAAAAAAAACTCTTAAACACAATAGGGCAGCACTCAGCAGCATTTACATTAAAGACGTCTAAGCTTTACAGCAGCTGTTTACACCAAAAGAACCACAAGAGAGGAAAAATAACAACAATTTTGAGTAATTTGGTCATGCGAGTAGTTTTGTTTACCAAATTGTAAATGTCAACTATAAAAATTCACAAAAACATACAAATTCAAATTGCATATTGCAAAAAATACAATTTAAAATAGTATATTTTGACAATATTTCTACTGTTCCTGTATTTCATAACTGTACTGTTTTTTTGCCTGGTAACCGTGCATTGTAAGAAAGATCCCAAACAAATCAAAAATGTTTATAGACTATTACTAAAACACAGCTAGGCTTATTTTGTCATACTTTGTAATGTGACGTACAAAGACATGGAACTAAATTTAGTGAAATGACGGGGTCCATCAGAGGGGAAAATGTTGGAACACGCTGCTTGATCACATCGGAAACTGAAAATTACAGAGGATTTAAAGGAGTTTTAACGCATTTGGTTACAAACAAACGAGTTTTATTCCTATCTTAAGACCCTCCATGATGAAAATGTGTTTTTGGTGTTCTTAACATGTTCTTGAGACATTTTTCTCACTATAGAGGCATAAAGAAAATAATCCTAAAATTGCATTTGAGCATTCTTTTATTCAAATTGTTGTGAATCTGTAGCTTAGCTAAAAAAAAAAAATGCAGTTTGCAAAAACATTTTATATGGGTTGTAGAAAATATGCTGGACGGGCCACAAATTCCCTGCTCCACCCCATTCTGATACATTCATATTTAGACTACTAAATCCACGTACGTCTTTGTTTTCCTCGTCCAAACTGGCTTCTGGCTCAAACCTGTACGTCTGGATAGCTCCAATATTGCTCGCCATTTTTGTTGGATATTTAAAAGACAAGTGGTAACACTTGGTGTTATGATTCCAGAGCTTTTTTGTTTTTGTTGTTAGTGCTTGTAATTGAATGTAAATGTTCAAGTTTTGTGGTCCCTATTCTATTGTTGTATAACTCTATGCTTTACTTTTGTTTGTTTTTTCTTAGTTTGTTGCCTGTCTTAGGACAACATATATTATTACGCTTTTATGCAGTTTCAAGCCTATTATGTTGCATCTATGCTAAAACATTTATTAATATGCATTGTTCTAATTTAAATAAACAAACCAAAAATTAATAAATATTGTAAATATTTACTTAGTTAACTTTGGACAATGCATATTAATCAATGCTTTGTCCTAATTTAAATAAATAATGAAATAATTTCGTTATTTATTGATAAAAATTAGGACAATGTATATTAAAAATAAATAGAAATTGGAGTGATTCAGATTAAATTCATTAGATCGATCATCGGGTATTTAGATTTTAAGTTTCTTCTTTTCTATGTAGCACTTTGAGTCATCAAATGTAGTAAAATTGATAAATAAACAATGAATGCAGTGAGTGCAAAATATAGGCTAAATAATATATTTATATATACATGTATCTGAGGAAAGATGGAAAATTGGCCACAAAGACATTAGGGTTTATTTACGAAAGCAAACTTTAATTTAAACAAAAAATATTTGTGCTTTAAATATTTTTAATAATAAAAGAATCAATGCAGTTCTCTGCACTAATTCAAGCATAGAGGGTTCCGTTTTCTCCTCAGCGCTTACTCAGGGACAATCGGAGTACGCATGCGCGAGTCAAGCGCGCAACCGCAGACAGGGGGCGTCAACATGTCTCCTTCATCCCCGCCGCACTGACTGCAAACCTGCACTGCGACCAGAGGGGGAGACAGACAGAGAGGAGACAGGGACGTGTTACCATTCTGTCAAAGTCTCCATCATTTTCTTTTTTTTTTCTTTCTTCCCTACAGCTTTATGAATCTCTACACATTTTATCGGGTTAAGATTCATTTCGGAGGAATTTCAAAGGCGCCGCTTCCCGCTTTTTATTTTGTTGTTTTCCTGTCCTGCGCAGTGGATGGTTTTTGAGCAGCAGCAGCAGCGGCAGACGCCCGGGCTTGAAGAGCAGGTGTGAGAGACAGCGGGGACCGCTCCTCTCCTCCCTGTTTCCAAGGGGAAATGTCGAGCGAGAAGCCGGTTTCAGCACCGCCGGGCTCCGCTTCCTCGCTCGCGGACACAGACTCCCATCTTCCGCTGGGCTTCTCCTCTCAGCCGCAGCCGCCGTCGCAGGTCGCCGCGGGCGCTGGCTCCGGCTCCACCGCGGAGAGGATGGTGTCTGCGGCCGGCTCTATGGTCCTCCCCGCCGGGGTGATCAACCCCGCGGTTCCGATCAGGAATATCCAAATGAAATTCGCGGTGCTGGTGGGCCTGATCCAGGTCGGGGAGGTTAGCAACAGGGACATCGTGGAGACAGTCCTCAACCTGGTAAGTGAAAGTGTAATATATATATATATATATATATTTATTGAAAGGAAGCCATGAAAGCAGTAGAATCACTGCGCTCGAGCCGCTATGTTTTATTTACGATGCTACCCCCCATTTGTGTGGCTTTCGGAGGATGATGTCATTTGTTTGTGCGGGAGATGAAGCCTAATGATTAAAAAATAAGTAGTAGTAGAAGAATAAGAAGGCATTGCAGATGATAGAGATGGAGGCTTAAAAGTGTATTAATGAAAAGCAAGGAGAGGATGAATGGAACATGTGACCCCACCAAGGCTCTGAGGGGAGTCCAACCACCAGCCATTGTTGACTACCCGTTTCTGCAGGTTGCATCCATAAAAAAGAATCCTTCTTCATGTAGGCTGTAAGAAGGGAAATCTGGCCATTCTTCTGATCCCTATGATGTACTTTGAGGTGATGCGGGGAACAGCAGACGGGCTTCGGTGTTGCGCACCACCCCTATGCCAAAAAAAAAGAAGAAAAAAGAAAAACCTGCCGTTTTCCTTCAATCCCTGCAGGTTATCCTTACAAAAGCCCCAAACTGATCGGACAATGGCCGACTAGCCGCGCGCTATGCATCGACATATGCATGCGTATGCCTCTCCATTACGCACAGGCCTATTATTGGAGGCAGGGCCGCGCAGGATGGATCGGTGCTGCTGTGGACGCATGTCTGGGGTTTTGCGGGGCAGATATTGAGGGGGTTGGCACCTTGTCCACCTCCCCCACATCCCTCTTCCTTCCTGAGGTGTCTCCACAGTCTGTCAGGGGGTTGAGGCTGATGCTGGGCCTAACAACACGAGAGTATTTAATCCAGCTGCTGACATGAGGGCTGTTATGAAACAGATGGGCGAAATGTACAGCAGACGTGATGCTTTTGGAGTTATAGGACGTTTGTAGGTTGATTTACCCACGCATCCACACAAGGAAGGGGCTGGTGTGGATGCACCTCCCACCCTCTTCTCATCCTTAAGGGGTTTTCTTCCTAAATAAATTGTGTTTTCAACTTGATTTCTGTCCTGTGCATCCTAGAGACGGACTATTTTAGGGTTTCATTTGGCCTATTTACTGCCTAAAGGCTGGGAGCAAGGCAGCCTGAGCCATTTTTCCTGGTGGAGCCATCCCTGATTTAGGCTCCCTGTGGATTTTATGGCACTACACCCAAAGGATGGAGCATATAGGTGCTTCTTGCTGTGCCTATGGCCACTGATTGTGCTTCACGGTCTCCTCACTTCACTCATGGAGGCACTGAGAGGAGTGATGCTGCATGCACAGGCTACTTTGGCAGGCAGCGCCATGCATTTAAAAGCAGGTGGAGAGAGGGGGTTGAAGGGGGTGGGGGAGGAGGAGGTAGTAGGATGCTGCAGTGGCTATGTGCTCTGAAATCACCAGCTGATGCAGAGGATGAGGCTCCGTGTCGGAGACCACCGGAAGCCCATTAGATCATCCACCTTGCCAGTTTTCCCGCCCTCACAGACACCTAATTCTAGGCCACCGCTTTTAATTTTAAACACCACCCCTGACGTAATACGGTGCAAAGTCCAAAACACGCTAATGAAAGCGGTATGTGTTGTTCCTGCAAAGCTTTACTGGCTAAATCCTGAATCGAACAATCAGTTCTGGTTGCAGGGCTGCCAATTGCTAAAGCCTGTTAGGGGATTCTGTTGCCCGGCTCTTTAATTAAAAGAGTTGAAACAAAGAGGTGCAGAGGCATGAAACCTCAGCGGTCATGCTGCTGCTACAATGAGTCCACTGTGACCCAAATACGGATCCAATATTCAATGTCAATGTGGGAGACCACCGCAGCCCAATCTGTGTCCACCATCATCCCAATGCAGTGTTGATGAGCAGATTGTCAGGCTATATGCAAAGAAGCAGCACACAGCTGTTTGTTCTAAAGGGTTGTACTTAAAAATCAGAACATAAGTGATGCTATAAAAATCTAACATTGACATCATCCACAATCACTGGCTTGGTTTGATTCTATAGTTGATTATTTATTAGGTTACCTCATGTTATACTTCATAAAAAGGGCATCAAAGTGACAATATTCATTTTCCTATATGTTGGTGGGAAGATGCTTTGCTATTAACATCAGTGCAGCATCACAATTGTCACGGCAACACTACTCTCTGACTGCCAGCTTCCAGACGTTAGACCACCTGGCGTTGTCTTCCGCTTCCGGACTTCTCCTTCTCCTCTTCTTTTTTTTAAAATTCCTCTTTATCTGTGCACCTTTCTATAAATATGAAGGTTGGCACCAATTGAGAAACTAGAAGCAACAAAACAATAAACCCTAAACAGCAAAAGGTGAAAAAAAAGCAAATCATTTAGGCTCCATTGTTTTAGAATGATTAATGATTAAGCAGAGTTTCTGTGCAGATGGGTGAGAGTAATTTAGTGGATTGTTGAATTTCCCAGGAGAGTTGTGCTGAGCTGACATCGAATGGCTTTGTGAGCAGCATAAGCGTCTAACAGTGTTCATATACTTAGTGAAACCACATAGAAGCATCTGCAGCATCTATGTTTTCAAGCATTTTCATTAGTAACTTGTTTAAGTAAGCAAGTCAGTTGTGTAGAATATGTGAACTTTATTAACTAATCTTTTTAACCCCCAAAAAGTGGGGTGATGAGAGGGATTAGAAAAAGAAACCATTTAAAATCCAGGAGATTGATATTATTTAGATCTATAAATCAATTTACACTTAAAAACACAGGCAGGACATGACCTTACCACTTAGTTTGGAGTTGATTTAGGTCAGAATTTGTACTTAAATCACAATCCTTTTGCTGTATTTCACAAATCAAGAAAAGTATTAGAAAACAAGGAAATAAAAATCATTAGAAATAATAAAAAAAATTGATAACTAACTGTCTTAAATGATGGGATGTGAAGGTGATTTGATGAAAGCACAAGTTCAAAAGGTAATTTACAACTGCCAGGTATTGTTTACAGAATGAACCAAACCTTTATCAATAAATAATAAATGATAAAAACAATGCTAAAAAGGTTTAAGTTGAATAAACTGATAAAAATGTTCTAAATAAAACAAAAGATTCTAAAAACCCATTCAAAGCTAAACAGAACTAATTCCCCATTTTTAGTTTAGAAAGTAATACATTGAACTTTAATATCCGCGGATACCATAACTTTACTTCTCTAAACATGTCAAAAAATGTGTGCAAAATGATTCAATTTGATTCAATGATTCAATTGATGATTCTCCTGCATTGAAAATAATAATACAATTGTTTTGGTAGTAAGCATTGTAGAAGTAAATAATACAATTTACTCAAATTTTGTCTAAGTTTTGTTAGCATTTTAGTTGTGCTGGCTTCTTTAGTTAACACTTATCATATATAATCAGATGGCCTGAACCAATAGATTCTGATATACAATTTAGTAATTTTTTCCTGGTATTGATTTGAAATGAACATTGGACCGTTGCATCTCTAGATAAAAATTTAGACATATGGATCAAACTGATCTCTGAGTCATCATTTAGATGACACCATTGAAGCTTCTTAAACTTAAATAATCTTGTCCTATATCTCCGTATTTAGGTTTTCTGAAATAAAAAAAAACAATAAAGAAAGCAGCATTCTATTTGCACTACAAATTTGACCAAATAATTTGCATTTTTTAATCAAATTATCAACTAAAATCCTTAAATTGTTATATAAGGATTAATGTAAGTTTTTTAAACAAAGTTAACTATTTTGGTAGCCAGCCTGTTTTCTTCTTTCAACAACAACATTTGAGTATGAGCTAAAATGTCTTTGAGCCTTATTGAAGCACTATTGGATCGGATGGACTTAACCAATAGATTCTGATTTATGATCGAATTTATATTTTATCATTCATATTTACTTATATTGATTCAAAACAGGTGTGGACTATTGGATCGGCACAACCCTAAAATGTGGACAATTTGATCAAACTGACCTGCTGAATTAGTATTTGCAACAGAAAATGCTATTTTTTTTCTTCCTTGTTTTATGATTTAGTGCAAAAAATTTAGCAGCTGAGTTTTAAACAAGTAGTTACAGTTTTTTTCCTTGTTAGCTAAAACTAGCTTTCAGTCCATGTTTTTTACATGTTCTTATAGATGATGGAGGACACAGAGAATTATACTTAAAATTGTATTTCTGAGTATTTCTATAATCAAATTGTTGTGACTCAGGAGCAGACAAACAAATGCAATTTGAAAAAGACTGTATTTGTGATGTAGAAAAATATGCTGGGTGATCGAGCTGTTCTGCTCCATTCTGATGCATCCACTTGCAGACAAATAGATCCATGTACGCCTTTGTTTTCCTCATCCGAGCTGGCATTTGGCTCAAAATTGTGGAGCTGGATAGCTCCAATATTGCTCGCCATTGTTGTTGCTCCAGTTGGGGTTGTGAGGAGCTGGAAGACAGCAGAAGAGAGTGTAAACAAAAAACTGGGTGTAGAGGGGGCGGTGTTGCTCTGTGCCAGCAGTCCCGCCCACAATTTAGAGACAAATTTTGAATGAACTACTGCTGCTTTGCAGAAACTATGTCCTCGAAAACAACTTCTATTTTCCCTAAAAACGGCACAATCATAATCAAAAGACCACCGAGACCACTGAGAACACTTTTAAAATACCTCAAAAGATGATCAGAGTGGGACTTTAAACCCTCTCTTAAACCATAAAGCAGCTTGGTGGTGTCGGCATTGAACTCTTTCTTTTTCTTTTTCCAGCTGTAGTGGTCACTGATCAGTCACTTGTGTCTCTGACATACTGCGATGCCTCTAGAGAGGAGGTCAGGTGCGCAGTAATGCTGGTTGACAGAAGGGCTGACATGTCCTTATGTGGCCTATCTTTGGAAAGCGTGTTGTGACATCTCCATCTTTGAAGCCCGCAAACATACATTTCAAATACATCTGCGGGCAGTGCTTTTGGCCCCCACCTTTTTCTCAGTGCGGGGCAAGCTGTGCTTATTTATAGACAGCTTTATCTGGTTGTACTGTTTTTTTGGAATCAAAGCGCCGTGTTTGTCTGGCAGGAAAAGTGACTGGTGAGTCACTCTCTAGTCTTCTTGCTTCCCTGTTCTCTCATTTAAAAAAAAAAAAATCTTCTCGGTCAATCGCCGGTGTCGATCCCCACCGGAGCTCCTTTAGTGCTC
The DNA here is from genome assembly GCA_036245035.1 of Adrianichthys oophorus. Taxonomy (NCBI): domain Eukaryota; kingdom Metazoa; phylum Chordata; class Actinopteri; order Beloniformes; family Adrianichthyidae; genus Adrianichthys; species Adrianichthys oophorus. The sequence continues at coordinate 16,422,268 of BSAI01000201.1, read as the reverse complement.
CCACTGAGTCCCTTTTAGCAAATGCCTCTTTATCCTTGTCCGCACGCCTTACCATCACCAAGGTCACGAGTCCAAGGAACAGAGTCAGCACAACACGCCAAGTGTGACACACACCCACACCCAGAAAACGCTCATCTGAACTCACTGGTTTAAGACTTGAAGCCTGACTGCACATTCTATAAAGAAAACCAAAAAGAAATGAAAAAATAGAAGAAACAAGGATATTAATATGCTTTTTAAAGTGTTTAACACTGCTAGACAGTGACATTGGTTTATACTTAACAGGTTTCAGCAGAAAAAGGTGGATCATTTTCAGAACGCCACATTCGCACGCTGTTGTCCGAACTTTCCTTTCAGCAGCACAGGCCAGGCATGGGCCGACTACTCAACAGTGCTTACAGTATAATCTTCTTGCATGTTCATACAGCTGGAAAAAAAACAATGAGTCATTGTGCACTTGCGTTGCGTCGTGCACAAGCGTTCAAGATTCGCTTGATCTAGTTGAGTTGCAAGTCTGGGTTCACAGTGACATCTGTGTCAAAAAAAAAAAGAAATTATTTGGAAATATTTAACTTTTTTTTTTTCATTTTCCTCTTTCTTGTGTTGTACCTGATTTAATGCTTTTAGATCAAGAACATTTAAATAGAACTACTTTTAAAAAATATATGAAGGTCTTAGTTAAGGCCCTGAACTAGTCCAGGTCTCCAGATGATTTTGTTTCTTAAAAAAATCAACAAATAATTGATAAAGAGACACATTTTGCAATTTTATCTGGTCCATTGCATTACATTTTTTTCACAATGAGTGATGCCCAAGCAGACCTGACTCTTATTTTATAAATATTTAGATCTATTTTAATTTTAGCTGCAGTTATTTTTAGTCTAAACGGCACAGCAGCATGGCAAAAAGTTTGACAGTAGTTGCATAATACCTGTCTGTAGATTTGCAGAAAGACAAACAGAAAAGAAATAGGGTTAGTTGAGAAAAAATTAGGTCATGACAAAAAAACTGCAGAATTTAAAGAACCACAGCATTTTTGTGATGATGGAAGACAAATAAAATTAAGATTAAATGCATTTTTGAGTATTTCTTTATTCAAATCGTTGTGAATTATGAGCATATGAAAAAAATGCTGTTTCAAACAGAGTGTGTTTGTGACATAGATAGTACAATAGGCAGGCCACAAGCGCCATTCTCTGCCCCATTCTGATGCATCTACTTGCTGACGGCTATATTCATGAACGTCTTCGTTTCTCTCGTCTAGGCTGGCATCTGGATCAAAACTGGCTGGATAGCTCCAATATTTCTTGCCATTTTTGTTGAACCGGTCATGTTAGGGTGGAGGTCTAAGGAGCTGCAAGCTAGTGGGAGAGCATGTAAACAGAGAGCTCTTAGAAATGGGGAGGGGAAGGGCTTGCTCCTCGCCTGTGGTCCAACCCATAACTCAGAGGTGAATTTCTAATGAACTACTCTTGCTCTGCTGAAACTGTCCTGGAATAATGAGGCAGATTTTTTAACATCTTTAACAAAAAACGGCATAATCATAGGGGCTGCATAGCCCTCTTGCCTTACAGCTAGAAGGCCCCGGTTCAAGTCTCGTCTGGGACCCTTCTATGTGGAATTTGCATGTTCTCGGCTTCCTCCCACATTCCAAAATTACAATATATTTAATAGGTGAATTGATGACTAAATTGTCCCGAAGTGTGAATGTGAGTGTGTGATTGTGGCCTTGTGATGGACTGGTGACCTGTCCAAGGTGTACCCTACCTTCACCCAATAGTAGCAGGGTTAGGGATAAAGGGGTTAAGAAAATGGATGAATAGATGGCATAATCATAGTTAAAAGACCACTAGGACCATTTTGAAAATAGATCAAAAGATTGGAAGATTAACAACTCTAACAACTTCATCCATCCATTCTCTAAAGCACTCATGGTTGAAGGCAGGGTACACCCTGGACAGGTGAGAAGAAAGTTTCAGGTTTCAGAGAAAACCCACCCATGCACGGGGAGAACATGCATAAAGCTGGTGAAATATTTGTCTTTTGTTGTTACTTGTAAATCAGCAGAACTGCTGACAAACCCAAGGGGGGAGTAAACAATCCCCTCAGGCTAATGCTACCTCATAATAAGACTGTCGGAAAGTACTAAATTACCTTTTGTGTGTGTGTGTGTGTGGGTGGTGGGGTGCAGATTTAGTCTACCATCTTGTAGAAAAAACATACTGACCCGATGGCGACCTAAACTTGATGAACACTCCTCCCCCACTGCTTCCTCAAATCCATCCTTTCATATCCTTACAGAGACAGAGCGATGTTGGGTGTGGGTTCCCCTGCAAGGTCACGGATGACTTTGCAATCTATCACACAGCTGGGTTGTTCCTGACCCCTGCATGAGCCACCGGGAGCAGAGAGGAGCAGCATACGTGGAGGGATGCTCTCCTTCACCAACGACGACGGAAGGAGAGAGTGGCTAAGATAAACAAAGAGAAGAGCTACAAAAAAATGGGTGCCGGAGGGGTTCTTGAAAAGTCAGCGATTGACCTTCAGACTAACATCAGTACCAACAGTATGATGCTCCGTAGGGGTCTGATGAGCTCTGCTCCCCCCCGTGGAGCTCCATCAAGCTCTGGGTATCAGTGCTCATCCCTCACCTCTGCTCCTGGTGACAGAGGAGTCCCACGGGGAGTCGGGTTAGCACATTTTCCACACTCCCAAATCTGCTTAATAGGAACTCATCTGCTTTAGAAAATCTTTCAAGGTGGAGCGCAGATTGATGTTTTATCATTAAAGTTTCAGCATCAATCTTTGTCATGCTGATCTGAAACTGTTCTCCTCCTCGTGCCTTTGCCTCGGCTCCTGAAGATCTCCTCGCCCTCCTTTTGCCTGTCATTTCCAGATGGTGGGATTTTTCCAGGGATAAGCCGGGTGAGATTTGGAGTGAGAACCCCTTCGAGGAGTCGGAAGGGAAGAAAATGTCCTCACCCTCGCTCAACAACACCTTGTGCTAGCTCTCTGTGGCTGCCTTCATCCTCATGTCCTTGTTCTCTTTAAGCACATCCATCCTTCTAACCTCTTGGCATAATCTCCTGACTCCCTTTGCTGGGCGAAGCAGCTGGTGGATGATCCCTTTTGTGAGGAGCTAATGGAGCTGTCTGCAGTGCCATCCCCTTCTGGTTTTCCAACTCTGCACAGTTTCCCCATTTCCACATTTTGACAAGGTCGGCGGCGTGACTATCTGTTGCGTACCATACAACTTCCCTCTCCTCCCACTCCTCTTTAGTGAGGCGGTTGTAAGTGTGGATGCAGGGCTGCAGAGAAGCATCGATGACATAAAGATTAGAGGTTCAAGAGTGCGGGGTTGAGTGACAAAATGGCTGAAATCAAAGTTTTGGAAACTTTAAAACTCAAAGATTGTGATTCAGCGTCCTATTCAGCATCACATGCCGACACAAACATCAGTCAAGCTACGTGCACAGCAGGCACGTGAACGCATGTTCAAGAACCTGCTGAACGTGGGTTTTTGAACGTGCTTTTAGCATGATTGATTTTCAAATAGTCTGCACTACGGTGTTTTGAACAGAACGCCACCCATACTTTACTAACAAATCTGAGTCCCCGATTGGTCAAAGTTCCACCTGGTTTAACTTTTAATGTAGAGCCTGAAAAAGGATTTAAAAACAACGACAAAAGCAATCCTGAAATGTGCATATGCGTACGTTTACATAGACTTTTCGTTGAAAGTGTTCACTCAAACATGCGTTCATGTGTGAACATGTGTGAACTTAGCATTACTCAATCGTGAAGAAATATTTGAATTATATTTCTGTGTTAAAGCAAGAGAAAATTGTCAGCTCTTTCTTTAGCTCTTTTTCTACTTTACAATTTGCTTTAATTGTGGCAATGTACAACCCCTTCTTTTTTTCACAGATATATTTGTAATTATATTACACAATAATTTCATATCCACAAAACCTGCACAATAATTCCACCATTAACCTGAAACTGTCCAAAAAAAGTCAATTCAGAGTGGTAAAAAATTGAATTTTTTTTCTGCAAAAATTGAGATCAAACTGTTTTTATCTTTTATAGCAAAAGATCAAACATGTACAGACAAAATAAAAATGTATAAATCTACAAACAAAGTAAAGACAAGGTCAAAACAATGTGAAAAATGCCTTAAAAACCAGACGAAGCTTCATTGAACAATACAAAGTTCCAAGGATTTATTTCAATTCCACAATTATGAGTTAACTCTTGTGTTTGTTTTAAACTAAAAATCTCAAAGCCAAAAACTTTTTGAAGACTTCACGTTAAATTTTGAAGGAAAGCAATACTAATTGGGGGGTCTGTCTTATTCCTTCAACACAGTAAACAGCCGATGTGATTGGCAAACTCGCCGGTGAGTTCAGAGAATACTGAGGTTGGATTACAAGAGGAGGATTCAAATTTATTTATGCTCAGATATGCTCCAAAGTTGTAAAAAAAAAAAAAAACATATTTTTTTTACTCTAGCGAACATTTTCAGTTTGTGAATTTCAAAATAATGGCACCATTTTCTAATTTTTCTTCTTTCTCCTTCTTCTTTTTTTTTTTTTAATTGCTAGCACATGATTACCTCCTGCAGATTCATATAAAGAAGCTTATGCTTTTCATTGTGTTCGGTAGTCGGACGGTGTGCTCCCTGTTTCTGCACTATTGTGTCTGGCTGCTTGATGCTATTGTGTCTGCCTCTTTTGTCTGCATTCGCGTTTTTCCTTTTCCAAAATGTGTGTGTGTGCTGATTGAAGGAGGGTGTGTGTGTGTTGGATCAAAAACCTTTGGTTGAGACACTGATTTGATGCTTTTGTATGCATGGATGTATGTGTGTACCTGTACGTTTGTGCTCTAACCATAATCTCCAGGTTCTAACAATCTGCTTTATTTTGAACCTGGAAAAACCTGGTATATGTAAGCTGCTTAACCTTGCCTGTTAATGAGCTACCATTCCTTTATGCTAAGGTTTGGTTGGTCTATCTGGCAACATGCTAACACTCATGCATCACAAACATTTATTTATACACATTAAAAAAAGAATCGCACTCACACTGCTCTCATCTTTTTTTTGTAACCCACATCCTTGCCTGGCAGGGGTGATTTTATATTCATACTGCCCTACTTCGCCTCCCTCCCTTGGCTCCACATACACTCACACACATCCACCACACATCTGCCTTACTGGAAGTATAACTGACTGTGTAGCTATTCATCATGCTGCACACCGCAGTGGCCGAAGGTTGATTACGGCCAACTTTGCGCTCCTTGTGTGTGTGTTTGTGATGCTTTAGTGCATTCAACTTATAGCGCCTCTCTGGTTCTCTCATACATCCCCTGCAGCCTGAAGCACACTGTCAGTGCTTGTAACGAGTCATTTAGCAGCAAATTAGGCTGGTTAGTACAGCTGCGCTGCACAACACAACATTTTCTAGTTCTTACTTGAATCTGTGCTCAGATAGAAGTGAGAACCAGAACATGATACAGAGAACAATAAAGTGGGACTGCATGTTCCTTGTGCGACTACACACTGTGGGATTTCATTGAATTTATTTATTTTTCAAACCAACAGAGGGAGTTGATTTTTCTTCATTATTTGTCAATTCATGTCAGATGAAATAAAATATGAGAGGAAAATCTAAAAATGAACAACAGTTAAAAATTTTTAAAAGCTTTGGTAATGACAATTTCAAAAAGTATCAGTTTTTATAATAAAGCAGAATATAAAACACTGTTAATTTTAATGCTGTTCATAGACACATTGGAGGAAGGCATTTAACAAAACATTAGATTGGTCAGCAATGTTAAGCATCCTGTTCAAATGTGTAAATGGCTTTTATTCGATTTGTTAAATACTCAAAGCTACTATTAGGTTGTTTTATCACGTCTGTAAACATTTACGGTAACCATTTATCAAAGTTTATGCTGTCTTTTGCAATACATGCATCGCACAGGTGGATTTTATAATGACAATACATATTCGATTTATTGTGCTGGCCTAGTAAAAGGATATTCTAGTTCATCTGTGGGGTTCTTTCTTTGCATCTATGGATTTTTCTTGATATTCTGGCTTCCCTTTACATGCCAGAATCATTTTCCATAGGTTAATTGTTGACTATAAAGTTACTCCTTGCGGTTAATTGTAAGTGAGTGTTGGTCTGCCTCTATATGTGGTGCTGTTAAAAACTGGTGACCTGTCCACAGATAGCGTGTAAAGACTCCAGTGAGCCCCATTAACCCTACTCATAATGAAACATGTACAGCTGATGGGTAGCTTTAAAAATATACGACTGGTTTTAACTTAACAAAATGACGTGAATGAAAGGGTTGCTCTCTTTTTTGGCATAAGGTTAATGTGAGCATTCTATCTTTAACATATTTTATTTGGCAAACAGTTTTTCAGGCTTGGGCATTGATGTTTGAGAATTACAGCTGAAGATTACAAAGATGTGTCATAAAAATGGCATAAATTCAAACACTGGATTGGAAGGATTACACTGCAAAAATTGAATCTTAAGAAAACTAAAAAATACTCCCTGTTTCAAGAAAAATATTTTATTTTCTGTTTGACAAGAAAAATAATCTTATCAAGTTTTTCAGTCACAAAATAGTCTTAATTTAAGAAAACGAGTCTCAGTGAGTAGAATTTTCTTCTTAATAAAGGAATAAAAAAAAATCTTATTTAAAGACAAAAAATAAAATGTTAAGAAATTTTAACTTATTGCACAGTGTATTTGTTTGTGAATTAAGTTTGAACCACAGAAATTGATCCAAAATATTATAGGTTTTTCCCTAAAGTGTCAAAATTTGATCACAAATGGTTTCATACATTTTTTAAGATGAATGTAAAATTTAGCACAAACTGTGAGTATATAATCAGTAGATCATGTTCTACATGTAACATTTGCTTGCACAGCCTATGAACATACCACTATTTGAAAAGACTTATTTATTTTTCAGGTATTTTTCTTTCATTCCGACCACTTTTGTTGACTTAAAATGGGAGAGTATCGTTCAAAATCATTTTAACTGCCAAGTATGGACTTGTTTCAACTCGTTGAACTTTTACGTGGTCGCCGGTAACCTGGTAGATCTGGGTGAATACAAAAGCGGAAGTAGAACCGTAAGGATTATGGGATGCAACACAACTCTGCTGCAAATTACTATGATTGATTCACTTTTGCAGAATATTGTGTGGTTATTTCTGCCGTTTTCAACTCTACTGTTAGCCAAAGACATATTAGCAGAAAGGATTGATATGTTTTCCTGTATGACTTAAGAACCTAAAGTACTTTATTTCAGAAAAGTTTCAGTGATCCTTCTCCTGTATCTTCAGGGTTAGTTGTAGATTATTTTTTTCCCACTTTCTACACTGGCTGGTCTTCTAAGAAAGGCAAGTAGGAGCTCACAAGACTTCAGTGGCATGGTGGGGATTGTGCAGTGATATTTGAGAATAGATTCTGCGTGGAGATGACCTTTGATGCAAAACTGTTTTTTGTGGGAGTTTGACTTTTGACAACGCGCAGCCTGCATTTCTTTACTTAGGGCAACGTTCGCAACACTCAAATTCAGCCCACGCATGAGAGATTATTTGTCAGTCTTTTACTTGCTGGATTATTTCAATTTAACCTTTGCACGGCTGAATTTATTTCCAATTATGTAAAAAAAAATATTTTATGAATTTTCCATTCAAGGTAATGTTAAATTAATTGGATTAAGTGGTACGTTCCAAATTATTGACATATGGCATGAAGGGGTTACTTGATTGACAAATATTTAAACAAACCCGACACAAAAATTTTTTGCATAAATTTGATAAATTGACTTTCTTAAAATCAACTAAAATATTTTGAATTAAATATCTTAAAACTAGGTAAATAAATAAAAAAAGCTTAAAACAGATGATGGTAAAATAATCCTGAGTAAAATGAATAAATATTCTCTATTATTGACAACCAAAATAACCGTTTGTTTCAGCTATAGTTTGTGTGTTGAGTATGCGGCGTCCTGCTACTTTTTCGCCCTTTCCCCTGTGTGTTATTCCCACTTCTGTCCCATGATGACGGATTACAGAGACTCATTGGAGCTGCTCGCCGCCTCTTGATCCTCCATCAGCTGTGGCTCAATGAAACAGTACTCCTTATTGTTTCAGAGGATGGCAAACGCGCACACAGTGTGAGTGCGGACACACTTAACGCACACACATTAATTCGGCGCAGCCAAAACCAAACAGCCAGATTAGATGTTCAGAATTTCCACCAGCCTGACCTGAGTCGAGCCTGCAAGATTTATCCGCTGCCTTTTAAACTAAGCATCAGCTTGTCTACATCTGCTTTACTGCACAAACAGTACAGACACGTTCACAGATCCACATAACGGAATAAGGTTAAATGTTTCTACTTTCCCATAAAAATTTTATTCATTCTTTTAGCAAAGACTCCATGTTCAAAAAAGCCAGTAAGGCCAGTTAGGAAGTCAGCAGATCTATATTTCAGTGTCCTAACAATAGCAGCAGCTCTTGACTCTTTTTAGCAGCTGCTCCGGACGGTGGAAACTAAAATAACCAAAGCCCTGCAGCTGCAGAAAAAAAGACTGTTATGCAAGACTGGCAAGAGTGTTTTTAGGTTCCCGTGTCCTCGTCTAGGTTAATCGGATTAATTAAACCGAAGCAATCTTTGATCAGAAAATGCAACATCCATTCATCAAATCTATGATTTGGTTTCATTTAAGGCAAATTCTTGTATTTATTTCAGGCAAGAAAATTGTTGATTTTTAAATTTCTAACTGTTTTTAACTAAGGTTTCATTTTAGATGCAGAAAATAATTTTTTACACTCTAAAACATTCCTTTTTTGGATGAAAATTGGAAAAGTTATCTGAAATTTGTTCAAATCATAAATAGATTCAAATTGTTAGGTTGGGAATAAATAGCACTGAATATAAATAAATTGCATAATAAATATGAATAAATTGCACTTGCATATTTTGTCCTATTCTGAAGAACACCTTATGATATCTCATTATGTTTAGCTTTTAAAAATTGAAAATTTTAAGAAATTTGTTACATTTTAAGTTGTGTTAAATGAAATATGTTACGGCTCCAGCAAACAATTCATGTCTTCCTGGAAAAAAACTTTACAGAACAGTATATTTTAATCAAATTTTCACTTGAAATTATTTATCAGTCGTTTACATTTCTTCAACATCAGACTTTGTAAATGTTTATCCCAGGAAAGTATTGAAAATGTCAATATTTTCTCTAAATAATATGCATAAAGAAAACAAGATTTTCAGTAAAACTTCCTAGAAAATAAAAGCTCGAAATATCTAAGAGACGATTTTTTTCAAATATCAGTGTGGTGTGCTATATTGTCAGGATAAAGGAGACAATATATTCAGCGTTTGCTTGAAAAAGAAAACCACAGACGAGGCTGTCGTAATCCTTTCTCAGGAAAACAATTGTCCTTGAATGCAGCAGTTAAAATATGGCTAAAAGAGGAACACTTCGACTTTTTCTCTAAGATAAATTGACCAAAATATATCACACACTTGAGAAAACTATGGCAACTTCAGAAATAAGGTATGTCTTTTAAAACTAACCCAAGAGATTTGTCCTTTACACTGTTCTCCTAACTTTCTGCTCCCTGTGTCACAGCGGCAGTGTGTCTCATTTGTTTCCTAGCCATTTTTTCCCTTAGTTCTCAGTGACATCCCCCCCCCCCCCCCCCCCCCCCCCCACCCCGCTCTTAAGACTTCATCTCAGTTTCCCTCTTTGTTCCTGATTCTTTTTTTTTTCCTCAGATTTTCACCACTTTTGAGCCAATTTCTCTCTCACCCTTCTCTTGCCGAGACCTGTTTGTCTCCCTGGTGGGAAAGCTCCTTTTTAATGATAATTCTCCTGTTCCCAATACATCAATCATAATGGTTAATGTTATGATAAGGTAGGCATTCCCAAACGCAATGTCTGCCAATTGAGAATCAGTTGTTGAACCCTGAAAGTGTCCTCTTTGATCAAAACTGTGACCCCATTATGATTTGTAAAGTCACATAATGTGATGGGTCAAATCTCGGATTGCTGTGTTTTAGCGTAGTACTACAACAGTAACTCTCTTTGGCCTGCTGAAGCAGCTTCAACAGCCTTTTTTGGGGCCAGCTTAATGTCAGACAGCATTTTCATGGTCCGACCTCGATGAGGCTGAGCTCCTCAGGATCTCAGGAAATTCTATTTTTCACAATAAAATTGTCCTCCATGAACTCTAGTCTAAAAAGGCTGTATAATATGACGTTGATCTAGACGTTTTATGGAAGGTGAAGAATCAATAAAACAAAGTTGTTGAAAATTCATTAAAATTCAAGTAATACTATTTTAGCACTGAGACATGATATTTTTCTGATGATGGAGGACATACAGAAAGAAAATTTCGGAGTATTTTTTAATTCATATTATTATGAATCAGGAGCAGATGAAAAAAGAGTGAAGTTTGAAATAGAAATTGACAAAGTTGAGCAGATCACAAGCTCCTTGCTCTGCTCCATTCTGATGCATCCAATTGTGGACAAATAGATCCATGTACTTTGTGAGGGGCTGTAAGCTAGCGGGAGAGAGTGTAACCAGAGAGTTCTCAGTTATGGGTCTCAGTTACAGAAAGGAGGGTGGGGATTTAGAGGCCAGCTGAGCAGCCCATAGTGGGTGGTACAGGAACGTGCAGCCAGTTTGGTTGTCAAAACTTTTTTCCTAAGTGAAATTAGTATGAAAGTCTGTTTATTCTGAAGTGCTTTTCCATGTCTTGCTTTGGAAGCCTGATTTTGGCTGTGAGGGAAAATAGAACCTGTTTTGCATTTTTATGAATATTTATTTGAAAAAGCTTTAATGTGATTAGCTGCTATTGCAATCTTATAACCATTATTTTCCTCTAAGCTCCGTTTTCTGGATAAAATGAACATTTTTCTATTTCAAACAATGAACAAACAAATACTATTACATTTTATGTTTAAACCAATAATATTCTGCGGTGAGTTGAACGCTTTAGAAAATAAAACAGAAGATAGATCTGTTTATATAACCTTGCAGGGCTCACATAGTAGGAGTAGTTTTACTTGAACCCTTTCAGTCATAAGTTTGGTCGTGTTCTTACTTTGATTAACCGATCAGACGGGACCTGGCATCCCTGAGGGAGAGCATCAACAACCTCGATAAGGAAATAGAAACAATTTTTCAAAAAGCACATCTTTTTTTCGAAGCAAAGCAAAAAAATTGCTGGTGTAACAGTGTTTAATTTAATTTTCTAAAAACAGATACCTCCTAAATGTGCTCAGATGGCAACTGAGATTAGAAAAATGCAAAAACTGGCAACCCATTTAGGTGTGGGGGGCTCCCAGCCTATATTCTGTAATTAGGGAAATATTTGTAATACTTTCATGCCATCTGTATGTTTGTATGACCATTGTTGTGCCATAGTGAGTCAGTAAGTTACTTCCATTAGTGCGTATACACAGTATGCTTGAGAAAAACAACAAAAAAGAGGGAATCATGTGGTTCCCTGCAGGACAAAATAGCAAAAAAATGTTTTTTTTGTTTGCAACCCAAAGCATGTGATAAAGCTTATTGCTTGATCCATTACTAAGCCTCTTTGGCCAATCAGGTGGCAGGTTTTTCTTTTTTTTTTTCTAAAACGCTGGTGGATGAAGTCAGCTTTGTGATGACTTGGCGCTCAGTCTTTGCAGTCTTTGACCTCATTTTTCTCCTCAATGTCTCAGCAGTAAACACTTTTCCCTTCTTTTTGTTTGCATCTGCTATATCTGAAAACAACTGAGCTCTTCACTTCTTTGAATTTCCAAAATTACACATAATCCACACTTCCTTGATCCAAAATGTTCAATTTATAGATGATGGTCATCTGTTGTACGGTCTCGATTTTTAGTGTAAATGTTAGTAGAGAGGGTGTGGGTGAACTGTCCATTGTGCTGAAATTAGTCTACTGTATTTTTCGGCTTTACTTTTTCATTTGTGATTTCCCTTTTCCTCATTACATTTGCTCTGTGTCTTTCCTTCCCCCCCACTGACAAAAGTCCCCCTTTGTGATGCCTCCTTACCTCCTATTGACTCTCTTCTCTTTGTTGAGGTGGAAAGAAAAGAAGCTTTAAAAAGAGCAAAGGAGCCAGAACAGACTTTCTTTTTTTTAAATTAGACTTCTTTTCCAAAGCAGTGTTAATGATGCCTAATGACGTCTCATTATTTTTGTATTATTTTGGGAAGGATGTGCATCCCTGCAGATTTAGTCCTCTGCTCTTAATTTGTCCTTATTCTTTGGTTGCTTGCGTATGTGGGATTTTCAGCTGTCATGTGTGTATAAATGTGTTAGAGATGAATTGTGTGTGAATTACTCAGAACAACTTTTTTTTTTTTTTTGCAAGAAATTGTTTAAAAGGCTCTTGCCCTTTGAGTTTTGTGAATGTTGTCGTTGACTTTGTCAAGTGCTAATGATGTTGCACTTTTGATGGTAGGTGTGCACCGTTGGTTTTGCACTTGATACAATTTGAGTCAGTGGTTGGGGACAGCAAAAGGCACATTGAGCTGTTTTGGTGTAAGCTGCAGACTCAAAAAAATGTTGGACATTAAATCTCACCATCACATAATTCTTTTTTTGAAGTTTTGCCTTTTTGTCTCCTGGTTTTGATGATAGAAACTGACAGGGCAGAACACTGGATGGCTCAAGGCTCTGAATTCCTTAATACATATTCAGACAAACATATTTGTACCTTTTTTTTGCCCAGAGTGCAGTCTGGCTCGAAAAAAAAAATCCCTGCTCTCAACTCTAAAACCTTACATTCATCTGCCAAATTGGAAGTACCGGATGTTTGATTGGAATTTGCCGCCTTACCAAAGTGATGCCCTTGACACAATTCAACCAACAAATTGGAAACTTGTTACTGCCAATGGGCAACAATGCCTTTGTGGAGATATTCCTGTTTTTCAATTAGCATGCCCTTATACAAAAACAGATGTATCTACAGTTTTATTTATTTTTTGTTTAGACTTCAGGGTTATTTTGATCCTTGATGTTTTTGTTTTTTTTTTGCACCTTCTGGTTTCTTTTAAAAGTCTTGTGCGGCCATCAGTGTGTAGGGGAAAGATGAAAGCACTAGCCATACAGGCCCATTAGTCTCAGTCCTATCACAGAGAGAGGTGGGAAGAAGATCTGTCAAATTCTACTGAGCCATGATATCTGTTTCTTTGTCATTCTCGTTTCCCAAAAAGCTCAAGTGTTATTTTTAAACAGAGGCATTTTATTTTATTAATTAATTTTATTTTATTAATAGTCAGGCTCTACAATTTTGTTAAATTGTACAAAAGATCCATGCTTTCAGATTATGATCAGATGTTGGATGGAACTAGTTTCTTTAATACCTGAAAATTGGTCCTAATGTTGTCCTGATGTTACTTCTGTTTTATATGTCCCACAAACTGCAAAAAGAGTAATTACCAGCATCAGCTGATATGATCATTTCTGCTGATAAAATTTTTGCCGCTTTCGTTGGGCTTTGACCATACTGACATGATGACATTAAACACATCAGCAGGACCAGAACAGACCTGTATGTGTCACCCTTGACGACAGCCCAATGAGTTACCTGTTCGTTTTCATCATTTAGATATGCATCTTCGCCTCTCTTCAAATTTTTACCTCATTGGAAGCTCACCTGTAGCAGCAACATTTGCTCAATTATCCCAAGTGCTGTCTGCAGAGAAAAACGGGTCTTCATTTAAAGCAAAAATCTAGAGTAAGAGGTTTGAAGGGAAAAATCCCAACAGCTACAGAGAGCCAACATATGATCTGACTGTTTAATGGTTTGGATTATTTATTTAACATACTGTAATATCATCAATAAACAAAAAGGAAGATATCAGATAGTGCCAACGTGTTAAAAGATAAAAGATATGAAATAATATCAAAAATGCATTTCTAAACAATGTTGGGTCAGGTGTCGATACTAAAATACAATGTTAAAGTGTGTCTCTCCAATTGTAATCGACATTGACATTTTGACTGACTGTAGCAAAAAAGCAAAACAAACTGTTTTGGGGCTGTTGGTCTTTCCATAACTGTTAAATGTTTTTGGCTCAGAACCATTGACTGTATATGAGAACTGGATGGAGTGAATGTGGTGTCACCCAAAGAAACTGGCTTAGTTCCGGTTACAATGAATTTTTTTGGCATTATGGACGCTGCTGTGTTGGAGCCAGACGATGTCACTAAGTAGGGATTTATCCGAATTGTTTAAGTCATCATTTCTATGGTAACCACTTTTGACACAGAAATTGACTTCCTCCCAGCTCTGACAAAATGAAATCAATTCCGTTGACAGTTGGCCGCAATACGGACATCGCCATGTTGGAGCCAGATGACGTTAGTAAAATAGGGATTAGTACACATTGATCTGAGTCATTGTTTATATGGCGACCACTTTCACCAGTCAAAAGTGAGCTTGTTGGAAGTCCACACCCCTACCACACGAAAGCGGGCTTGGGAGAATTTGTCAATCAAACTTGATATTGGTCAGTTTATAAATTGAATAACTTGCACTGCAGAAAAAAATATGATGAAAAAAATTAGGATTAGCAAAAACATGATAAAAAAAGTAGCAGAGCAAGAATAGTCATTCATATAAGAATAATGACTGATATGTTTTTGTCTCAATAGAAGTCTATGGGATTTAGGCTTCTTGGAGCCAGCAGGTATTTCCTATTTAGGAACGCGAGGGGGGAGGAGTCACTCAGTCTAGTTCTCATGTATAGTCAATGCTTAGAACACACCGCCAAGTCTTTACTCTAACTGGTCTGGTTTGGTAGCATCTCACTGACCTCTTCCTGTTCTATAACATAGTGTGCTCACTTATTTTTAATAAAAATCACATTACAACATTCTCAAAGTAAAAAATCCAAATTAACCTTCAAATCCACATTTAGCGCGCTTCTTCTCCATCTATCATGTACTGAATGACTTATGCTGCCATCTAGCCTGTATTAGTTATATTACAGAGATGTTCAAGTAACAAGTATCGATCCAAAAACTGGCAGAGGTCCGGTGCGTAGGGCTTCATGTAGGCTCAACATAAATCTAGTGTTACTCAACTAGGTCACAGAAAGGCATAGAAAAAATACACCTTCATATGCACCCGCAAACAAATTTTTACATAATCTGCTCTATATTTCTAAAGACAGTCATCAAATACAGTGTATAAATCTTGTTCAGTGGCATAAAAATGTGCTTTTCCATTCCTATCTGGTGTTGTTTTAACCTCTAAAGTAAACAGGATGCACTCCATGCGGTGCCACACACTTGTGGGGCTACGATAATTGTTTTGCTGAGTGTGCGATCATGAGGTTGTCCCGGTTTTTAATGAGTTGGGGCTGCGTTGTGTCTTATACGCCATCTGTGCAGACACTTGTATAAAAGCCCATGGGAAGCAAAGTCCATGGGTCTCCCCACCCCCCAAATAATTCCTTCCCCTCAATGGGTGGAGGCTACAGTCGGTCAATATGTCAACGCTGATTACAATCAGATGAACACACACTTCAGCAGTCTATTGCCTTCTCCACACCCAATCCGTTTTTCCTCCTATCCGCCTCCACACATCTTGAATGATTGGTCCATATGCATACTTTATAAAAAATCTTAAAAATAAAAGCACGCAGTATCTCTTCATGAATCTGGGTTAAAACCAACTGCTGCTCTTATCAATGCACTTTTCCAAAAAAATGAGGTCACGCTGGAAGCAGAATGAGGATTATTGGGTGTTTAGTGGCCAGTTTAGCCCCAACATAATCCATATCTTTGCAGAGATTTGCTGTGGTCATCAGTGGAGCACTAAATGCTCCACCACACATTGTAAAGCTCCAAGCTATAAAAGCCGCTCTGTCGCTCTGATAAGGAAAGCACAAGAACGTTCCCCTTCACTTTCTTGTCCGCTGCATCTCCCTCTCCTCTGCTCTGCTCAGCCTCGCCAGTGATTTCTCCATTTCATCTTCAGTTCACAGCATCACCTCGCCGTTGTTTGTTTTATTCCCACCCCCACCACCAGTACCGCATCCCTCCGTTCCTCCACACTCTCCTTCAGTTTTGCGCTCCTGTGCTTTGTCGAGCCCTCTCGGTGAAGCACCAAGTGTATAATCTGTGATCTCCTGTGTGGATGGGCCTCTTGTCCTCCATCCCCCTGTCCCCCCGCCTCCCGCTCTGTACACAAAAGGGGCTGAATAGCCACAACTCACCAAGGGCGCACAAATGAGTAATGAGCCACACTCGTGCGCCCGCGTAGCACAAACAAACACAGCCCTCTTCGGCATTCTCCAAGGGGGCTTTGAAGTTGCATATTGATGATGCCACTACCAAAAGCTCAATTGAAATGTAAGTAGGAGGAGGGGGAGCATTGACCGTCCATTCGTCTTTTTGACCTGTCATCTCTGATAGCTTTAATGAGCAACAGGTGCCTGTTTTTTTTTTGTAGCCGGTATGGCCTTGATAGCCACCCACTGCTCAGCACTCAGTTAAAGTGATTAGCAAACATAATCACTTGTTTGATGTAACATCACAGTGGTGGGTCTGTCAGGATGGTTTATTTCTGACAAATTATGTCATTATTAGAGCTGTTCATTTAACAAGCCTTTAGAAAAAGCTGCTATTCAGGACTGAAATGAAGATTTCTTCTTTCAAAAGCAAGTCAGCAAACATGAGTAACGTTGTCAAAAGCATTAAAACGTAGTTAGTGATTAAACAGACAGAAAATGCATGGTAGACATGCCAGCTATCTTTTTTTCTTTCATGTTGATAATTCTAACAAAGACTACCACAAATATATGCATAATCAAATTAATGTTAATGTAACTTGAAGACCCACTCCAATGAAAATTGTGTTTTTAACATGTTTTTATTATATTTTTCTAACAATAGAGGACATATAAGAAAGTTAAACTTAAAATAGTATTTCTGAATATTTTTTCTGAAAAAAATGTAGTTTAGTAGGCGGGCCACAAGATTCCTGCTCTGCTTCATTCTGATGCATCCAATTTTAGATGACTAGATCCATGTACGTCTTGGTTTTCCTTGTCCGAGCTGGCATCTGGGTCAAACCTGTATGACGGGATAGCTCCAAATTTTTGTGCCATTTTTGTTGCATCGATAATGTTAGGTTGGGGTTGTGAGGGGCTGTAAGCTAGCGGAAAAAAGTGTAAACAAAGGGATTATGGGAAACAGGGGTGGGCTTACTCCACAAAAAACAGTCCTGCTCACAACTCAGAGGAGAATTTCTAATGAACTCCTGCCGCGCTCCAGAAACTATGTCCCAGAAAACGACACAGGTTATTGGATTTTAGCTAAAAACTGCATAATTATATTTAAAAGATCACAGGGAGCACTTTGAAAATAGATCAAAGTATGATCGGAGTGGGACTTTAAAGTGTTCTTGATGTGAGTGATTTGGTTAGAGTGAAAAATGTGCAAATCCACCTTAAAACTGTTTTTTTTTCTCCTTCCTGTTTTTGACCTACAGAAGTTACATATTTGCTCTTGCAGCAACATACTCTCAATTTGTTGTAGGTACTGCCTTGTGTATTATTTTTTTTTAAATCTCTACAGATCTGTAGCTTGCTCCGATTTTTTCATCGTAGTTCACTTTGGGTTGTTTTTGCCTGCAGTGCGGTTCTTTCTTTCCATGTGCATCACTTGCTCAGCAGCACTGAAAGTCAAACTTGGCAAGCTGCTAAAATGGAAACTCAAAGTTAAAACATATTTTACCATGGTCTGAGTAGATACTCGATTCTGATTGGCTGCAAAGTGTCTTTTAAAAAGTGAAAATGGACTCCTAAAAAAGTAGAAATAGAAAAGCAGAATAGCCTGAATGTTCTATATTATTGTGCTGGTCTAAATGTCAGTTGGTTACTGGAGCAACAGAAATTTGAAACATAGATTTTCAGGTCTTCATTTGTGATTACAAAAAAGTCATCTAAAATAAAACAATACCCAGAACATCTGAAATGTATTCCCTGTTTTTTATTTTTAACTACTGTCATGAATCAACATGGCGGCAGAAAGTTCAAACTCAATCCAAATAACTCAAAACATGACAAAACTAAAAAAAAAAGATAAATAAATAGTTGACTTACAAAGGCAGAACTAAAAACCAGACCCTTAAATGCACTTGAGATGAATTGACTGAAGACAACTGTGGATGACTATTAAATAGGGATGTAAAGAATAAAGAATAAAAATCAATATAGGACTTATAGTAACAGCAGTATTCAAAACTACAGATACAAAAAAGATTATGCTGGTTAAAAGTTATACAATCAATTGTGAAGTGATTCGATTCTGGTAAACTTTGTCAGTTTCTTTTCCTGTGTTCTCCACTGTCTTTGGTTTTATTTGTACAAAATTCAGGGTTCAAGACATTTTGTTTTTTTTGCTGTAAATAAAAAGTTCCAGTAAGACAAAAAATGTTTTTCTCTGTTAAAAGGATTTTTTATTCATAGTTTTAAATGCCAAATTGATATGTTGTAATATGTTGTATCGATTTCTGTAAAAGAACAGGACTGTATCAACACATAGTCAGTTGAATCTTTTATGTATCGATTTGTGGACCATGTATCGAGATGGGTATCAAACCTCTAAACTATCAAAGGAAACCATATGATATACAAAATCTTAAAACATTATGAACCAAGAAAACAGAACTAAAAAAAAAAGCCTCAATCAGGCCACAATCGTTACACTTACTTGCTTTAGCTGTAACACCCTTGTCTTTTGAAGCAACCAGTAACCATTAAAGAAATTCAGGACAGCTTGAGAAGGGAGTTGTAGGTCTAGAAAAAGGGTTAGAAAAGGCTAGGAAAGGTGCTTATCCTTTTATGAGAGCTGGTGGAACCTGCTCATAGGAGCCCTTTGTGGTGTGAAGACAGCTCTGGCGCTTCCCTTCACACTATCAAGATCTCACAAAGATCTGTGGCCAGCGTACTTTAGTTTGAAAGAGTGGTCAATGCAGAGCTGACCAAGAAAGAATATAAAGCAACAAAAGCTATTTCCAGCAAGCTGAGAAATGCTCAGCAGTGTCTCAAGGTTGTTCATAGTTGGAGCAATGTAAACACTTCACACTATCTAGTGCACATTAAATATTCAGGCATGCAAGGATGTTCTTAAGCACCGCTTCACTGCTGGAGTGTTTACCTGTCTGACCTTCTAGTGGTCTCCATACCAAAACCACCACTTCCTTAGCAGCACGCTTGACGACGAGCTGTTTGACTCAGCAAACCTCCCGGCTTGTTGTTTGTGTGGCGGCGAACGTCTGAATGAAGCATGCAGGGACGAGTGGTTACGCTCGGGGAGCAATCATCGCTAAGCAAACATCTTCAACCTGGTTACAAGAAAACAGCGACGGTCAGCATCTGGGAGGAGAGGCCCCTTCATCGTCTGCATCATTTAACTAATGTTCTTTAAAAAACAACAAAAAAACCAAACAAACGCTCCTTTTGTGTGATTGCTTAACGAGGTCCCCCTTCATGGGCGGGGCCTGACCCATGTGGACTCACAGAGCTGAGGAGAAAAGGAGAGATTAAAGGTTACAAGTGTTCATTCAAAGGAATTGTGTTCCCTCGTAAAACTAATTAGTCTTTTGTTGTTGTGCATGATAGTGGTGTTGCTCAGGCGCACTCGGTCTCTTTATGATCACGCTTATTGCTATTTAGGTTGCTCGCTTATTTCTACCGCCATCTGAAACGCCCATTTGAGCCAATAAGAGGTTTAAGCATCAATCACTTTTATTGACACCACATGAAATGCAGAACATTTATTTGAATTAAATTTTGTAATTTATGCTGACAAAAAATCTCATATTAGGCTCTTGTTGCATCTGACTGTTCTCCTGTTTGTGTTTCTAGGCGGAAGTTGATGGACTTATCCAGGTTTAAAATGTCATTTTCAGCTGTTTGCTTAGCCAGAGGGGGTTATAATTACCAAGCCACTTCTTCCTTCTCCTGCTGTGCCTCTGACTGTCAAGCCTGCCCCCCCCTCTTTTTTTTTCCTTTGCGGTATTGTGTGTCACGAGACTCAGTTTGTTGCAGGGTTTTGCGTCATCTCTCTTATCTGGCTGTTAGGCTTTAATGGGAAGATGGGAAGAGCAAGCGGAGGGAGATCATGCTGGTGCAGCACTCGAGCAAGTTTGCATTCGATAGATGTCCTGCGTGTTTGCATTGCTGCATGTGCGTGAAATGGGACCTCCAAACCCCTCTCCCCCTCCTGTGCATGCAGACCATTTATTTAGACATACTAAGGGATGTGTGTAGATCATTGACTGTAAATGAGAACTGGACTGATTGAGTGTGACATCAATCATAGAAAATGGTTTATTTCCATCTACAAAAAAATTATGTAAATTCAGTTTCCTTTTTTTGTGATACAGACGCCACCATGTTGGAGCAAGATGTTGTCAGTAAGCTTTGATTGGTTGAGTCATTCTCAGTCTACACTTCATTGGCAACTGCTTTCGCCAATCAGGAGTGAGCTCGTTGAAATTTCACACGCCACACAAGAATTTGTCGAACATTTTGAACGTTGGACGTGGAGGCCACATACTTTTGCTGAGACATCTGATTGGTCAGGGTCTAACCTGAATGACTTTTAGTACAGAAAAAAAATATCAGGAAAAAAAACATTTGCATTAACAAGAACATGCTAAAAACCAGAAGTATAACAAGAGGGGTTGTTCTGATGAAAATAATGACTGATTAATAGCTGTTTTTTTTTCCCTGTGGAAGTCTATGGGAGTCACTGGTAAAAAAAAGCGTTCTATTTGATTGGTGGTGCGGCCCGTTGTCACGGTACCATGTGTCACAGAGCCAGCAGAACTCAACTGCAGCAAAGTAAAGTGAGATATATGTGCTGATTGTCACAATAGATTAAACAAAACGTCAGTTCAGAGAGAAAGTTCACTTCTTACTGCTTGTTTTTCACCAGATGACAAAGAAAAAGTCTGCAGTGATATAGAACATTCAGGCTATGTGACTGGAACTTCTTTTTAAGGTGCGCATCAACACCCAGCAGCAAATCAGATTTGTGTATTTACCTGGACCATTTAAAGTGCAGAAGCACAATGTTTGTTTCTCATGGCCGCATATCTTTCTTTCTTTTTTTTGTTCCAAAGCTGATTAATATTTTTTAATCAATTCACAGCCCTAATGAGATCTAGACTCAATGACCCCTCTCCCCTCTCTTTCCAATCAAGGACCTGTTGGCTCCAAGAAGCCAACATCTCATAGACTTTTATTCAGAAAAAAATGAGCTATTACTCAGTCATTATATTTACCAGAATAACCATTCTTCCTCTGATACCCTTTTTAAACATGTTCTTGAAAATAAAAATGTTTTTTTTCATGACATTTTTGTTGTATTGCAAGTTATTTAAGTTATAAACTGACCAATCAGATGCCTCAACTAAAGTATGTGGTACCTGCTGGCCTTCACGTCAAACTGAAAGGTTCGACAGATTCATCTGAAACCCTTTTAGTGGTCATCAAGCTCGCTCTTGATTTGCAAAAGTGGTTACCATAGAAACGGATCAATTACTACTTAGTGTCTTGCTCCAACATAGCAATGTTCTGATCGCAGAAAAAATGGCAACTGAATGACTTCATTTGGTTAAAGCCCGAAGTTAACCATTTTCTTTGAGTGACGTCACATTTACTTAGTCCAGTTCTCATATACAGTCAATGACTGGCACCCATGTCTGCTCTGTGAAAGCAAACCTCAGAGAAGTTTGGGATTTTTTTTCCCCTTCGTACCTCATTTTCTATAATCTGTAATGCATTAAAAAACTTGAAGAGGATCAATTGACTTCACTGGGAGACATGGACAGAAAACCGACGAAAATGAGAGATGGTTGAAGCAAAGAGTGAAGGTCTTTGAATCACATACGCTACATAAGTTTCAAGGTGTTCAGTCAATG
The DNA here is from genome assembly GCA_036245035.1 of Adrianichthys oophorus. Classification (NCBI taxonomy): domain Eukaryota; kingdom Metazoa; phylum Chordata; class Actinopteri; order Beloniformes; family Adrianichthyidae; genus Adrianichthys; species Adrianichthys oophorus. Next base: position 16,400,249 of record BSAI01000201.1, on the reverse strand, counting down.
TGATATTATAGAAAAATAGAGAGGTTAAAACAGAAGAAATGGCAATAAATGCTTTTATTGCATCTGAAAGCTGCAGCTGACGTTTAAAGATGTGACTTCATGCCTGCTCTTCATTGTAATATATATATTTTTTAGTTTGTAACCCACTTCATCTTGCTCAGAGTCACAGGGGGAACTGGTGCATGTTGCAGCTGTTATCATGCAAAAGGCAGAACACAACCTACAGATTCAAGCAATTCATCATAAAGCCAGACAGACAAAGGATGCAAGCATGCATGCATGTTCACATTCACTCCAATGGACAACTTTTAATGCTCAACCAAACCTGCCACTTTCTGTGGCAGGGGGATCTTTTCTTTTTTTATGTGATCTTTCAAACATAACAGACCCAGACTTTTGCTTTTAGACTGGAAAAGTCAATCAAAACACCCCAGCACAGCTTTATTGTAGTAAAAACATTGGAAACGTTAAACTGCAAACCTTAAAATCGATTTGGTCATATGTGGCAAAGCAAAATTCCTTAGTTTTTCCATAAATTTAAGTTATCTTTTAAAAATATCCCCAAATAGGGCTTGTATTTGTAGCATAGCTGATATACAGAAGGAAAAACATAATGCAAATTTGAAAATCTGTAATTTTTTTAAAGTCCTACTCCAGCCATCTTTCATCTATTTTAAAATTGTTCCCAGTGGTCATTTTACAATGATTTTCTTGCAAAAAAAAAACAAAAAAAAAAGTGTCATTTTTTTAGGACACTGCTCTAGAAAAACTGTGTCTACCATTGTAGGTTCTACATCACACTTTACCAGCTGCATTTTTTGTCTGCTCCTGATTCACAATGATTTGAATAAAGAACTACTTAGAAATGCAATTTTAAGCTTATTTTTTTAGATATTAATAATAATAATAATGACGGATTGGGTTTATCTGCACTTTTTCTGACACTTAAAGCTATTACAGTGTGTATTCATTATTCATTCACTCCTCATTCATACTTGGTGGTGGTAAGCTTCTAATATAGCCACAGCTGCCCTGGGGCAGACTGACAAAGGCATGGCTGCCAGTTCGCGCACCTATGAGCCCTCTGACCATCACCAGGACATTCCATATGCCTTCACACACCAGTGGAGCTACGCTGGAGGCAGGGAGAGTGAAGTATCTTGTCCTTGGACACAATAACAGTTGACTGGGGGGAGCGGGGTTCAAATCGCCAACCCTTCGATCATTGGTCGACCTGCTGAGCCGCCTGAGCTACTATATCCATGATGAGAAAAATGTCACAAGAACATGTTAAAAACACCCAAAACACTTTTTTTTAAAATTTCAGAGTGAGTCTTTAAGCTCAAAGGGACTTTTGTGGCCACAACTTCAATGACCTTAAGTGGCATTTTTGTCTAAAAGGTTAACACGATTCCCAAATCAGTACATGTTTTTTAGAAGATTCAAATACTAAATTATCTTTTTTTCTCTCGTAATGAATCTGATCAATCTGGTTTTGTAATAAAACATTCTTTTCTCCAGGTTTCTATAGACATCATTTACAGTGTTTTTGGCCCTTTCTGCTCTAACATCTTTTTCTTGTATCTGTCCCGCAATATTTAAAAACCCCAACTGGGCTTTTTTAGCTTCCTGGTTGCCATGACAACTCCTTTCTTGGACTGCGTAGTACGCTGAGCATGAGCCGTGTGGGAATGCTCACATCGGTGCGGCGCATGGGAGGCACAATCAAACGAAGGCTGTACTTTCACAAGTGATTATGGTGCTTCAGTCATTAAGAGACGGAACATTTGCTTTCAATTTGACAAATGTGGTATCATTTGACTAAAGCCATCTGAGAGGACCGGGACTAAGTGTGTACTAATCAGTGTCCGTGTGTGAATCCTGATTATTTCTATTGTATGTGTGTGTAGATCTGAGATAGCTCTGAGAGCTGTATCATATGAAAGAGAGAGGAAGAAGAGGTGGTGTGTGTGTTTCCAGATGAATGATGTTGCAATATCCCCTCGTCCTGGAAAATGCTTTCCAAACCACAATCAACCTCCATCACAAGCCAGACCTATATCTCTCTTAGAGACAAAAGATTAAAAGCTTCACTAAATCATTCTCTCTTTTATTTTTTCTTTGCCCATTCTTTCCCTTCAATCTATCTCCTCTACTCACAAACATCCTACTCCCTGTCTCCTTCCCTTACCTGCTCCTTCATCCTGTCCAGCTGGTGGGTGGCGAATTTGACCTGGAGACGAACTTCATCATCCAGGAGGCGGAGAGCATCGGCTGCATGGTGGAGCTGCTGTCCCACTGCGAGGTGACATGCCAGGCCGAGATCTGGAGCATGTTCACAGCCATACTGCGCAAGAGCGTGCGCAACTTGCAAACCAGCACTGAGGTGGGCCTGATCCAGCAGGTGCTGCTCAAAATGAGCACTGTGGACGACATGATTGCAGGTAAGACATGCGTAGGAAGTTACTGTTTACGAGACTCAATAAAAGGACAAAATGAATGCTGTCATTTAAATGTGCTTCATCAGAGAAAATCCGAGTACTCAGAAGTCAACATGCAGGCAAACTCTAAACCAAAAGGCCTAGTTTTGTAAATTATTAAGCAAATATCTATTTTTCAAATGGCACTTGAATATCTACATGCACACAAAGCACTTTTATTAATAAATATACTTCTACGGCTTTGAAGCAAAGCTGTTTCCATTAGTCAGAAATTGAGTTTTTTTTTTTGTAACCAATCGACTGAAGCAACCTAAGGGTTCTGGTCAGACTAGTAGCCCTGGGGGCAACCCCATGCCTTGCACTTTGAGACTGGTGTAAAAAGGAAAAGAAAGCAAGAATTTATCAAGTAACAGCTGAGTGGCTTGTTACATAAGCAGAACCCACTTAATCCAATGAAAAATTTACAAAACTAGCAACACAAATACACTTGTGCTTTTTTCAAAATAAAACCTTTTTTCCTTTTTGCTAGATTTGATATTCCAGATTTGTCCTGAATAAACATTTTGTTTTATATCATCACACACAGATGACCTTTTGATTGGCAGGTGACAGTCAAATCTTTAGCAGTGCAGCAACTAATGCCTTAATCACATGCACCCATAAGGGGATTGACCCATATGAATGCTGCTGGGTTTTGGGTTGTCCGACCCATGGAGGAGTTGTTGACAGTAGTGGCCGGCAGACAGATGTGTCTTGCAGTTCGCTCACTTAATGAACTGCAAAACACATGTGGCCACCTCAAGGTACATCATGAAAATGGAACGTACCATCCGTGCGTGTGTGATAAAGTATTAGGAAGTATTTGTAAGGACAATTTAAGTTGTATGCACTTGTGACGTATGGGTGATACTGGTGTACCTTGCCCTTTTGCTGCACTACAGTCATTGGTGGGGTTCACCTACTGTCTCCATACTGGCTGCACAAAAAAGCTAAACGCACAAGGTGTGCACGCAAAACATCAGTGCCCGTAGGCAACAGTTTTGCTCTATGGGCTTACCGATTGGTCTACAATCTTAAAGTTATATGCAGGCCACCTGCGTACAGGTTTGCCAATTTTTTTGCCCCCCTAAAAGGGTGTGTTCCAATAACTTACACTTATTGTTCAAAATATTTGGAAAAATGGCATTTGATCACATCATACCTGCCGACAATTATAATGGCATTGGATTGGCCCATCAACTATAGATGCAACTTGGACATATTTCCAATTATTATGACCAAAGAGTCACTGTTTACTCTGAAAAATGATAAAAGTCCAAAGCTCGCAACTTTTACAGTCTTGTTTCATTTTAAATTCCTTTTCTAGTTTAAAACCTTCGTCTCGCACACACACAAGCACAGACACACACAGGTGGCTTTGCATTAGCTCTGTTCATCATAACACGTAGAGACAACCTGCCAGGGAGGAAGTTTAAAGTACTGGTTGAAGCTTCCTCCTTTCTAGTTGTTGCAAAGTGATTGTTTTTGTCACCACATTTACAGAGTTTTTCTACTCCTTCAGCCACTTTGATTCGAGAGGACACCTATCTCAAATGAACATGAGTGTATTGTGTGGAAAAAGCAGGGAATCACTTCACTAGTAGTTTTCCTACAGAAGGCAAGAGTGTCTTTATATAGAGGAGATAGTAAAAACATACTGTATCCTCATTAAATTAGACATCATAGTTATTGTAGAAATATAAAATCCTTTTATTGATTCTAACAACTATCTGATGAATCTGCTTTATTAATATAGCAGTTTTCTTGTAAACATTTACAAGTTCACATGCCTCAAGTGCAATACAAAATTCAAAGACAGAACATAAAAACCTGAAAAAGAAATAAACAATGAAAAATTTGTGTAATTAGTTTAAACTGTTGTCAGCTGAACGGTGGTCATCTATTTTTTAAAAAGATATTTTCAATTATTTTCTTTCAAATGCCACAAGGAACCTTGGACACAGCATCACCATATTATTATTACCATTCTCTCTTCAAAAGGATTGATGGCACTTTCGCCGACCAAAAGCACGACCGGTTAGAGCAGAAATTCTCAAGCAGGCCGTTGATGGCCTTTAGATTGGATCCAGATCCTGTAGAGCGTCTCTGCAAGTGGCAGAGCACGGAGGCTTTCCATTGAAAGGAACATGAGAATCATTCAGAGAAGTGTGAAAAGACTGTGGGGGATGCTCTGAATGTGCTTTCGCCACTGGGTTGTGGTGTGAAAACTCTGTTTAGTTTTTACATTGTTGAAATGTTGAAATTTGACATATTTCTAAAAGGTTCTAGTCCAAGATTCCATCGGAAATCAAATTTTTTTTTTTGGTCAGGTAAAAGGGATCTCATTTTAACATCTGTAAATGGTCTAAACCAGGTTTATTCTGGTTATGGTTTCTGGGGTTGTTGGAATCCCAGTTGTTTTCAGGCAAAGCAGGAAACACCTTAGACAAATTACTGGTCCACAACAGGGTAACCACACTCACTCCTCATGGGAAACTTAAAGTCTTCAGTTGATTTATCAAATATGTTTTTAGAGTGTGGGAAAAAGAAAAAGTGCCCTGAGAAAAACCCTCATCTGCACAGGTCCCTACTGGGAAGCAAGACTTTTATCACAACCTTTGGTTTTAGGCCATGCACTCCCTCTACTTTACCATGAAACTGATTAAAAAGGGGCTTGTGGCACAATTTGAATAAACTGCAAAATGCAATATGTATTCTGAATTCAACACAAATAGGGATTTCTGTTAAGTACTAATACTTGCTTGTATGTTTGCTGCATTGTCTGTGCACTCATGTACAGTAAGGATTGAAAGTTTGGGCACCCCAGGTAAAATGCTATAAAATGTTATATAGAACCCCAGGAAAGATTGCAAAATCTTCTAAAGTCTGTACATATGTCAAAAGAAAAAAAACCCCTTTCAAAATAACAGAAAAAAATGATGTGTGCAAAAGGTTCTTGATGCACAATAATATAACATTTTACCTGGTGCCCACACTTTCGATCCCCACTGTATATTGAAATGTAAATGACTTATTTCCACCATAGGAGCATATTCTGCTTGGATCACTATATTAATTCCCACTGACTCCTCTTTGAAATCCCATTTTAAACCACTCAAAATGACCTATTTTATACCAAAAACATCCTTTTGATTCTGGGATATCGAGTGTTGGCATTTTCCTCTCATGCTGATCACTTGAGTTGGCATTCCCCGTTATTTTCTGTCGCTATGGCTCTGTTGAATGAATTATTATGGCAAGACTTTTCATATCTAGCAGGCTTAATAGGGGAAAAAAGAGCCTCTCTAAGCACATTATCCAGCCTGAATGGGCTGTGCTGTAACTCTGCCATATCTGCAATGATCTGTTGTGTTTGAGTAAAGTGAAGGTCAGTGAAGCAGGAAGGTCATCAACAAATGCCTGGCTTTTAATTATAACCTCAAAAATGATGTGGAAATTACGGCTAAAAGCTCAGATTTTGCTGTTTTCTGGCATGCTGTCTGTAAATTTGAATAATACATAATAATATATGCATACAAGGCCTGTAAATTAAAACAGTTGAAGAACAGTTTGTCGGGTGAGGTGATACTAAACAGTCCAACTCTCAAATTCAAGGTTGTGTGTGTTTTGTGTTCCTCCAAGCAGCTGAGAGTGTGGGGTAAGGAATCACAATCCAGCATTGGCTGAAGTGTATGATGAATTGGCCAAAGCTCACAGTATACACACTGTGTCTGTTTCATGACCTCATCATATTTTATCGCAGAAATGTGAGAGCAGGGCCGTCCAAGTGCTGAGTCACAAACAAACTGATGAGAACACGTACTTTTCTCTGCTGTCTACCCCACCACCACCACCCTCACCATTCTGCTTGTGTTTCCTCAGACCTCCTGGTGGACATGCTGGGAGTCCTGGCCAGTTACAGCATTACAGTAAAGGAGCTTAAGCTGCTTTTCAGCATGCTGAAAGGAGACAGTGGCATCTGGGTAAGTTAATGTAACAAAAAAAATACTATAAAAACATTAATAATCATTTCCCTATAGAAGTATTTCTACGTTTTGGAATAACTTGAATTAACTTTATGCAATTATCTTGGATAACAGCATGCTAACAAATGAAAAGAATTTCAAAAGTCCCTAAAGTTAGTGTTTGTGAATAATGTTGGAAGCTCAATTCCTTACATTAAAATTTTTAGTCTGAGTGCACCCAAGCGGACGCTGAGACCGGACGAGGAACTGCTCTCTGACCCATCTTTTAAGGTGGTCTCAGTTCGTTTTCAATCGGACTGAGCTCTGATTTGCTTTGAGTTTCCTTAGTCTGGCCACCGTAGCCGGGCATTACGGAATGCAGGCCCATTACAACAACTTTTAACATGAAACACGTTGCTTCTCACACTGTTTTCCCGTCAATCATTGTGACATAAACTCTAATCAGCGTACTTTCTCGGCCGTCGCCTCCTCAGTAACTGCCTTGCAAGCATGATACCGCATGCTTTGATTCGAAACATGAATGTCCTCTTGACAGCAGTCTGAATACAGACCAAATGCTAGGTTCGGGACTCGATCCGGATCAAATTAAGCGGACTTGGTCCGGACCAAAGGATTTTTCCAGTCTTAATACTACCTCATCCCAGCTTTGCTGAGGGATCAATTTGTGTAGTTAAAAGACTAAGGTAGAGGATGTGCTTTTGTGAGTTTGTGTGTGCCTCCAGATTGACTTATGCGTAGATGTCAAGACAAGGGCACTTCTTTGTAATTTCTTTTTTTCCTTTTTTTTTTTTTTGCAACTGAGGATTAAATGTTTTAATGTTATTAGAGCAATAGAACTGTGATGTAAAAAATCCCCGACAACCTAATCAGGTGTGAAGGTGAAACAGTCAGCTCCGTTCAATATCGTCAGACCTGCTGTGCATGTAGCCCGGCTAACCATGGAGTGGCTTCTCGATACTAAATGACTCGTATTTTTTCTCCTCTGACAGCTTGTTTCACCTCCTCAGCTCTAGCTCACCTTCCCAGCTCAGTCTGCTTCATTAGTCTTTGTCATCCCAGACTGCCATTTTTCTTTAGCTGTGATTGAGCCCACATGTTTGCGGTTCTATTAAGATGCATCCACAAAGCTTTAGTTTTCCAACATATAAGTAAGTGGATACAAAATTGATAAAACATTTTCTCCACCAAAGACTTTTTGAAGTGCATTTACAGTTTTTTTAATCATTTATTTTAACACTTTTAAAAAAGATTATACTATCATGTAGTGATTTTGCTTTTGGATGCGTTATTTGCATTTGCTTAGCTTACTGGTTAGCTCATCATTAGCGACTTGTCTAAATTTAGTGGCCACAAAGTGGCTGTTTAAAAACAGAGCTGTGCACATTTGAGATGAATGAATGGGGTTAAAGTCCTATTGAAATGCCCATCGCATGACTATTTGCTTGTGTTTATTTACAGATTTCTTTTAAAAGCACTAGTTAGCCAACTGCTGCCTTCTAAAAAAAAGTCTGATGTGATTGGTCATGCTCAGTAGCCCGAAGAGGCCCTGTCCAAATTTCAAGATATGTTTTATTGACTTCCAGGAAATGACAAAGTCCAAGAAATCTCCAAAACCTGCTAACTAGCATTTGTTGTAATTGTTGAGCTATTTGCTAGTTTTTAAGTGGCATGCAGATGGAAAGACGGTCTCCTAATTCATGCTTGAGTGCAGCCGCAATCAACCTCTGGTCACTCATGAATGGTCCATAGCTATAGCATTCTGTTCAATAAGCATCCTCAGCCCATCCACTTTGTCCCTCCATCCCTGTCCAGTCCAGTTCCTCTGCCTAGCAACCGTCCCTAGAGACAGATCGATTACAAAATCACCATGGTATTGAGTGGTTGTAGTCAGGAGGGGGGGGTGTATGATTGAAGACTATTGATCTGGCATGGTTGTGGTAGAGATGTGATGTCCCAGCTGGCATCTGTCACACTTTAAGGAAAGTTACCTTCTCCTCTCCTACACTGTCCTCTACTCCTCCAGCCAAGACATGCGATCAAACTTCTGTCAGTGTTAAACCAGATGCCTCAGAGACATGGTCCTGATACCTTCTTCAACTTCCCGGGACGCAGTGCAGCGGTAAGTCAAGACACACCAACAATTCAGTGACAACACATTAGTTAGACGTGCTGCTGATGACGCTTTCACAATCAGTCAGCCTTTTTGCATTGGCACTTTACTCAGCCAACACAAGTAGAGCGATTACCATTAGGCGATAGTAAACGGTGGTATGATATTTCTCATACAAATGTGTTCTGTTTGTATCCCCAACCAGGCTATAGCATTACCCCCAATTGCCAAATGGCCCTACCAGAATGGATTCACTATCAACACGTGGTTCAGGCAGGATCCACTCAACAACATCAATGTGGACAAAGATAAACCATACCTTTATTGGTAAGTAGAATAATATTTAAAGTATATAAGCTATATTCAGACTGCTTACTTTGCATTAAGAATTAAGAACATTTTTGAACATTGACATCTGGACAGGAGGGACCTGATTTAATTTTTTTATCTAATCAATGGAAATTTGTTGGCTATTGCCAAAACGTCTCATGCAAATTGATTTTTATAGACTAAGAAAGATAGAATCACAAGACTGAAGTACATGAACATGAAGTTATTAGGTAAAAAGATAATTAAAACAGAAGTTTAAATGTTAAGGCACTGTATAATGTATGAATAACTTCCTGAATGCTTGCACTTGTTGTGCATCTCTGATGTTGTAAATGCAAGCCGTTAGCCAGTAGGAAGCTTCATTAGCTTTGACCTTTTATTTAATTGAACTCCCGTTCTCCACCGCTGTGCCTCTTCTCTACACCTTTTTCCTCAGTGACATTGTTGGTTCCACATTTAACAGCGTCCAAGATTTATCACCAACAAAAAGTCAGTCTTCTAAAAAAAAAAATAACATCTAGGCATCTACGTTCCACACACCGTGGCAAAAAAATGAGCTGTAATCATGTAAAGTGTTCGAATGTAATCCTGTTTCCCTAGTAACCGTTTTCCTGGTTGTCATGGTAAGTAACTGGCAAGTGAGGGAGGGCATCGTTGTCTCTTTTGGCCCAGGTCTTATCATCCTCCCCCAGATGTAGCTGCTACTCAAGCCACATGTCTGATACTGGCCTCCGCAGTTGCAATGAAGGCCATGATAAAACACTTTTTAACGCCTTCCTAATGTAAACCAGGGATTCACTTGAGAAGGATTTATATCTGCTCCCTGGCTTTGCTGTGTATGATCCTTCCGGGCCTGTTTTAGACATAAAACGTGTCCTAGTGGGGAGACTGCATTCTCCACGGATGTTACAATATCTGGGAGTTTGGGAAGAAAAATACTATGGGGGGCACTAGATGGAAAGGGATCAGTGATAAAATTGGATCTAGAAGCCACATGGTTGTTGTAAAGCAGGCACTTTAAAGTCCTGCTTGTTATAGCTGGCACTGCTTTAAATACTGTGTTATGTGGGTGTTAGAGGTTCCTAGCTTGTATATTACTAGGAAGGATTTCTTTTATACTTTTTTTTCCATCTGTGAAATTGCATAAAAGAGGAGAAGGTACACCTTTTTGAGAAAATATGTATTTGATTTTCATTGTAAAAAATATGTAAATATTTTTCTTTTTTTCTCCTTTCTCTTTGTAGTTTTCGCACAAGTAAAGGAATTGGTTACTCTGCCCACTTTGTGGGAAATTGTCTCATCGTGACCTCACTTAAGTCAAAAGGAAAAGGCTTTCAGCACTGTGTGAAATACGATTTTCAACCTCGCAAGGTAAGGGAATGCAAATTTGGGAAATCTTGTGTCACTTGTTAGATGAGACACCATCAGGGTCAGGGAGTGCTCTTTTCCTCTATCTCTTCCCGCACTCACCGGGAATGTTGATGAGTGTAGATAAAGTCGGTGAATTAAGGCCTGCACACTGCCCCATCTACCGCACTGTCAGCATTTTGGTGTTGTCTTGCACACTGACACACACACACACACACACTCAAACACATGCTATTGTGGACTTTAGGCAAACGCACACTGACCTGATGAGATGGCTTTCCAAAGTATTTGCTGACCTGGTAGAATCCCTGCAATGCTTAACAAAGTTCCCAGTGGTTCCATTTGATCAATTCATAAGTCACTATGTCCCATATTCTTTTGTTGGTTGGGTGCACAGGTTAATGTGTGTTTCCATGTGCCTGTGGAATTTAGAATGCCTTTAAGTACATTTGCTGTTCCCCAGTGGTGTGGAAAATGTCAACATTTTAGTTTTGTTTCAGGCCTCTTTGATTTCTCTTCTATTTTGGACCAAAAATCTAGCATAACTTCTTCTATTTTAGGACAAAGGCATGCAGTGAACTCAGACATTACAATAAGAGCGTATTAATGCTATGGGTTAGAGCGAATATTAATTTTAGCTTCAGCCCTTTAGGTTATAAAACCCTGTAAACTTGATAAACAACAGATTCTTGTAAGACTTTAGGAGAATTAATTTTCTTAAGACTCCTAAAAGACACAAACTAATCTTAATGCTATCATACTTGGTATCCTTGATTGTGGCTATGTTTGTACTCCTTCAGTACGCCCTAACTACTAAAAAACTTTATAATGCGTGACTGTCCAGTGCCTTGGATTTTAACATGAATTCGAACACTATGCTCACTACTTTTTTTTTTTTACGGCAAATATGGCCTCACTGATTTCCCAAAGTAAAAACCTAATAAGTATGAACAATTTATGAAGACTATTTATAAATCCACTGTGTTCTGATAATGAAAACTTGGATAGTTAATAAAAAAAATAAAAATAAATGTAAATATTTTTTTTCACAAGAAAAAATGTTCAAATGCAATACATTGTGGTCTATATTTGCCAATCATGCCCAGTAGTTTTTCACAGAGACTTCTGTGAAATTTCTGAGGCACTGGATTTTGGAATTGTAGATTCGGACAGCTCTACAAAATGGCAAATGCACTGTAAAGTGCACTAAGTAGTGAACAGTGAAGCAATTCAGACACAACCAATGTGCATCAAGTCTAGCAAATATACTAGCAGCTGGTGTCTAAGTTGTAGGCTTTATGGTCCCCTAGAAGACAAAAATAAATAGAAAGTGTAAGTGGAACATCGAGAAGATAAAAAGCTGACCCTAAAAATGTCTATAGATACATTTCATGGAAAACAAACATAATAAAACCATCTGCTTTGTTTTTTTTCTTTTGCTATGCTAAAAGCTAGAATTATTGATAACAGTAAAAACTGACATATAGAAGAAGAGGAAACCATTTATTGACATGTTAAAAATGAATAATTTTATACTTTAAATCTGTTGTTTATATAAAAGAGTTTTGGTGGAAAACTGTGTAAATAAATGAGAAAAATGGCTTTTAATAATAGTTTGATGGGTTAGCCTTTGTGTCTGCATCATTTTGCTGTGTTTTTTTTTCAGTGGTACATGATCAGCATCGTCCACATCTACAACCGCTGGAGGAACTCAGAGATCCGTTGCTATGTCAACGGACAGCTGGTCTCCTACGGTGACATGGCCTGGCATGTCAACACAAATGATGTAAGTGCACTGGCTTTAAAAAAAACAAAAGCAAAGCAAAAACAAACAAACTTTCAGTTAAGGACCTTTGTGCCAGCGTCTCAGCCAGACTTTACTTCAAACTTCCCTCCCGTTGTGATCTTGGCAAATATTTGAGGTTTGCCCTCTGATAAGTTGGCTACCGCAGAGTTGCCCTTGGGCATCTCTCCAGCAAAACTCAAAGCCAACTTCCAACTTTTTCATTTAGCAGGGGACAGGCAGCCTGACCTCATAGTGGCAAATCACAGTTTGTTGCTCAGTAGTCGTCAACATAACCAAAAGTATTTGTTTTTTTAAATTATTTTTTTTCCTTTGGGGGAAATGGCTCTACCTTTAGGGCAGGTGTTTTAGAAAGTTTGTGAAACTTATCCAAGTATTGCAGAAGGGGAAAAAACAGGTCTCAAAATGTGATGATACTATCAGTTTTATCTTGGTCTGAAGGCTGTACAATAAAACGTGTTATTTAGAGAACAGAGGAAGATAGAGGATATTATATTGACTTTGTTTGTAAAAGTTGAGCAGACATTGGTAATGTAATTGAGGGTGATCACGATCAGCAAGAGGGTTGGAAAAACATTGATTTAAAATCAGCTATTATTGACTGTAAACTTTTTATTTTACTGTGATAATGACCGTTATGGATGCTCATACAAAATCATTCAAATGGTAATGGTCATAGCTACCTTAATACACAATTTTTACCAATTTATGTAGTATTTCAAACGAATGTTTGGGTTTTGTCTTTATTCCAGAGCTATGACAAATGCTTTCTGGGTTCATCGGAGACAGCGGATGCAAACAGAGTGTTTTGTGGCCAACTTGGAGCTATCTATGTTTTCAGCGAGGCTCTCAACCCAGCTCAGATCTTTGCCATCCACCAGCTTGGCCCAGGATACAAGGTAAAGGATAATAAGATGCTGCATCTGTGGAACTGCACATTCCTGTCATACAGTCTTTGTGTGGTATGAGTGTGGAACTTGATGCTGCTTTATTTTGCTCACATAGAAAAAAACTCTAGTAGAGGATACAGTCATCAGAGTGCTGTCAAATGACATAATAATCCATACCGTGACACCTCAGCTGTGGGGTTACATAATTATTTTGAGCTCTTCAAGGTGAATCCTTTACTATCTGAGCTTACTGCTTGTCATAAATACGCAACTTTAGCACACACTTAGTTTAGCTTTGTGCTGTGTCCAGCTTGAAACTCCACAAAAGAGACATACTATGTAGAAATCCTGCAACACTGAACATACATTGGGAAGACCTCAGAGATGTCTAAAGAGTCAACGCTTACTGTATCACAGTAGATCTCTGCAAACTCGGCTCAAAAAATACATAAAGAACCTGTTCAAATTCTAACCGATTTATTTCTAAATATCAAGTCTGTTTGTGCATTTCTGTGACCATGACAAAATATTCTGTGACATTTCATGATTCTGAATAATGAGCATCAAGTACTGCACAAATTGCCACTTCTACCCTTTGGCGTAGCTGTCAGTGAAGGAAGAAATGCAGGAGCACCTTGCCAGCTGTTTGCATCTTGTTCTGGCAGACTCGCATGCTTCAAACTTTTATTAGCTTGTTGATCAAAGTGTCCAAAGCTGTCAAGATCATAGTGCCGCAGCAACACACTTGGATAAAACTTCTACAGATGTTCATGAAAAAGGTGTAGATTCAGAGACGGGGTTTCTGTAAAAGATGTAGAGATGATTTTAAAAAGCCCAAAAAATATTAGTTTTTGTTTTTTCTCTTGTAAGGAGTGCCAGTTCTACATATGGATTTCACACTTTTTTAGCTTTTTAAAATATTTACCTTTTCTTCCTCTCATTTTAAAACATGGCATTTTATGGACTAGATTTCTCCTCCGCATAATTAAATGCTTGGCATTTGCTGTTTGGCTTCCATGAATTTAGATTTCTCACTCTGTTCCAGCCTGCACTTTCCTGAGGCTGATCACTCACATGATTGCCTCTCTGCATGCTGCAGAATGGGCTTCTCAGATGCCCAGAAGAGACCATTAAATGGCTCAGTTGCTTCAAAGCCACAAGCCTCAGTGCTGGTGCTGTAATGATGGGTGCGTGGGCTTTTGGGCTGGCTGAAAAAGGATGCCAGTGGGACTCAGCTTGTGTCACATAGCTTCCTGATTTATTACTGCATGGGTCAGTTCTTGTTCTCGCAGCTTCACGCAGACGATGATATGTGTACATGACAGGCTGAGCTGCCTCGTCGGTCTTGAGAACTATATCTGCGCGTAAACTCCACAGTTCAGCGTATGTGCGCAGCTGTGTGAGGCCTGTTGGTCTGAGCTGTCGGTAATGAGCAGCACAAAGCGGACAGATACGCCGCTTCCTCTGTTGAACAAGCCTTCAGCGCAGCGAGGAGGCTGGCGGTCATTACGTTCGAAGCAGCTTATGATGACCACCGTGCTGTGTGTGCTGAAAGTGTGCGCTTGCAGTTTAGCGCCTCCATGTTCCCCTAATGACAGAAGGAAACAGGACGTAGCATCTTGGTTCTTTTTTTTTCCTTTGTGGGGATTTTCAGGAGAGCCACATTGTTGTTTAATGCTCCTCTGCATGTGTGTGCATGTCTGTGTGTGTGTGTTTTTCTTCAATGTCTGTATAATGTGTTGATAAATGTGTTGTCATTTGCTCTCATCATCCTGGGTCCAGATGTCCTCATTGCCGAGCTCTGCCAACAGTCTGGCCATAAGACAATTAATGAAGCGTGCAATTCTACCAGAACACCTGTATCACATTTACGCGTTTTCATGTGTACAAGTGTATTTGACAGGTAATGAATAATAGTGAAATAATATTTGCGTTGCAACTTTAAATCTTGACATTTGTAAAGGGCTTTTGACTTTGAGACTTAATTAAGATACACTTAGCTGCAAAACTTACTTATTTTGATCAGTTTCATTATTATTTTACTAAGCTTAGGCATTTAACAATAGTAAATAAATGTTATCTCAATATTTTAGTGTAATTTAAATGAATAGTAAAGTAGCAAGTATCTTTCCATGTCTATAGCTCATTTTGCGATGATATTTTAAAGTCATGATGATGTTTACATGCATGCTAATATTTTATTAGTATTCCAAAAAATACTCATATCTGAAAGTAAACACAGATGTGTAATCAGGCTTTTATTATGGCTGAAATAAGGACAAATTTAAAGAAGACACATGTGATATCCTTATTTAGCATGTTTGCATCTGACATTTTTATAAGACCACAACATTGTCTACAATTGGTGAAAAATGTTACTCTTATTGCTGCTGAACATGTAAACATTTAACATTTTAGAATTTTTTTAAGCTATAACTTTCTTTTCAGTCTTTTTTTTTAATATTTTCAAAATGCATTTTGTTTTTTTGTTGTTTTTTTTTTGTTGGTTTTGCACAACTGCCTAGAGTCCTCCAAAAACACGACTAAAGTTTTGAAATCTTTTTTTAAATAAAAATTGTGACAAAAATCACAATATATTTGTTTTTTAGACATTCTGATGCAGATTAGCTGGTGTTTTAGAACTTGAATTTTGTGCGCTAATAGTTCAGTTAATTCCCAGATAAGGTTTTCTTTTTCAATAAGACAGAGTTATGTCAATATTTCTGCTTGAGACATGCAGAAACTCCTAATCCTCCTAATTTGAGTTGGTTTACAGGAACTTGCATATCTGGGAAAACCAACCACTGTCTCTAAATGTTTTTTATATGTAAACAACTATTTATACCAAATGACAACCAACTAAAATAGTTGTTATATGGTTTTATGATCTCTTGATGAAGTATTCATCAAGTAATGATGATTTGCATCTCTTGGCTTCTAATCTCTAAGATCTTATAGATGGTTTATTGCTTTTATTAAGCTGTAGTTTTAATTAAAAAAAAAAGAATGTTTTGCTTTTTCCCTTTGGTTCATGATATGAACCAGTTTTTCTTCATTCAGATAAAAGTGATTTCAAAATAATTTGCTTTTCATGTCAAAGCTTGAAGAAGAGCAAAGCGATTTTCATAATCACAAAAGGGCAAGTCAAATTCCTTCTTCCTTAAGACTGCTGAGTCCACCTCGAAGCCCTTCCATCATTGTGAACCATGCATGGTAAGGATGGGGTGAGCAGGCTGAGAAAATTGTGAAATTTGGAGCTGAGAGGCAGCTGCTACAGGGCGCACTTTTGAAGTGGGGGATTTTCCGCTCCACAGTCTCCTGAAGCAGACATTAGGCAGGGAAGTGAGCTGAATTCAAACTCTTCCGATTAGAGGGTGTTAGCCTTCCTTTTTTTTCAAGTTTGAGATGAATTAAAGTTGGTTTTGAAAGGTAAATGTAAATACAAAAAAGATCAAGCTATGTTAATAGACCCAAGAAAAAAAAACCATGAGCATGTCTTTAAATACCTACTTTTGGGTTCCCAGCAAAGCGTTCCCAGTAGTCTTTTTGATTATGATTTTCTCTGTTTTTTTTTTTTAATCTACATAAAAAATAAAAATAAAAAAAAAACTTTGTTGTTTCTGTAGGACATAATTTCTGTAAAGTGGTTATAGTTCATTTAAAATTTGCCTCGGGGCCTTTGTCGAAGAGCAACCCCACCCGCCCTTCCCATCACCCAGAACTGAGAGCTATTTACACGCTGTCCCACTACATGCGCTCACACCCACAGCTATCCAGCTATACAGTTTTCAGCCAGTACCAATAAGATGAAAACATTGACGTACATGAATCTAGTCGTCTACAAGTGGCTGCATCAGAATGGAGCGGAGCAGGGAGTTTCTGCCCTGCCCCTTGTATTTTCTACGTAACAAATACAATTTCAAACTACATTTTTTTATCTGCTCCCAATTCACAATGATTTGAATAAAGAAAAACTCAGAAATACAATTTTAAGCTTAATTTTTTTTTAATACCTCCATCATCAGAAAATTACTACAAGAACATGTTGAAAACACCAAAAGCAAAATTTTTTTGGAGTGAGTCTTGAAATAATTCACAGTTAGTTTCTTGTTTTGTCATCTTGATTTAATCAGTAACATTTCAGATTAGATTTAAAATCCTTACAGTTGTCTTAATAATAATACTGTAGATTATTTTATCTTAATTAATTAAAGTCTAAAGTCTACTGTAGCTGTTTGGTGTTAGAATTGCAAAAGCTGTTGCTCTCCTCCCTACATAGAAGACACATTTGTCTTTAATCTCAACTGTATAAATCTTAATTTTTACTGTGCAAGCCCTGTACAGCTTGAAGAAAATCCCCATTTAGTGTGTGCGTAAATGCTTTTAAGCTCCTCAACACCCTCACCTACTTGGGTCTCTTGTACGTCAAACCTCGCGAGCAAATTCAGCTTAGAATGCCCACATTTAACAATAAATTTGCTTACACTGCAAAAAAAAAAAAAAAGCAAAACACATGCATCAAAATGAGTTTATTAATTTTTCGTTGAGGCTGTTTAATGTATTTTTCTGCATGGGGAGGAGCCGTTAACCTTCAAGGAAAGAAAAAAAACAGAGCAAAGAGCAATTTATTAGCATTTATGATTGATTAACCTTTCACATTTGCACCGCAATGCAGGTACATTTTGAGCACAGTGTTTTAATTGCTCAGTATGGAGCTTTAAACTTTATGCTGCAATTAAAGTCATTTATAGTAATATTTATTTAGATTTCCGTTTCCTGCTCTGTCTTTTATTCTCTGCTAATTGAATTAGTGCCCGGGTGAGCACTGTGTTCATTAAGTTAATGCCATGTTGTTTACACACGGCTTATGCTGTAATTAAGCGGAACGCGTTTGGAGTTGAACCGGCCTCATCTCTGGACAGCTCTGTCTCTCCGTCTCCCAGATCTTTTCTTCTCAAACCCTCTTCTCTCCATCTGTTTTCTCTCCTGTCACTGCAGAGCACGTTTAAGTTCAAGTCAGAGAGCGACATCCACCTGGCCGAGCACCATAAGCAGGTGCTGTATGACGGCAAGCTGGCCAGTTCCATCTCCTTTACTTACAACGCCAAGGCAACGGACGCCCAGCTGTGCTTGGAGTCTTCGCCCAGGGAAAACCCATCCATCTTCGTTCACTCGCCGCACGCGCTCATGTTGCAGGTTGGTGTTGTTACTCCACTCCTAGAATTCCTTGAAACAAAATGAGAGCTCAACTTGATTATTGTCCTGCTTCAATGAAACTTAAAGTATTATCGTGCTTGGAGTAAATATTGTAGTTTTCCAAAAAAATTGAAGCCTTAGAAGTTTTAAATAGAACACATAAAGTTGCATCAATATGAGAGATTTTGACTATGTATCCTGCAGTGAACATCTGTGTCTTTGGAATAAAAGTTCCCAATGTTAATGTTGTTGTCTTCTGATTAAAGTTTAGGGATTTTTTTTCTCGTTCGTTTTCCATAATTTATGTAGACAGAAAATAACTTTTTCACTTGTATTTAATGTGCCTTGACAAATGATGCTCCTCCAAGTCAAACAGGAAATACAGGAATAATAAAAGAGTTTATACTCTTGTGTAAAGAGTATAACTCTTTTATTATTTCTGTATTTTTTCAGTTCACTTGCCTTATAAAATAAATATTTTTTACTGAATATTTCAAAAGAAAATGAAAAGAAACAAATCTATATCCCTATAAAGTAGGACCACAAACTGCAAAAATAAAAGCTTTGTCATTCCAACTCGCAATCATTTTTTAATATAGTTACAAACAAAAATGATAGAACCCTTTTATTTATTTATGTATTGTATATTGGAAGTGAATTATGAGGAACTAGTTCAGAAATGTTTGTACTCCATAGGAAATTGCAGAGCTAACAATCAAAAAAACAGTAAACAAACAAACAAAAAAGTTCAGATTTTTGTCATTGTTTTACCTTTTTTAAATGAAGACTACATATTTTATTGGATAAATGTGTTTATTTTTTTAATCATTATTATGAATTTACAGAGGATTTGGTTAAATTTCACATAGAAAGTTCTTGATTGTTTTTTTATTTTTTATTTTTTTAAATGTGGTTTACAATTACTTAAGCAGCGACCATTAGCTATTAGATTACCAATAAGATTTTGTTGCTGTTCACTAGAAATTGCAACTTTATTTGCTGAAAGTTCAGAACCAGTGTATTTTCCCTTTATATTTTGTTCGGGTCAAAATTGACCCATTCTCACATTTGAAAACGGGTCCATTTTGACCCGAAAAGGGTTGTGTTGTTTGTTTCATTTTTTTCATGTATTTTTTGAGAAGATAATATTAATTCAATTGGAGGAGATTTAGGGCAATTGAAATTAAGTGTGTGACCATATTCAGAAAAAATATCTAACAGACTTTTGCCCCCCTCAATGACAGGACGTGAAGGCTATTGTGACCCACTCCATCCACAGTGCCATTCACTCTATAGGAGGCATCCAGGTCCTGTTCCCGCTCTTTGCTCAACTGGACTTCAAGCAGCTCAACGACAGCAGTGTGGACACCACAGTCTGGTGAGTGCAGAGAAGAGGTTGACACCTGAAAGAGAAACGATCTCAGCTGCAGATAATCCTAGAAAGGGCCTGAAAATAAAGAGAGAGGACTGAAGAAAGCAAAGAAAGACAGAAGCGGCTTTGAGTGACAATACAAAAAGATCAGTGTGTTTGTGCAAGAGTTATTTTCATATGAAAAGAAAGCCTGACATTACTGTGCCACAGGCTACAAACTAATGTATTCTAGAAAGAAAAGGTGGGGGCGCGGTGGTATCTTTTATATTTCCTCAATGCAAAAAAAAGAATTGACAAATGATATTAAAGTATCGCTGGCTCTTCAGTCCGGCTCCTCTTGTGAGTCTCAGCTGCCTTTAGATGTCAGGCGGCTGATCTTTATTATTTTCAGTTTATTGGTAGTTTATTGAAACAAAAACATGCTTAAGACTTGCTCATTTTTTTTCACTTTGCACCCTTAAAGAACTTGTGATCATCAATGTTAGCATTGGTAAAATGTGTGTTTGTTGCAGTGCTACCCTACTGGGGTTCCTGGTGGAGCTCCTGAAAAGCTCGGTGGCAATGCAGGAGCAAATGCTGGGAGGGAAAGGCTTTCTGGTGATCGGGTATCTTCTTGAGAAGGTCAGTGCTAGGGAGAAACTGAAACGTCACACAGCACTTGTTTGTCGTATGATAATAAGTTGTGATCCCTCTTTGTTTTTAAACAGATCAGTCTTACGTATTTTTTTTACCAGGCGTATTATATTTTTGGATATTCAAGTTGGCTAAAACCTTTTTTGCAATTTATACTTTGAGTTATTTATTTCCATTTGGATTTCTATTTGCATTTCTGATTATTTCTGTTTTCCAATTGTTGTGAATCAGGAGCAGACAAATAAATGTCTTTTGAAAAGAATTGTGATTGATACAGAGAAAATACGCTGGGCGGCTCCAAGCTCGCTGCTCCAAGCTCTAAGGGTAAGGGAAAGGGGAGATGGGGTTGCCCTGCGCACAGTCCTGCTCACAACTCAAAAGTTGTGGTATTGCTTACTGATTTTGTTGCATCAGTAATGGATGTGATAGGCTGCAAGCTAGCGGGAGAGAGTGTTAAAGGGATGATGGGGAAATGGGGGGAGGACTTACTGCAACAGCTCAGCAACTCAGAGGTGAAATTCTGATAAACTACTGCCGCTCTGCAGAAACTATCTCCTGAAAACAACAACATTTTGGTTTTTTTTTTGATAAAGGCAGCATAATCATAATTAAAAGGCTACTTAAACTACTGGAACCTTTTTTGACATGGATCAAAAAAATGATTGGAGTGTGTCTTTAAGAAAGATAATCCAATCCCAAATAATCTAATCCCAAATTATAATTGTAAAAACACTCTTGCAAGATACCTCTACCCTGGAGCTTTTTATGATCGTTTTTTGGCTCTTAGTACAAAAACGTGGCCATTGATCGCATATTGAAAGGTCTAACTTTGACCAATCAGGGACTCAGATTTGGTCGTGACATATGGATGGCGTCCTTTTAAGTCACGGAAGTGCCAACCATTTAAAAATTCATCACGGAGGAGAAATTGATAAATGCAGTTTGTTTCCAGACGAAAATATAATATATTTATCCTTGTGAAATAAAAAAGCTTGGAGCAAGTTTCATGAGATTTGCACCGCTTCGACATTTAGCACCGAGTCTCTTCCAACTTTAGGTGGCAGACATGCCGTAGAGAACAGCAGAAAAAAAAGACTAAAGGAAATCAGTCTTGGAAATTGGATTGACAACGATTAATCTTAATGATTACCTCTATTGTCAATATAATAAATTCTTCATTTTCTTGAGTTTGCTCAAATGAAATAGCAGGTTGGCTTATTTATATTTTCTGATAGAAAAATAGCTTCTCCTGTTTGTGTGTTTGGATCAAGCTCACATTTGCTTTTCTCTTTCCAGTCGTCACGAGTCCACATCACCCGGGCAGTACTCGAGCAGTTCCTATCGTTTGCCAAGTATCTGGATGGTTTACCTCACGGAGCGCCGCTCCTCAAACAGCTCTGTGACCATGTCCTCTTCAACGCTGCCATCTGGATACACACCCCTGCCAAGGTCTGTTTATAATTGCGTATCCCCTGGAAATGCTTGAGTGTGAACTAACTAACCTGCTCTGAGAGGGACAACTGATGGATCGGGTTGAGGTAAAAGGGGAACACTGGTCAAAAAAAGAAAAAGGTTTATTTGTGAATGTAGTTTTTATGAGTTGACTTGATGCCCACAAGAAAGTGAGGAAAATTAAAAGAAAGGGGAAAAACTGAAATCCCACTGGCTCCTGCCCTTCATAATAAGATGCTAAATGATTTTCTAGAACAGAAATGGGAGCTGGCACATGCTGGAAAAGGCCAGAACATGCAAGAGAGGGAGGGAAACAGATAGAATGACATTTGAAAAACACCCCGGGACAAGAAAGCGCTCAATTTGGACTTTAGACATGAGCGTTTGTGGCATTCCCGCAGGGCTCATCAGTGCTCTTCCCTCTGATTTTTTTTCTTTTTAAACCTCCTGTCATCTCCTCTCCAACTCTGTGAGGTGATACCGGGCGCGGCAGGTTCAGGGCATGTTGGAGTAAGCAGTCAATGTTTTAAGTAATAAGTAAAAGGGGAGGAATCCAACCCTGCTTTTATTTTTTTTAAACCAATCCTATTGTTCGTGGTGACTGGTCTAAATTATTGCCTGAGTTTTTTGGGGATTTTTTCCAGTGCAGAAAAAAGTCGATGAATTTCTGATAAACACGATGTCGATTGAGCAGGCTTATAATGAAAGCCACGCAAGCATGGCAAATGTATTAAACAGATACACTCCCAGAAAATCTTTTAGGCCTATAATCTCACTTGTGTTCCATTCTGTCTCCCGCTGAGCTGCGTTACTTACTGCTTCTTAAGGCGGTATCATAATTCCCATTATTGGCAGGAACACCCTTGGTCACATTCAAGAATTAATATTGCACTTATAGAAGAAAATAAACTCTGAAATGAATATCCTAATGTCTGTGGGCTTGAAAAAAAGGAGGGTCTGTTATTTTTTCTAAAGACCTCTTGCATGTGACGTCACAGAGCCTGCGTGAGTATCCTCTCTGCCATTTTTGGGAGTCAAATTGTGGGAGTCAAACAGGGAGTGTTGCCGCTGCTTATCTTTGTCGTGTCAACTCAACTGTCTGTCTTTGATCAGTTCTATCTGTGTTGCCTGCAACACAAAAGAAATCGCTGCAAGGTCTGCCACAGATCAGAACCTACATCTGGCATGTCTTTTTACGCAGCTCCTTGCACCAAAACACAACACAGAGCAGTGGGGCAGTGAGGATGAGGTTGCGGTGTTCGCATTGAAAGACTGGGTTACATATTATTAAGATATATTTCTGTACATTGACAAAGGGTGTATTCAGACTGGACGTATTTGGTTCGATTAAAGTGAATCAGTTTGTTTTCCCTGATAATCTGGAACAAATTTTCAGTCTAAACACACACAAGCGGACCCTCAAAACGAATAATGTATCATCCCCATGGTGTATGATAGAGAGACTGACAGAAAGAAACAAGCAGCTCAGGCACATTCAGTTTCTGCAGTAACCTGAGATGCAATTTTTTCCCATTTGCATGTTTTTGGAAAAAGTTTGCGTGTTTTTTCTATTATTGGATCACTGTAAAAAGCAAAAAAAAAGTGCAGCTGCCATGGTGAGCACAATATTAGTGTACTATGTAGTGAGTAGTGTAGTAATTTGGACACAGCCTTGGAAAAATCTTTTTTTTTAACAAAAACTCACCAGATAAGCTCAAAGTGAAATCTAATGCAATAAAGGCCTTTCAAGTCGGAGGAGTGCGCTCTTCAGTCAGGATGAGCTTGACGCGTTCAGGCCTCCGCCCTCTGCTAATTTCATTCGTTTAAAGAGAGCCACCTCGTTAGGGCTGCTCCCTCACACGGCGGTCACTGTAATGAGCTCAGAGATTTTTGAGCCAGCTTGATTCAGTCCATGTGAGATGAAGAGAATTGTCTAGAGGAATAATAACAGAGGCAGGGGAAAAAAAAGGGGTAGCAGAATGATAGGAGGAACAAATGAGCAATGAGAGCAAACGTTCTTTAAATGTCAGATATTGGAAGTGGATTCTCAGATGAGGCTGGATGGTGTTCTGGCACAGAAACCTCAGAAGAAGGAGAATCGTTTATGCTTCAATTGAGAGATTCTGTTTCTTGTTCAAGTAGATCTGTTCAAGATCTAGATCCAAACCCAGTCGATGCATTTCACTTCAGTAGTGTCGGTCTCTTTGTGCCTTCAGGTTCAGCTGTCCCTCTACACTTACCTGTCATCGGAGTTCATCGGCACGGCCACCATCTACACCACCATCCGACGTGTGGGCACAGTCCTGCAGCTGATGCACACGCTCAAGTACTACTACTGGGCTGTAAACCCTCTAGAGTGCAGCGGAATCAACCCGAAAGGTCTCGGTATGTTCACAATTGCGCACAATTTGCTTCATAGTTCTCTGATGAATTATGAAAAGAAGAAGCAGAGAAAAAAATGCAATGGAAAGGGGAAAAGGGAAAAATATGTCATTTTTGAATCAATTAAACCCTTTAATTTGCAGAACTTGTCATTGTTTTGGAAAAATAGAAGCTCGTCGTGGATTTGACAGAGAAAAGACATTTGAAAAGTGGAGCATGTATGCTTCTGTCTTACATCAGCTTCTCTGTTTAAAACACGTGGAAATATCAACTCTGTTTCTGCAGTTTTGAAACAAAAAAATGAGTCTTTTTTGCTCTCATTTCAATAATAATAATAGCAGAATGTAAGCATGTTGCAATATATGTTCATCATTATGTTCCAAAGTATACAATGACTGAACATATCACCGTTTCCAATGCCAAAACTTAGTGTAACAGAAATCCATACTTAAAGTTACTTAAAGTTCTTAACAATTCTGATAAAATAATTTCTCTCACTTAAAAATGATTTTCCATTAAATTTCCAGATTTGCCTTTATACAAAAAAGAAATGTAGTCATGACTGCGTCTCTCTGGGAGCAGATTTTAATTTGAAGGGACCACTTTAAAAGTTATAATGGATTTTATATTAAGCAGAGTAGAAAAAAAATAGCAACAATCTTTTATTTGCTTTCTTTGTAATTAAAAAAATATAATAGCTCTGCTTATAATCAAGCCATATTTGAGGTGTTGCCAGAACCAGAAATTTAATTCTGAATTGCTCATTTATTAACCCACTCCAATCATCTTTGATCTTTTTTAAAAGTTTTCCAGTAATTATGATTATGCAGTTTCAGGCAAAATTGAACAAATGTGTCATTTTCTAGGACAAGTTTCTGCAGTTTTTGAATGGCAGTAGTTCATTAGAAATTTGCCTCTGAGTTGTATGTGAGTGGAGCAACCCCAAGCGCTGCTCCTCCCCGCTGCTGAGAGCTCTCTGTTTACATGCTATCACTAGCTTACAGCCCCTCGTACCCCCAACCTAACTTTAATGGTGTTTAATGGTGATATATTTGTCTGCAAATAGATGTACTGGAATTAAGTAGAGCAGGGAGCTTGTGGCCTGCCCAACATATTTTCTATGTCACAAATAAGCTGTTTTTTAAACTGCATTTTTTTGCTTACTGCTTTTGTCCACCTGCTGCTTATTCACAACAATTTGAATAAAGAAATACTCAGAAATGCTATTTTTAGCATAATTTTCTTCAGTCATCACAAAAATGTCATAAAAACATAGAAAACACAATTTTCATTAACAAAAATAGTGCATTTTTACCTGCAGATTAGTTCTAGTTCTGCATATAAAAGCATTTGAATTTGCTTTCCTGGGTGTTAAAAGGTTAACCCATCTTTGGTTAGCATTTATCGCACAGCAATCTGCTAAGTCTCCTTCCTGTAGGGCAGAGAAATACAACTCCAGGCCTTGAGGGCCACGGTGTCTGTACAATATCCAAATATCCAAGCACTACTCATGACTGATTAGCTGGTCCAGGTGTGTCCAGCCAATTAGAACATGCCAGAACATGGTATGTTGGAAAACATGCAGGAATGCCGCCCTCGAGGCCTGGAGTTGCCTATCCCTGCTGTAGGGGGAAGTAATGCAAGAGAGGACAAATAAATGATGTAATATAAGACCATGCTGCAACAAGAGTAGAACTGAAAAGGGATATTATTTTTCCTTTGATACTTACAAATGAGCTCACAAAGTCAGTGCAGAAAAAAAAACGAAGCACATTCAAACAGGTAAAGGCTGCAGATGGGTCACATTTTTTGAGAGTTATGTATGCAAAACCTTTTCCTTTTTCCCATGTGTGCGATCTAAAGTGCATTTTTCTGAATCACGTTTACAAGAATGTTGGCACAAATTTTGTTCAGACATAATTTTGTGTTTCTGTGAGGTCCGGGTCTTTAAAGATCAAATTCCAAACTGGAGTGAGTTTTTTTTAGTTTCCATCACCACTGGGAACATGTCGGAGTCCGTGTTAACACGACTGCTGAAGGCACACGGTGGCGCATCAGAAGGTCAGAGCACGCTCTCACTTAAATCAACCTCTCCTCTGCCCTGGACCCTCTGCTGATTTTTGAGTACGCTTGCCCTGTTGCCGTAGTAACAGACCACCGTGATGGGCAGATCCGAGGGAGCTTTAGGAATTTCTAATCAAGCGGCTGTCTGTTTCCTTTTTTGTTTGGCGATATTGCTGTTCGACTGCTGGGATTAGACCAAATGAAAGAGCACTGATAACTTCGCAGTAACAATTAGCCAGAGACAGCTTTTACGTCGAAAAGCTGCTAGTTGCGGTTTGACATGTCTGTGCACTTGACTGTACTGTATGACCATGATACGCTCTGATTTGCATAGTAATAGGAAACTGTTTTGATCACACCAAGGGCTTTGTGGATTAAAATAGGCATCATCTGTGTGTCAGTTTGAGGGAATGAGGTTGAATGCAAGTTAGACAGATGCACGTTGAATGAAAATGTTTTTTTTTTTTTTAGAGCTTCGGTTCTGTATGTGTTTAAAAAGAAATGTTAATATGTTTCTTTTTGCACGCATTTTTACAAATCATTTCATTTTTGTGTTTTAATGGAAATTGCTCTCAGAAGCACAAAAAAAGGGTGGTGTTGCTGCGCAGTGGAGAATGGGGTGCATCCACTAATTTAGGACCTCGGGTCTTTTATTTTTGCATTGCTTTAAAGTCTGCAGCTGAGATACAATTAAATGAAAGCGGTAATTAAATTCCTTTCCAGTTTGCTGAAAGAGAAAGTGGCGAAAACAGTTCATTATGAAAGGGAAGGCTTATTTATTCAGATAAGCTTTTTGTTCGGTAGTTGAGCAAGATTTTTTTTTTTTTTTATTGACGTTGTCTGCTTTTATTAGAGGAAAAAGTAATACAACCTCATTTAGTATTTTTTTCTCTTTCAGTCGATCTCCTAAATATTCTAAAGCTCTGCTTTTAAAGCTTTAACATGTCCTGAAACCTCAACAACAGTGAAATGAATTATTTTCAAATAATTTAAACTTTGTTTTTAAATTTAATTTTCTGCAACTTTGAAAACTAAGATTAGTTATTGTTTTTTTGTAGAAAATGTTTCAAATTTGAAGTGCAGATCTGCAAAACGAGTCAGGTGGTTTCTTCAACATTACATCATCTCAGGAGAACAGCAGTTGTTTTTCAGTGTAAAAGACTTCCCTGTTGTTTCCTGAAGGGTTTTTTTTTCACCAAACACCTACATGTCATGATGCGTGTTCGCTTTTGTTGCTGCAATACAGCGATGAAGCGGCTCTACTGGGTTTTTTTTTGTTCCTCAAGGACAAATGCGGTGTTGTCGATGTGTACTGGGAATATTTATAGCTTTCACTTGTGGATGGTGTCTTTGAGGGACACTGGGAACCGTGGATGATGATATTCCGTCTTGTGTGTTTGGTCAGGAATTGAAGTGCACTGGAAACAGTCAGGCCTCTCGTGGCTTCACTTTTCTTGCTAAAACATCTCATCAGATGTTGCAATTGAATGCAACGCATCATACCGTTTTTGAAGCACTTCCTATTTTTTTGTCAATAACACATTTGCATCTTTTGTCTTTTATACAAAACAGGCGTAAGATTCTAGAGATTTTTTAGAAAAGTTACAGACTTGCATCTGAGTGACAGTTTAGAGAAACCAGAACAGTGTTTAACTCCTCAGTGGACGGGACTTTGATCACATGACTTCCTTGTAACTGTGATGGATGACCACTGTCACTGTTCCTGCAACATGTCGCAGCTTGACAGGTGAGATGATGGGGCGCAGAGGCCTGATTCAGTGTCATGTTTCTGCTTCGCGAGGTGCAGGTGAATTGAATGAAACGCTCGTGTCATTCAAGGCCATCAGAACGTGATAAAGTAATGCCTCATCTCACTCCCGTCTCTTTCAGACTCTTTCTTTTTTTTCTTTTTTTTTAATGTTGGCTTGTATTGTAGCTGTAAGTGAGGATATGGCTTTGATTCCAAAATAAAGGTTACTTTAGGCAGTGAAAATCTAGGGCTGTGTTTTGGCAGTAGTCTGACGATGCGATACGTATAACAACACACGTCACAATCCGTTAAATCCTGATGTATCCAAAGACTGTACCAGGGAAAATATTTCATTATTTTGCACCAGTATGGCTTAGAATAACTTTGTTTACATACTAATATATCTTTCATTTAAATAAAATAACATAAAATACATTTTATTTAATTATCAGAGCATTATATGGTCTGTGACTGTATCTCAGGGTATACTCAGACCAGACACATTTAGTCTGCTTAAAGTGAACCAGAGTTTGTTTCCTCAGATAATTTTTCCGTCTGAATACATGCTAATCTCTCTAAATCATCTTTCAAGGCGGTCTCGGTTCATTTCCAATCGGACAGAGCTCCGGTTCGCTCTTAGTTTCCTCGGTCTAAAGTGGCTTCGTACTCGGTTCATAACAGGTTCTTCAAAAATGAAAAAAAAACAGGACTTTTTTTCTAAAAACATTTAAGAGTGATAAAGC
The DNA here is from genome assembly GCA_036245035.1 of Adrianichthys oophorus. NCBI lineage: Eukaryota > Metazoa > Chordata > Actinopteri > Beloniformes > Adrianichthyidae > Adrianichthys > Adrianichthys oophorus. The sequence goes on along the minus strand of BSAI01000201.1, from coordinate 16,371,689 downwards.
AGTATTTATCTTTTCTTTCTGGCAGTCTGCACTGCAGCACTGCATCACAGTTTTAACACACGCTGAAGTAAACACGTTTGTCACTGCTCATCGCCACAATGTTGATCTTTTTTCGGAGTATTGTACATGTCACTCTTTTCCATCAGGTTGCTGAACTAGAAACTTTTGCTGTGAAACATTGCCAAACTTTTGATTGCTTTCTTCTGCATTTTGACTGAAGCTCCACCCGTCGTCACAGCTTCACCCATTCTTCTATAAACTCGCCCACAACCACTGGGAAGGTGAAAGGATTGACTAAAATCGTACAGTAATTTGACATGTCTGAAACAAAGCACTGACATGAAGCACAGGAATCCACATTTTTATGTGAAACTGGGTATGCGTTATACCAACCAATGCGGGGTCCAACTTGGCATTGAGTTTTGGTACCCATCTCTTGTTAAAACTGAATTGTGCATGTGTTCTTCAGCTTTTTAACAACAACCATCTACCACAAGATGGTTCTCACAGATCTTGTTGCTTTGGTACGGTGCAGAGCGACTGAAAGAGGCTCGGTGTGGTGTGGTGCCAACTAGTGGTACACAGTGGGAAACAAATGTAAGACGCTGAACTACATGCTTACTTTTAAAGAACTAATAAAAAATTGTTTTAGCAGCATTTGAAATTGATACCAATTATTGCTAAATTAAATATTTCAATTTCCAATTTTTTTCTTCCACCTCTATGAAAGGCACACGCTGGGAACTAAAACCTTTTCCCTGCAACGATGAAAGTATAAATTCATAAACGTTTAACCTTCATGCCCTTCTTTAGCATCATCCATTAAAAAAATGTGGTGTGAGGGAAAACAATTCTTTAGAGGAAACAGTCAGCATCATCATTACAGCAGTAGGACTCTTGCAGCTCTTATATCATGACTGTTCTGAGCTGAATCAATGCATCTTCAAGTCTATGTCATACCACATTCCATTAGAGTTCTTTTGGCAGCACTTTGAAGCTGATTCATGACAGCTTGTAATCTTTAAGGATATCTGACACACAAATGAATCTCTGTGGTAAAAATGATAGAAAGCCGCGGACATCAATCCTAATGCAGAGGCGGGGTTGAAGCGGTTGAATCTTCTTGTTGCGGAATGCGAAAGAACTACGCCGAGGCTTAATGCACCTCGGATGAGGAGGAACTAAACGTGAGCTGTCACGGATGTCAAGGACGTGTGCGGCTGACGTTCATAACTGCAGGTCTGTGATAAGAGGAGGGGAAAATGGAACGCTCTAGGACGTTCAGAGTGGCTTCTACAGGGCGTCAGATGCTTTTGTGTTTTTTTTTTCTTCCAGCTCGATTGTTTCTTATCGCTGCCCTCCACAGCAAACAATGCTTTGAGTGCCAGAGCTTTCAAGCAAACACAGTGGATTAGTGAAGCTGTTTGGTTTGAATCAGCCTCACCATCAATCACATTTTTTTGCAAACGACTCCGCCTCTGCTGTAATAAGTTAGATTAGTGGAGACATAAAATATCCAGATCGCCAAAGTGGCTTTTTTTCTGCTTTCTAGGAATCAAATGAAACCTGTTTCCATTTAATCCTTTATAACCACTCGTATCATATCTGATACACACATTTCTGATACCGCTTTCTCATAGCATAGTCAAAACTTTCCTTAAAACCCCATTGTATGTAAATTGGTCCATGTTTTCTGCCCTGTAGTTCATCATCATTCCACTAGAGGCAGTAGAAGGGCTTTTTCTGCTGGGCTTAATCCGAGTTCCTTCCCTTCCCCCAAGACTTGTCCTTATCCCTACATTTAGCCCTACAAGCTGAGAGTTATGGAAAAGTAGTGTCTTCAAATCCAGATGTTACTACAACTCCATGATGTTGTGAATCGTCACTGGTCAGACATGCTAGCACTTAGCTGCCAGTTCTTGGAAAATAGCTAACATCGGTTTTATAACTTTAAAAAGTCATGCAAAAACAAAAAGTCCTTACTTACATTCACAGTAAATGTAAACTTCTGTACTTCAGAGCACACCCAGATAAAGAAATGTGTTTATCCGCTGCATCACAAGCGAGACGCGGATCACCCTTCCGGCGGAGGGATACCCAGCCTTAAGTGACTACGGCTCCCTTTTAAAAAAAGTTCGGACTCTGCTAAAGCTCCAAATGCGCCTACAATTGGAGCAGTAGGGAGGAGCCATAGGGGTAGAGAATGAATCCGACCCTCATTTCAAAATGGCTGCTTCCATGAAACCTCAAAATACTTTTGGCAGGAAAACTCTCTTTCAACCTCCTGGCAAGATCAACAATCTGTTGTTATTTTTCTCAAACTAACTTGCAATACGTGTGGAGTTTCATGTATTGGATGATGTTCTGTATGTGCAGTATTTGTCAATGAAATTTATTTAAAAAAAAAGACTTGCTGGGAAAAATTTAGCCAATTATGGTGAGAATAGCCCATCTATTGTTGTTCATTTTTTAAAAAGTGAAAACGTGTAAAATTTGTTTATGATTAATTCTTTACAATACAGTTAGAGCATGTTAAAAAATGTTTGTTTCAAATTTGAGACGGTGGATAAAAAAGGTATTTATTTCCCTGAACACTCACGGCAACATTTTCGCATCTTAACATTTTTGTGATCAAAATCTTACCAAATCACCCAACTTATCATAATTGAGGCTATTTATTTCTAATCACAAAAATATATATTGCAAATAATTTTTTGTAAATTTCATCAAAGGTTTTGAAAAACATATTTAAAAAGAAAATTCCGTCAAATCTTTGATGTAGTGGGTTTTAAGGGGTTAACATTTGGATTTGTAAATAACTTTCTGTTGATCTATGTCTCTGTTTAGATGGACCAAGGCCATCCCAGAAGGAGATCATCTCACTGCGAGCCTTTATGCTTCTTTTTCTCAAACAGTTAATACTGAAGGTAAAGAGAGAAATTGATTATCTTCATTACGTGTTGCGAGAAATCAATTTGTTCTCAACTGTTTGTCCTCCGTTGAACCTCTGCTTTCATTTAGTGTCTAATAAAATAGCGTGATTTATTTCAGATACCTGAACTTAAGTGCTGCAGCTTTTGTTCACGCTTGCATTGATTTGTTGCTTTGTTAATAACAAGAGAAAGAAGCAGAAACGTGTTTGCTGCAATGAGAATCTGTGGGATTTTTTGTGTTTCCAGGACCGGGGCGTGAAGGAGGATGAGCTGCAGAGCATCCTGAACTACTTACTGACCATGCACGAGGTAAATGCCTGTTTATGTTTGGAAATTGACTGGGGGGGAGCAAAAAGCGGAAGGGAAGGAGACTCCAAGCGCGCTCGAGTGGAGGAGAAAAATGTGCATTATAATCTGTGGGCTGGAGTTATGGTCCACTTAAACGAGTGAGGGTGTGAGTCAGCTTTGACTCTGTGACAGCATGAAAAATGCTGCAACAATAGAGTGAACAGAATGTACTCCTCTGTAACAATTATATCTATTCTTGCTCCGAAATGCCACCTGCTCCTTCCTCATCCACCCCAGCAACTTTCCCTTTTTCCGCTTTCGCCTTTCATTCTTCTGTCTCGCCAGGCTCCCTCCTCCTCCTCCTCCTGTTTTCAACTTTGCTTTCTGCTTCTTTTGTAGGATGAGAATATCCACGATGTGCTCCAGCTGTTAGTGGCTCTTATGTCTGAACATCCAGCGTCCATGATCCCTGCTTTTGACCAGAGAAATGGCATAAGGTGAGAGCTGCCCACTCAGGCATGCTCACATAAAAGGATGTGTAGTAGTGAGGGACCCAAAGCACATTTATGCCCCTGTACTAATTTAACCCTCACATATCTGCAGGCAAATGTATTTGTTTTTATGGCAACATGATGTAAAAAGAACAAAACAACTTAAAATTTAAATTTTTAAGACAATAAATTATTACTAACTTGCCTGAGTAGGCTTTTTTTGTTTCCTCCACAGAAAAAACTGAACTTAATAAAATACATGTATTTGGATTTTTTTAAAAGCACTAAAAATAAAGTTATTATAAATCTTATCATTTTTTAATTGTCTGTAGTTAAGCTAATGTTTCCATGTTGACAAGTTAAATTATTTTTCAAAAACATCCTTAGCCCAACTGTACTTGCTATTATGCCGTCACATATCATTGTTAGATGTCTCTTTGGTTTCCGTGGTAACTCCTCTTTTGCTAGAGGGCCATTTGCCAACTGCATCACAATGTCTCTTATTTGAACACCCCTCTTCCTGAAAGACAAATCTTCACTCAGATGCATAAATCATCCTCATATTAAGAGGATTTACTGGTCACAGATAAAAACCTCCATGTTTACTATTTCTTTGACTTTTGCCTCCATCACTCAAGGATCTAACTTGTTTGTGTTATATTTGACAGAGTGATTTGTAAGCTTCTGGCCTCCAAGAGTGAAAGCATTCGGGTTCAGGCTCTCAAAGTTTTAGGTTACTTCCTGAAACACCTTGGGCACAAGTAAGTTTTAGTTTGTTTCTGTGATTTTCTCTTTTTTTCTTTGTGGCTCTGAAACTAACAAAAATAGAGAAGAAAAAAAAAAAAGCATGAAAACAAAAACATGAACTTCGGCCGTATAGTCAGGTGTAAAAAAGAAAGTACAGTGTGCACAGATGGGAAACAATGATGAACATCAATGAATGCTGAGGGATTTTTGCACACCATGTGACACTCACATCTTTTTGCACCACATGAGCACAAGGCACCAGTCCTGCACAGTCACTCCCCAAGCTTTTTTATCCGCCTCAATCAGATATCCTGCAGAAAAACCTCTTTCAGTTTACAAAAAAAAAAACAACAAAAAAATTTAATTCATCAAAATTCCAACTCATTGAGATTTTGAAATTAAAGAATGTAAACATTTTAACAATACTGCTTTTTTAAAGCTTTATATTGGCTATGCATCTAATATTTTACTTAAAGCTAGTTTAAGTATTACGTTTACATAACTTGAAAATGACAAAAATTAATATTTAAACCTTTTTTAAGGAAAGTTCTTATCAAAACTTGGTTGCACAATGACAGGAAAAATGCAAGAAGTTTAAAAACACGTGCATGAACCCAGAATAATACCAGTCAGTAGATAAGATATAGTGGTGGTTTAAGTCCTTGCTTCTTTAGAGGTTTTTATTACATGTCTGCCATGATCAAAATGTTGTTCTCAAAGCCATGGGATTTATTTGGATTGTTTAGGGCTAAAAGGATAATCTGTTCTGCAACTTTTCGTTGTAAATTAGGTTAAAGTTTATTTTTTCTTTGTCCTTATGCCATTCTTTCTGGCATTTTAGTGCAGTAAGTTAAATTATTTGGGAAAAAAAAGCTATTGTGTGTGCTACTCGCACTGGTCCAATGAACACCTGCCAACCTGCAAACACCAGCAAAATAAAATACAAGAAAGAACCCATTTATTTAAATGTATTTGATCTTTTATATAAACTAATGAATATTTCCAATAAGCCTAATTTTCACTGGTTTCTTTCAAACATTTTTTTGCATTATTTGAATACCAAAAAAACTAAGTAAAATACAAGTGAAGTGATGCTTTGAAAAATGGAGTGATTCAAAATATAAAAAGCAATGCAACTCAAAATGTTCAGAATCAGTTGGTGAATCAAAGCCGTCCTGGTTTCTGCACGAGTTTTGCACTCTGTTGTGTCAACTGCCAATTTTGGAGCGCCATCTGGTTAGTAACAATCAATGTCAGTGTTAACTGTCAAAAGAAAAAAAAAAAAAGAAAAAAAGGAGTCGTTTTTAAAAGTTTGTTTCCATGCAGGAGGAAAGTGGAGATCATGCACACACACAGCCTTTTCACACTGCTGGGAGAGAGGCTGATGATGCACACCAACACTGTTTCTGTCACCACTTACAACACTCTGTATGAGGTAAGTGACTGTTACGCAGCGGCTCATTCACACCGCACCGGCACGCATACCTTTTCATCTCCTGTTTGCACAGATCCTGACGGAGCAGGTCTGCACCCAGGTGGTTCACAAACCTCATCCTGAGCCCGACTCCACTGTGAAAATCCAGAACCCCAGTAAGTATCAAGTCCTTTAGCCTAATCCGCTGCTCGATGTGCTACTTTACTCCTCTTCTCCCTCAACCTGAGCTCCATTAAACCCTCTCCTTCCTGCCTCTCAGTGATTTTGAAGGTAGTGGCCACCCTGCTGAAGAACTCCTCTCCCAGTGCAGAGCTAATGGAAGTCAGGAGACTTTTCCTCACAGACATGATAAAACTCTTCAGTAACAGCCGCGAAAACCGACGGTAGGAGAACAAAAACTCAAATTTTCATCCCCATTTTGCTTCACAAAGTGACTATCATACTTTGAGATGATGGTCGTGTTGCATCTCTGATTGTCTGCTGGTGTTTTTGTATCAGCTGTTTGCTGCAGTGCTCGGTGTGGCAGGACTGGATGTTCTCCCTCGGATACATCAACCCCAAGAACCCAGAGGAGCAGAAAATAACCGAGATGGTGTACAACATCTTTAGGATCCTCCTGTATCATGCCATCAAATATGAATGGGGAGGATGGAGGGTCTGGGTTGACACCTTGTCCATTGCACATTCAAAGGTTAGTTAAAGTCAGCTATGAACACACCGCCCTCAGCAACATACATTCAAGTAGCCACTTCCAATGAAAAGTCTATGTAAATGCACGTAAACAGGTGTGTTAAGCTGCCGCGTTTATGCGTAGCTACACAAGTTTTCATGACTTTTTCTCAGGCTCTATGTAAAAATTGTGGGGCCTTGAACACGCATTGACCAATCAGGGACTCAGATTTGATAGCAACTCTGTTTGCGCTTGAACATTTTTCACTCTACTGGTTCACTAAGTGGTCTGCGACCCTGATATTTCATGCAGGCTACCTGTCCCGTACAAATTTGGCCGTATCCACCCAAAAAGGCAGTTATAACTAAGGCCCAGTTTATACTTCAAAGTGATTTGTAGTCGCTCAGGTTCCATTGGTCACAAGGTCATTAGAACAAAATTGTCCCAATTGCTGGGAAATGTGACGCCTGCTGATGACATCATCCACAACTGGAATTTTACGCCTGTACTGGAATCGCGTACAAATTACGCCATTTAACATTGAACATATGTATGAATGAGGAAATTCTCAGATTATTGGGAACTTGTGATCCCACTGCTAACCGTATTCCATCCTTTGACACAGGTGACCTACGAAGCCCACAAGGAGTACTTGGCTAAGATGTATGAAGAGTACCAGCGTCAGGAGGAGGAAAACATGAAGAAGGGAAAGAAAGGCTCCGTCTCCACAATCTCTGGCCTTTCAGCTGCACCTGCCCCCGTCGTCAATGGCAACCTGGAAATCGATGACAACTCCCAAACGCAGACGCCTGAGAGTGAGGCTGAGTACAGCGAAGGAGCCGTGGGAGACTCTCGTAACCTCCTCGCTGACGGGGCTGTGAAGCGACCCAACGGGGAGGCTTTGACGCCGGGGGATCAGGGCGCCGGTCCAGGAGTCAGAGTGGAGGTTCACGACCTTCTGGTGGACATCAAAGCTGAGAAGGTGGAGGCTACTGAAGTGAAGTTGGATGATCTGGACCTGTCTCCAGAGGGACTTGGGGGAGGTGTTGGCAGTGGGGGAGGTGTGGGGATGGAAAATGGACCTCTGGTGGAGGTGGACTCCCTTCTGGACAGTGCCTATTGCTCTGTGGTTCAGAAACTCAATGGGAATTTGACGTCCAAAGATGACACGTCAGGTTCGGGAGTTGGAATAGGAACAAACCTGGGCCTTTCGGGAGTGAGCCTGGAGGATGATGGGAACATGGGTCCTCTCATCACACTAGCTGATGAGAAAGACAGTGTTCCAAGCAACAATGGATTTCTCTTTAGCAAGGTAGGCTGACAAGGAGCGACCACCAGCAGGATGTTGGTGCTGCAGTTTTGTGATTTGATACCACCAAGACTATCTAAAATGCTGTTGTTGTTGTTTGCATCAACCCTCAGGTTGACGAGAAGTTACTTCCAGCCCTTGCAGCCACAGACCCCCTTGTATTGTCAAGTCCAGATCAGCCAACCCCCACAGGCACAGCACCCCCTCACTCCACTACCAGCGCCAGCGATGACCTCAGCCTGCTGGCACACATGACCAGTTGCGGCTCCGACTTAACGCAGGCTCAGAGCCTGTCTTCAGGCAAACTTCCTGAAGACGGGCCCTTCAAGATCCAGAGCCCTCTCGCTGACATCAGTTCAATCGCAGAAGCCGAGAGCCAAAGTCAGATGAAGGCAGCATCCAGATCAGATTTTCCAGACGGAGAAGGCACAGCCGCTATGGAGGGGGAGTGTTTGACGCTCAAGACTGAAGGGGAAACGGTCAGCACCACCTCTGATACAGAGAGGTCAGATGATGGAAAAGACAAGGACATAAAGAAAATCCAAACCACGGCAACTACTCAGGTGTGTTTAAGTCTGACAATTTTCTTGAGTAAAATTCACAAATGCAGGTATGTTTAGTTCTATATTCGTCCTCACCTTTACAGGCCCTACATGGTCGTTCTGCCGCTCAGCTGGAGCGAGACCTGCGGGTTGATCTGGGCTTCAGAGGCATGCCCATGACGGAGGAACAGCGGCGGCAGTTCAGCCCCGGTCCACGCACCACCATGTTCCGCATCCCAGAATTCAAGTGGTCTCCAATGCACCAGAGGCTGCTGACTGACCTGCTGTTTGCTCTGGAGACCGACGTGCATGTGTGGAGGAGGTCAGTTAGCAGTCTGAGGAGTTTTCCTAAAGAATTCGTCGTCTATGTTCCTATTTGACGTCTTTTTTTTTCAGTCATTCTACCAAGTCTGTGATGGATTTCGTGAACAGCAACGAGAACATCATCTTTGTCCACAACACCATCCACCTCATTTCTCAGATGGTGGACAACATCATCATCGCCTGTGGAGGCATTCTGCCTCTCCTGTCAGCTGCAACTTCCCCTTCTGTAAGTGGTTCCACTCCACCCCCCTGTGGTTATATGAGGAACTGCAACTTGAATAAACATTTGAAAACATGTAAAACTTTTAAGTTTATTGCAAATAAATTTCAGTCTAGAGTCTTTTAAATAATCTAAATATCCTAATAAGTTTCATTTGTTAATATTTGTAAAGGTTCTGTTCCATTTTGCAAGACAATTAATAAATTAATATTCCCCAACATCTGGATTTTGTCATCAGAATGTATACGTACTCTTTGCTTATGCTTTTTTGTGTGAACCCTTTTGATTAACAACCTGTTTGATTTATTGATTTGATTTATTTTAACCATCTCTACATTTGGATCTCTTTTTTCTCTCTGTGTTACATGTGTTGTGTTCTTTCTCGTCTTGTTTTGTCTGTGTTTTTCGACCGTTCTGCATGTGCAGAGTTCTAAGACTAGTACCAACGCTGTAAGTTGCAGTTTCTTTCCCCTCTTTTTCGATTCTACTAACACTTTATTTCTCTCTTGGTTTGTTTCTTTTTGATCATTATAACTAACACTAACCCTTGCCTGCCTAACATCCATGTTTCAATTAGTTGAGCGCCTCCGCTGCTAAATGTTTTTTTTACATCTATTCTGCTTCAAAATAATCCACCAAACCAAAAAAGTCTAGGTAGAACATAGGTTAATGTTTGGGGGTAAATTGAAAGTGATACTTTCTAAACATAAGATCCAACTTTAAGTTGTTTTTTTAAACAAAAAAAGAGTCCTCTGGGGAGTTACATCTGCTAAGAATGTCCCCTTTGTATCAACACTAAAGAAGGCAGGAGGAGCTGGACCCCAGAGGGGTTCAAAGGGAGAGGAGGTGACCCCTGTTCCTGGGGGAGGAATCGCAAGGGGAGAGGTGCGTACAGAGACCCTCACCAGAAGAACCAAGAGCACCAAGCAGAACCCCCCTTGTCCTCACCTGTCTGTTTTCCCTACTGTGCTCACTTGGTCCGACACTCCCTGAACTTCTCCATGACCCTGAACACCACACAGATGTTATACTCCACCTCAACTCTGCTTTTTGATTTATTTAGAGGTTAGATTTTAATGTAATTTAGTAGCGATGGAATAACTGTCACAAAATGAAGGATATTTTGCTCATTCTGTTCACCACCACTGCTACACTCCCCACTGTTACCATGACCTGTGTCATCAGGCTGCACCCCCTCTGTGTTCGGCAGACCACCTCGTGACGCCAGATTTCATTCTCTAAATTAGTTTGTTACTTAAGCATGAAACTGAAGGTTTGTCTTTTTTTATGTAAAAAGTTTGTATTCTGTAGGACACAACAGGACTGTGTCCCCTCACGTCAGAAAACTCCCTTTCTATTGTTTCCTTTATTTATTTTTGCACTGATTAACTGTCAGGCATGTGCATGTTCTCTCCTGTTCCCAGACGGAGTTGGAGAATATTGAAGCCACACAGGGCATGTCCTCAGAGACAGCAGTCACTTTCCTGTCTCGGCTCATGGCCATGGTGGACGTCCTGGTGTTCGCCAGCTCCCTTAACTTCAGCGAGATTGAAGCAGAGAAGAACATGTCTTCAGGAGGACTGATGAGGCAGTGCCTTCGCCTCGGTGCGTGTGCTTTTTAGATTTACCAGACCACCCAAGGATTCTTGGGTTTGACAGATTCACCACTTTTGGAGAAAAAAAATGCCACAAACCGCTGAAATCTGCAGCAAGGAGAGATGAAGTGTTACCCGAAACTGGCTCCTGTGTTAAAAATACAATCTGTGTCATCTTGACTCCTCGCGTTTCTTAGTCACAGCACGGGAGAAGAAGAGCTCCTCTTATCTCTTTGAATCTGACTCCAGGCAGACGAGGAGTAATTGTCTGGATTCGGGTGGCCCTTAGAAACACTGTTGTATGTTTCATGGCATAGATGGAGCCAGAGTTGCACACTTGACCTACATTGCAACCCAAAGTCCTCTCACAGCAAGGTCTGTCAAAGCAAAGCAAAGTCACTGCAATGTCTACAGATGGATTAATCAGAATGGGGTGAAGCAGGGAGCGTATTTTCTACATCACAAATAAGTTATTTTCCCAATTGAATTTTTTGGTCTGCCCCTGATTCACAACGATTCGAATAAAGAAATACCCAGCAATGCAATTTAATCTTAATTTTGTAAATATATGTCCCCCATTGTCAGAAAAATGCCATAAGTACATGTTGCAAACACCAAAAAGACGATTTATGTCGAAGTGGGTCTTTAAAAACATTCTAAAAATGCTTTATTAAAGCTCATCCTCACAGACAAATTGAAGAGTATGTGATATGTGATATTCGACAAATTTGATTCTTTGTGATTTTCAGCCTATGAGTCAATTAGCTAAAAAAAGAAAAAAAAATGTTTACTAAAGAATTTTATGCTTCCAGTTTAAATCTGTCTTACGATATTTATGTCAACATTTGCCATAAACTTTTTTGAGGGTGTATCTCACTGTTGCCTTACAATTTTAAGCTCTTGAATTCAACTTTTACTTGATTTTCTAAAGTCAATCAGTAAGACCATTACAAAAAACCATGTAAATGTAAAAGCCCCGGCGGTAATGGACACTTACCTGTGTTCCTCTCTTTCTCTCTGTGCCATCAGTATGCTGCGTGGCCGTTAGGAACTGCCTGGAGTGCAGGCAGAGACAGAGGGACCGCAGCTGCAAGTCCTCCTTAACAAGCAGCAAGTCGCAGGACAGCCTCCTCCACAGTTCCTCCACAGCCAGCAAGGTAAAACACATATACAAATCCAGAGCACATCCTGTCACACTTAAGATGCGACACAAACATGCATTTATGTATGACACGGTACATTTGATATTCTATATTCTACACTCAGCAGGATCCCGACAGACTCCTGCAGGATGTAGACATCAATCGTCTGCGAGCTGTGGTCTTCAGAGATGTGGTAAGAGTGTGTTTTTACTTCATTCTATATTGGTTTGAATAGGAATATCATAAATTAATCTGTTTAATAAGAATTTTTATATATGTCAACTATCTGCAGGACGACAGCAAGCAGGCCCAGTTTCTAGCTCTGGCAGTGGTTTACTTTATATCAGTTCTCATGGTGTCTAAGTACCGGGACATATTGGAACCACAGCGGGAGATTGGCAGGTCTACCAGCCTATCGGGGAGAAGCATTCGTCATGAGATCAACTCACCCACCAGTACAGGTGATTCTTGTTTCCCTTTTTGCTGCAACACGTGCTGTTTAAGAGCGTTACTTTGAAGTACTCAGTGGTGACTCATCTGCATTATTGCTGGGGGTCTAACTTTAAACTCTGTCTGAGCTAAATACAGAAAAGCATTTCAGAAGATGAAACAAAGGAGAGTGACACAATAAACAAGACAAAAGACACTTTTAGAAAAAAAAAATGCAGAATTTTCCGAGCTGTACGTATATACTGAGTGCTTATTATATCTCTGTGCTCATGCTAAAAAATGCATTTATTAATTTTATTTTTCCTCAAATTCCTTTTCAGAACACCCCTCCAATGCCTTCTCTGACCAGGATAAACAGACCCCCACCCCAGTGGATGACTCTCCTCGAGGCGGCCTCCCCCACACCGACTCGGGCATCGGAGAAGAGGGCCATGTGGCCGGATCCCTGAACGGCTCTGATATGGGCCTGGGCCTGGGTTTGGGCCTGGTGGGAAGGGAGACAGACAGAGACCGAGACAGAGACATTGGAGGGGGCGGGGGAGGAAGTGGGGGAGGTGGCGCAGATCTGCTGTGCAGTCTGTCCGATGTTCGAAGGTCACAGGAGAGCCTTCTGGATTCGCCTCACAACCCCAGCTCCACCCCCAACTCCAGCCAAGCTCCGCCTTCGTCCATCTCCAGCATCAGTCAGACAAACAAAGGCATCAATGTTAAGGTGGGTGAATATACAGGTTAATCCTGGCTGCCATTGATTCTAAAACAAAATGCTTCTATTAACCCATACTCTTCTTTCCACTGACAATCTGGTCTGTTTTTGGTAATGCTTTATTGTAAGACATTAACAAGAAAAAGTAATATGTTAATAAGCCTTTCTAAGAAATTGACAGGTCATTGATTAGCATTTAGATAAGTGTCTCACAAATGCCTCATACTTATTAATGTGCATCTTAGAAAGACATTCATTACGATGTGTAAATCTTTTATTAGACATTTATAAGACATGAATTAGCATTTGTAGATGCCTTATACATATTAATAAATTGCTTATAAGTGATTTTTTTTTTTATAATATATGTGTCTTTCCTGCTTCAGCATGTCAATCTAAAGTGTGACCAATGTGTTGATTTGTTAAAATGCTAATACAATCGCAGATAAATGTCTTTCAAAACATTCTATTAACACTTATAAGCCATTAGAAAGGTATCTACATATGCTAAGGATTGTCCTTTAAATGCCCTATGAGGGCTTATTAATGTCTTATGACATAATTATTAAGGAATCTCAATTTCTGAATTATTTTTTACATTTCTAACAATTATTTAGCTGTACATTGTTTTTATGATAAAAGCAACTATGCAAGACTAAGGCTTTATGAGAAAAAAAATTGGTTTCAACTTTTCCAAATAGCAGTGACTTGATCAGTTTTGGGGACGTCTGGGAGCTGTCCCTTTTAGGGGGGTTACTGTAAGAACAAAGATTTTTTATTTCAATTTTGTAGCTTTTTTTTAAAAAAGTATTTCAGCTATTTTACTCATGTTTTTTCATCTTGAAAAGATGTGTATCTAGTTTCTAATTAGGGTGTTTACCTCTTTCTGTGCAGCTTCATGTTGCAAGTGTTTGTATTCCATCCTAGCCTGTTTTCCTGATTATATTTCAGTTTGGTCATGCTTCACTCCTATTATTTTAAAGTATTTGTCACATTTAGGTTTAGTGTTTGAGTTAAGTACTATATCTTTAAATTTATAATTTAGTTTATTCAATAAACTGCACAAGTCATCTGGTTCCATTTCTTTTTCACATGGGTCATCCATTAACCACAAATATAACTTCAAGAGATTACAGTTGTATAAAGATCCACACTAGTCAAAGCCTTTAACTTTATTTTTAATAAATAGCTTTGGAAGTCTCAGATGGCACAATAAATGTGTTAAATCTGACGTCTTCCATGCCCTTTGTCCAAATATACAGCTACAAATGATTTTATTTCTCAGTAAGAACTTGTGAATTAAATTCTAAATATTTATATCATCTGTTGACACATTGATGTTTTTTTCGCCCACCTTACTTTACTCAGTTTCTTTTCTGATATTTCTCAGTTACATCAGCTGATTTTTGCGGTTCAGCTCACAAACATGACCTGTTTTCTCTGCTTATGAAGACAATGTGATATTTCCGAGCCTCAGTCCAGTTGTTTCCCTTTATGTTTTGTTAGCGCTTGCTCCAAATTTTGGATGCAGCTGCCTGGCAACATTTTAACTTATTTGATACTGTGTTAAATTACCATCATTGGCTGGGTTTTTTTTGTTTGAAGCATGTTTTTTTCAGTAAAGTGTGCTAAAGCAGTTTTTATAATAGGTTATGTAAGTCAGTAATGTTCATCTGGGATTTTTTTCCATTTGTTATTAATGGATGTTATTCAGTGAATAAGTAACAGTTTCATCTCTTTTTTCCTAACTTGTTATTGTAATAGTTGAGGTAATTAAACTACTTTGTTGGGGAAAAATACATACAATTATTATCTCTTCTTAGTGTTGCTGTGTTTCATTAAAATCAATTTAAGCTTGGTAGTAATATAAAACAAAAAATGAAAAACAGTTAAATTAACCAAATTTGTTGGTTTTTCTTGGATTGTAGGAGATTTTGAAGAGCTTGGTGGCGGCTCCCATCGACGGTGCAGAGCTGGGACAGGAGTCCGGACCGACCCCCTACCACCCAGACCCCGCCCTGAAGACGCACCCCATGTTACCAATGCAGTTTCACTCCTTCGACAGGTCAGTCGTCTTTACCTAAAAGGTGCATGAAAACAGTCAGATAGCAGCTCTCCCAAGCATCATTTTAATCAACATACAAACATTTAAGTTTGAATTCAGTATTTTTTAATTTTTTAACAGAATACAGCTGTGATATTTCTATTTAGAGCTGGGCAATATGGCCAAAAAATAAAATCTCTGATTTTTTTCCACGCAAAATTCGATTTTCTATTTTTTTCTCACTCTTTTACTTTCTTTAAACAAGAAATTCCAAATGAAAGAATATATTGAACAAAAACTATTTTATTTTAGCATCTGCTTTGAAAATATTCTCAAACACAAAGTTCAGCTACATACAAGCTGTAAGACTTGTTTGCAGATCAATGCAGCAGATGTTTTGTGAGCTACCACTGCCTTAAGCATCTCATAAAGAGAAACACTTCTCGCACTTGACTGAGAGCCTGTTCCAGGTGTTGAAACAAATTTGTCGTACTCCCACTTTTGGTGGCGACGACCTTCAAGCAGGTTTTGCTGCGTGTGGTTTGATGCTTTACGTTTGAAGTCGCAACCTCCATGGTCAACATTTCATTTTTTACTCACCGGGATGAAAAAAATCTACCGTTGAATTCAGTTTGTCGCATTTTTCCGACATGTCTTGAAGTCCGCTCAGTGAAAATATTCTCTGACATTAAATCAGTCACAAACTGGCAACAAGCGGCACAGCTTGTTAGCATAGCATATAGCGTCGTAGCATGATAGCATCAGTGTGCAACAACACTTCTGTCTCCAAATCAACACTGTTGCTACTATCAGTCCAGCCTGTTTATCCTCCATTTCTGTTCTGATCCAGTTAAAATCGCCATGTCCTGCTGCTCAATCAGCATAAGCTAAACAGAGAAGTATACAGAAGCTACCAAGAGGGCGTAGGGGGTTCTTTAGGTGTCGCGTGCGCTTGCGGAAGAAGCTCCTCTGCTTGCTGCCGCTTTCATGCCTGCTCGTTGTGAGACACAGGGGCGGGCTTCCTTTACTCCGAACAATGGAAGCCCAAGAAAGCAGAGAGCTTGGAAAATGAAATCTTGATTTTTTTCAAAAATAAATCGTCTAAAACAAAAAAAAATTCGAATTAATCGATTATATCGATATATCGCTCAGCCCAATTTCTAATGTAAATTTGCATGTAAAGAGAAACTTTAAAGTGTGCTTTATAGCACAGCAGTGACTGTTTTGGGGACTCAAACATTGATTAATAAAAGAATGATTTCCTTTTTTAATTGATTCAGTTGAGGTTACATCTTCTCGACTCTTCTGGATCTTCTCAAAGTTTCTTTTGTTCAAATTCAATATGTGATGCCATGCTCGAATCTGCTGTGCATCACTTAGTCTCTTTGATCCCACTCTGTCGCAGCCCAAGGGAGCTAAGTTATTGATTGAGAAGGCTCTGCATAATTGATCATAGTTGTTCTGGTACCATATCCATCTACGAGATGTCCACATCATGTATAAAAGCTGTCTCCAAAGGTCTGACTTGCTGGCTTACTTCATTTACAAGTCCTCTCCTCCAAAAAAAAAAAATCCAACCCAGCATCACTATTTCTGCTCAATTTGTTTTACATCTTTTTTGTTTTATACATATTTTATGACTACTTTTTCATTCTTTTTTTTAAGTTTTATATTAATTTTTACTCTTTTTTTCAGTTTTGCATAACAGCAAAATGAATTGCTTCTTTGCCAGCCTCGTTGTTGTTTAAAAAGCAATAAAAAGCATTTGCATTTCATTACACGTGTCTGCCAGCTGCTATGCACATCTCTGTGGTCCAATATCTGCAAACACTGTGTACATTGTACTCTCCCAGCAGTGTGTCGGCAATGCTTTAGTCACAAGTAACCTCACGAATGAATGCTGGGTGTCTACGAGCGAAAAATGGGCAAACCTGAACGTGGTCGCTTTTAAACATGAACGTTTAGGATCGTAGACCACTTGTTGAGCCTGTAGAGTGAAAATGTTTATGCAACACAGGCAAGAGTACTTGAGCACCATTTAAAAGCAATCACTCGTACATTATAGGTGTGTGAAACTTAAATTTTGCTTACAAATACTTCACGATACACTTACCACATGTACGACAATAGTGCATTCCATTTTCATTGTCTTTTAAGAAGGTCACACAAGCTTTAAGGGAACTGTAAGACACACCTGTGTACCCCTACGAAGCAGCTGCTCCTGTCTATGACCCTCCACAGGCCTGGACACCCAAAACTAGGTGCATGTGACTAAGGCCTAACAACCTCCATATTCAATCTTTTCCAGGAGTGTCGTGGTTCCAGTGAAAAAGCCTCCCCCTGGCAGCCTGTCTGTCAACACGGTGGGCACGCCCACCACCAGCGGGGCGGCCTCTGCCAGCAGCACGCCCAACATTTTTGCTGCCGCGACAGCAACACCCAAAAGCATGATCAACACCACTGGTGGGTCGCGATTTCTTTCAGCGTTTGCAAAATGTTTGAATGCATGCAACTTTATGCATTTGTTAAGGCCACAACGAGGAGGTTTCATCTCCTGCAAAAAATGCTACTTTTCTTATGAAATTTACTTTTGGATCTGTTAAAAAAAAAGCATAACATTTATCAGAAAAAAAACATTTAAAACAAGAAAAAATCAAGAGGAATATTCAGGTGTGCATCTGCCGACACCCTGATGACCCTAGCGTCAGTCTCATCAGTTCAACTTCCACACAAAGCCTTTGCATTCAAGGCTCGTACGGACGTGCTGCTTTCTGCTTGATGCATAATGGACAAAGAAGTGGTTTGCTCCCTTGAAGAGATTCTGTGTATTGATTATAAACCTATTTTACAAGCCATTAGCAGAACACAAGCAGCGGTTGTCCAGTGAAACTCCATCCAGATTTTGTTAGCAATTGATCAGCTCTGTTATTGTTTTTTGTATCATTATCCTACAAGTTTATGTTGGTCCTTCCTTATTCCTGTTTCGAAACTGTTGCCTATTGTTTTTTTTATTAGTTTCTATTTCAATTGTTTGCTTCGTCCAGGTGCGACTGACTCCGCCTCCTCTTCCTCGTCCTCCTCTTCGTCATTTGTCAACGGTGCGACAAGTAAGAATTTACCTGCTGTGCAAACAGTGGCCCCCATGCCAGAAGACACCATGGAGAACATGAGGTGAGTCTTCTCAACGTCTTCAACAACCTTGAATCACTCAACTTCCTTCCACTCTTCTATTTATTTATTTTGTTTGTTTTTAGTTTTGATTCTCATGTTGACTCATCTGGTTTACGTCTCCTTATTTTTTTTTCCATCTCATTCCCTTCCTGCCATCCTTTCAAAACAAAACTCAGATTCTCTAACGTAAGAAAATTAGATGTTAGGTTGAAAACGTGAATTTGATGGACTTTTTAAGTAAAGTTTTATTAATTGAAAAGAACAAAAGAAACACAATTTAGGATATGAAGGATTCAATCATTAGAGATTTGAAAAAAGAAGGACATTTTGCTTAAAAAGTGGCCTATATTTGTTGTAATTACCCCTTAAATCTGTTATAGGAAGCAACATTTCAGAGCAGAATTCATGGGAATTCCATACCTCACATCTATTATTTGGAACAACCATTGAGAGGTTTAGTGTATAATATAGAAATATTCTGAAACCTCTAATCTGATTACTTTGATCGTCTTTCATCCTTTAACCTTTTAACTACCCAACCAAGACAAAATGAAGAAAAGGATTTTTTTTTCCCGCTGCTTATTGCCTTGGGAGAGTAATACACATGATCAATGATTTTAATCATATGTTTTCTAAATGTGCTCCACTGTTTGGTTGAGCGGGAAGTTTAAGTGTTACATAAGAAAACAAATAAGCCAATTAAAAACCCAGTTCCTTTGACTTTTGTTTTTTAAGTTATGTTTGTTAAAAATTAAAAAGTTAAAGGCACATTAGTTGTCACACACCTAGATGTGGGAAATTTGTTCTCGGCATTTGACCCATCCCCTGGGGGAGCGAAGAGCTGGAGACACATCGACGCTCGGAAATCAACCCAATCCAACCCCTTAATGCTGAGTGTCAAGCAGGGAGATATTGGGTCCCATTTTTAGAGTCTTTGGTACGACTGGGCCTGTACTTGAACTCAACCTTTTGGCCTTCTAACCTCAGGGCGGACATTCTACCACAAGGTCATTTTGCACCACAACTGAATGATTCTGCCAGGAAAAGCTGAAACCTAAACTGTAACTTGAGTGGCTGGTAGTTGATGTAATGACTATTAAGTTTTTGGTCGTAGTAATGTCCAGCTGTCGTGTACACTCTGCTAAAATGCTCATTAAATCAGTGAAAAGGGGTCAAAGCGCTGGTACTTTCTCATTTAGCTCATGGAGTCGCTTTCATAGAATGTGCAAATGAAACTGTCATTAACATGAGTCTGTCTTTTTTTTTAGTTTTCACGCTGTTTAGGCTTCACTAATAGAGCATAAGATGATGAGCTGTGTAAAACTTGTGCTAACGCTCCCTAATTATCTCCCAAACAAAGAAATTATTTGTACCATAACATCTCTGTGAATGTTAGCAGATAAAGGAGAAAACACCAGAGCAGAAGGGTGGGCGGGCGCAAATGCATGCGTGCCTTCTTTAATCAGTGTACATGTCTGTATGTGTGTTCTTTGTGTGTGTGTGTGGTTTGTATTGCAGTGCCTATTGTGAGGTGGCGCAGTGCGCGCTGCGCAGCGGTCAGACGCCCCCTGAGCTCAAGTCTTTTAGCTCTCTGGCAGGCTTCCAGGCAGCCCCCCGAGATGCAGGACAGTGTTTTAGGCAAGGAGATACTCGTCCTGTTCCCATGCCCCTCCCTCTGTCCCACCTCCAGCGCACACTCTCTGCTATGACTATCCTTCTAAATGTTCCCAAAATGCCATGCAAGGAAGGATGGACATCTCTGCTTCAGCAAAATGACAGTTATCATCTTTGTTTGGGCCACTTCCCGCATTTTATGTTTTTAATTCTGCAGTTGTAAAAAATTCCTCCATGGCTGCTTTTTCATGTTCAGCCCAATATGTAGATCTGCTTTTTGATTGATTGATCTAACCCTATGGAAAGCTATGAGGGTAATCTCACTTTCTGACAAATATTTCAAAATTATGAGAATACATTTTGGATTTCTTAGAAAATAAAAGTTGAATTTGCCCTTTACTGAGAATAAGTTGATCAAAATTTAAATTCAGAAAATTCTTCAAGATTTTACCTCAAAAGGTTCCGGAAAAAAAATGTTTTGAGAAAAATGAAACTTTTTGGGGGGATTTCCAAAATCTCTACAGTAATATGGAAGTCTGTTGCATAAAAAATGGGTGATCTGTGTTTTAATTTTTCCTGTATTAAAAAAACGATCTAACATGAATCATGAGCAGATGAGGTTAGTGCCCAGCCTCTTTGTAGTGCTTTGCCTCTGTAGTTCTTCAAAAATCTAGGAATAAATGTGAACAAAAATCTTTTTTTTTATTATTACACAAAAAAAAATTGGAATGAAGATCCCCCAATTTTTTTTTTTTTGTCTTTTGTATTTTTTTCATACACAAAAAAGTTGGAACCAAGATCACCTTTTTTTTTTTATAAAGGAAAAATTGGAACAAAGATTAACCGTGAGGATTTTTTTAATACATGAAAAAATTACAACGAAGATCACCCTGTTTTTATTTTATTATTTTTTATTGAATGCAAAACGCTTCCAATAAAAAGCAGAAAAATGAAAATACTTTTATATATCAAGACTTTTATTGGAAAAGAAAAAAATCTAAAATGTTTTTTTGGCACTTAAACTTTTTAAACAAACTACTTAATGTTCTCTCTCTTACATAATAATCTATCATTTGCTTTAACTGAGTGTAGTTCAGAATATTCTTCATGGTTACGATCTTGCAGCCGTCTCACAATATTAACACGGTAGGGTTTTACGCTGAAGGACCATCCACTGTTTCTTGCCGACACTAACTAACATAAAACTGTCACGAGGAGCACATAGTGTTTGAGTCTGTCATTTTAATTTTTTTATTTTATTTTTTGTCGTCTCTAGCCATCACGTTTCATGGGTTTTAGTTTCCTCCAGCTGCTTTCTCGCACTCCTCTGTTCCTCCCTGTTCTCCACTTTCCCTCATGCATGTTCTCCTCCTTGAAATCCACTAATTTCTAATCTTTTGAGTGCATTTTTCACTAAACTTTTATCCTTTCATCTTTCCTTTTCTTTTTTTACAGTATCACCACAAAGCTGGAGCGGGCTTTGGAAAAGGTGGCCCCCCTGCTGAGGGAGATCTTTGTGGACTTCGCCCCCTTCCTGTCGCGGACACTGCTGGGGAGCCATGGGCAGGAGCTGCTCATAGAAGGTACAGGTGCTGTACACGACTCCTTTTTCTCTGAATGGCGTCTCTCTGTGGAGTCCCCCCCCCCCCATTTGTTGTCCGTCCTGACAGTTGCATGCGAGAGCGACTGGGTAAGCAGTAAGTCAAGCGGATGTGTTGCTGTGTGAGTCTTTGAGCGGGCTGCTTCACTCATTCTCAGGTATGAGGTCACTGTTTGGTTTCAAGTCAGCTAGATGATGTTTTTAGACCAGATCACCATCAGATAGAACTCTAAATGGGTCGCATTTTTTAACCTTTGCTCACTTGCCCCCTGATGTCTCGTTTTTTTTTGTGATTCCACCGTCTCAGTGTTGATTCCTCCTGTTTCTCACCTCACTGCTCTCCCTCCTGACTCTCCACTGTTTGTTCTTGTCTTTCCTGTAGCATGCTTTTTTGTAAACTTAACTACAATGCAGCAGCAAAAGAGCTGACACCTCCAGAACTTTGATGAGTTTCTGACAGCTTCTTATATCTTGCTGTTATGATTTTTGCAACAGAGATAGAAAGAGAGGCTCCTGACTATGCGGTTTGTGTTTGTGCTGCAGGTCTGGTGTGCATGAAGTCCAGCACGTCTGTGGTGGAGCTCGTCATGCTGCTCTGTTCTCAGGTTTGTACTTCATTTCTTCTTTCTGTTCTCCCGTCCCTTCCTGTTTTTTAAAATTCCAATTCCAGGAAAATCAAAGACATTTTTTACTTATCGTAAGATTTTGATTCTAGGACTAACTGCAGTGAGGCAAATATATTTGAACACTGTAATTTTGCAAGTTCTTCCACTTACAAATCATGGAGGGGTCTGAAATTCTCATCTTAGTTTCATGTCCATAATCTCAAAAAATCTGGCAATCACATTGTATGATTTTTTAAAGTAATTTATGTGTATGCTATTGCTGAAAATAAGTATTTGAACACCTGAGAAAAGCAACGTCAATATTTTGTACAGTAGCTTTTGTTTGCCATTAAACAGGTTAAACATTTCCTGTAGTTTCTCACCAGGTTTGCACACACTGCAAGAGGGGTGTTGACCCACTCTTCCACACAGATCTTCTCTAGATCAGTCAGGTTTCTGGGCTGTTGCTAAGAAACATGGAGTTTGAGCTCCCTTCAAAGATTTTCCATTGGGTTTAGATCTGGAGGCTGGCTAGGGCACTCCAGAACCTTGATATGTCTCTTACGGAGCCACTCCTTGGTTATCCTGGCTGTGTGCTTCATGTCATTGTCATGTTGGAAGACTCAGCCACGACCCATCTTCAATGCTCTAACTGAGGGCAGGAGGTTGTTCCCCAAAATATCACAATACATGGTCATCCTCTCCTTATTGCAGTCGTCCTGTCCCACTTGTAGAAAAACACCACCATAACATGATGCTACCACCCCCAATGCTTCACAGTATGGATGGTGTTTCTGGAATGATACTCATCATTCTTCTTCAAACACAGCGAGTGGAATTAAGACCAAAAAGTTCTATTTTGGTCCCATATGACCACATGACTTTCTCCCATGACTCCTCTGGATCATCCAAAAGGTCATTGGCAAACTTAAGATGGGCCTGGACGTGCAGGTTTAAGCAGGGAAACCTTCCTGTCCATGCAAGATTTCAAACCATGATGTCTTAGTGTATTACCTTGGAAACGGTGGTCAGAGCTCTTTTCAGATCATTGACCAGCTCCTTCTGCATTATTCTGGGCTGATTCCTTTCTTTTCTTAGGATCACTGAGACCCCACGAGGTGAGATCTTGCATGGAGCCCCAGTCCGAAGGAGATTGACAGTCATGTTAAGCTTCTTCCATTTTCTAATAATTGCCCCGACAGTGGATCTTTTTTCTCTAAGCTGCTTTGCAATTGCCCCGTAACCCTTTCCAGCCTTGTGGAGATCTATAATTTTGTCTCTGGTGTCTTTGGACAGCTCTTTGGTCTTGGCCATGTTAGTAGTTGGAGTCTTACTGCTTGTATGGGGTGGACAGGTGTCTTTATGCAGCTAATGACCTCAAACAGGTGCTTCTAATTTAGAATAATAAGTGGAGTGGAGGTGGACTATTTAAAGGTGGACTAACAGGCCTTTGAGGGTGTTCAAATACTCATTTGCTGCAGAAGCGTACAAACAAAATATTTTTAAAATCATGCAATGTGATTACCAATTTTCTTTAAGCTTATGTCTCTGACAGTGGACAAGCATCTAAGATGAAAATTTCAGGCCCTGTTATGATTTCTAAGTGGAAGAACTTGCAAAATCACTGTATTTCAGTGCAGTTTTGAATGTTTTCATTCATTCATTCATTCATTTTCCAATCCGCTTTATCCCTTTCGGGGTCACGGGGTTGCCGGAGTCTAACCCGGCTACTCATGGGCGAAGGCAGGGTACACCCCTGGACTGGTCGCCAGTCTGTCGCAGGGGCCACAATCACACACCCATGCACATTCACATTCACACCTAGGGACAATTTAGAGTAACCAATTAACCTATGAAGCATGTTTTTGGACGGTGGGAGGAAGCTGGAGTACCCGGAGAAAACCCACGCATGCACGGGGAGAACAGGCAAACTCCACACAGAAAGGTCCCCCAGCCAGGACTTGAACCGGGAACCTTCTTGCTGTGAGGCAGGAGCGCTAACCACTGTGCCACCGTGCAGCCTTGAATGTTTTCTTTTTTTTTTTTTTAACAAAGCAAACTATGGAGAAATAAAGTCTCAGTGGATTTGTGTGCACATAATACTTGACTTGTATCTCACACAATACATTTTGTTCATAACTGCAATTGTGTATTCACATGTACACTCGAACATCAAAAAATTACATACGAAATGCAATTTACACACCCACAACTGAAAGTTACACCAGCTTAAAACTAACTACAAGTTTAAAACGGACGCCGACAGAGAAAATCACATTCACACACAGATCAGAGTTAAAATTGCACGAGGGGTTGTGAGACTCCTTTCACGCATCCAGATTTGTGTGTTGATGATGTGTCTAAATGCTATTAGAATGCTGGGTCATCAGAGTTTTTTGCCAGTTTTTTAGTCAAAACTTTAAAATACTCATCACTTTCATTCTTAATCTGAACACACAAATCCAAAATAACACATAAACAAGCAGACACAAGTTACAAATCAAGTATTATGCACACACAAACCCATTAGGAATATTTTCTTTCAATGGAGAACTGTCTGTGCCATGTCTTCTGAACAGAAGCGTTCAGCTTTCCAGAGTTACATAAATTTTAGGTCGCGATCAGACCTTTGTTTTCATTTTATAATCCTGGATTTATTTTAAACTTTGAAAGTTTAAGCAAGAGAGAAAAGTGTGAAAATATTCATGTCTGTCTAAGAGACATGTATAAAGTGTGTAGTGAGGGGTTTTACTGCCTTACCACACCTAGAATCTTACTTTGTGGATTTCACCTTTTTGAGCGTAACTTCAGCAATTAACAAGGGAACACTGTACTGATCTCTCGCGTCTTCATAAGTGCAGACATTTTTTTTATCTCTTGTGTTAAAAGTTTCTATACATATTGCCCAAGAGTGACACTCACCGTTACACATCTAGGTTGAGCTGTTTCCTTTCAAGTGAAGAAATCTCTCCATTCTCCTCTCTTTAATTTTGTGGGATTCTGGCTCACATCCTCCATGTCGCCCTGAAGTTCTTCTCCTTTTCTCTCCTCCTCTTCATCACTGTCACTTCTCCTTTCTGGCAAGTTTCACTCCTTGTTTCACCAAGAACTGCTTTCATCTCCTGCGATTCACCGTTCTGCGCCCCTTTCCTCTCACCACTCCCTTTTTTTTTTTGTCTTCTGGGTGGCTGCTCGTCAGCATGTATAGTATTTCTTCTGGCTCCGGTTTTGTCTGCCATTAGAGGCCCGGGAGAGGGCATTCGAGCCCAGAAATCGATCCTCTGGATAGTGGGGGTGTAACAGGAGATGGCCTTAAGAGCCAGTGGAGTTAATGGAGCTCTGATGGTTTGGGGGCTTTCAGCAACACTCTTATCCAGCTTAGAAGTCTTCACTCTTGTCTGCACAGAAACATGCAACACTTATACATGCTTTTTACACTGAAACTCTGAAAATTTCAATGCATTTGTGGGTTAGGTCTCTAATTTCTAAATATTAACCAAAGTCAGAGGTTCTAAATGTGCTTTTTAAAAAAAAGTTAAAGCCTCTCTCTGATCATATTTTAATCTATTTAAAAAGCATTAAAAGTGGTATTTTAATCATGATTATGCATTTTAAGGAAAAAAAACGTATTTTCTATCTAGGACATAGTTTCTGCTGTGCTGCAATATTTCATTAGTTGTAGACAAGTTCATTGGCGCAGCGCAACCTCGCTCTTCCACTAGCTTACAGCCCCTCACAACTCCAACTTAACATTTGCGGTGCAAAAAAAATGACGAGTAATATTGGAGCTATCCAGCCTATACAGTTTTGATCCAGATGCCAACTTGGATGAGGAAAAGTAAGATGTTTGTGGAGTGAAGAAGGGAGACGGTGTCCTTCCCATTATATTTTTTATATCACAACTAAACTCTTTTTTAAGAATCATATTATTTATCTGCTCCTGTTCACAACAATTTGAATAATTAAATACTCAGAAATGCAATTTTAAGCCTAATTTACTTTTTATATGTCCTCCATCACCAGAAAAATGCCACAAGATTATGTTAAAAACACAACTTTTATCGGATTGGGTCTTTAAGCTAATTTGTGAGGTAAGCTAACTAAGCTAATTTTGTCCTAGCAGTGAATGTTTATTTCTTCTTCTTCTAGGAGTGGCAGAATTCCATTCAGAAGAATGCTGGACTAGCTTTCATCGAACTCATTAACGAAGGAAGGTAATGAGTCTTCATGACATATAAATCACCTCTACTGTCTTTTTTCATTTTTGCCATGAGAGACCTGCCAGGACAAGCACCAGTTTCCATGCATGTTCAGAAGGCTGTCAGCTCATTCAAAAGCAGTTGTCCCACAAAAACCTGCAACTAAAAAAAATAAAGGAGTCACACAAATCTGCAAACGGAAATTACTGCCTGATTTCCTCCACCTGCCTCTTTCCCAGACTCCTTTGCCACGCCATGAAGGATCACATCGTTCGTGTTGCAAATGAAGCTGAGTTCATTCTGAACAGACAGAGAGCTGAGGACGTGCACAAACATGCCGAATTTGAGGTAAATGCATTTATTGCAGGGAAACTCCTGAAATGTACTGAGATAATGGTCAACCAATGCTTTGGAATATGGACATTTTTGATAAGTAGGAAGAATTCTAAGTTTATTTTTGTCTAAAACTGTTTCAGGTAGACTTAAAGTTGTAAAGTAAACCTATCAAAGGTCTTGAATAAAAAGAAGGGAAATCCTGATTTTAAGAATAATGTATAATGTTGTTGTATTTTCTACATGTAGCTGCATTTTACAGTAAAAAAAAAAGGGAAATAACATAAAGGTTCATCAAATTAATCCAAGACATTTACGTTAGTTCATATGTATTGATGAGAAAAGTGTTAAATTGATCTTTCTTATTTTCCATTTCTCAGTCTAACTGCGCTCAGTACGCTGCAGATAGGAGGGAGGAGGAGAAAATGTGTGATCACCTCATCAGCGCAGCGAAACATCGAGATCATGTGACTGCCAACCAACTGAAACAGAAGATCCTCAACATCTTGACCAATAAGCACGGAGCGTGGGGGACAATGTCACAGAGGTGAGAGGAGGCTCTGTGTATCCGATTCTGTGCAGGAAGCTCTCACGACACACAGGACGTCCTTGATTGGAGACACTAGATGGAGCTTCTTTGTTCATAAAGCAGGAGGACTATTTTATGTCCTTTGATAGCCAAAGAACCATCGATACAGCAACAAGAACAGATTTATTCTTTTCCTTCGAACTCTTCCAAACCCTTCCAAATAAATCGCTCAGCTTATTCCTGGTAGCAGCTGTTCACACTGCTCACTGTTCACACTGGGCATGTGACACATGTTCAAGAATGCACTAAATGCCCATCCTTGAACACCAAATGCTAAATTCATATTCCAAAATTAGCTTAAAGCCCGTTGTCGAACACCATATGCTTTGCTAAGCTCGTATTCAAAAACAACCCTAAAGCCAGCTCTCGAACACCATATGCTAAACTTGCGTTCAAAAACTAGTTAAAAGCCGGTTTTTGAACACCATGCTAAACGCATGTTCCTGAACGAGCGTTTAACAGATGTTACTTAGAACGTTCTTGTACACTGCTTGTCCAGTGTGAACACCATATGCTAAACGCGCATTCAAGAACATACTAAAAGTCTATTCTTAAATTTCATGTGCTAAACACACATTCAAGAACTTTCTAGAAGGCTGGACTCGAACACCGCAAACTCGTATTTAGCATATAGTGTTCACACTGGACAAGCAGGGAGGGGCTTCTTTTTTTTTTTCATTTTCTACTATTTACTAGCGCATGTCCGCCACCTATAGCTGGAAGAGGCTTGGTGCAAAAAGCCAAAGCGGTGCAAATCTAGCTCCAGGATATTTCTTTTACAGCTTTAATCCAATAGATAAAGGACTTGTATAATACCACAATTGTTCATTTTTCTTTCATGATCAATTTTCAAACGGCTGGCACTTCCGTGTATTAAATTGTCCCTCCGTCACTACCAAGTCCAAGTCCCTGATTGGTCAAAGTTGGACCTGGTTTAAATTTCAACGACTTAAAAACTTGCATAGCGACGCGTGAAAGCGAGTTTTGAACGCAGAGGCCTGAAACTGACATTTACATAGAAGTGGTTGCTTGAACGTGTGTTTCTGATCCTGGTGTGAATGTAGCTTCACTGTTAACAGCACAACATGCATATTTTAACTGCCGTCTCATCGAGTATCTTAACGTTTTTTCAAAGTTTCAAAATTCCCTCCCAAAAAACTTGTTTGAATGTTAAAATGTACCCTCCCCAGGGATCCCAAAACTAACAGTCATTTTTTTCTGCCTTTTTCTGACCTTAATTAGTCACATTTTACTCCTCAGCCAATTACATGACTTCTGGCGCTTAGACTACTGGGAGGACGACTTGAGGAGGAGGCGAAGATTCGTGAGGAATCCCTTTGGGTCCACTCATGCTGGAGTTTCTCTCAAGTCTCTGGATGAATATGGTCAGTAATATGCAATCCCACAGAATTTCTGATCGTCAACACTCTATAGTTCTCATGAAAATGACCTCAAACAGGTACAGAGGAAGAGGAGGAGGAGCTGAAGTCCAAGAAGAGCTTCCGCAGTCAGTCTGTGGTCACGCAGAACCCGGAGGCGGAGCTAATGCTGGAGGGAGACGATGATGCTGTCAGTTTACTGCAGGAAAAAGAGATCGACAATCTCGCCGGTGAGCTGCAAACACGCAGTAGCACAGCGGGAAAGAATGCCTGGAGTCACAATGAAAACAGTGAAATATCAATCACTTCTGTTTGTAGTACCGTTCCGTCCCAGACTTTTTACATCCAAAGGCAAGTTGGACGAAACAATGTCCTGTTTTAGGTTTTATGCATGCTTTTGCAGTTGCACTAACCCCCCAGCCAATTTAAATGACTCTTATCCTGTAATTGCAAAAATTTACCAAAAACGGAATCAAATCCGCTTTAACTCCCAGATTTTTTCCATGTTGCTGCAGCAACGTAGCAGTAAGAGTGATGAATCCTAACCAACATGAAATGAAGCATCTCTAAATCAGTGCAGTCAACAGATAAGGCAGAATAGCTGTATAATACACTTGCTCTCCACCCCTCAGGCCCAGTGGTTCTGAGCACGCCGGCTCAGCTGGTGGCTCCGGTAGTGGTGGCTCGAGGAACGCTCTCCATCACCACCACGGAAATCTATTTTGAGGTGGATGAAGATGATCCTGCTTTCAAGAAAACAGACGCCAAAGTGAGGGCACTTGAAACAAAGCTCTGATCCTGCCGGAAAAAGTTTATGTACATTCTGAAAGATTTCTCTGTTTTGTTTTTTTTTAAACAGGTTCTGGCGTACACTGAGGGTTTGCATGGTAAATGGATGTTCAGTGAGATCCGAGCTGTGTTCTCCAGACGTTATCTGCTGCAGAACACCGGGTTGGAAGTCTTCATGGCTAACAGAAGTATGTCTGCACTCCTTATGCAGTTGAAATCTTTTCCAGATGTAAAAATGAACCCCCATTTCCCTTCTTTTGTGTTTTTTAAACTGTACCTCTGCATATTCCTCCTTTGTCTTGATGTATTATGTAGCACAAGTTTCTCATTGAGAGTGGGATTTGCTTTGACATGTGGTCTGGATCTCATCTTGTCCTCTCTGCAGCATCTGTGATGTTTAACTTCCCTGACCAGGCCACAGTCAAAAGGGTGGTGTACAGCCTTCCACGGGTGGGGGTGGGAACCAGTTACGGATTACCACAAGCCAGGTATTGCCATTGTGCAAACAGATGACCCCTCTTTTTCACGCTTAAATTAATTTCCATGTATATGTGTTTGCATCTCAGACGTATTTCCTTGGCAACCCCTCGTCAGCTTTTCAAATCGTCCAACATGACGCAGCGATGGCAGAGGAGAGAAATCTCCAACTTTGAGTACCTCATGTTCCTTAATACTATCGCAGGTAAAATCAGCACATACTCTTTTACTTTGCACGTTTCTTTTAATATTTTGATCTCTATCCTACATGATAAAATCAAGTGATGCTGTAAGCATTTTTGTTACATTCCATCCCAGTTAATAGACTTTTTTTGCAACTTTTGTACCTGTTTGTTCTTATGAGTTTATGAGAGATTTAAATCATGTAGACTGTTGTCCTTTGCAATCTCTGTTGGCATATGTTTTGGCCAGAAACTGCAGTGTCATGAGCATTTATTTTATTTTTTTGTGTGTGGCTGAAACGTGGAAACATTATTGAAAGTGCTAGATTACAGAAAATGAAAGATTAGAGTGGAGATAAATCTGTCTGGTCCACGAAAAGCTTCCCACATGTTATCAACCTAAAAGATGTTATTTTTTCCCATCAAAGTAAACAGTTTTCTCTACTATAAAACATAGGGAAAGGATTTTGCAACTATTTTTAAAAGATTTATTGCACTTTCATATATTGTTTATGAGAATTACACTATACAAGTGTTTATAGTTCTTTTTTCCCAGTTAAAATCCTAGAACAATTTTTTTTTAATAGAAAAGTTCCTTTTTGTAAGCTGTTTGAATGAAAAAAGTAATATGCGTAAACCCAAAGACTTGTATTGGCATGACAGGGTTTATTCCAAAAGTAATGTTTTTTTAAATTACACTGACATATTATAAAAAATAAGTAAAGGAACTAAAGAAAGAACATGTTTTAAAATCTGAAGGAATATTGGAAATAATATAAATCCATAATACCATTTCTAAGTAGCTCACACAGTTCCTCAAAGACCCACTCTGATGAAAATGGTCTTTTTAACATGTTCTTGGGGCATTTTTCTCATGATGGGGGACTTTTTTAAAGAAAATGTATCTTAAAATTACATTTCTGAGTATTTCTTTATTCAAATTGTTGTGAATCAAGAACAGACAAAACAGTGTTGTTTGATAAAGATCGAAGACATAGAAAATACACTGGGGGGGGGGCCGCGAGCTCCCCGCTCCACTCCATTCTGATGCATCCACTTGAAGAGGACTAGATTTGTTACCTCAAAAGATAATCAATCGTATTGGAACTTTAAAACTGTTTCATAAATCTCAGATTTAAGTGAAATTTTGTAAACTTTACTACAAGAACTAATAAATCATAACGTTACTGTTATATTTACAGAGAAATATATTTCTTATAGTTTGTGATTGTATCTGGCAGTAGTGTTTGTTCACTTTTGACGTTGCAGGGAGGACGTACAATGACCTGAACCAGTACCCGGTCTTTCCCTGGGTCCTGACCAACTATGATTCAGAGGAGCTTGATCTCACTCTGCCTGGTAACTTCAGAGACCTTTCCAAGGTGAGAGCACGCGCCCCGTTTCATAACCAGAAAAAGGAGGTCCTCCAGTGCGACACAGAGACCAGCCACATAGTTCTACCTCAAGTCGGACATGCGTCATGTGAGATTTCATTACTTTTTAGCCAATCGGCGCCCTGAATCCCAAGAGAGCGGCGTTCTACGCTGAGCACTATGAGTCTTGGGACGATGACAGCACGCCTCCTCATCACTACACAACCCTATACTCCACTGCTCATTCCACTCTAATGTGGATGCTCAGAATAGTAAGGGTTCATTTATCACACTTATGAGCTGGAACACACTGAAGGAAAGTGAATTCATCCATGTGTGGAACTGTCTGCCTGCAGGAGCCCTTCACCACATTTTTTCTTAATGCCAACGACGCTAAGTTTGACCACCCGGAGAGATCCTTTTCCGGGATCGGCCGCGCTTGGAGGAACTGCCAGAGGGACACTGCTGATGTGAAGGTAATCAGTCCTGACTGGATAAACTGGTAAAGAGAAGCAAACGAAGTTACACATATTTCATTCAAAAGCCATTTGAAGATAGAAAGGTTTACTTTTCACTTTTGATGTCATTTAAAAAAAGTTATGGACAATTTCTGAAGCCCAAGGCATACATTTTTTCACTAGTTGGACTGAGAATAATCATCGTGAAACATTTGTCGTCTTTCTTCGTGTGCCAACTTTGAAAATCCCAAACTGCAGCTGACATCCAACACTTTTAGTAAAGTTGCCAAAAAAAAAGTGAAATAATCCATTTGTTCCTGTCACATCAAACAGGAGCTGATCCCAGAGTTCTACTACCTCCCAGAAATGTTTGTCAACAGTAACGAGTATGAACTGGGCCTGCGAGATGATGGAATTCCTGTGTGCGGCGTGGAGCTTCCTGTCTGGGCCAAGAAACCCGAAGACTTTGTTCGCATCAATCGCATGGTGAGACTGAGAAAAAAAAATTACTTTCAGACCCACTTGTGATCATCTTTTGATCTATTTTCAAAGCCAGTGGTCCTTTAGTTATAATTATTCGATTTTTAACCAGAATTTTAAACATCTGCGCCATTTTCTGGGGCAAAGTTGGCAGGGAGTAGGCCTGCCTCCACTTCCTGTCACCCATAACTGAGAGTTCTCTGTTTACACATTCTCCCGCTAGCTAACAGCCCTGGCAAGCAATATTGGAGCTATCCAGTCGTACAGTTTTTAACTAGATGCCAGCTCGGACAAGGAAAACAAAGACATACATGAATCTAGTTGTCTACATGTAAATGCGTCAGATCTGGGGAAAGAGGGGGCTTGTGGCTCGCCCAGTGTATTTTGTATGTCACAAATATGTTCTTTTTCAAATGGAATTTTTTTTTATCTGCTCCTGATTTACCATATTTTGAACAAACAAGTACTTAGGAATGTAATTTTAATCGGATGGATGTCCTCCATCATGAGAAAAATGCCATGAGAACATGTTCTAAACACGAAAAACATAATTTTCATCAGGAAATATGACAGCTGAAGCTGACTTTAACCGTTTTCTTTGCTTTTTTTTTTCTTTTCAGGCCCTGGAGAGTGAGTTTGTGTCATGCCAGCTTCACCAGTGGATTGACCTGATATTTGGTTACAAACAGCGAGGTCCAGAGGCTGTCCGGGCTCTGAACGTTTTCAATTTCATGTGCTATGAGGGGGCTGTCAACTTAGACAACCTGGAGGCAGTGCAGCGCGAGGTACTTTTCCACAGCAAGACTTTTATAACGATTCAAAAACACAACAAAAAACTCTGCATTTGGCCTCATTCTTCTGCCCAAACGGCTTTGTTTTCTCCTGCAGACAATTGAAAACCAGATTCAGGTGTGCGGTCAGGTCCCCTCGCAGCTGCTGATTGAACCACACCCACCTCGCTCTTCAGCCATGCACCTGGTGAGGACAACACTTTCACTCAGCTGATTCTTTACATGCGACTATAAAAAAAAAAAAAACTCCCAAAAAAACATTTGGCGAGCAACTGTAGGCCTTTTTCAAAAAAAGAAAAAAATGTTTGAGCAAAACATTTTTTTGGTAAATGATGGCAAGTCCACAGTACGGCTCCCAAATGTGCCTAAATTTGGATATTATTGCATACAAGTGTATGTAATGATGTTGTTTTCAGCCTGTTTGTCCTCCATGCCTCCCCGAGCAGCTCAAGGCCCCAGTGTCTCTGCATCAGAGCCCTCCATGTCAACCCAAAACCCATCAGTCCTGAACCCCAAACAACCTCCTAGTTCTTGAGCCACCCTCAGTGTGTGCACCTGCTCTGACCCTGTGCTCCCACTAATGTACCTTCTACCTTCCCTTCCTCTTTCCCATCCGTTCTGTCTCTTCCCTTCCTCCTCCCTTTCACTCTTCCTCCTTGCTTTGTCCTCCTCTTTCCTCCTCTGTCCTTCTCTCTTTCTCTGTCTGTCTCACCAGTGTTTCCTTCCCCAGAGCCCTCTGATGTTTAAGGATCAAATGCAGCAGGACGTCATCATGGTGCTCAAGTTTCCCTCCAACTCCCCCGTGACTCACGTTGCTGCCAACACGTTGCCGCACCTCAGCATACCGGCAGCCGTCACCGTCACGTGCAGCCGGCTGTTTGCTGTCAACCGCTGGCACAACACAGTCGGTGAGCATTCGGGATGTTTGGGCACACTTAGACTCATTTAACAGTTTATACAATGCTGCCTTGGACAGGTGAAATCTGCAAAGTAGGATACACAACTTTGCACATTTTTCTCACACAGACATGTACATTTTTACACTTCTTTTCTTGTTCAAACCTTTGTAAAAATGAAAGGTTCAGTATTATAGACTGAAAACAATACAACAGAGAATTAGGGCCGCCATAATATAAATAATTAACCGCATTTACAGGAATAAGGTTTTATAATTATGAGGGGGAAAAAGTTCTAATTTTACAAGAATAAAGTCGTAAAATTATTTTAAAGAAGTCGTAATTTCACAAAAGTAAAGTCTATGTAAGAAAAAAAGTGAAACTCTCTAGTTAAAATAATATGAAAAAAATCTGGTAATTTTACAAAAATAAAAAGGTTAAATAATAAAAAAAAAGTCGTAATTTTATTAAAGTTAACATTTTGAGTCAAAAAATTATGAAAACATTTTGAATTTTACAACAAATAATGTCATAAAATATGAGAAAAATTTAGTTCTTTAAGTTTATTTAAAAAAAAGTTGTAATTTTATGAGAGTAAAGTTGTAGAATATGAGTGAAAGAGTCAATATTTCACAACAATAACGTTAACGTTTTATAAGTTATACGTTGAGAATTAACAAGAAATAAAGTCAGACATTTATAAGGCAAAAATCTGTTTACTAACAAATATAGAGACAGCAACAAGGAAAGAACAAATAACGCGTTTGCGTAGGAGAGAGCGCATTGTAAGTGGTTACAATGGTTTCACAAAAAGGAAATATTACGTCTTTTAGTGAATCAACATTGTTTTCATTGTAAGTATAAGGACATTGAAAAGAATTTGCAGGGAACTGGGTCTCTTCAGAAGAAGATTCTTGACCCACAGGGAGTGGAGTTCTGGCGGGTTCGCCGTTCGCTTTGTCGGCAGTCTAGTTGTCGAGGTCCAAATGCATTATGAGATATGGAGTCCTATGATAAACTACAGCCTTATGGCATCAATATAAACTGATGCATTGATGGATTTAGTTGGCACATAATGTGGATGGATGCTTACACAACTGATTTTATTTTAAAAAGACTTGGCTTTTTCTTGTAAAATTCCAATTTTCTTTTCTCATAATTTACAACTTTATTCTGGTGAATGTATTTTATTTTTATGGTGGCCCTAATTCTCCGTTTCAAAACAGTGATCTGATCGCGACCAAACATTTATGTAATTGTGGCAAACTAAACATATTCTGTTTGGCACAGAGGAGATTGATTGACAAGGTCAACAGCCAAAAAATCTGCAAGACTGGAAAAGATTGCTGTTGTTCATTTTTCTGCATATCCCGCCAGAGATTGCCACAGCGAATCAACTTTTACTGTTTCGCACATTTGGTTTGGCAGAGAGGTTTACACCCGATGCCCTTACTGACGCAAACCAGTACTTGATCCAGGTTTGGGACTGTCACAGGGAAACCCAGACTTGGGTAGGGAGTACCGTGAAGTGAAAGTGATATCTAGTAAGGGAACACTGTACTAATACTTATAATAGTAAAATAATGCCCTAAATATTAAATATTCTTGCAATGTAGTTAACAACCACATTCCCCTCGTTCTTATTGGTAGATTTAAGCAAAAATATTTTTTTAGATAGTTGGTAAAATAATGACATTATTTGTTCTTTGTCATTGATCCCTCTAAAATTTGACCCTTCAGGCCTCCGTGGAGCTCCGGGTTACTCCCTTGAGCAGGCTCATCATCTACCCATTGAGATGGACCCACTCATAGGTCAGTGCTGTCTGGAGCACATTTTAACAGTCTGTTCATTTCACCTTTGCAAGTCTATTAAACTTTTTTTTTCCTTTGATGCAGCAAACAACTCAGGCGTAAACAAGCGTCAGATCACTGACCTGGTGGACCAGAGCATCCAAATTAACACTCACTGCTTCGTGGTTACCGCTGACAACCGTTACATCCTGGTCTGCGGCTTCTGGGACAAGAGCTTTCGAGTTTACTCGACTGAAACTGGTTGGTTTTATGCTTTACATCTGTCATTTCACATTTCTGTCACAGATAGTTATTATTTAAAAGTGTGTAGTTTTTAATCATCTTTTGATGTAAGTGTTCCCAGTGGTCCTTTATGATTATGCCATTAGATATATATCAGTATGTACATCAGCAAAAAAAAATGCCACAAGAACATGTTAAACCCCAAACCACTATTTCAATCAGAGTGGCTCTTTAAGTAAGGTGCTAATTTTTCCCAGAACATTCTATATTCATGGAAGTTTAGCTGATGGACTTCAAAAGGATCAGCCGAGGCCGCATTGCGACTGATGTTGACTTCAATGTCCGTCTCCACAGGAAAGCTGACCCAGATCGTTTTTGGCCACTGGGACGTGGTGACGTGTCTGGCTCGGTC
Organism: Adrianichthys oophorus; assembly: GCA_036245035.1. Classification (NCBI taxonomy): domain Eukaryota; kingdom Metazoa; phylum Chordata; class Actinopteri; order Beloniformes; family Adrianichthyidae; genus Adrianichthys; species Adrianichthys oophorus. The sequence goes on along the minus strand of BSAI01000201.1, from coordinate 16,335,414 downwards.
AGAGTCCTACATCGGAGGAGACTGTTACATAGTGTCGGGCTCCAGGGACGCTACTCTCCTACTGTGGTACTGGAGTGGACGGCACCACATTATAGGGGACAATCCCAACAACAGTGAGTGTTAACATAGTGGAAATGGTTAAGAAAATCACACCGCTTTTAGATGGTTTAATGTTGTACGCTGAGCTGTGTGGGGGGTTGTACTTTTCTATAGGTGACTATCCTGCTCCCAGAGCAGTGCTGACAGGACACGACCACGAGGTGGTGTGTGTGTCTGTGTGTGCAGAGCTGGGGCTGGTTATCAGTGGAGCCAAAGGTTTGTGTTTTATTTTTCTCAGAAATAGCAGATAAATGAAATCCCATTTTGCCACAATAGCAAATGATCTCATAGCAAAAGAAGGAAATTCAGGCTTACTTTGGGTTGTTTCTGCTCTTCAGAGGGCCCGTGCCTCGTCCACACCATCACAGGGGATCTGCTTCGGGCTCTGGAGGGTCCGGAGCTGTGCCAGCGGCCACGCCTAATTTCAGTGTCCAGCGAGGGACACTGCATCATCTACTACGAGAGGGGTCGCTTCTGCAACTTCAGCATAAACGGAAAACTGCTGGCACAGATGGAAGTCAATGATTCCACGCGGGTAAATCTGATAGATTTCATACAGTTGGTGTTAGCACGCTGTCACATTCTAAGAGTCATTATTTTTCCTGTCTTTCTCTCCGCAGGCCATCTTGTTGAGCAGCGATGGGCAGAACTTAGTGACCGGAGGTGATAATGGAGTTGTGGAAGTGTGGCAGGCGTGTGACTTTAAACAGCTTTATATTTATCCAGGCTGTGACGCCGGCATCCGCGCCATGGACCTTTCACACGACCAGAGGTACAAGAGATGATTGTGGAGAAATTATTCCCAGAAAACTAAATGAGATTGCGTGCTCCCAAATTTTCACTGTGTTAGAAAACATGTAACAACTATCAGTCGTGTCTCCTAGCAACAAATTAGGGGATTAGGTGAGCTCCTTATCCCAAAGTGAGTGCTGTGGCTCATGTGGACAGAGCATTGAATTACATTAATCTTTCATCTGTAAGGCCACAGGTGATGATGGATGTTACCTAGCAACTTGAGCAGCTTAGTCTAACATTTATGAGGCAAAAAATCTGTTTACTAACAAATATAGAGACAGCAGCAAAAAAAAAAAAAAAAAAAGAAAAAAACAATAAAGCTTAAAATCCCACTCCGATCATCTTTTGAGCTATTTTTAAAATGTTCCCAGTGGTCCTTTGAATCTGGTTATGGTGCTTTTAGGCACTTTTTTCAAAAACCTATGTCGTTTTCTTGGACATAGTTTCTGCAGAGAGGCAGTAGTTTATTAGAAATTAGCCTTTGAGTTGTCAGCGGGACTGTTGGTGTAACCCTGCCCCCTTCTCTCTGTTGGGGACCGGAGTTACCTGTCACTACCCAATCTGTAACGGCTACCCGATCAGTCCACATCACTTTCGCTAAAGCATTTACGGTCAGAGTATTCCTGCTGATGTTAATAACAATAATAACCTCTTAAAAACGAAATACTTAATTAATATAGAATAAAAACTAAATGTTAAGAATCCTCATTCAGAACCTCCTGAAGACTACAAACGGACTACAAATGTTTTCTTCTGTTTCATTTGATGGAAGTTTACTCCCTAGAGTACGAGGACACCAACACTCACGAACACTTTTTATACACGTTATTAATAACATCAAAGGCGGCTGTGGCAGCCTGTGACATCTCCTCAGAATAAAATGCGCTCTTTTCTCGTTGCCAACGTGCAAATAAAAGCAATGAAACAGAGAATGACTCCAAATCGCGTGGCTGTCATTCTCTCACGTAACGTTGGGATTGTTATGGTTTGTAATGAAAACAATATACGATTATTCAGTGTTGCATTTAGGCAAAGTTCTTTGAATTTTTGGCACTGTCGGGGGAATTGTTGGGGTATTGTTGAGAAAAACATAAGTCCAAAGGTCACAATCTTGGAACAACAAACGTATAAAAATATACGAATGACGGGAGTAAACCTAAATCAAATGGCTTAACTGTCGCAGTGTTGGCCATAAAGAGGAAGTGATGCCATATTTGCACATGCATGGACAGATCGGGTAGAGACATGACCCGCCTACTGTATTTTCTATATCGAACATAAGATCTGCTAACTACATTTTTTGTGTGATTCACAACGATTTGAATAAAGAAATACTCAGAAAGGCAGTTTTGAGTTTAATGTTGTTAATACATGCTACAAGAACATGTTAAAAACGCAGTTTTTATCAGACTGGGTCTTTAATTAATAGAATCTCCCCTAAAAAATCTCCCAAATTAACCATTTTCTTTGCTCATACTCTAATGTAACCCTCTGTTCTGTGCAGAACTTTGATCACTGGGATGGCCTCTGGCAGCATTGTGGCATTCAACATAGACTTCAACCGCTGGCACTACGAACACCAGAACAGGTACTGAAGTGGACCGCGAGAGGAAGAGGGGAAGCGTGGAGAGAAAATAGGACGCGATACATTTGGGTGTGTATCTGCAACGTGGAGGAACTACAGGTGCTGAGATGGAGAGTTAAAAAAGAATCTATAAAAACAAACAAAAAAATGAGAACTAGACCTGAGGCTCTACACTTCCTGCTTTGAGGCAGAGAGCGCGCTGGTGGAAACGGCTTCCTCTGTGCATACATGTATGTTAATGCACATGAATACCCACAGACATACCCAGAAGAGACACACCAAACCCAGCTAATACCGTAGAACGATTGCAGTGTGTCTTAGCAGATGATGGAGAGGTCAACCCCACTGGTACCACTCACAGGGCAGGCGAAGTGAAATGTAGTCTTTTCCTAATTTATTTTGCAAACATTTTCTTCCAGGCTTACTTTAGGTGGTAATTCATAAAATGTTGATTCCTTTGATTTATCTGATATAGTAGAAAGGACATAAATGAGCACCCCTGTTATCCAAAAACCGGTGCTATTGGCTCGATTTTTAAATTCACCCTTGAAAAATGTTGGCTGCGGGCGTTGATTTTGCTGTTTTATCTGCCTGAGTTCATGTTCAGTTTACCCACAGCAAGGGTTCAGTCGGATTTCCATGTAAATACGGCTCTGCTTCCTTTAGAGTCACATTTTCACAACACCAACTGTGCTTCTCACCTTTAATTTATTAATGACTTGCTGTATGTAAAATACTGTGTAATAATTATGAAAGCATTTGAAAAGATGGACCGGCTTGGAGGACGGCGAACGCGAGATGAGGAGGCGGTCTTGCCGGCGCCACCAAGGATGACAAACACAACTCTCTGACATGATTTCCTTTGTATATTCGGTGATTGTTTTGTCAAATATGTATATACAGTTTTGGTTCAGGCTTGGCAGGAGATTCAGCTGAATAAGACCGAAAGAGAACTTTCACACTTACCCACATTTGTTAATGATTTGAAGAAAAAAAAAAAAGGATCAAATCAATGTAAAAGTTTGTTTTGTATTTGCACTTTGCACCAATCACATATCATTATTTATTAGCTTGGTTCTTTCTGGTCGGCTGCCCGTTTTGTTTCGGTCCATCTTTTTTTTTCTTTTTGTTTCTCTTCGGGATTATTTGTGCATTGATGTTTGTATTTAAGACGTGTGATTCTCAGTTTTACAACATCACAGCTGTAAGCAATATCATGATTTTTTGTAGCTGAAAGAGGCTGGAGGCAGCAGACAAAAAGGCAGGCTGACATCTAGGGTGTTCCGTATGTGTGAAGCCATCTCGATCAAACGCGCACATGCACATACTCTATCCACAGGTTCAACATACTTATCCAAAAAAAAAGGATATTTTTGGATCTATGAAACCCTAAAAAAAACTATTGTATTCATGTTTTATTGCAAAGATGTAAATTATGACATGCGTGAGTTGGAAAAAAATCATAAGAAAATAAAATATGCAAAGAATTTGAGGTCTGAGATGGTTTTCTTTTTTGCTGACTTGACTCCATACATAATTTGCCCAACAGTAGCCGGTACAGGTTCCGGCAACCCAGAAATCCCTAAAAGGGGCATAGCAAATGGATGAATGTATGGACTAAATAAATATATATTTAATTTAAAAAAAGTTTTTATGTGGAAAACACTGCTTTTTTGATAAGTAACCTTTAAGACCTGGGTAAGTATATGAGCTAACCCTCTACACATTTAGTCACAGTCAAACTACTGTGGTAATATAAGCCAAAATGTGATGTCCATGCATGTAGACTCCAGGTCTAAAAGAGGTTAAATAAACTCAAAAAGTAAAGAATTTAGTTCACACAAATTAGTGACCCTACTTTAAAGAATGATTTGACTGTTTTATTCTCAAAAAAGTAAAGACATCTTTAACCCAACATAACATTTTTGGCTTTACATTATTCTATTTACAAAAAATTTAACAAAATGATGCAATGTATCCATCTATCCATTTTCTCAAATTACCTAACCCCTTTTGGGGAATGAAATGTATATACTATTATTTTAGCTTTGGATTTGCAGACAGGTGCAGTCATTTAGCTCTTGATAATTTGATTATCCGGAACTTCTTTTTTAATATATATGCCATATATTTGCAGTTAGTCGTTCAGTTCTTGGCATGATTTCATTTTTTATGATAGAACAGGAATAACGGAATACTTTTCCTTTCGTAAATATGAAATGAGACAAAGTTATTCCAATCAATGACCTGAAAGGCTTTTATTCTGAAAGGAGTGGCAGTTGTGAGGCGCAATAAGGCGCAGCTGTGAATAAATGAAAACCATGCAGGTATGTGTTTTAACGTCATTTGTTTTATATATGTCACACAGTAAAAATATACTGCAATATTTTAAGTGTATTTCGATCATGTTTGCAGCAACTTTGGAAGTGCGTCGCTGCGCTTGAGAGCGCATTGATCACTCCGCGCTCTGCGGCTGAAAATAGGGCGCCTTATCTGTCCTGCTTTCCTCATTATCGACAACCGTCGCAAAGGGAGTGAGTGACTGTAAATATAGACACTCAGATCACATTTTCTGTGATTTATTTATGATCCATTTAATGTGGAAAACTACGTCAAATGCATAGTTTCCTATAAATTGTGCCAATGATTACACAATGTGAAGATCCAGTTTTGAAAAGTCTGAGCTTTGCTAAGAAAACTACAGTATTTCCGGGTTTCAGCAGCGCCTAAACTTCGCAGTTTTTACGCAAGCATTTTTTTTTCTTTCCCCGGGTGGCACATGATCTGATTTCTGACTGGCCGACCAACACTGCCTTTGAATGTTTGCATATTCCTTTTCTCGTTGACATTTATATTCCACGTATTAACCAGCGCAGGGTGAAGGAGATCAACTCGCGCTTTTACGCAGAGCTGACCACATGTTGGTATTTAAAGGGACGCATGCGCACCAAGATCTAAACAAAGTTCTTGTAAGCAGGATGAGGTAAAAACAAGAGATGCCTAAACTCCTAAAAGCAAAAGTCTGAAAATATCCATTCAAATATGCATTTTTAAGCTGCTGAGCCTTTTATTTATTAGTTTTCTCTTTTTATCTTGATGTGCTTGACATGATATCCACTTCAATATATGAATTCTTTTTTTATTAGGTTCTTGTTTTTATAGTGAGCCGCATCGTTGCCTTATTTTATCTTTACGCAATTAATGGAGCAAATTGGGGGGAAAAAGGCAAATATGTATTTATGTACAGTGTTGGGTAAGTTGCTTTACTTAGTTAATCAAAATTGTAATGAAAGTACTTTACGAATTTGAAAAAGTAATTCACTACTTCTTACTTTACTGTACTTTTTTCCACTCATACAAATTCCCAAGGGAAAAACAGCTTCACACAAACAAGATCCTCTGGTCTTTCATTTAACACTGCTCCTTTTGATAAAGAGATTTTTAATCTCAATTGGATTTATCTGGTTAAATAAAGGTACATAAATAAAATTAAAATAAATAATAAACTACATTTTTAAAGCAATAACCTTGTGCAAGGTATGAACATGGTTCAAAGACATAAGCTGGCTTCGTTTGAATTCAGACAACAGTGTTAAAAATGTTGCTGTTAAAACATATGTGGTCTATGCTACAGCTCAAAGTCAGACGTGGAAAATCCTGTTATGTCATATTCATCTATCAAATCTAAAACCAAGCCATACTTTGTAATACGTTACCCCAACACTGTTTATGTATGTATGTAGATGAAATGTCAGCAAGCATTTATCCTTTCTTTGTATTTGGCACTCATGCAGCTTAAATGAGTCCCAGAGATTTCTCTGAAATGTCAAAACATTATTTGTCTTCTTTTTTTTGTTTTTTAATTGTACTTTACCATAGAGGCCCCCCCCCCCCCCCCCCAAATAAATAAAACGATACAAAAACCCTTTGGCAATGTGGCTAACTAGCAACCATCCATTCATATTGATGTCTTTTCTTCTGCAGTAAACAAAGAAATCTCTCAGAAGTCATCTCCAGAGATAATTCTTTTGTTCTTTTTGGACAGTCACTAATCTCATGGGTTGACTGACAAACTCTTGACTTTGAAGCAGCTCTTTAAATGTAACCACATGTCTTCATTTTTTTCCCCCCATTTATAACCATGTTTTTTAAATTGTGGAAAAATGAATCTGAAATTAAAACAGGGCTGCAGGAGAAAAACTGTCCAAATGTGCTTAACTTCCAGACTAGAAGGAATCAGCTTGTTTACATGTTCTACATGACTTTAACTCGGATCCCTTTTTGTTCCCTGTGATTTGCTGTTTAAATTAGGGCAATGACACACTGATCCCTTTTTAATATACAAAGAAAACATCAAATAAAATTCAATTTTGTAAAATAAGAGACTTCTCTTTCATCTACTCTATTAAAAAATGGACCATAAGGATTAGTTTCCTAAATGATTTGATTTTAAAGGCTTTAATACTCAATAAAGCTTAAGGGATGTTTTTAATAAAACACGTGGGGACTTTTATGCAAAAACAGGGTTACGCACTGGGTTTGCCTCCTTGTGCTGCTTTATTGCTGTTTCACTGCTCAAAATAATTTGATTGAAAGGAATTAGCTCAAAATTCAGTGCACAAATGAAGGAAAATCTTTTTTATTGTGGCGTCGTCCTGGAATACAGATGAGGCTGACAGCTGCGCAGATTCTCCTCTGTCTTTGGTCTCTATGGAGACGAGGATCAGGAGCTGCGTGAGCAGACAGGCAGGACAGAGCTGCGTTACTGGATCTATCTCGCAGGACTAGAATCACCTTGTAGTTTTTGCCTCTTTTGACCCAAAGTGTCTGCAGAGGCAAAGCTTTTTCCTTTTTGTCAGTCTCTTATAACTGCAGCTGTTTCCTCATCTCCTTCTGAACACATTTTTTTTTTTTTACATTTTCAAAAGCCATATTTTGCTTTAAATGAGCAACTGGGAGACATGCACGTATTTCTCTATAAAGCAAGTATCTTTAATTTCATTTTAATGGGGGTTTTGCAATGTTTTCTACAGATTTAATATGACTTTCAAAAGCTGAAATATCCTGTAAAAGAAATTCCATGATTCTTTACATTTTCCTTGAAAAAAGATGATCCTTCAAGTTGACGTTCCATCATTTAATAAGCCTTGCAGTCTGCATGGAGACTGACATTAGGGCAGGATCATGCATGCATGAAGTGTTCTTTCAGTAAACTCATTGTGGCATATTAAGGAGATGTGAAGTCCACGTCCTGACATGTACATGTGCCCATCTACAGATGAAAGCACAAAAACACTCAAGTTTGTACTGCACGAGTTCTCAACCATGTCCCTCAGGCGGAAATGGTGGATATGGTGGACTTCTGCGATGAAATGCTACAAATCTCCATGTTCGTGAAAGAACTGCCTCCCTCACTGCTGCAGTCTGGGATAGAGGATGAAGAGGAGATAATGTTCTTCAGCCTGTGGAGGGAGATGATGAGCAGCGTCAGCAGGAATGCCAGCAGGCCGAGGAACAGCCACACGTACACGTAGACGTTGCCTTGGCGCCCCGATGAGGAGGCAGCTGCAGATGTAGAGGGAAAAGTTGGGAAGAAACGGAGGAAAGTCCCGTTGTTTATTGGAGTGATTCCAGTCTCGTTATGCTCCTCCGACAGGAAGTCCATCCCAGACATCCTGACTGCAAACAGAAACGAAAAAGTTGAAAGCCAAGGAGAAACAGCAGACCCTAATAAAAGTTCAACATGAATCATTGAAAACAACTGAAGGGAAAGTTCTCTTTTTATTTCAGAGACTTGCCAAAGATTTAAAGTCTCCCTTCAGGACACTTCTTGAGTGTGGCTGTTTGCTGACAGAAGAGCTTCTCACCATGTTCTTACATAAGCTCCAAACTGCCTTGTTGTGAAAATTTAATAGAAGGAAAAATGCAGTCCAACACTTTGGATTTTGAGGCAGGAGTGTGCTTCACAAAGGAGAACAGAATTTTCTTTCCAGCTATGAAAACAAAAATACTTGTATTTTTGCCTACAAGTAGATCCTAAATTAAGATGATTTTGGAGCTGAAGTGGTTTGATGCATGTTTGCATCAATAATCATCAAGGTGTTAAAAAGTAGTGATTTAGATGTTTTTTTTTTTTTTGTTTTTTTTTACAGGTATTGTAAAGAACATGGAGATTTGCAAAGAATCAGAACCATTTTATTTGTTTTTAGAATAAATATGTCGGGGGGGGGGGACTGTTTTAGAGATTATCAGGATGCACAAATGGTGATCGTTATGCTGCAGACATTCAAAACTGGACTACCATGAACAGCAGGGGGAGCATTTGTCTTATTCAACCTGGAAGGTTTCTTTCCTGAAGCATCATCTACTCGTACATCTTTTAAAATTAAACTCATCATATTCACAGAGACAACTGAGAGTAAAAACCTCTTCTACTGTATATTACTACTGTTAGTAGTCCATTACAAACAACTGCACAGCCCCAGAGTGACTGGAAGATGGGGAAGTATTTTGAGGAAACCTTCACACATCTTTGTGCTGACGAGAGAACGGGGAGAAAGAGAGTGATAGAGTCTGACTGGTGTTTGGTTGAGACCAGCCTCATGTCTCGACTTGATCTGTGACAGCTGAAAGAGACACTTCAAAGGGAGGAAAAATCACTATGACCACAATGAAAGCAAAAGGTCAGCACACACTTTTCATCTCACAGCTCACTTCGCTCTCATCTGCCAGCTCTGTCCTCTTTTTTCCCCTCTCCATTTCATTATTCATTTCATCATGCCCCATATACATGTCTGGCCACTTGTGTGATTTTTTTTTTTTTTTGGGGGGGGGGGGTAGAGTAAAGCTTATTCACTATGTCCAAGCCATTTTGAATGGCATGTGTGGCCTATATTACGCAGTCCTCCCGATATTTCTTTGCAAAGTATAATGGTCAAAATAGATGAAAAAACCTACTAAACAAAAGTTGCATTGTGGAAGGTCAGGTTTTAATGTGGGCAGTGTTTTCAATTATTTCTTTTATAAATGTGTTTTGTGCAGATAAGTGCATCACACTGAATGTTTTCGTTGTAGAAAGCTGTAAAAATATTGAATCCGATTTTTTAAATGTAATGGAAAAAGCAAAGTGTTATTATTTTGACAAATTTGTCTGCTTGTTATTAATGTGTGAATCTGAGGAGCTCTTAAATTTTATGGGCAACAGTGAAGTTTTGCTGTTCTTCATAAATAGCTAAAACGCTCATGCCTCTCATTGCAGCAAAAGCGTAATAATAATAATGCTAAATAATAATAATGATAATTAAATCAGACAGCTGGTTTTATTGCAAACTAAAACCTGGTGTTGTCCACACATAAGTAAACAAGACACTGGAACTGTAGCCTACTTTTAAAATTGTATTTGTTAGTCTTCTAGAATTTAGCAAACACTTCCCTCAATGGACTTTTTTTTTGGCCAATCTTAGAACAAAAGGCTTTTATTCTGAAAGTAAGAGGAAGTACAATAAGTTCAATACTGGTATGTTTTGTTTGAGAAAACAAAAGATTTTTCCTTCTTGTGTTTTTTCACATTAAAGTAAGTGAAACAGATGAAAATGACTACATTTAAAGAATAACCTAATATCCTCCTATTTTGCTGTAACATTTTTAGATGTTAATGTATTAGAGCTACAGTCACATGTATATATTCCATCTTAAGTTTGCCTTTAACAAACCGAGCAGGTGTGATGTCTAATAACTGATCAATGCATGTAAATGCAAATAAGATTTTTCAGGACAAAAAACAAACTAATCATTTTGTAAAAATGAGGAAACCATTAACAGCAAAGTATTAAACAAAATGCTGAACGATCAATTTAATATTGTGTTGTATTTAATAGACTGCTCTGGCAATACATCTGCTTAAGTTAAGTGGGCATGAATTGGACTGGTGTGAAAACAGATAATGTGAAATCTACTCTTTGTTTTTATAATGCCTCACTGGAGGGCTCTTCTGCAGGCCCCACTTCGGCCAAGTGGTGCATTTCCAGTTTCTGGTGGCACGAATTATTTTAGTATTGCTCTCTACAGTACGTCAATGAAGGAGTTGTTTATGTGCTTGTTGCTCTGACTATTTTGATTTGATGTTCCTGTTATTTTGCATGATTTTTTGTTCTTCTTTTTACTTCATATTGTCATTAATGTCTTGCAACTGTACAGAATAACATCTATACTTTTAAAGAAAAGCATATTTCAGTCCTGGGATTTACAGATTTGTCAGATGTTAATCTGGACGGTGGATTCATGAGCTTCTGAAGTCTAGTTTTTGTTTGTTACAACAGACTGAGAGCATGTAATTTCATAATTGCATTAAACAATCAAATTTCATTACATGATGAAATATTATGGTAAAATTAATTATCTCTAATCCGATTAAGGCATATATTCTCAGGTCTCAGTGCTGGGAGAATGCTTTAGCCAGTGTCCTTTACTGACTTCTCTTTCTTTGTTATTCTTGAATGTATTTGTCCTGAATTTCACTTATTGCTCAGAGTTCAACAATTTCTTGCATTAAAGCTTCCTGGTGGCGCTATGCATCTGCAGAAGATAAGCAGACTGGGAATTTAGTCTGTCCTGCATCCTCCCAGCAGCATCATCTGACTCTTTTGGGGTTTTGGATGCTTTCATTGATTTCAAAGCCTGTATAAAATCATCCTGCAGCTCCACCCTAAAACAGTCAGGAATGGACACAGACTCATCACCTGAACTTGAATTTATGGCTGTATTTGGGGCTGTAGATATAGAGTGTAAAGAAAAACCGCATTCTTCTCTCTTAATAATAATTACATTAGCAGTGAGTTGCAGTCACAGTTGTACTCAGGGGATCTGAATTTGAGTATCAAGCAGTATCATGCACTGTGGATTTTACCCCATAATCCCCAATTATCAGGATGGATTTTCTACTATTAAAACAGCAATAATTGGTGTCAAATATTGCCTCACGTGGTTTTTTGTTGTTGTCTTTTTAAAGTTGAAGCAAATTGTCAAAATAAAATTGCCATTACTTTTCCTCTGAATTCTGGGGTGTCCCTGAACTGCAAATCACACCAACAAATCACTTGATGCACAAACATACTAAAGATCACAATGGCAATTAAAAAAGCAACTAGAAAAATAAATAAATAATTACATCTCAGAAATCAAAGAAAAATTCCAGAAACCAAAAAACAATCCCAAAAAAAAGAAACATTTCGGAAAACAAAAGTAAAAAACAAAACACAATAAGAAACCGGAAAAGGTATGTCCCATGCGTCATCATCCACTCAGCGATGTCCCATAGTACCTATCCAGTTTCTTCTTTTGTTTTATTTTTAACATTTCATTTTTAATTTCTGGAAAACCCTTTTCTATCCATCTATCCATTCTCTTAACCCGTTTTCGGGGCTGCCGAAGCTTAACCCGGCTTCTGTTGGGCAAAGGTGGGGTACGTTCTGGACACTGCAGGGCTACAATCACACACCCATGCACACTCACATTCCCACCTAGGGACAATTAAGAGTCACCTATGAAGCATGTTTATCAACTGAAGGAAGAGAATACTTTTGTTTTTTGAAATGTTTTTCTTTTTTACAGAAACTGGAAAAGCTGGGTACTATGGGACATCACTGAATTCAATGTAAAAGCAAATTACTGACATGACTTTCAAAAACACCATCGTTACACCAACACTGTGATCATTTTAGACAAAAGTTCCCTCAGTTTAAGTCCCTGGACTGTCTTTATCATGGGTTCCTCCTCTTTCATGTCTCTCTCTGGATTGTTCATTTGACAGGAGCTCTGGTCTCTTTAATTTCCAGCCCTAACTACCTTTAGGGAGACTCGCAGCCTAATGAGGATGAATGTGCTGGGCTGCTCTCTTTCTGGGACTGTGGGCTGCGTCTGCCCTGACTGTGTTTTCTTTTTCAAACGCCCCCTGAGGTCATCCCAGCACAATGTTTGGCTGGGCTTTTGATCACTTTTATTGTTTTTTTTTTCTCTCCGCACTCTTCTTGAAATGAAAGTATTCACATTCGCGGCACGGATGCAGTCCTCTCCTCTAAAGACTTACTGAACTCAATCTCTTTTCCGTTTTTTTTTTATCTGGTTTCTGGGCTTACCTCAGCCTGTCCTCAATGTCATTTTTAAAGTGGTTTGACTGTCTGCATTTCAAATTTGTTGGCCATATTTTTCCTGAGCGTTCAGCTTTTTCACCTTCTCTGACACGTGTTTATCACTTAACCACTGTGCTGGTCCTCCATCAGACCTTCTCTGTGCTGATTTGTAGGTTGGTGTCCTTGATGATGTGTTGTTTTGGGAATCTGCAATAAAGCTTGTTCATTGGAACTGAAGTGGCGATAATTGTGGTTAATGATGCTTTTTGTATCCAGGCAACGACGTATGCTCAGTTCTTTTTCAAGCTAATCTACTTTAAAAGGGCAAGCCATGCAGTCCCACAGAGTCTGAAGAGGTTAGGCATGGACATGCATTCACAGACCCGCCCACACAATATAAATACTGGCTGTTTTTTTCCTTAGGAATTGCTGCAAACACGAGGGGGCTAATTAGAACAATTATTTCTATATTTTAACCAATTCTCTCCACTTTTATCCTGAAAAAATATGGTTAAATATTCACACATTTGAAATTAACAAAAAAGTCCAAATGTAATTAATAAACAAATTAAATGCTTTGATTATAAACAAGTAACTTTTTATTTTCTCTATTAAGTATTACTAAGCTTCTCCTTTGTATCAAAAAGAGATTTTCTCCAGCCTAAAAGCCCTCGAGTACCTTCCAGTTCACGGTAGGTGACTTTATTTTTTAAGGTGCAGCTTTAATCTTCTGTCAGTGAATTCTGCAAAATGCTGAAAACTTCAACCTTTCATGCTTAGAAATTTCCTTTGGTTGAAATCTTCCTTTAACCATAAATGGGAAGTAAAAAGCAGCAGGCAGAGAATTGGTGTGAGATATTTCCCAGTGGTCTTTTAATTATGATTATGCTGCTTTTTGACAAAAATAAAAAACCTGTCATATTTTAGGACTAGTTTCTGCACAGCGGCAGGAGTTCATGAGTGATTTGCCAGCCCCTATTTCCCATCATCCCTTTGTTTATGTGTTCTCTATCTAGCTATGCAGCTATCTAGCTGTACAGTTTTGAGCCAGATGACAGCTCAGACAAGGAAAACAAAGATGTACATTGATCTAGTTTTCTACAAGTCGTGGGCATGTTGTAGAGGTAGGGCGGTTAACCTCTGATTGGAATATCACAGACTCAGTACCCACCCATGTGCCAAAGTGTCTGGTGGCTCCAGTTTTAACTGTGATTTTCTTTATATATGTCCTCCATCATCAAATGCCACAAGAACAACAAAAACTCCGATTTTATCAAAGTAATTTATCAGAATTCATGACCATTGATCTAAAGCTGAATACACTTACTGGCGTTTTTTCTGTGGGATTTGGGATTGTAAGTAAATGTGTGACCACATGTACAGAAATGGAACTTGGGAGTTGTGCTCAGATTCAGCAAAGATTGTCTAAGAAGAGAAATGTCATCAAAATTTGTATCAAAACAGATTTATCGAGAATGAATTAGTAAACTGTACCATAAAAAAAATAGAGTAAAAAAAATCCAGCAGTGAAAATAAGTGTGAAAAAAAGAAATGCAAACCTTTTCAAAATAAAATTTCATAATTTAATCATAAATGTTTTGTATATGAAGGCCACAGATTAAAAGAGCTTCAAAGAGTTCATGTGCTTTAGAACTTTGGGATTGTTTGATAATTTTATTAAACTTTTACAAATCTGCACAAATTCAGTACATTTTTATGTTTCATATAAGTTAAATATGTTTTTTTTTTTTTAACTTGACCTGTCCAACTGCTGAGCAAACAGATAAGAGCTAAAGGCATCTTGTGTTGGACAGATTTTACCGTCACAGTAAGGGATTATGCAGATTCTGACACATGAGGAGTATATTTGTATAAACTCCTTTTGTATTTGAGACTGTATTCATATGAATTATACATTTCTTATTGGACAGAATGGAAGAGAATGAGAAAGTTGGATGCTAGAAATGTAGGAAAAGGGTACAAAAAAAGGGGGGAAATATTTGAAGAAGTTAAAGTCGGAGGGGGAGAATCATGAAAATAGGTAAGAAGTTTCTGGAGGTTAATCACTTTTACTGTCAATTGTAAATCAAAAGGGTTGGGCCTGTCCATAGACTCATCCACACACTCAAATATAACAGATATATCTTTTGGCCCCAAAGACCTTCACACACACGTCAACACGCCACGAGCCACAAAAAGGAGTCAAGCTTACAGTAAGAGGAATTCAGAGCTCTTCCCGCAGGCTGGCATTGGAATGTGACTGACGAGAAACATAGCAGAGACTGCCATTTCCTCACTCCTTCAGCTGTTGAGTTCTTGATTTCTGACAATCTTTCTTTGTTAGCCAATTCTCATCTTCTGCCAGACTCTCTCTTTTCTAATATGTTCTTCTTGTTGTGCTTCTTTGACAAAGTTTTTTTTTCTGTTTTAAGGACAAACTGTAGAATTAAAATTGCGGTTTGGGATTAGCTCAGATTAGTTTTTCTTTTTTTTTCATCTAATTCCAAGTAGGAATTCAGCCAACATTATGGGCTTTTCAGTTTGCCGGCTGCATGTGAGCCAAACATGATCCCAAGACATATTTTACGGTCTGAGCATCTAAATCTGCACAACACATGATCCGGTATTACTGCCTCAGGCAGGTTCTTCCAGTAATTAAACAGTTCCCATGTTCGGCTTTTACAGAATGCGGAAGATTATATGAAACCCTGAGCTTTTCTCAAGTATAATTTCTCAAATTTTTTTCTGAACTTAAACTTAACTTTTTGTTGGTTAAAAAAAACTAAACCTTTTGTTTAAAAGGAGTCTTCCCCCTAAGAATATGCACTGATATGATGCACAGTGTGTTAGAAATAAGTCTAGTACTTTTGGAACATTAAAAAAAATAATTATTCTATTCAAGACAGAAATAAATACATGTATTAAATAGAAAAGTGATTTTGTCCAGCATTTATTTATTCATTACTTTCTCCGGTCTTCTAATAAAAATGATCTATTCAAACAACATTTATTAACTTATTACTTGCAATATCTACATTTCGACTGTTATAATCCATCTTTTTTCCCCTTTGTGCCTCAGCTTTGCTTCAGAAAGTGCTCATTCATGTTGTTTAGCCTTAGGATTTTAGCTGAAAAATATTCTGTTTTATGTAAACTCGATGGCCTGTTTTTCATGTGTGTCCTGTTGCCGGCAGGAGTCGGCTCTGAAATGCAATGGAGGTGAAGAGGCAACTATGTTGGCTTTGAGTTCTGCTCCTCTTCTGCAGGGTGTGGACAAACCGCCTGCAGCCTACAGTGATGGTGTGAAGACTCACAAGTTGTTTTTCCTACTTTTTCTCATTCCTGTGACTTTAGTCGGCACAGTAGCGCACTGTTTATTGCATCCACTCCGAATCAGATGAAAGTCTTCACGTCAAAAAAACCCCCCAAACCTGCTTGTTGAGTTTATGCCTCACGATCTGAAAAGATGTCACGCTTTTCTAAACACATGCTCCATTTGAACTTACAGCCAAATCCTTTCAGAAACTGAGTTAAACACATTTTAATGCTAAATTTATGGCTTTTGAATTCATTAGACACACTCTAATCCTCTATTGATCCATTTTAAAAGCGTTCCCAGTGGTCTTTAAAATATGATTTTGCTGTTTTTAGCCTAAATTAAAAAAAAAATTGTTCCTTTCTAGGACAGTTTTTGCAGAGCAGAGTAGTTTATTAAAAATTTGGTCTCTAAGCTGTGGATGAGACTGTCGGCACAGAGCAATCACGCCCCACTCCTCCTTCCCTTTCTGACAATTTTGGCCCTCGCAGCAATACTCAGAAATACTCAGAAATTCTCTGAAAATTTAAGCTTAATTTTCTTCATATATGTCCTCCATCATCAGAAAAATGCCCCAAGAAATTAGAGTGGGTGTTTCTACTCTGCTGAAAATGGAGTTGATCTGAGTCTTTATTATCTTCAAATTTGTTCTCTTTAAATTATTCTTTTTATGATGTAAAGTTTCAAATGAAAGGTTTTTAAAGTTAAGTTTGAGGCAACACTATATCCAGATTTGATGAATATGCTTATTCCTTTCGCTTTTGCAGCCTTCCCTTGAGGCTTTCAGTGGAAAACATTTGAAACAGTCAGAAAGAATCCACAGACTGCTGCTTCCTGCTCTTCTCGTTGTCACTCCCATCAGAGGAAATCCATTTCGCCTCCATTCTGATTTACTTGACAGGGTTTTTCTCTGCACTTTCACTTCTTGTCTGACCTTTTTTTTTTTTTAAAAAAGTCATCATTTCTGCTCGGACTGACTGAGCTGAACACACGTCTGGACTTTCCATGAAGTCATTTACATCTTTAGGAGCTCCTAAAACACGCCATTTGACTTCACTTATAGATTTAAGCATTTAAGACGGTTCTGCCAGTCTGCCGTCTCATTCTTTTATTTTCTTTAAGCCTCCCAGCCTGCAGCTCATCAGTGGTTTCTTAAGGGAAAGCTCTTCCCTTTCATTGTCAGATATGCCTCCTTTTGTTAAGGTTATTTCTCTGCTGGCACTGGCTTCTGCTCTGTCAAGTGCTTTAAAAAAATCTGCATGGCCTTGGCTGTGTACTTTACAGTCTGACAACCTGCCTCCCTCAAACAAATCTTCCTTCATGAGTCCTTCAGCTATTCTCTCCTTTTAAAGTTACCTTTGCTCCCTCCTCCCATGTCAAGTGCACACTTTGTCAGCTACGTTTTACCGCTCGATGACAGCGGACTTTACTTTTTGTCCTGATCAAACTTTACCTTGATCTGTACAGTCAGCCCTCAAATCACCCTGCGCTCTGCCTGTGAGGTTCGTTCAGTACAACTCCTCCTTTGACATTTTACCACTTCTGTCTGCCCACTTTTTTCAATGAATTTCCTGCTCTGATTTGATTTTACGTCTCCATTTTTTTTTTCAAAAATCTTTGCTTTTTTTGTCTTCTGGTGCCTAACTCCTTGACGCCTATTGATACAAATATGCATCAAACCACTTTGGTTCCAAAATTACCTTAATTTAGCATCAGCTTGAAAGCAAAAACATACAGGATTTTTTTTTTATATCTGGTAATAAATTCAGACATCAAGGGGTTAAAACATATGGAATATTATGTAAATGTTGTTTGGGTATTACTGTCAGATCAAGGATAAAAAAAAAAAAAAAAACTCTTTGATTATTATAATTTTAAACCTAAAAAGTGCAAAAGTCGACAAATAAAAGCAACATATTGAGACGCTGTTTATCTTTGATAACTGTGCAATTCAGAAATTATGGACAGGATCTGTGTGTGGCAACATTTCTAGGCATTTGGCGTCATTGGGGGATTAATGTGCACACTTTTCCCCCACTGTCATCAAACTACATCCCTGAACAAAAAGAGAAAAAACAAACCAAAACAAATAAAATCCAGGGATGGTTAGCTCAAAAAGGGGAAGATAAAAGTAGCCTTATTTTCAAACATAATGTCTGGTACTCGGAGCCAGATCAGCTGAAAAACAGACCTTGGGCCAAACCCTGTGAATTTCAAGCGCCTGCTGCAGTCCTAAATACCACAGATAACCCTCACAGAGGTCGCACATACGCAGGAATGATGAAGGCATGAAGAAAGTTCTGGGCTCAGTGCTGTCATAATCTGTGCAACTTCACTTCTCTTTTGCAAGATATCTCTTATTCTTTACGGTTTAGACAGAATTCAGAACCTGAGATAACTTTTTTTTTTTTAATCATCCGAGGTTACAGTTACAGGGAGGAAGAGCAGCAGCTGTTTTCTGATACCCTCAGATATCTGGAACATTTTTAGGTTTCAGAAGCCTGATTCGTGATGAGATTTTTTGACAAGTGTTGGAAAAAGGCTAATTAAAAATGACAGGAAGGTAACACGAGCTAAAACCCACAGTGACAAACATTGCTCACAGCCTCTGGATGCGGGTCCAGCAGAAGGTATTGGAGGCTTTTTTGGCCAGTGGCCAGTCTGACTAATGAGCTCCATTCCTTTGATGTTTGAGTGTCTTGGAGTGTGCGTGCGCACTTGTTAGCTCAACCCCCTGGTGAAGGGTTATTTTGCACTTTTTTTCTAATATCTGTTATTAACCCTCCTTCTCTGTGGAGTGCAGATGTTAATTTCTGACACGGACACAGCCACTGGTTATTTTTTCTTTATTTTTGAGGTTTCCAAAGTGTCCTTCACCCTCAACACACACAAAAAAATATATATTTTGCACATTCTCCACTTTTTCTCTCTTGAGAGGATTTTCTTAATTTTTTTCCAAACAGCGTAGAAAAAGAAACACTTTTTACCAAATGTTGACAAATGGATGCATATGTAAATATTTTACCCGCTTTTTTGGGATGCAGTCACTCAGATAAAGGATTCCCTTTCCGGTGTGTGGCACAACAAAACACCGCACCAAGTTGCAAGCAGCTGGAAATAAAATCTCTTTGTATTCAGAAGGACTTTTCCTGTTTCATTGCAGATTAAAACTCTCCCTTGCTTCGTTTTTCTACTTTAAAAAAGCAATCAATACATGCTTTATTGAAGGAATGGAAGAATTCAAACAGTTACAGACCTTAAATGTGCGAGGCAGCTGCTCCTCGGTCACTTTGTGCAGAAATCCATCCTGTGTTTAGCCTTGGAGCCGACTCGACCAGCTCCGCTACCCCAGAGATCCTTCTCTCTGTGAGCCTGTTCTCTCCGTCTGCCTCCCTGTCATTCAGTGACACACACACAAAAACCCACTACAGCTGGAGAAGACACTCAGATGTGGGTTCTTCGTGTGAATGGATACCCACACAGAAACGTCACACGTCGGAGGCTTTCGTTAATAAATTATTAGGTTTTTCCTTGATGGGTAAAGAGGAGAGACAAGGGGGTTGTAGTACTCATTTGATCCCATTCACTCCCCCATTGTCTCCTCCCTCCTCTTTGCTTGCTCATCAGATTCAGTGATGGGCGCATCAACAGTCAAATCTATTCCTCTGGGTCACATCTGTGCTCCTTTTCAAAGAGCACACACTCCTCACAGCCGGATATCACTGCCAAATAACTTGCAGAGTTAGTAGACAAACAGACGTATTGGTCCTGGGATAAACTGCACGATAACTCACTTTGTGTTATCAGGCATTAAACCCTCAGTCGCTCTTGTTTTCACACCAGGACACTGCTGTTTTAATCCAGTAAAAACCAGCCGTTCAAACGAGTCCCCAAACTGATAGAGGAATAAAAGAAAAGGGCAGTTTAGACAGAAAAAAGGCTCAATTTCTTCTCTTCTCATGTCTTCTTAAAGCTCGTATCTTGTATTTTCACTCCCCTCCCTTCTCCTCTCTCTGATCCCTCTTTCAGTAGCCATTTCTGTCTGTTAAAAACACAGCTCTCATTGAAACGGCTCCACAGAAGAACAGAATGAAATGTGATTATTATTTAGAAATGCTTTACAAACTGGCTGTCTTCTTTTTATGGGCCGTTCTATTGTCGAAGCTTTTCACTTCTTCTGCACAAATGGGCCGTGGCTTTGTCTCACTTCGGGAATGGTGTCAAAAGATTTGGATTTATTGGGACAAGTTTTAGAAATAGAAGTCCGCAAGCTCGACAGAATGTGTTTGGACAAAAGGGATAGCTGTCTGAAGTCCTGTCCCCAGATTCTCCGTCTTTCAGAGGAGAAGGGATTTGTAGTTCAATCATGTTCTGCAGGATAGTTATTGTCATGCGATTCCACCACTCTATATAAATTTTTTTTTCTCTTTTTCCACCCTTACCAGGCCACAAGTTCTTTGGTCCACTGCATTCTAGTCACTGATCAGTGGTGTCATCCCCTCATTTGTCAGGAAGTCATTATTCTAAACATAAAACACTGTAAGTAATCAATTTTGAGGCTGACATTTGGTTGATGTGTATTTTTCCTGGAAGCCACTGTTGACATAATGTATATTGATGATTTATACATATACTATGCTATGCTTTACCTTAAAAAAAACCCCAGACGTACAGTAGAAGACATACGTATTTAAACCATTACTATATAGTTTGCCCACTCAAAAAGAAATTGACAGTCTATCACCCTCTTGGCAATCAAGTAATCCACCTTAAAGGATTTATAAACATTTTTTTGCATTTCATTGAGTGAAATAAGTATGTGAACCCTGATGCCAGAAAGACAGCACTTTCACATCAGGTACACATCAGGAGGAATTTGGGTCCACTCTTCAAAATCATTAAGAACAGCAACAGTCACCAATGTTGCTTAGCAACTCTGAGCTTCAGCTCTCTCCATAAGTTTTCCATAGGATTGAAGTCCAGGGTCTGGCTGGGCCACTCCATGACCTTGATAATATATGATAAATGGTCTCACTTCTGCGTTTGACAGTGGAAACGGCGTTGTTGGGGGCCATAGGCAGCATTTCTCTTCCTCCAAACACGACAAATTGAGATGATGCCAAAGAGCTCAATGTTGGTCTCATCTGACCACAGCACCTTCTCCTAATCACTTCACAATCATCAAACTTCAGACAGGCCTGCACATGTACCTTCTTAAACAGGACTACTTTGCAATCTCTTCAAGCCATTGTGGTGTAAAGTATTACTGGAAGTAATAAAGTATTATTGGTTTCCTTGGTGACTGAGGTTCCAGCTGCTTTGAGATCATTGACTAACTCCTGCCGTATTGTTTTATTAAGATGTTAGACTTTCAATGACGATTTTGGTAGGCAAACCTACAAAATTGGCAAATATGTTAGTTCTTTCCTCCACTGTATATATGTTTTTCTTTTAAGTAGCTCTCAGAAAATATCAAGAGATCCCTCTATAGAGCATCAGTCAGATCAAAACATTAAAAAAGCTCTGTTTCATAATAAAACAATAAAATATGACTTCTGTTTGCTTTGAGACACTTCTTTTCAAAGCCAATTTAACGTTAATGCAAATGAGATGGGCTTATTTTCTGTAATTCTGCATATAGTTTCCATTGACATTTATTTCCCAACTTTGTACAGAACAGGGAGCTCAACCCCTTTGGCAAACTCCCTTTATGATCCATTTAAATCTGGGAAGCACCCAACTCCAGCTCCATCCCTGGAGCTGTTGCAGCAGCTAAAAATTCAAAATCAGGTCTGTCTCCAGAAAATTCTTCAAAGTAAAAAAGAAAACTGCTGTCACTCTTTCACATAAAATCAATTTGACATCTTTCTCCCTCCCTTCTGTCTTTATATCTCTTTTTTTCCCCCCACAAATTGATCAGAGGTCTTTATAGTGATGTAAGACCAGGTAACAGGGATAACAATGAAACTCTTTAGATAAAGTTTACTCTCATCTGATGGAAAATACATTCTGTGCCGGCGTTGGAATCTCAATGAGCTTGTTAGCACTTTAATGGTATTCATAAAGGTGGGAGCTGTGTGGCAGATGACACCTGTCCCTGCTCCGTAGATAGGAGAAGGTAACCTTCTCTTTTCTACAGACGCCTGTACCATCTGCCCACTGACATGAGCATCAGAGAGGAAGAGCAGCAAAGGAGAACAGGGATGACATTTTCCTGCATCGAAAGCCAACTTTTTAAAAATTGTTTTTACAGATTTATGGAACGTGATGATCCGAAAGAGACAAAAATAATTTTGGCATTTGACATTAACCGCACTAGGATCATTCTCTAATCCAGATTGTGTTGAGAAGGAAACCAAAGACAGAAAAAAAACCCCTTTCTTTAATGATTTTCCCTCATCTTCACTTTGCTAATCAGTCTCTGGAAAACTTGTTACTCTCACAAACTCGGTTTGCATTTTCCTGGAAAGGAGAAATGTTTGGTAAAGCTAATTAAGCACATGGACGGTCCTGTGTCGCTCATGAGCATGAACAAGAGAGGACTGAAGGATAAAGATAAGAGCTTTGGCCTCAGCTGGCTTTTGTCACTAATCGCACAGGGCAAAGTGGTGGCCGATTCCATGTCATTCACCAGTATCCAAGTCAGTTCTGGTTTGGTGTCATCACCGTCCTTGTAAAGACGCCAGTCTCTGCTCTGCATGTCAATGAGACATGGCACGGGAGGGGTTTTATTCTGCTAAAACCAAAGCGAAGACGAGTTTAAAGTCCTAACCTCATAATGAAGAGAGTCTGTAAAGCACTTTCAGCTGCTTTGAACACAAAAAAGTACTCAGTGACTAAAGCTATCTGAAATATCTTCATGATCTAGAAATTATTTTTAAATGTTAGCTTTTTTCCATAAATATCACTAATGTCATATTTATTAAACTTCCTCTTTTTTGTCTTTGAAAATGTAAACTGTTTAGCTGTCAAGCTAGACACTTAACTTTTCGACAAGATGCACACAAAAACCAAAAGAATTCCACTGGGGTAACCTTGAAGCTAAAGACCCACTCCGATAAAAATCATGTTTTTGCTGTGTTCACCATGTTTATTTTTATGATGGTGGACATATATTAAGAAAAGTGAGCGCGCCATTGCATTTCTACGTTTTTGTTTATTCAAATCGTTCAGACGAAGAAAAAAAAAGCAGTTGGAAAGATTGTATTTGTAATGTAGAGAATACACTCCCCGCTCCATTCTGTTGCATCTGCTTGAAGACAAATAGATCCATGTATGTCCTCGTTTTCCTCGTCCAAGTTGGCATCCGGCTGAAAACTGTTTGCTGCATCGGTAATGTTAGGTTAGGGGTGTGAAAGGATGGAGGAGGGAGGTGGAGAAAGAGGGGGCGGGGTTGCTCCATGCCAAGAGTTGCTCCCACAACTCTCAGATGAATTTTTGATGAACTATTGCCACTCTAAGAAGCTAAGAAAATGAAGGTTTTTTTTGGCTAAAAATGGCTTAATCACAATAAAAAGACCCGTTTAATGGGTCAGTGGGTCTTTAAATCATGGCATTCTACTCTTGAAATGTTTCACCAGACTGATGGAAAAACAGACTTAAGTCCAGATGTCATGACTCGCCTTCAAGACAACGCCACCTGAATGAACGAGAATCTTCATGGACATAAACTGAGATGAAAACAACCAAGCTCAAGTTTTTTATCAATTTTTCAGGTCAGCATTGTATTTCTTGTCCAGCTAATGGAAAAGAAACATCTCAACACAGCCCACGTCTCTTTCTATCCTTCAATAATTTTTTTCTGACTGACAGCTTTGTGTCTGTGTCGCCTTTACCACACCTCCTGTGAGTTTGTATATTTTTAGGCTCTTCTGTCATGCCTGTCCCTCTAAAGACTTTCAGTGAATCATTTCGTAATTGGCCTATCACATCTGGTTTGTACCGCAGACACTGTTACCGTAAGATTGTTAAAGAAGGTTCAGAGAGCTGGCTTCTTCAAGTTCAACAGTCATCTTCTATTTGATCTTACATTTTCCTAATGCTGCGAAATTTGTTTGTGAATTTTACCACCAGAGACGATCACTGCGTCCTGGAATTCTAGATCAACAGAGACGAATGACAAAGCTGACATCAAACTATATTTATCTTCCCTTGTCCTGAACATTCACAGGATTATTTTGAAACTTTAGTTTCAGACATCTTTGAAAACATGAGGTGACGTGTTTGTAGTGCAGTCCAGCTTTTTGTCTCAGAGCGGCAGAATGCCAATCAGAGGGATCTCTCGGCTTTAAGGGTACGGAGCGAAGCCAGCATACTGAGGCGAAACGGTGACACGCCGCCCACACATGGGACAGCTGCCTCAAAGGCGAGTACAGACCCAGAATAACAATAAGACGGGGCAAATTGATACTGGCACTGTCTCAGAAACATCCCTTATGACTTGGAAGTGAAGCAAAAACAGCCGCATTTATCCACCAAAAAAAAAGGGTCCAGCTGCAGAATGGAAGATTTTGAGAGCACCATTCTATTTTACCACTAATATTCTGGGTCATTTGGTGCAATGCCTCTGAAGGGTACACTTTAAATTCATGAAAGAGGAGAAGAAAGGCAAAATGTGCTCACAGTCAGATTCATTTGAATACATGAATAATTTAGTGTGCTAAAGATTTGGGACCCTTAAATTGCAAATAAAAAATATTTTTTAAAAAGCAGCCCGTACCCCCTCACATGTATTCATAATTCATGTGTTTGCAGTTTCAAACAGAGGCACACTTGAGGCAGAAGTCAGCCACAAACTCTTCTTTAGATGACAAAATGAAGCAGTTTGTCTTAAAGCACAATTACAATGCAATTTTGTCCCTTTGTCAGTCTTTTTGTCTCGTTTTGTTCAATGTTGACTTCAGAGATCAGTCAAAGCAAGAAATACTTTAACCCACAACACGGTCTAAAAATAAGCGATTCATAAAATAAAGACTGGGACCATCAAAATAAAAGGTCCGCCCACACACTGGCTAAGAATAACCCTGACTTATTTTGAAATTCTTTGTAGTAAAAGTGTATTTTAAAGTCTTTGCTTTATTTATAAACCCACTCTGACGAAAATTGTGTTTTTGGTGTTTCTTAGATGGTCTTGTGACCTTTTTCTGATTATGGAGGACACATATATATATATATATATATCTTTAAAGAAAATTACGTTTAATTTAGCATTTCTTAGTATTTCTTCATACAAATCATTGTGAATCATTCAAAAATACTGTTCGAACAAGATTCCCACCCACAACTCAGAGGTGAATTTCTAACTATGTCCTAGAAAACGAGTCAGCTTTTTCGAATTTTTGACTAAAAATAGCATAATCATAACTGAAAGACCAATGGGATCATGTTTCCAAAAAATCAAAAGATGATCAGAGTGGCTCATTGATGAGCATTACAGTACACCAGATGGAAAACCCCTGCTAAAACATGATGGGTCTCCTGGATCTTTGTAGATCTTAGAGTTCATTTTGTCAGCCCTCAAAACCCCCAAAAAACTGCTAATTGGTTTTTAACTAATTGATTCAGCTTAGAAGTGCTCTCAACAATGCTAATCGTTCATGAGCTGAAGGCCTAAAAGGCATACTTTTTGCCTTTTGCTCTATTCCATTAATGCTAAATATTGTTTGGAGAGTTTACAACAAAAACATCATTCATTTTCTTTGCCTTTCGGCAAACCATCTACAATTAGCATATTTAATTAGCAAGCAGTGGATTGTAGTTTGAAAAACAAGCAAAAACTTTGCACTGGATTCTCATGCTATCTTGCTTTGCAGCAGTCCCACATGTTTGGTTTTGTGCTTTGATCCATCATTTTAATAGAATTAATTGTATTAATTGAATCTAATGAAAGCAGGTTCACTCGTGTAGATTAAAGAGACGAACAAGCAGCAGTACACTCTTTAGAATGAACCATTTGCAGTTTCAAAGTGGGTGAAGCAGGACACCATAGTGGAAATCCAGAATCAGCTTCTTTCCATTTCCAAACCAGTATTCAATTAATGATAACTTAAATAACATCCCCCGCCCAGTTTTAATTTTCTACTTTTAATGTTTTTTTTTATTATTTCTTCCCTTGCACCACTTAGGGTTTAACCATGTTTTCTCACACCTGGCTGCCTGCAGTAAATGAATCTGCACTCCACTGCACACAACTGCGAAAGCCGGCGGTTAACATTTGTTATTTTCCCTCCTACTATCTGTGTCCTTTTGTACTGTGTCTGAAAGCAAATGGATTCCTGTTCCAGACATATTTTATTTTCATTTCGCCTGGTTCTCTTATCGGTGACGCAGTAAAACAATCCCACGAAGGCCGTTGGAACTTAATGTTTTCTCACTGATTTTAAAAGTGATGATGACAATCTCCTTCCATTCAGTCAGGCAGTTGTTCTGCAGGAGAACCCAGAATCCTTGGTCCAACCTTAACTTTCAGGAAATGCAGGAAAAGTCAGGTGTGTTTGACTTGTGTGATGATGATTCTGCTTACTTACTTACTGCAACATGTTTTCTTCAAACTGGTGGTGCCGGTTATTAAAAATAATTGTGCATTTTGAGATACAAGCACCAAATTTGGCATGGATGTACCTTAGGATCCCCAAAAATCCAAGATTTTAAATATAAAAACAGAATATTATACATACAATTGTATTCTGTAGGTACCTCTCAAGTTTAAAGACTGCATTCTGTGTATGAACAGCCCATATTTTTGAGACTCAGGCAAATAGACATTAAATATTTTCTCATACTTTAATGCCAAATTTGGCGCTTGTACCACAAAATGCACATTTTGTCTGAAATATCAACCTAACCAACTCCACTAAACCTGCTCTTCAGAAGGCCAACCATTGACCTTCTCGAAAGTTAAACGTTTTTATGACTGAGGTCACTAAACAGGCAGGATACTAGTGGCAGCTGAGATTTGCCGGCTGGCATAAATGAGCGACAATTTGAGGGGATTGGGGAGAGGGAACAGCCAGTCTGGCTAGGTGAGACTAAGACGAGCTCTATGTAAAAAAAGAAAAAAAACGTGTGACCATTGGACGCACATTGCAAGTTAAACCTGATTGAACTTTGACCAATCACAGACTCAGATTTGGAGGTGATGGCGTTCCTTTTAATTCACAGAGGGGCCAACCGTTTGAAAAGTGGCCAAGAAGGAGAAATTAATAAATTTGGTTTGTGCCCGACCGGAATTATATGACAACAAGACTTTCATATATAGGAAGAGAGCTGCGAAAGAAAAAGCCTGGAGCAAGATGCACAAGATTTCGCCCCAAACCTCTTCCAGCTGTCGGTGGCAGTCCAGTGTGAACACGTCACATGCCCAGTGAGTGTATTATACAAGAAGGATCAGAGCACAACCCTCCACAGAACTTTCTGTGACTTTGTGGTGTTCTCAGCGGTCTTCTGTGTAGTTATGTACTGAGGGGAAGGGCAGAGCAGACAGAGTCTGACTCAATAAACTGGTACAGAAAGCTAGTCGTGTCCTGGGTTGCCACTGCACTTCATCAAGCAGGGGGGCATAAAGATATTAGCCTGGCTAACATCCATCAAGAACAACACCTCCCATCCCCTGCACCGCACTGTGGAGACCCAGAAGACTGTGGAGTCCTTCATCAAAAACTCCCCCACCCTTGGTGAAGGAAAGAGGGAATTCTACTGCATTTCTTTTCTCCCTCAGACTCGTAGACTTTACTATTTTCAGTCATAATCTTCTAAAATCTCTAGCATTACGTAGTGCTGAGCTGCTGTTTGCTTTTTGCAACCCTATCCCCCTGCCTGCCACTTTTTACTTTCATTCATTTATTTTTTTTGTTCATTTATACTATTTTAGTACTATGCACACCTTATGCACATTAAGATGTCATAATTTTGCACGTCTGTCCAAAGCTGCAGATGGCACAGAGTTTCCCCCTCATGGAATAAATAAAGCCTTAAACTAATTGTTTATTCAATTACAAAAACAATGACTACCTTGCAATGTCCAGCAGGTTTGTTAATATTTGGCATTTAATGACTTTAATGGGCTTTGTCTCCTCCAAAAATGAGATGAATCTGGAAAACCAAAAAGACGCTTAAGTCCACAGACCAAGCCAAAGCGGAGCTCCATGGTGAAACTACGAGTCTACTTTTGCACGCATCTTTAGATTGTGCTGTTGGAAAGGAACAGCTAGCCTTTAAAACCAAATTTTGCTTTAAGATAAGTTTGTCGATACGAGAAACAGAGGAAACTGTTCAAAGAATTTAACGTACCAGTCCAACTATATGTTTTTAAATGTAAAATTGTTCCCAGTGTCATTTTTTGGCAGCACCGCAGGAGTTGGTCAGAAGTTTGCCTCTGGGCGAGACTGTTGGCGTGTAAGCAACACTACATCGATATCCCAGTATTCCTTGGTTTACACTCTCTCCTATTATTTTACAGCCCCTCACAACCCCAAGCTAACAAAAAAAAGGCAAATAATGTCAGAGCTATGCAGCTGTACAGTTTAGAGCCAAAACAGAAAACAAAGACGTCACTGGATCTATTTGTCTGCAAGTGGATTCATCAGAATTGTAGCGGAGAAAGGAGACTTTGGTCCACCCATGGAAGTTTCTGCGTCACAACCTGGAGCTTTTTCATCTACTCCTGATCCAACACGACTTGAATAAAAAATTACTCAGAAAATGCCGTTTTAATCTTAAATTCTTTATACATGTCCTCCTCAATGAGATCAAAATGCTGCAAGAGCATGTTCAAAACACCCAAAGTATGATTTTCTTTGGAATGGTTCTTTAATGAATCACTGTTACTAAAATCTAACTACCTGTGAAAAAAGTGAAAGTTTTTGTTGCTTTACTTAGTTACTTAGTTTACTTAGTTAGTTGTTTGTATTCTTATCTGCTGATCTTTAAAAAGGCGGACGACATGCATCCATCCTCAGGTGGAGATCTTGATGCTACAGCAGCTAACAGGTGATGCTGAAGCCATGAGTGGATCCGGTCTCTGTCACTGGTGATACATCGCGCTAATGAAATGGCCACAGCTCCACGCTATCTGTCATGAGCAATCTGCCTCTGCTTCAGCCCAGAGCGGAAATGAGAGGGGGGGATGCAGAGACAGAGAAAGACGGAGAGACGTTTGTCGCCGGGAGGGTGTTGGCTTTGTGATTTTGTGTGTCTGTTTTCCTTCTCAGCGCGCCATGAGCAGATATTGATTTTATTTTGACAGAAGGAAGTAGCCAACCCAGGCTTCCTAAACCCCATCTCTGCTGGAGCAAATAACAGAGGGGATTTCAAACAGCCTTTGTAAAGTTTTTTTGCATCTTTTCTCACAGGGAGAAACTATCTTCCACCATAACACGAAAAACGCTGCTACTGACATTGATAAAAGCACATTTAAACATCAAACTGACATCAATGTAATATCAAATTGACTTCCATACTTCTTCTGCTTCTGAAGCATTTAGGCTTCATTAAATCATTTTAGGCTTAATGAACTCTCAGTACGTGGCTTAAAATGATTTTTCTTTTCAATTCAAACTGAATTAAAATGGACCCTATAATTCAAGGCTGCTGCATATCCCAGCAGTTGCAGCGGTGAGTCTAGAAATATCCCAGATGTACCCAGTGACAGTTGGTGTTGAAATGACGTCAAGTCAACATCAAAGCTGGACATCAAATTGAGGTAAAAAAAAAACAAGTTGAATGTCCAAATCAAAGTGACGTCTAAACTTTACAATCAGTTTGACATCATGATGTTAACCCCTTTTTGATGTCATGTGAATTTAAAATTTGGTCCAATACATTAATAGAACTAATAACAGAGGTATAAACCATACAATACATTTTTTATTGGAATCTATATACTCAAAAAATCATTTGTTGGTAGAACAAAAGTAAATTTGGAACATATTTCCATCTAAATGGAATCTAGCCATAAACATTTGTGTCGGGAGATCTGAATGCAATGATGTTGGTACAACAGTTTATTATTGTTGCTGTAACATGATGATGAAGGTGCAGTTGAACTAGATTTGTATAAGTTATGATAACAAAGCTAGATATAATCATGTTAGGTTATCTTAACTTGAATTATAATTTTAAGTGTTATATATTTTATGGGGTTCTTCTGAAAATTAATATGTAAGTAATTCATGCTAAACTCAGCCAAACCAAGTTGATTTAAAAATCAGAAATATTTAAGCTTCAACAGTGCGTTTTATTAATGTTAAAAACATTCATTAAATGACTGATTTTCAGTCATTTAAACACAAGTCCAGTTCAACTTCATCTGGTATCTAAAAGAAAATACAATCCAGCCTTCTTTTTCAGTCTTTTTTTTCCCCCCAAAAGATCGGGTTTTTTATTCTTTGTTACAAAAATAAAAATTTATAAAGACACCACAGTATTTTGCATTAGAAAACCCTAATGCTGTATACATTAGGTCCAATTGGTAAAATTCTAAAGTTCATATATATGCATAATATTTTATATATATGTATAATATTTTATATATATAATATGTGCGCTTTCTATTACACACAGCTGTCAGAAAAGTATTCTTATTGACGGTTGACTGAAGGTTCAAGAAGCAGCTTGAAGGCGAAAAGCTGCAAATTGGGATCCTAAATCCATAGCTGCTCCACTGGAGCCGCTCCGCAGCAGCAGGAGACTCTGGCAAGTCTGCAGCATATCTGCCTGCACTTATCCATATCAAGTATGGATGCAGCTCTTGTAATTCTAGTTAAGATGTTAATTATGTTTCCCCAGGCGTTTAAGCATTTGCTTGCAGGCAAAACCTGATGGGAGTCTCTTTGATCTTGAGTCATTTAGGATATTTCACTGTTTTGCACCATCTCCTTTTCTCACAGAGTGCAAAAGCTCACGGAAAATTTGTAACTTTACTTTTCATTTTAATTAGGTCACCAAACTGTGACGATAGTTATGACTTTTCTTTTTGGGGTGACAATTGTTCAGAAGAAAGCCTGCCACCTAGTGGACAATTTAAAAGCGACAGGCCCCACCTGTTCACTGCAGTTTGCTTTAAAATCTTTTTCAGCCAGTTTTTTCTGTTCTAAAATGCATCTCACATTGTATACTGATTTTATGCAAATATACTATGGTCTTTTTCTAGTATAAGTAGGTTTAAGAGCTCAAATTTTCCTTTTTAAACGTCAAACTGTGGAAATTCAGAAAAGTTTTAAAACCCATCTGAAGGTGAGGCATGGCAATGCCAAAAATGCGAGGAATGAAGAAGAAAGAGAAAAACAATTAATTTGCATATTAGCAGTGCTTTAATAATTTAACCCTAACCATTTAAAAAAACTAGAGAGTGTGGGTTTTTATTCGTTTGACTATTGACGCCTGCAATGTCATTTTTCATGACTAACCTAAGAAAAACTGCAATCGAAGGGCTAATTTCAAATACAAAATGAGACATGTTACATTTAACAGCTTAATATAACTCAAAATGTTTACATGTTCACAGGCTTTTTCATTTTGAATGCAAGCATTTAATAATTTGAATTTTGTCTTTTTTATTCTTATACAATAAAAAAGCAAATTGCTATGCTGTCCGACTATTGCAAAGTCATTCAGCGTAGCCTTAAAAAATAAAAAAAAAAGAAACCCTCCATGTCGACAATGTGAAGATCTTATGTTCTTGTCAAACCTGTTAAGCACAGAACTTGAGACCATCCCACTGCTAAAAGCATTGACTAAATGTCAGCCTTGTGCAACCCAGTAGGCTACAGCAAATGTACTCGTGTAGCAGAACTTATACTTAGTGAATATTTAAAAACACAAAAGACTTTACGGAGAAAAAAATTAAGCTTGATTTATTAAAGTTTACACATATAAGGATCATGTTTGACCACTAAGTCAGCAAAAGTATTAATATAATAGTTTTTAGTCATTTAACATATTGTCCGAGTATGGTCTGAAACAACTGAAAAGTTCAAATAAAAACAAAAATAATAAATTAAAAAATTAAATGATTTAATTGAG
This sequence comes from Adrianichthys oophorus, assembly GCA_036245035.1. Classification (NCBI taxonomy): domain Eukaryota; kingdom Metazoa; phylum Chordata; class Actinopteri; order Beloniformes; family Adrianichthyidae; genus Adrianichthys; species Adrianichthys oophorus. Next base: position 16,303,472 of record BSAI01000201.1, on the reverse strand, counting down.
CAATTTAATCAATTAAATTAAATCATTTTAATGTAAAAAAAAAAAAGTCAAGTTCCTATTAAAAAAAACAAAATGTTGAAAATCCTTAATAAGAAGCTTTTGCATAAACAAACACACAAACAAACAAATAATTAAAGTTTGGTAGAAATATTTATGAAAATATAGCCTAGATCAGAGCCAAGCAAAGACATATGTAACATAAACGTGTAATTATTTATTTTATGGCATATTATTTCATACTACTGTGCATTGAGGGATGTTATTAAAACAAAAACAACAACAACAACAACAACAAAAAAAACAACAACAACAACAAAAAGAATTTAAATGGTTAACAAAATCGTGAGCTGTTGACGGCGACAACTTCCGTTTTGGAACGGAGAAATCCATAACGGTTTATTGATGACAATAAGGACGTAAATTGGTTATAAAGCAGGTCGATTAAAAAAAATATAAGAGCTCGAAGGCACTAAAAAAGCTAGCGAGAAGGTTTGTCTCAGCCGGAAGCAAACAGGAAGGGTTAGGTTTGTGGGCGCAGAGGAACGTTGCTGTTGATATATCACGTGATGACGGTGAGTTTGACATGGACCAAACTTTGTGTTTGTTTGTTTTTAACCGGAACCATGAATGATCTGGGCGTTTTACTCTGAAAAATGTCTCTTCTATCACTGTTAACTTTTTGTTTTCTTCCTCATATCTCTAATAATCATTCAGTGTGTCTTTCTGTAACCATGGTAACATGCTTCTGATTGTTTTGGTGCCTGCAAATATCAACGGGGAAGCTTGCAGCTCATCTCCAACCTATTTTTGTGCAGATTTATTACATGCATGCACATTCTTCCATGCTTTTATTTTTGAATTTGCACTTGTTTTTTGTTGCAGTCACAGTTCAGTCACTAATTTATAAGAAACGACTACAAACCGAGTTGTTTATATTTTATATAACTTTTATAGTTTTACAACAGCACATTGTTTATTACTAGAATTTGTAGATGATTTGCAACATTTTGTTTGATCATTTACATACATTTTAGTAGTTTTCTTATTGCTAATACTAAATGAAAACTTAAACAAACAAGAAGTTTTCCATTTTCAGATTTTTGCTTTCTTCTATGGTTGCAAATACAGGTGTGAGGATTATTTTAATTACATTTTGATTCATGTGATAGTATGTGGTTGCTGATACAAATTATTGTCTGTATTGGTTCATTTTGAACGATCCGAACATTGATCCAGGACATCTTTAGTCAAAATTTCAGCCAGTGTGACTCAGTTAGATACCAGGGTACTGAACAGTGCAAGTAAAGTTTTCCAGAATCTTTGTATTTGATTTGATTATTTTTTGCTGCCATAGAAAAAATTTGCTGCCTTGTGTTTTCCACTGCGTGATGGTACATTTACGGTCGTTTTTACATCATTGTAAAATAAACTTTCCGTACCTCAATCCAAATGATATTTTCCATCATCGATTATAATAAATTGAATGCATCTTGAAACCATTTTTTAACAGTAAAGGTCAATTTATGAACGCTTCGCCTCAGATAGATCTATCTTGGAATATATGGATTATAAATCAATTAATTGATTAATGTAACTCGCCCTTTATTTGCAAAGTTAATACACTTCTCTTTTTACTCCCTCTCTTCTGGTGTGAAGATGAACTTCAGCGGCAGTGCCCAGTGTGGAAGTCCGGCTCACAAAGAAAACGTCCCTCCTTCCACAAAGCGGAATTCATTCCAGCACCAGAAGAGCAGACAGCGCACGGTTCTTGGTGTTTTGTCTGAAAATGAGCAGTGGGGTCGATCCTTCAGTCAGGTGGGTGAGACACAGAAGGTGTTGAAGGCAAACGATTAATTTCAATCTTCCCTTTTTTTTAAAAAAACCATCCACATGAGCCCTGATTGTCCTCTGCAGGGAAGCCAATATTCCAGACGCAATTCAGCCTCAGACAACTCTCAGCCCAATTTCCTCGGCTGTTCGTCCAGCTCCGGGTATGATGTGTACGTAGAAGAGGCCTGTGAAGTTGTTCTTGCAGCTTCTGGTCAGGAGCTGGTTTCAGAGGATTCTGGTTCCGAGGACAAGGCCTTGCAGGATCAGTCCATGCGTCTGCTGCTAGAGCTTAGTTCCAGTGAGTTTTTGTGAAACACCACGCAGAAGTTTTTCTCTTTAGAAACGCTTTGGCGTTTATTTCCTCTTGGTGCAGGTTCATATCAGGAGGCTTCGGGTCAGTCTGAACATGAGGAATCCCGGTTTCCAAGGGAAACATTCTGTGCAGACTATGCAGAAGATATCTATCGCAACCTGAAGGAGACAGAAGTGATATTTTTCAGACACGCATTTCATTCTGGTGCTACAACTTCATAATTATATGTTTCTGGATTGGAATTCTAGAAAAAGTTTCTAGTGAGAAAAGGTTACTTGAAGAGACATGCAGAGATCACCAGCGGGATGCGGGTCGTTCTGGTGGATTGGCTGGTGGAAGTTTCTCAGGAGTACAAGCTGAGTTCGGACACTCTGTACCTGGCTGTGAATTACGTGGACCGTTTCATGTCCTGCACAACGAACGTGAAACGGAACAAGCTGCAGCTGGTTGGCACAGCCTCACTGCTGATCGCCGCGTAAGAAAATCCCACTTTGAACAGAAGGTTAAAAGACCCACTCCGATCATTTTTTAAAAAACTATTTTCAAAACATTCCCTGTGGCTGTTTTTATGCCAGCTCCAAAAACCTGTCATTTTCTAGAACATAGTTCCTGCAGAGTGGCAGGTGTTCATTAGAAATTCACCTCTGAGTTGTGGGCGGGGCCATTTTTTTGCACTCATAACTGAGAGCTCTCTGTTTACACACTGTCCTGCTAGCTCGCAGCCCCTCAATCTAACATTACCAGTGCAACGAAAAATTGAGCTATCCAGCCATACGGCTTTGAGCCAGATGTACGAAGTCTTACATGGATCTATTTGTCTGCAAGTGGATGGATCAGAACGGGGCAAAGCAGGAAGCTTGTGGCCTGCATATTTTCTACGTAACAAATACGGACAGTATGTTTTCATCTGCTCCTGATTCACAACAAACTGAATAAAGAAATAATCAGAAATGCAATTTTGAGCTTAATATTCCTAATAAATGTCCTCCATCATAAGAACAATGTCACAAGAACATGCTAAAAACACACAAAAACAGAGTTTTCATCGGAGTGGGTCTTAAAGACTCGTTTTGTCTGCCTATCTTGTACCTAAAGGTTCAAAACTTAAATCTTTTCTGCTTACTTATCGTGCAGAAAGTATGAGGAGATTGCTCCACCTGAGCTGAATGAGTTTGTGTACATCACAGACAGCACCTACTCTCAGAAACAGCTGCTTTACATGGAGGATCTTTTGCTCAGGGTGCTGTCCTTCAAGCTGGCGGCGCCCACTCCTTACCTGTTCCTTCGCCTCTTTCAGTCCGTCCATTCTTCATGTGCGAAGACGGAGAACCTTGCCTTGGTGAGCATCACAAACCACAAATTCTCCAGAGGACTGGATTGTATTTTAAAGGGGATTCTTTTTCCTGCCTGTAGTATATAGCAGAGTTAAGTCTGATGGAAATGAATCCCTTCCTGCAGTACACTCCATCACTGTTGGCAGCTGGAGCCATAAGTCTAGCCAGCTACACTGTAAACAAAGTTCTCTGGGTACGTTTGTCAGGATAAGTACTTTGTGGGCCAAATGATGTTCTCTTCTATAAACATGCACAAAAAATGCACTTCTTAATGTGCTTTCATCTCAGCCTGATGCTTTAGGTGATTTTACTGGATACACTACGGCTGAAATAATGCCCTGCTTGACCCATCTCCACAAGTTGCACGTCAGCGCGGAGAGCCGCCCGCAACAGGCCATCAGGGACAAGTTCAAAAGTTCAAAGTAAGGTTGAAGCATCAAGTTTTTTATTTATTGTCAACTTCTCTGACAGGATATCATCTATGTGTTCATCAACAGGTTTGGTTGTGTTTCTTCTATCGCTCCACCCGAGGTTTTGCCTCTTTTAGGAGAGACTTCGCCATCCAGCTTTTCCTCCAAACAAACAGCACAACCACACAGCTCCCCCTCATTTAGGCAAAATACCTAGATACTTTACTGTTTTAAATTTTTTTTTCCTAATCTCAAATATCTCACTAATAAAAATAAACTACAGCTTATAAACCTCATTAGTGTTTTTTCAATATGTGGTTTAAATTCAATGCTTATGACTTACCGTTTTTGTATTGAATTTTTATTCCTTAATAGGAGGCATCTTCAAAATCATGCACTGCAAAAACTGAATCTTAAGTTAAACCACTCTTGTTTCAAGAAAAAATTTTTTTATTTTCTGTGTTGCAAGACTAAAAAAGATCAAGAATGTTTTTTTTTTTTTTTTTTTTTATAATTAATAATCTTAGTTTAAGAAAACACCCCTTAATGACTAGAATGTTTCCCTAAAATTCTCGGTAAGACCATTTTCCTTACTCCATTGGTAGATATTTTTTGTGTCTTTTTTGCTTATTTACAGACAATTTTTCAAGTTTTAAGAATTTTTTACTTACTTCAACGGGGCCTAATTTTGCAGTGTGCAAGAGTTTGTGAAAGCACATTTTGAATTTATCAAGAGACATTATTCCAGGGATAAAAACAGTCCTATTTGCCATTAAAAGTCCTCAGCAGCTCTGTTTCAAGAGAAATATTTGCAATAAACTAACAGGAATGTCTTCTACTTGAAAAACCTGATAAAATTCCTTTAACATTTTACTGCAACACTGAAATATAAGACTAAGATTCCTCCACGCCCTCCAAGGACGTCTTTAGTTCTTCTAAACTGTACTCTCCTTCTGTGCAACATTCATCTCTCTGTCTGGCTCATTGTCTGTGCAGGTAAGTTGTCTTTCTCTGCTTGTTTTGCTAATTAACCTGCAAGTGTTTACCTTGTTTCTATATATATATATATATATATATATTCATTCATTCATTCATTTTCCAATCCGCTTTATCACGGGGTTGCCGGAGCCTAACCCGGCTACTCATGGGCGAAGGCAGGGTACACCCCTGGACTGGTCGCCAGTCTGTCGCAGGGGCCACAATCACACACCCATGCACACCCACATTCACACCTATAGGGACAATTTTAGAGTAACCAATGAAGCATGTTTTTGGAGGGTGGGAGGAAGCCAGAGTACCCGGAGAAAACCCACGCATGCACAGGGAGAACATGCAAACTCCACACAGAAAGGTCCCCCAGCCAGGACTTGAACCAGGAACCTTCTTGCTGTGAGGCAGGAGCGCTAACCACTGCGCCACCGTGCAGCCCAATATATATATGTGTGTGTGTGTGTGTGTGTGTGTGTGTGTGTGTGTGTGTGTGTGTGTGTGTGTGTGTGTGTGTGTGTATGTTTATATATTCTTTCCTTTTTAAAATCATTGATTAAAGTAATAAAAAAGAGTAATAGGAAAGTTTGCTTTGCTGTTTACGCCTTCATGCCTGACTTCATTTCCCATTGCATAAAAGAAGATATTATTTCATGTTTTTTCCTTTCACTGGTAAATTAAGTGGAGTCCTGGATTTAATTATATATTGCAGAGCTGCAACATACAGCATGATGGGGTTACATTTATTGAATTTTAGTAAATATTTTTGGAGATGCATTACACAATAATATTGATGCATGTTTTTTTATGTGTTTATGTACCTTTTTTTGCACCAGTGCATCTTCTCTCTGTTGTGGTTAGATGCTGCAGAACCTGTCAAAAGACCAGAGTTTTTGGTGTTCTTTAGGAGGCGTCTATCACACCTTTCTAGTGACTTGAGGTCCCATCTTGGAGAAGTCAGGCAGCTGCCTTGTCCAAACTGCTGCAGAAGAATCTGAAAGGGGTCATCAACACTGTGAATGACCAATTTTCTGCCCCAGTTACACCCCAGATGCCTACAGGAAAACAGAATTGTTTCCCAGTAAAAACTGCCTGTGCCTAGTTGTTATTCAGTCTATAATGGTCTATGGTCAACCTTACCAGAACCCCTGCAACTACATGTATCAACCGTACTCCACCACCACCAACATCCAGGCCCCAGTTCCAAATGCGGCACCTCCACATAAATATCCTCGTCCTCCTCCTCCGTATTCATACCCTGCAGTTCAATATTCATACAACCCTCCTGCAGCTGCGGTTGGAACTAAAGCCATGAGTCCTCCTGGAGTTAAGCCTCCTGTACCCACACCAGTGCCTAAACAAAGACTCTGCAGCCTGGCTTGTGTTGTGGTCCTGCTGCAGAGGCCCCTGGGTCTGGAAAGCCTAGCAAAGCAGCAGAAGAAAAAAATGAAAACGAGTTGCTTTCCTTTTCCTCAGGCGTTCAGCTTTTCATAGTGGATGCTAAAGGCCAGGTTAGGTCTCAGTCCTCTCCAGGTCATCTTCGCATCATCACAGTCAGCAATCAGCAGCGAAACTCTACTGATGAAAACCCTTTGGTTTTATTAGATGTGAGTATTTGGAAATGCATCTGTGATGAAGACAGATACTGTTTTGCTGTGTGTTTTAGAATAACATGCCTTTTATTGGAAAAACTCTGCCAGATTGGTTCTGTGTTGGATAAAAAAACATGCAAACTGCAACCTTAATATAAGTGACTAGTCTGGTTTTATTTAAAATTTTAAAAAAAGGCTATTAAACCAAGTTTTACCGTTTGGATAGTTGTTAAATTGGTCTTATGATAAGTTTTTTGCATTTTTTAAAAATAGATTTTGAAAGAAAACATTATAGTTTGGAGATATCTCTGTTTCCAAATGTTACCCAATTGTGCAAAAATTGTCTAATTTTGTGAAATGATTGATCTAAAATGAAGACATCATTGTAACTTAAAGCAGCACTAAGGCCAAGCAAAAACAAGGCAATAGGAATCTAATCAAACTTTGTTTATAAAGCACTTTTCATGCGCAAAGCGCTTTATATAATAAATATGAACTTAAAAATTTTCTCAGAAAAGAAACTCAAAAGTAAAAAAAAAAAAGCCCCCTTTTAATAAATCCAGAGTTTCCATCTCTGTGTGTTTGTATGCTTCTCAGGTGTGCAACCTGTTGTACCCACTAACAACAGACACACCGGTGCTGCTGGCGAGCTCTGGAATCTTCATTTTTCCTGACCCGGCAACCTCAGGGTCATATGTAGGGATAGTGCTGCCCTCTCAACTGCCTGCTTTTGAGCATGAGTTGTTCAAGAATGTCCTGTCACAGCTGGTCATCTTCGAAATCCTGGTCAGCCTTTACTCATAAAAAAGAAAACAAATTTTAGCAACAAATCTGATTTGCATAAGAGCGGAAAATCATGCTTCACTTAATAAAAACGTTCTATGTTTTAAACTATTTCATTTTTTATCACTGAAGAGTATGAAAACAGAACAGTTTCCTTATTTGATTACGTTTCAGGAGCCAACAAATGCATAATAAAGAAGAAAAAACATATATGTCACTCAGGAGTACAAGTCACACTTTTGGGAGAAAAGTGCAACAAATCTGCAAGCAATGTAAACATTTTAATAGCCAAATTCAGCTTATGAACAAAAAACTTTTTTCCTTGATGAGCATTATTTAAAAAACAAATTCAATTTTAGCATGTAGGCTAAACAAAACCCCAAAAATTCATTTGACAGTAAATCTGAGAGATTGGATCCAAGTAAAGACATTTTCACACTCTTCTCACCAAGCTGGAAAACTAAAGAATGAAAGTTCAGAATGAAAGTTAATGATAAGTGGCAAGTGTTAAGTAAAAGAGTTCCTTCCTACACGACAAAATGTGCATTTCCCATGAAAGGCGTGTTTCATAATTGACAGTGATGTCCTGAAGTAAAGAGAAAAATAATAAAGCGTTGGAATCTCAAGAGTCAGGTTCTTCACAATAGGCCTCAGAACTTCTCGTCTTCTATATTACTGCAGCAAATATACATTTTTGGATCAAATTTAATTAAATGTTTAACAATAACAGACCCCAGATGATGAAGAACAAAAGAGCATCAACGCGAATGCAAACGTTTCTCTCGCCTCCTGGAATGAGGACCAGAAGGAAAAACCACCACGTCCCAAATGGAGCGAGAAGACGGGCAATGCAATTTTGTCAGGTGAGATTAGGTAAAGGGAATAAAGCTTTAGTGTGGACACAAACATTCAGTCATCTGTGGTGATGTAGTTACAGAAACCAGATGGATTAAGTGTGACTGAGAACAGCAGCCTCAGGACAAGTGCATACCCTTTTTGTATGAAACGCTGATGACAGCTGTTATGTAGGAAATGTTTTTGTTCAGTGCAGACAAAACAGAAAGAAAAAGAATCAAGCTCAGATTTTGCCTGTTTTGATTACAGATTTGCTGTGATGTTAGAAAAAAAAGATTGTGTCATCAGCATGTTTCAGAACTGGGATTTGTGTGTGAAAGGGCCTTAAATACATTTACTGTAGTAGGATAAAAATGTATTTGTGGAGAGTAATACTGGTATAACCAGGGGTCTGCAAACAGAAGTAACATGTGGCCCTTTTCCCCCTCCATTGTAGCTCTCTGGTTGAAAAGAAGTTAAAACTTTTAACAGTAAGCTATATTTCTGTATATAAGACACATTACAGTCAAATAAGTCAAGTTTTTTCAGCCCATTCACAAAGCATAGTATGTATCACTTCACGAGCCTCCTATGGTAGCCATAATGCACCGGCGGATTTTTGAGTGCCGTGACATAAAATCGATTAAAGCACAACCAAATTTTTTTACAAAGGGTGTGCAAAGATGGACTTTCTATTTGAAAAGAAATTCATTTCTTTTAAATGCAATTTATGGTCCAAAAAATAATTCAAGGCTAACTTAGCTCTGATTTATTTGTTAGTTAGGTTTACAAGTTTATGGCTGAAGTACACCAACAAAACAAATAACCAATTTGTCAAGTTTGTTTGTTTTTTCAATGCTGACATAACACTACATTTGCTGCAGCAGGATGATATAATGTAGGGATAGTGTCTTTGATTTTGAAAGAAAAACATGTGAAGCTCAGTCAAAAAGTATTTTCTTTTAATATCTTATTGAGAAAAATAAAATAATAATTCAGTTGTATTTAGCACAATTATAATAATAACATAAATACAAAGCAGTGTGGTCATTTTCTAAAGGGTGCAAATAAGACTTAATGGCTCCTACTGGGTTGATGTCAGTGAGAAATTTACCCCCAATAACTTTTTCAGTGTTGAAGGTTGCAGACCGCTGAGATTAACAATGAATTTCTCTGTAGGATCCACAAAATTGAGTGAGGGTTTTGCAAAAACGGCAAAGTCCACAAGCATTAAAATTCATAAAAAAGGAACCAGGATCAGAGAAAACACTGAACCGCAGAAGACTCCTACAAAGGTCAGTCCCCACGTCAACCAAGGTCTCAATGCTACTAAGGCAACTTCTCAAGGAGCTTTGCAAGTCAGTCGCGTCTGTGGTAAGAGAAAAGAAACGTTTAAAACTTTGAATTTGCATTTGAGTGATATGTCAATTGAGATTTGGTTCTGACTTTTTGTTGTGTTTTTTGTTTTTTTTAAATAGTGAATGGTATGACTGCAGTCACAGGACAAGCGGGAAAAACATTGGCACCACAAGTAAAAAAACACGGACCCAAACTGATCCCAAAGTCTATGAAGGAGAGCCGTGATGGCCGCGCTTCCAATGCGGATGGTGCTAAGTTTGTAGCAGCCAGCAGTGCAAAAGGCATGCACAAAAGTTTGGGAAATAACCATTTTGAAAATAGACTCCAATGAGTTATGTATAGGCTAGAGATGGCATGCAAGCTTGTTGCAGACGCAAAGTTGGACGCCATATTGGAATGGTATAGATGCTGTTTTACTGCTGTGCTATAATTGTACAAACAGAGCTGGATAACCAAGGATGTGACTTTTCACAAGTAAATTATTACTGTCATCAAGGAGAACTTTTAGAATACATTGTAGGAAGATCTGAGTGAGTTTACTCAGAACTGTAAACGTTTAGGCTGACCTTGTAGCCTATCCAAAGTCATCGGGGTGCTCTGAGCGGACATCGGCTCATAGACTTTAAAACAGCCACAAGCGGTCTGCGGGGAAGTTGGACCGAGGAGTTTTACAGTTTGTGTAAATCTTAGTCTGTGTGTGGATTCGAATAAAATTCTAACCATGCATCAGGTATGCGTTTCATATAAAATGATGTATTCATTTATAGAAACTTTTGAAATGTTGTTGATGTGTTGCACTTTTTACAAAAATATTATGGCCTAGCTCTTATTTTTGTGATGTCAGAGTCTTTTTCTTTTTGAAATCTAATCAAAATGAAGCATTTTATGGTCATTTACTGTATCTGGTAAGCCATGTCTCAGCCGTGTCTTTATCCCATTCCAATATGGCGTCGCTCTTTACATATCTTGGACAAAGGTAAAAGGCTTGCATGTCATCTCTGTCAATATATAACTCATTGATATGCTCCATTTTTATTGTATTTTAGATTTCTTTTTTCAAAAATTGCATTTTATTATAGGTTTATCTGCTGTTTGGACCAATTTGAAGACTGGAGCAAAAGATATTTGCAAAAGTGTTGCAAGTGAGACTTCAGCAACTGTGGAATACAAGTAAGTCACTGATGCTTAATATTGTTTTTTGTTGATTTATGATTATGGACTTTTTACTTTGTATCATGTTTTGTAGTATGTTTCTGAATGTGTTTCCTCATTTTTAAAAGCAAAAAAGATGGTTCTGTGTAAAGTCTGATGTGTAGTGACTAGAAATTCATCTTAAGATATAATTAGATTGTTTTCATTAATGTTTCTTGTACTCATTTATTTAACATATTTGTTGCGATTTATTCAAAAAAAGTCACAAAAATTATTTGGAATTATCTTTGCAGTTCTTCAACATCCTATTTTTCTAGTTTTCTAATTATATTTCCTAACTTTCTCATTTCTAATCAAGGTATGGTGAAGAGGCAGGACAGGCAACAGATAAGGCTCTCAAGTCAGTGGGAAATGTAGGCCTGGCTGCATGCAACTTTAGCAGTCTAACTTTAGATAACCTAGCGTTTAATACTGCTAAGAGCACAGCTATGGAAATGGTTGACGAAGAGGACGGACAGCAAACAAAAAAACTGAAGGAAGGGAGCTCCGCACGAGTGTGAACGCGTGCAATGTGACAGAAAAAGATGGAGAAGGAGGAACACAACATCTATGACATGAGGAGAAAAAGAAACAAAATACAGAGAATCTAGCTGTGGATGATAATCAAAAAGTTCTGTTTGTACAAATAGTATTACATTGGTTTTCTATTGCGGCCTCTATGTCCATTAAATACTGAGTATTCTATGCTTGTCATCTGTTTCTGTTGTTTAAGGTTACTCGTTTATTTTTATACTGTACTATATAGATTTAGTACACATGTAGGATCCAAAGTAAGTTTGCAAAACTGGTAAATCAGTTGTTATTCTAGTGGCAAAAATGATGCTTCTTGGTACTGTTTTTGAAAATTCTTGCGTTGCATATTTTCAAATATGTCATGATTGTGTCGGAAAAGCAGAGTGATGATTCTTGCATGCTATTTCAGCACAAAACAAAATACACTTAATCCTGCAGTGCCATCTGGAGGCTGCAGCACATGACGACATAAAAGTGCTCTGTTACAGATTCAGTTCCCCAGAAACGTCTTCCTTTTGACCAAACCTGGATAATTAAGCTTAACATTTTTGGGCAAATTTTGAAGATACAATTCAAATTACACCAGTCAATCTAACATCTGCAGTAGAGCACAGCAAGTGATCAATTTATTGCTTTTTAACACGTTTTAAGATGAGTCTTACAGACTGATGGGTTGACTCACTGAGGTTCCTAAGGTGAGTACAGAATGAACCACAAAGATCAGTCAGATCCTTGCAAAAGGAGCAAAGTGCACAAAAAACACACAAAGAGCCAGAATTCAAGATGTCCTCACAGCAAATGCTGTTCCTTCAACCCCTGTGACACCCAAACTCTCAACACAGCTAAAGAATTCACTGGTGTTGATTTACCCATTGCTCAATACATGGGTGGGAGCATAACTTTTTGAATATCAACAGATTTTCTCTCCTGCTTTGTACAGAGATTTGAACCTGTCCTTTTCCTCTGCTGTATATATTTGTTTTTCTATCAAACTGCATCTGGAAAATCTTTAAAATAAAACAAACACTAATCATAAAAAATAAATTAACATGGATGTTCCACAACATGAGGAGGATGATTTAAAACCAGCCAAACTACCTGATGCTATACTTGTATTAGCCAGTTTTAAAGCTTCTGAAAGTCATATGTTTAACACTTAAGGACATAAGCACAGCAAAAATGAAGAACCAACAGCTTTTCAGAGAATTTAAATTGCATTTTCATTTCTTTAACTTGAAAAGATCCAGTTCAAGGACTGAAGCAAGCAATTCCAAAGCAACGAGTGTAAGTTACAAGTACAGCAAGTTTGCTTATTTCTTCTCTTTTCTTCTGTGTTCTGCACGTTTTGGAGTTTTTACAGTTGAGTGTATTGCCCTGCAATGGGTGCTGATGCAGTTTACATTCTATATGGTTATTATTACAAATAAAGATATGCAAATGTTTGATTTGACTGAAATTCAATTCTGAAACACAAGATCCCTTTTCTCAAACGTTCTAAAAATAATATGAAAGTACAGGCAAAGCTACAGAAACTGTTCTTCAATCACTGAAAATGTTGCTGTGATGACACACAACAATCAAATTGGCCATACCTTTGTAAAGATTACCGTCATGAAAACTAACAACAGCAAATATACAACAAAAACTAAAACGAAAAAGGTACAGAAAGACAAACGTGGAAAGAATAAAAGGAAGAAAATGGGACTTGGAACTGAAAGTAAGAAGATGCGGGCACAAAATTCAAAAAGGAAACCAGCAGAAAAGGAAGAGTAGCATGTGCAGGGTAAAGGAAAAAAAGGTCAAAATGGGTACCAAAAGCAGGAGGAAGAAGAGGAGTTGGAAAAAAGCATAAAGAGTATTAGAAAAAGCTTCTAAATGTTTGTGAGGAAGGAAACAATATACAAAATGAAACTTGACTGGGGACGAGTAGAACGAGAACGAGGTGCACAATGAAGAACAATTTCCGGCCAAAGAGATGGAAGTAAAGAGGACCATCATGCACTTGTGAAAAGGAAAAACTTTCAGAAGGAGAAACACTATATTCTTCCTTAAGGAAAGAATATCAAGGAAAGAAAAAGAAAGACCAACATGTACAAGATGAGGGTAGAGAGGGTCAAAGTGTTCCGACTAAAGGGAACAAAGACTGGATGAAGGGAAAAACAGAACATCCTAAAAGAGAAGCATGTACAGGAAAAAGCGAAGGAAGGCAGAAACACCATGAACAGAAAGTAGTAGAGAAGACAGAAAAACTGAGTGTACAGGCTGGTGAGAATTCAATGTGAAAGAAAAACAACCTGTAGAGAGAGAAGAGAGTAAGGTGCAACATGTAAAACAACTTGTGCAGAAAGAGACAAGGGAGAGGCAAAAGGAAGATTAAAAAATAAAGCAAATAAAGCAGGTGCATGGTGAAAGAAAAATGGGTAGGAGGAATAACAAGTTCATAAAAAGAAAAATGGGCAAAGGAAAAGAAAAAATACAAAGCAAATGAGAAGGAAAATAAAGGAAATGAAAGACAAATAGTTTGAAAAAGCAAGAAAAGAAAGGTGAAAAGAGAAAAGAAGTGATAATGAGGAGTAAATGGAAAAGGAACTAGATTTATTTGTTTCTTTTTTTAAACAAATTTACACATACTGTATGGTATCAATTTAAAAATCTGGACAAACTCACAAAATATTAGTTGTACACGCAGTACTTGTATATGCTTTTGCCATTTGTCAGTGGTTCTTTACTTTGATTATTGTCACTAAAACATAATGTATGAATTTATATAAATTATGTTATAGACAAACTTTACTACAGCTATAACATATGGTAAGTACATGTGTCTGGGTAGCCCAAAGTCCACATTAGAAAAAAACACATCCATGCTATAATGCACTGGAGAAAATGCTGCTTTGAGGAACTTAGCGACGGAGTTTATTTTGAAAGGTTTTAGAGCGGAAGTCGCTTCCTTTTTCTGACGTAACATTGAAATCGCTGGTCTTATTAGTGTCCGTCCCGGAACAGGTGTTTAGTTCCATACGAGAAAGTACTCCAATCTTTTTAAGGGCAGTATAAACTTTTTAAAAGATGGACATGTAGAGTTTAAAACGTAGTTTCTGTTTATATAATATGTGTTTATATACTTTCAATACTTTTTCATGTAAGAATATGATACTGTTGCCATCAAAAATACACCCCTTTGTATGCATTAAGCTAAAAATGAATCAAGTTAGCCCAAATACACATAAACTAACTTTAAGACTGCTTTATTTTATTTTACTGTGTAAAACTGCAGTGTGCTAAAACTTGAGGCAGCATCCAAACATCCTGATGTACAAGAAAAACCGGAGTGCTTCTTTGTTTTTATACGTTACCCTGGTGCTTCAAAGACCAATGACCTCATCAGGACTTTTCTCACAGCTGCTTCAGTTATGCTGCCTGACTTCGTTGAGTTAACCTTGTATTTGCTTTCGTGGTCAACTTAAAAAACAAAAAACCTTCATTTTCATCTAAATAGGTGAGCTCTTCTCTCTTTCTCATTGTGTTCATTTAAATTAGTACTGATTACCTTTAAGACTTTATTTTAATAGAATTTTTTTTTTCGCGCCTTCTAGGAAAAGATAAAATTACCATGTCCTCAAATTACTTGTTATATTTTAAAATCAAAGTTTATTTCATATCAATCTGTGACATTTTTGTATTAACTATTAATGCTTTGTTTCTACTTTCTTGTCTCAGAACCCTTTGTTCTTTAGTATGGCAGAACCTGCTGAACTGCTCCTCATCAAGAGCCAGTATGAGTTGGCCTTACATGCGCTCAGTTGTGGTCTGGCTGCCGAAGAGTCCAACCAAAGACCAGAGGCCTTGGTTCACTTCAGGAAGGGCCACTTGCATCTTATTCAGGGACTGGAAGTTCCCACCGGTGGGGAGAGCCACCAGGGAGTGGCCTGGGACACAGCCAGACTGCTTCAGCACAAAATGAGGGACACTTTGAGAACTGTCAATGACCACCTTTCTGCTTTGGAAAACTCCCAATCAACATCAGAAGACCAGATGGGTTCACAGATGAACACCTATCCGGACTTGGCAGCCACCAGTTGTCCCTCTCTGAGCTCAGCCCACCATTTGTACCCTTCTATACCTGCTGCCACTCAGAGCACAGCCGCAGCCCCCACCACAGCGCCTCTTTCTCCTGCTATTGAACAGACGGGCACACTCCCAGCAGCAGCAGTGAAAACTGAATCCATGGATGGCCCCGCGGATCAGCCTCCTGCATACACGCCAAACCCCACAGACGGCCACTGCAGCCTCGCTTACGGTCCCGTTGGACCCGTCCGGTCTGTAAACCAGAATGGAAAAGAAGCACCAGCAGCAGGTGAAGAACATGAGCTGCTGCGCATTTCATCCGGGGTGCAGCTTTTTTTTGTGGGGCCTAACGGGGAGGTCAGCGCTCTGATGTGCCCTGGTTACCTTCGCATCATCACCTTTGAAAGTCAACACAAAGACTCGGCTTCTGGAAAGCCTTCCTCGTTTCTACATGTGAGTATTTGCAAGCACATGTTTTACCTTTAGCTATTTTTATGAAAACATTATTTTGCAAGTGCGTGTCTTAACTCTATACGCAGGTGTGTCCATTCAGAAAACCCACTGACGTCATGTCAAAAGGTTTTTACAGCTGACTCACTGTTGGTGTTTTGATTGAATTCTATTCTAAAAGTTGGCATCACTAATTATGTATTTCTTTTAACTAAGTTTTATTAAGGGCTTATGATTTAGTCAGAATCACAACTGACTACCTTATCAAAAAGTTGTTTAAATTACCCCATGAGGTTAGAATAAGCCCTCTTCATCCTTTCCTGGAAATTTATTTGGAAATAGAAGATATTTTAAATGATGCTGAAAACACTTTATGTTAGAACACATGAAAATTATTCACAAATAAGTTCTCCATACTGAAATGTTTTTATTTTTCAACTAATTTCTTTTTGTCTTTAATATAAAATAATATAAAAACTGCCTTATTTAGCTATCAGTTGTGCTTTTTTTAATCAAAATAAAAGCACAAGTCATTTTTTTAGCAAAAAGCAAATATATCTATATATAGATATATTTGTTTTGCATTGCAGCTCATGATGGTTTTCCACCAGTCCAAGCTTGCAGGCATCGGTCATGTATTCTGGTGTTGCTTTGTTTCCCAACAAGACAATGGTCCCATTAACAGATGACTATGTGCTTCTGTTCTTCTCCCTCCCCTTGTTCCTGTCCCCTCACAGGGGTCACTCTGTCAGGCAGCATACCAGCGGTACGATTTGCCACAAATCTCTTTGTGTTGTGTATTTTTTGGTGGAGCTAGATCTAAAAGATTCTGCGTTTTTTTTTTTTTTTTGCATTTGAAGAAGATTTACCACGTCATAAAATTTGCCTTTTTTTGGACATTTATTTTGGTCATAACAGTCAAAAAATCTTTATAAACCCATTTAAAATAAAAGTAAAAACATTGACACCTCATTGAATGACCCTGCAAAAATTCTGTGAACTTTTACAGAGCAAAAAAGTAACTCTACAAATATTTATACATCACAAGATTTAAGCTAAAGGAAAAAAAATCACAGCCTGTCTGGTGATTACGGTTTTACTTAATATTTATTTGCAATTTGTGTATATATTTTGTGTCATTTGTCAGGTGTGTGACCAGATGTACCCACTGACAACAGACACTCCAGTGCTGCTGGCAAACTCTGGGATCTTCATGTTTCCTGATACAATGGCTGAGGTACCGGGATCCTATGTAGGCATAGTGCTGTCGTCTGAACTGCCTGCTGCCAACCATGAGATCTTCCACGACCTCCTATCACAGCTTGCTGATCTCAAAGTTCAGGTCAGTTATAAAAAAAAAAAAAGATAATGGTGATTCCCCCTCATCAGCAGGCAAAAGGCAACAATGGAGAGGAACAGTCTTCTAAATCAAGAGTAGGCAATTCCTGGCCTCCAGGGGCAGTATGTCTGCATGTTTCCCAGATATTCTTGCCCTACTCAAAGCAAATTACCTGTTTAAGGAGTGTCCACCCAATGAGAACATTCTAGAGAAGGGAATTTTGGACAACTAGCAGGAATGCGACCCTTCGTTCCCATCCCTGTTCTAAGCTGAGGAATAAACCTATAGAGGAAGCAGGTTCAGTGAAGGAGACAATCTGTGACAGGTTGGGATCTGAAAGAGACAGAAAAAACAAAAATACAGCAAACAGACAGGTTAGTTACTGTAGCAGGATAAGATAAGAAATAAAAAGATGAACTGGCCAAACTCAGAGTCAGCAGGAGTGTTGAACATAAATGTTGGATCTAAAAAGAGCAGTCGATCATCTAATATAACTCTGGTGCGTGACATCAAATGGGACTTTAACTTAAAATGTGAAACTCTGTTTAGACATCAGTGCAGTTTTGTCTTTTTAAACTGAATTTTCAGTAAAGTATACTTATTTTTCTCCACTTATGTAGGTCTGATAATTCAAAAACATTGGGAGAAAATATTCTTAGCAGAAATTGTTTTAAATAATTGTCCTAAACTATATGGAGGAATGTGTTTAATTTTTTCTTGAAAATGATGCTAAATTATAGGCTGTGAAAAGCAACTGAGCCCAGGGGACATTGTGCTGCATTATATGATTTCTTGACAGATCAAGCATTAGTAAACAAGTTACAATTCATTTATATTTAAACATTCATTGCACTTTGTGTAAAACCTGGGATCTGTTTGATTGCCACTGATTATTAAAGTCATCTTAACACACACATTGTTATTATCAGTGTCAGAAATTATATCTAATTGCTTCTCTTCCAGGATCCAGAGGAAACTGGAGTGGATATCATTGACTTGAGTACAAAAGTACCCATTGGTCCCCTCAGCAAACAGACGCAGCTGATAGTGTCAGCAGAAGACAAGGAAAAACTACAACTTCCAGGATGGAGTGAGAAAATGGCTCAAGGGATTTTGTCAGGTGAGCTTGTGAGTTTTCAAATAAAGGTAGAAAATAGGTAAATATCGATTCAGGCTTTCTAAAATACAGAAAATTTACTCATCAGTATGACTGCAAAAAAATGTTGACGCAAAACTGCTCCTCCTGCAGGAGCCACACGATTAAGTCAGTCACTAGCAAAAGGAGCTGAAGCCACTGGAAGTTTCATCCACAAAGGAGCAGCCAAGATTCGAGACCACATCACACCCGAGGACACTCCTAAAGAGGTCAGCCCTCAAGTTGCTAAACGTTTGAACGCTGCAAAACAAGCCACTGGTGGTGCTGTTCGAGTCAGTCAGTTCTTGGGTAAGGACAAAAAGCAGCTTTTATTTTGATGTGTAAATCATTGAAGACATTATTTAATGTTCATGTTTTATCATCGGTCTTTATAGTGAATGGATTAAGTAACATTGCAGAGCAGGTAGCAGATAAGGTGGCACCTCATGTGAAAAAACATGGATCTAAGCTGGTGCCAGAGTCTCTGAAAAAGAGCGAAGATGGTCGCGCTTCCAACTGGGATGGTACTAAATTTGTAGCAGCCAGTGGCCTTCATGGTATGAAAATTCACTCATTTCTGATCATATAATGTTGTGCTCCACTGCATTTATAGAGTCTGTCAACTAAATTAATTGTTATTATGTTAGATGTATGACAAATGATCAATTCTTACCCAGAAAATCTAATAAAAATTGTTTTAATAAAGGTTTTTCCACTGTTTGGTCGAGTCTGGAAAATGGAGCAAAGAAAGTTTGCAAAAGTGTTGCAACCGAAACTGTCACAACGGTGAAATACAAGTAAGTGGAGATGTTCACACCTATTTTCTGTAAATAGTTTTGGAGGGGGAAATGTCTTGTTTCCATTCTTTTTTAAAATCCATTGAACAGTAACAATGGACTTCATGAAAAATTATCCTGAACCGTATCCTCTGTTGTTTCTCTCTTGAGTTTTCGGTGATGCGCTGATTTGATTTCACACCTGCTCTCTTTCAGATTTAGGGGCTTGCAGAATCTTATCTAGCAACGTATGACTTTCAATGGGGAGTAAGGCATTGTTGTGAACTCACATGTATTCTTTAATGTCCACTTCTTCACTAACACAAAGCTGCTTTGAATTTCAAATTTGGCTTGTTCAAATATTTATATACTATCTTTTGAGGTTTGTAAGATGTTGCATGCACTGGCTGTGCAATGGCTCATATTTTATTTTTCAAATGGTTTTTTTCCCAATTTAAAAAGATGCTGTCATTTCTATACAATTAATAAACTATTTGGAGTACTTTGAAAGCTAGTGCCACCAGCTCTTACTCCAATCCTGCACCTGATTGCCACCTTATATTAACACTTGCTGTGGGTTTTTAGTTTCTGCATGGCTTTGTATACGTCTTGGCCTTTTGTTTACAATATTTGTGAAGAAAATTGTTAAAAATAAAAATCTATACTAATTTTTATTTGAATGATAGAGAGATGAATCTTTGCATTGCTTCAGCATTTAAAAATTGTGCACATTTTCATGTATTTTTTCTTCTACAAGGCCACATTTCCCTAACACGCCTCCTTCTCATGTTTGTTTATGGTGAAGGTATGGTCACAATACAGCCCAGGCCACAGACACTGCTCTCCAATCAGTGGCAAATATTGGTCTGACTGCTTACAACATTGATAATTTGGGCCTAAAGGCATTCCTGAAAACTGGGGGTGAGAAATACGCCAATACAGTGCTCAATGTCAAAGACATACAACCGGCGGAAACGGAGGAGAAAGGGATGTTGAAAGCTGAACTCTGTGGACACATGGTAAAGGAGTTGGAGAGAAGGGAACAATGTGCCAAAGGGAAGAATATGGAGAAAGAGAAGAATCAAACAGAAGCAGATTCAAAAGATTTGCAGAGCCAAAAAAAGGAAGAAAAGTAATTTCCAAAAGAAATGTGTGCTCATTTGGATTTCCTAATAACTTAATGATAAACCTACCAATTCTTTACAAAAATGTAATTAAGTTTTAAGTTATTCAATAACCTCCTGGTTTTCTTCTATTTTCTTTTGTAAATTTCCATGAAATTGTGTAATTTCCGTGTACTCTTATTTTGCAAACTGTGTAACATCAGCTTAAAAGTTGTGTAATTGCACTTACAAAAATACCAGTCCGTATTTTGAGCATTGTGAGAACCATGTGGAAAATATGATTGGTACTGTACATAATGTAAAATGAGTATTCTGTACACAAACGCATGCTGTGACAAAGTTTGAAATCTTCAAATAAAAGCATTTCTGAATAGTTTGAGAGAATAAAATGTTACTTTCTTCCAAATATTGCATTCATTAGATCCGCTTGTCTTATTTTAATGTATATTGTTTTTACATTTTATTGGAATAGTGAACATTTTAGATATATAGAGATAGATATATAGAGATAGATCTATATATAGATCTATCTATATAGATATATAGCAGTACCCACACAATGAAAAGTTTGATGCAATCTTCTGGCCGCTCTGCAAGGAACAAACATTTATTTTGAAAGAGGGTGGAAGAAAAGGAAAAAGAGGGGTGGTTTCCATGGAAACATCTAGCAAAGAACCTCTGTTTGGCAGACCTTGTGAAGCATGGCTCAACGCTCCGAGTACAACAAATGCGATTTGACACGACTGCTGGCAGAACTGAAAGAAGAGAACGACGCGACGTGAGTTTATTAAAATAATTTCTAAGTTGCTTGGCTGTACAAGCGTAAAAAAATGTATTTTAATAAAAGAAATTGTTTTTTTTTCTTGTAGAAAATCACTTGAAGAATCTGTGTTTGATCTACAAAGCACGATGTGTGAACTACAAAAGAGACTGCATAGCGTCGATGGGGAAGGTTAGTATACTCGCCTTCCAATTTCTTTCTACTACGCATGCGCACGATCGGCATAATAAAACTGGCCAATCAAATCACAGATTCCTTTGTTTACATTCCGGTCAGGAAATGAATGGAAGACAAGATATGAGACCCAACTAGAGTTAAATGCACAGCTGGAAAGACAAATTATACTGACACGTGGGAAGCTGGAAAACATGCGAGGAAACCCCGTAGGTACGTTAGCTGTTAGCCTGTTTTTCTTTTGTGTTTACTGGCTAGTTTGCATATAGAGCTTGCCTGTAGCAAAAGGTAGCTACTTCGGTCGACCTATCTACATCAATTGAAATGACCTGTCTGTACACGAAAGTTGATAAAAGATCTGATTTTGATGCATCACCGTTCATCGTTGCCCTGGTTTACTCTGGTTTTTCTTGCCTTTTCACAGATCGACTGGCCTCTGTCCGCTCGTATGATGACATGTCAGTAGTGAGTGGACCAATATTGATTTATTTGGAGGTTGTCCTAGATTTTATTCTTTTTTTTGCCTCTCATTTTCCCCATATTGCGATAACAATGGAGATAGACTCTTGTACCAGCAGAGGGAGCTAGAGACACAGAATGAGCCCAGAGGACTGTGATGCCCAGTTGCCATCCATCCTCCTGTGGATGCAGCCTGAAGAAACCAATCACAGCACTGTAATTGTGGGATTATAAACAGTGGGAGAGTAAAATACTGATTACAGTGCTTTAGCACAAATATACACTAGAGTAAACAACATACTGAAAGCTTGTAAAGCGTAGTTAAAAAGTGCCTGTGAGAGCACAAGCATATATTAATAAAACACTAACTCTGAGAATCTTTTTATCAAATCTAAAGGTGTTACCAGTGGTCTTTTGATTATGATTTTGCCATTTTTAGGTAATTAAAAAAGGACCATAATTTCTGCAGAGCAGCAGTATTTAATTAGGAATTCTCTGAGTTGTTGGCTGGACTGTTTGCGCAGAGCAACCTCTTCCCATCATCCATAACAGACAGCTTTCTATTTACATGCTCTCCTGCTAGCTTGCGACCCCTCACACCCCAACCTAACATTACTAATGCAACACAAAGACTAGCAATATTGGAGCTGTCCAGCCATACAGTTTTGAGCCAGATGAGGAAAACAAAGACGTACATGGATGTAGTCATCTGCAAGCAGATGCATCAGAATGAAGTTGAGCAGGGAGCTTATAGCCCCTGCTATTGTATTTTCTACATCGCAAATAAGCTTTTTTTCATACACATTTTTTTATCTGCTCCTGATTCACAACAATTTCAATAAAGAAATACTCAGAATTGCAAATTTAAGATCATTTTTCTTTATATATGTCCTCCATCATCAGAAAAATGCCACAAGTTCTAACATGTTAGAAACACCCAAAACATTGTTTTTATTGGAGTTGTTGATGATCAATTTTAACATTAAGTGAGATACACTACCACTATACCATACAAGTAAAACCCCCAGTTTGTATTACTCTGCCTTTTGTGGTTATTCTACTGCCTCAGTTTGTCATTATACTAATGTTCTTTTTTCATTAATGAAGAATAAACAATCTCTCTTTCTTTAAAGCACTTGTTTTCAGCATTAAGATCCCCCTAGTTTCAACTCTGGAGATAGCAGGCTAATCGTATTGCTTTTTGATGAGCCTGCATCATCATCATCCTTCTCTACTGCACACACATGGATGTTATTAACGGAAGTCCTTGTCACAGGAAATGCTTAGACAGCGGCTAAAGCTCCTGACCGAGGAGAAGTCAGAGCTCCAGCGTCAGCTGACAGCCTGTCATCTTCAAATCCAGCAGGAAGAAAAGGTGCGGGCCTGGACTGTCCATGCGCTGCGAGGGATTTGTGTAGAGGATTTGTGAGGGGGGGTCAAGATGTCTGCATCTCTATTGTGTCTTAGACAAGCAGCTTTAGGTTTTTCTTGGTAGTCTTTCTTTTAGTTACAAATGACAAAGATTTGCAGTGGCTTGAGGAAAAAAAAAAACGTCATTTTGTGTTGATGCAGACATGATCCTAAACCTTTGTTCTGCACTTTGTCCAGCATGCCAAGGTCTGGGTTTTGGTTTAGCAACTTAGCTCTTTGTTTATTGTTCTGTTTAGCAAACTGAGATGTTTAGTAAAAAAGGTTAGAACCCAACATGTGCAACTAGTAAATCCTAATCCCTTACTTATTAGAGTTGATTCTTGAGTTTGTAATTGCTAAGCATACAAGGGGATGAAGCACAGACAATGTGCAAAAAAAAAATTTAATTCTAAAAAAAAAAGGTAATAATATGGTGTTATTGTCTTTCCACAACTTAGGCATTTCATAAAACCAATAATGAGAGGAGAGCGTATTTTTCCGAAATTGCCAACGTAAGTATTTTGAAAATATTTTCCCCATTTAGACTGGTTGTGTTTATTTTACGTCTTTTTTTTAAACAGATAATTATAAAAAAACGACTTATAAAGGTATAATAATTTCTGATCCTCTGTAGATTCGAATCTGTGTTGAGGCATTTTGAAAACTGCAGTGGCATATTTTAGTATGGGTGTTGTAAAGAGCCCTTTAGAAGCAAATTTACCTTAAACTCAAACTTGTCCTGCAGCTTTCTGCTGTGTTCGAGGCTCAAAAGAGGCAACGCTCCACTCAGCAGTGCAAGACACCCGGGAGCAAACAGATGAGGTCAGTAACTCCTGCAGCAGAAAATCATATTAACATTTATGATCCCGATTAACCTCCAAGGAAAGCTGTTTTCATACACCACTAGTTCCTTGTAAATATTTTAAAGGATTATTTATTTACTACTCTGTTTATGTTCCTGTTTTTAGAGAGTGTTCAGGAACAAAACATCGAATTAATGTACGACACTTTGTATTGTATTGCTCTCTACTGGTGAACTAAATGGTCATTTGTCACACACTGAAGATGGCAAAAGCTTAAGGATCAAATCAGCAACCTTCTATATCTATCTTCTTTACAGTCATCTCTAAATTTTAAGATCCATTGAGTTCGTTTTGTTCATTTGTTTCATTCAGATTGTCAGATGTCATCCTTTGCTTTCACCATCTTTTCAGTAATATGTCTCAACTGTTTTATCTTTTGCCACATAGAGGGAGGGATAGCAGCAGGAAAGCAGAGGCTGATTCTAAAAAAGGAAAAGAGAGACAAGAAGAAGAAGAAGAAGGAGGAGGAGGACAGCACCTGAAAGGAGGAGGTGTTGGTGATTCAGCTGCACAGAGATGCCAAGAGACAAAACTTCTCAGAGAAAGCTGGTTACACTCTCTAAACCACTGAGTTAAACACAAACCTCAACTAATACTAGGAAATACTGAACTTTCTAGCGCACAAGCCCCTTGTTCTTGTAGGAATCGATGTATATATACATAGTGAATAGTATTATTTTACTTTGTCTTTTTAAGTAAATGAATTTAAGAAAAAAAATCATATTAACTTTTGTGCTGAAATCAGTAATGCTCGTTAGTTATGTCCAACAACAACAAGCAACAGTAAAAATTCAACCATCTTATTGTTTATACTGAATTTTAACTTTTTTACTATTGTGACTATCCATGTATGAATGTATCATCATTGGCTAAATTACAATTTTTACCATTTTTGTGGGACTACATTGTGTCTTCTAAGAACTTATTTCACTAATTATGTAAGCAGTCACACATCCTCCCTTTCAGTAGGTGTAGTTCATCCAAAGAGCAAGCTGTCACCCCATCCTACCTTCTGATTGCCTTCTCACGTGTGGGTGTAAGGAAGCTAGCTATGCAAGATTAAACAGTTGTTTAGAAAACTGAATATGTGATAATTCTTTCCCAAACCTTAAAGAGCGTTCACTTTCTTATGATCAATAGTTTTAGGTAATTTTTTATGCTTAAAGACCCACTTCGATGAAAATTATGTTTTTGGTGTTTTACCACGTTCTTCTGACATTTTTCTGATGGTGGAGGACATATATTTAGAAAATTAAGCTCAAATTTGCATTTCTGAGTATTTTTTTTTAATTGTTGTGTCAGGAGCAGACAGAACAATTCTGTTTAAAAAAAGACTTTATTTTTTATGTAGAAAATACATTAGGCAGACCACCAGCTCCTTGCTCTATTCCATTCTGACACATCCACTTGCAGACGACTAGATCCACGTTTGTCTTCGTTTTCTTCGTCTGAGCTGTCATCTGGCTCAAAACTGTTCAGCTGCACAGCGCAGATATTTCTCGCCATTTTCACTGCAGTTATGTTAGATTGGGGATGTGAGGGGCTGTAAGCTAGCGGGAAAGCATGTAAACAAAGTGCTCTCAAATTATGGGTGACGGGAAGGGGAGAGGCTGGTTTGCTCAGAGTGGGTCTTAAAATAACTCGCAGTCATCTTTCAAACGTTTTTTATTTCAGTTAGTCATTAAATTTTCCTTCTCTGATTAGAGAACATTTTTAATTTTCTCCTTTTTTAATTAAAAAAAATGTATAGACTTGTAAACAAATTACCATGTTTTATGTAATTCTTATAATTCCTTCAAAATTTTGGACAAGCTTGTTGGACTAAGTCAGGTTCACACAAATCCGCACAAATGTTTTGTTCTTAATCACTTTTTTCAAGGACTTGTTGATACATTAAAATTCCACCATGTATTTCTTAATGTACGATATATTGCAACTATAGTTCATTTTCTAGTAATCAGAGCATTCTAGCCAGCTGCAAGAGTACAGTCACAAAACTACCACAAACAAAGTCAGTTTTTCATTTTGCTGAGTTGTTTCTAAATTTTGAAAATTGATTTTTGAATATGTAATAAAATTGTTCAAGGCCTTCTCTGTTCTGACGGGGAACATTTTGAGGTTTATGGTTGTTAATTTTCCTGTACAATTGTTACTGGTCGGGGTAATGATAGCCATGAGATATCTTGTTGGTCGGATTTCCTTTATGAGCGGCAGCTATTTTTTTAAGGGCTTTTTTGTCTCCAACAGTTATTATTTGGGGTTTTTTTATGCCTTAGAATGTAATGTAAGTCATGTAAAGACTCAATCAACCCAGATATGATACTCTGTTCTCATCTGACAGGAGAGATTTGTGGATTGGCTTTTTGATATGGTTTGCTGACTTGGTATGCTGTTCTAAATGGACTGCAGTGGCAGGTCGTTTGTCTTAGATTAATGGAATCTTTTAAGGGTCTATATCCATGTTGTGTGATGACCATTTTTATTTTCTTTCACTGTAATGTGCAAGTTATTTTTGCAATTTACTTAATATTGTTCTTTAAAACATCTAGACATGCTCACTGATTCAGTTCCCTCTTTTTTTTGCCAAAAGTGTGCTTCAACCAGAGTATGCATGCCAAAAATTATGCATCCAAACCTCCATGAATTTACCTTTGAGCCTCTAAACTGGGTCACAAAAACAGACTGTAATTGTTTCCTTTTTCATTTGATGCACTATGATGTATAAAACTCTTATGTTGAAGGGCTATAAATATGCTAAGGTGTACTTGCAAATGAAAAGATGCTTGCAAATAGTTAGAAATATTTGAATTTTAGAATGGCATTAGTATGAATTTGATTCCTAATTTGTATTTACTTAAACAGAAAAATGTTTTTATTACATTTAAGAAGAAATTATTAGATGTTTATTATTCATGTGAGCAGAAACACATGCGGTTGGATCAATATTCCATTTGTGTGATCATCCAATGACATAGTACAACCAGATAATGCTTTGATAGAAAATGGATGTGTTTTTAAATTCTTGACATTAGAAGGTCACAATAGTGACTTTGTCTTGCTCTTCAAATCTCAGGCTGTCATTAAAAGACCGTCTCCCTCACATGTGTCCTGGTTGTTCTGGATTCATTTAGATAGCATCACCTAGTCTGCCTGTGACGCACACAGGATCGCCTTGAGTGTATCCTCAAATAGAACAATTTAGAGAGGGAGGGGGCAGTGTCATTAACACTGATACATTCATAAATTGGCCCCTTAAAGAAAAATGTCTTTAGTTGGAACGTAAAAATAAAAATTTAACAAAAATTTGAGTTAAGCTGTTGAGACAGAAATGAGCATCACATTTAACTTTCATCAGCATAGTAGTTGAAACACATGCTGCCTATAGGTCACCGGAGGGGTCAATGATCTAAGGAATTGTAGGGTCTCCTGAGGCTGTAATGTGGGTCAGTGGGCCTCATCTTTTCCTGCTATAAAAGACATATCCCTGCCTTTAACCCTGTAAAGCCATCAAATAATTGGCAGAAAATTCAGCTTTTTTTGGAATTAAGATGTTTTTAAAATTATTTGATAAAATTCACACACAAAAAAAAAAATCACAATATCATTTTTTAATGAGATACTATCAATTATGACATGTTTAAGGTATGTTTTTGCTCACAACAATGTTAGTTTAAGATGCAGAAATACTCGCATGATGTGTTAAGGATACTAATCACCTTACTTACCCACTGTCTCAAATTTGATACAAACATTTTTAACATGGTGTAATTGTATTATAACGACTTATTATTTAAAAAATGCATTCTTTCCATATAATAATTAGTCATTTCAAAAAACATATGACAATAGTTGATGTAGTCTCATTACAAAGTTTTAAAATATAGTTCAACTTTTTTCCTGCCTAAAGTGTTTTCGAGATTTCATGGAAGCAGCCATTTTGAAATGTGCAGGTAAAGCCTTTCTACTGCCCCTAGTGGAAAGATGATAACCTACAGGGCATAAAGCACAGACGAATTTGTATACAATGGGTTTTGAAAGAGTATGGGGGTCTCAGAAATGCATCAAATATGATACAAATGGTTATACGGTGTTTAGTCAAGAAATTAGAGTCTATAAGAAATAACCAACAATATATCCATAGGCTTTTTGGTTTTCCACCTTTTTTAATGAAATTATATAATTAATAAAATATTTTATCAACATGAAGTTAAAAAGGATTCAAGGAAAATAAAATAAAGTAATTTTGTTTTTTTTCTTAACAAAAGTGTTGCATGACTCCTGCTTCTTTGTTTATACAAATGTAAACAATTGTAGATAAATGTATTAAAACAACGGCCACATTAGATCACTCCAGCTGATGCTGGGAGGAGGGTGAGCAGCATCCCGAGCACGGGTGTGAGGCGTGGGCTTGCATCGTAATCGAGGGTGGGGGCGCTGAATGGAAATCACGACAGGATGACGTGAGGGAGGAGGTGGTGGTGAGGAGGAGGAGAACGGAGGCAGCTGCTGCCACCCAGTCGGTTCCCAGTCTTCATCACTGTGGTGTTTGGAGCTGAAGAGACTCAACCGGACAATAAAGGGGAATTGGGGGTCCCGCATTTCTCACATCTGCGGGGTTTTAACGCATCCTTCAGGCTGGAGGTGACCACCACAGAGGCGCTGATTACGCGTGTTGGTAAGCGAGTTTCTGTTTTTCAATTAATTATTATTATTATTAAGTAACAGGGGGGAAAAGTGTGTTTGCCAAACTTCTGCGTGGGTATAAGCAGTGATGGAGGTAGGGAGGGGGGAGGATGCTGATGTGGTTCGTGACTGTCACTTTTCTCCACCTGCGCTCACGCGCAGCCTCAGTGGACCCCACGGAGCGCCGTCCACACTCAGATTAAGAGCACTTAATCTGTAATTAGGGTTATTTCCAGACCACGGCGGGTGACTGCACCAGCCTCTCGGCTTCATCTCCTCTGTGTTTTTATTCTGTGGTTGCCCCCAGAAAACTTTTCACCCATCCATTCACCCCCTTTGTTGGTCACAGACAGCACCGCCGTTCTCGTGAGCCTCGGTACCGAGATGGAGCATTTCGACGAGCGGGACAAAGGTCAGAGGCACGGCCGGTCGGCGGCCAAGATCAACGGAGTACCGAGCCCCACGCACAGCGCCCACTGCAGCCTGTCCCGGACCCGGACCCTGAAGACTCTGAGCTCGGAGAAGAGGGCAAAGAAGGTTCGCTTCTACCGCAATGGCGACCGGTACTTTAACGGGATCGTGTACGCCATCTCGGCGGAGCGGTTCCGGACCTTCGATGCCCTGCTGGCGGACCTAACGCGCTCCCTGTCGGACAACGTCAACCTGCCACAGGGGGTTCGAACCATCTATGTCCTGGATGGATCCAAGAAGATCAGCAGCATTGACCAGCTGGTGGAAGGTGAGTAGATAACCATCTGATTCCAGACTAGAAGCCTAATTCAGATCATATTCCTGTACCGGTCCCCAGCCCGGATAAAATGCAGGGTTCTGTCAGGAAGGGCATCCGACCTAAAACTCTCTGCCAAACCAAACGCTGTGAACCAATCACATTTATCAACTCTATGAGGGCAGTTCTTGGGGTCAATGTGACAATTGAAACTGAGATTAGTAGATCTGTTTATGTTAGGAAATGAGCCAAGAAGAAATCAGAAAACACTGTCGTTATTTTCTTGCTCCTTTTGCACGTCTTTTTGTTTTTATCCTCCAACTCCAACAGGTGGCAGCTATGTGTGCAGCTCCACCGAAGCCTACAAGAAACTCGACTACACCAAGAATGTTAACCCCAACTGGTCAGTCAACGTCAAGGCCTCGTCGACCTCATCCCGCGGCCCTCCCTCCCTGAGCAGCTCCAAGGCCAGCGTCCTGGACGGGCGCGAAAGCAAGGACTTCATCCGGCCCAAGCTGGTCACGGTGGTGCGGAGCGGAGTTAAGCCTCGCAAAGCTGTGAGGATCTTATTGAACAAGAAGACCGCTCATTCCTACGAGCAGGTCCTGACTGACATTACAGATGCCATCAAGCTGGACTCAGGGGTGGTGAAGAAGATCTACACATTGGAGGGCAAACTGGTGAGAATTCAATTGATTTGTTATTTTAAGGGACAGCTTAGTTTGGCGAACAGCTTAAAGAACCTTAAAAATCTGAGGCCATTTTAAGGAAGATGGAAGATCAATTAAGCCTGGGGTGTCCAAACTTTTAGAGGGCCAACCATTCTTTTTCTTTCCTCACAGAAAAGAGAAATAATTTAAAAGAAATTTTTACTAAAATGACTAAATTTCTGGTTTGTAGACCAGAAATTAAACAAAGTAAAAGTCTTTTTTGTCAACATTAAATCTGTGTTCAAATGAAATGTATTATTCACAGCTAAATGCTGACTGTAAACTTCTACATTTAATTAATGTGATCAGGAAATTAACAGATACTTATCTTATTTAGAAGTACACACTATTGTGATTTTGATCACAGAAACTAATAGATCTGTTCTTGTTTTTTCACCATCAAGAAATTGTACATTTTAGAAAGTGGCGGTGGCAACATATTGATTTCATGACAGGAACCAATGGGCTGGTGGAAATTTTCCATGGGCCGGACTTTGGAAATGCCTGAATTTAGGCATTAAGGCCTTTTGCGTCGTCAGAGGTCTGACTCACTTAACTCGGAAAGTAAAGGTTCTCAGAAGGGTGTTTTTTCCAGGAGAAAAAAACCCCCAAACTGATGCCTCCTGTAGGTTTGAGATGCTTTTGCTTTGATTTGAGGATAACAAGTCAAAATAATTGGCGACCAGTCCAGGGGTGTACCCTGCCTTCGCCCATGAGTAGCCGGGTTAGGCTCCGGCAACCCTGTGACCCCGAAAGAGATAAAGCGGATTGGAAAATGAATGAATGAATGAAGTCAAAATAATTTATACAATTTCTTTATTGCTGCCACTGTTGTTGCTGATTTTCTTCAATTTTTCTGATGACAGAGAGCATATATTAAGAAGGTTAGGCTTGAAATTACATTTCTGTGTCTTTATTTATTCAAATTATTGTGAATCAGGAGAACATGAAAATTTGCAGTTTGATAAAGATTGTAGCCATGTCATAGAAGCTACAGTTGGCAGGCCACAAGCTCCCTGCTTCTGTTTTATCCACTTGTAGACGAATAGATCCACGTATGTCTTGGTTTTCCTCATCTGAGCTGGCTTCTGGCTCAAAACTGTACGGTATTTATGTAATTTTGTTCCATCTGTAATGTCAGGATGGGTTTTTGAGGACCTGTAAGCTAGTGGGAAAGCATGTAAACAGAGAGCTCTCGGTTATGGGTGACGGGATTGCTCTGTGCCAACAGTCCCACCCGCAACTCAGAGTTAATTTCTAATGAACTCTTGTTGCTCTACAGAAAATATGTCCTAGAAAACCACGCAGGTTTTTTGTTTTTTGCTTAAAATGGCCTAATCATAATAATAATAAAACAAATCAAACACTGGGAGTCCTTTTAAATTGGCTCAAAAGATGATTAGCGTGGGACTTTAAAAAGGCTGCAGTCAAACTGCAACTGTAATGAAGAGTGTATCATGGCCTCAATCAGCTACATTTTTAATGATGGCTCTTTCATCCTTCCTGCATCTGTTTATGAATAAAACAGCATTTATCCGCTCACTCATTCATAACTGACAAGAGTGCATGTGGAGGTAAAAGGTTGAAAGAAATCTATGAATGAAGTCTTTGTCTCCAAACGCAGATTTACATCACCCCACAGTTCCACCCACTCATCCAGCTCCTACTCTCACAGTGCCATGTGCATTTTCCTCGGTGTATGGCTAAAAAAAGAATGCTCTAACGTGGATTTGCACTGCAGCTGAGTCATTCTGAACAATCTTTTTTTCTCAATGCCTGCATGTACTAGAAAAATAACAGAAAAAACAGAAGGGTGACATCCTGAAAAACCCTGATCTCTGTCATTCATTTTGTCCTTTCATTAGTTTCTCTCTGCCTCCATGAGTCATTGAGGACGGAGAGCAGCTCTGCCCCCAGCAGCAGCATCAGAATGACAGCAGGATTTTTTAAACCAATTCTCATGGATGTCATTGACTGCCACTTTGTGTCATAGAGCAGTAATAAACGATTTGTGGACTTATGGATATGTTCTAGGCTCTAGGGCTTTTCATGCTCAATAATAATTTAATAGTGATTCATGGCAGCATTTTATCTCCTTTCAAGTGGTTCTAGAAGCCGGTTTATAATCCACTTAATCAAATCCCAGTTGGGTTTTCTTAGGACACATCTAGTTAGAAGTTGAACTCACACTTCTGCATTATGAGTGGTGCTTTCTTGGAAACATCTGGACGAATGCTTCTGCCTTTTTCACCCCTCTGCTATTGTAAGCAAGACTATTATTTCGGTGCTATTTTTAGACGCGATATTGATCAGACTTGTAGGCATGGTAACACACTCACAGACAGACTGACTGAACTGGAGCTGAGACAAGAAAAAAACGAATTTTCTTTTTTTGTTTTTGACTTTGTGCAGTGCTGCAGTTTAATGCCAGCGCTGGAAGTAACATGCTAGACTGCACAACAATGAGAAGAGAAGAGAAATATTGTAAAATAAAAACCATCATGTGTGTTGGAATTTGTATGAGTTTGATTGAAGTAGATCAAAATGAGCTGAAATGCATTAGCATTAAGTTGAATATAACTGTTCTCATTCATTTTCCTTAGATGGGCTGTTGTAATCTGGTGCTACAAAGAAAAGCAGATCTAATGCCATTAATGCCAAGTTTATATTTGCAAATGAATATATGGATGTGTACGCAAGGAAAAGATTACTGGAAAGATTAAGTCTGTATTTGTTCTACATGCACTTTTGCTCACACACTTTAGTGTTTGTGTGTGTGTGTCAGCTGATCCCCATCAGTCACTGAACCTTCAGAAGAAATAGGTTTCTAGGCCTGGCTGTCAGGATCACCGAGTCCCAGCACGGCTTAAAAGGAAGTTGGGTTTCTTTTTTTTCCCCATTAACTCTCTCATCCTCCCAGCCTTAATTGGGCCAGAAACAGGTGGTGGATCTAAATGTATTTAATTATTTTTTTTAATTTTTAAAAAGTTCAGATCAGACAGATTTGAACTGAAACCCATTATATTTCTTGATTTTTACCTGTTTTCTTTGTGTTTTTCTTTGGATGCCATAACATTTTTTTTTATGTAGTGCAAAACCTGTACATTAAGTACACTCATCTGACTCACAAAAATAGATTTTTTTTTTAAAACATCTTTTTTAATTTTAAATGATTTTCATTTTGTTTTTGTGCAAACCATAAATTGGTACTGAGATGACATCACTGTAATTATTTAATACTCTACTTTCCCGTAAAAGCACTCTCATCACCTAATCTGCCCTTCTCTGATTCCTGCCTGTAACCTGAGAATCTGAGTGAGGAAGACTGGATCAAGTTTCACACACACACAAGCGGGCAGATTGTCTTTTGATCCCCCCCCTCCTGTGTTCCTCAGATTTGTAGGTTCTCCTCATGAGTCCACGAGATAACCGTAGGCTGCTGTGAACTGGTTAACCCACGGTGATGTCACACAGCGCCATCGCAGGATTGATCAAGAAGCTAGACAATCTATAAGTGGCTTAGGGAGCCGATGGAGCTGGCCTATTAATATATCTAAGCTCTGTTTACACACACAGAAGGGCCATGTCAAACCCCAGCTGCCGGCCTGGAGTCCTGCAAGGACCATGCACACACAGAAAGTGGGATTCACCTCTGGTAATCTAGATTTGGGTGCATGCATCACTAACCCTTTGCTGTAGGCAGCTGCTAACCATTCAGAAACAAACAGGGAGGGTTTAAATGTCAGCATATGAAGAAGAAATTAATTTGTGTCAATTTCTTTCAGAATTCTTGTTTATTTTTGTCTTGGCTTCTTTGTGAATAGACCAAAAATATTGATTTGTTATTGTTTGCTTGATGATGACGTTTTAATCAACAAGAAATTATTTTATAAAAGTTATTTGTTTAATTAAATGACTTCAGTTGTTTTTACTTTTATTAGAGTTCACATTTCATCACTATTTTAAATGTGTTTTATTTATTTTTTGATTGGCAGACAGAAAGAACCCATGAGCAGACTCACAAAAGTTCTACTTTTACATAGTTCCACCCAATTGGCCAATTTTGGCACTTTGCTGAGGTGGGTGGAGTCAGATCTGATCACTGTGCCAATTCCGCTGAATGTTATAGTTCCTCCAATGACCACTGGAGGCAGGTTTCTGAAGGGAGCAAACCTTGCAATTCTATGTTATAACATTTTCACATTTTCCAAATTTAAACTATAAATAACCAATGTACATTCTTTTTTTATTAGTCGTAGGGATTTTAATTATTTTTATTTATATTTTACCAACAAATCAATTTCTAATTTGAATTACCCCAAAATGATACATCTTTCCTTTTTTATCTTTATCAAGCCATATTTAAATTCCCATATATAAATAATGATTAAGAAGATAAGGAAGTATGTATAGATCTTAGGTTAATCATGGTTGATCTATTTGATTTATTTTAGATAAAACATTCATTAAATACAAAACATATTAGTTGACATAAAAAGACAATTTTTGGTAACATTCATTATTTTCTTTCATTATTCTTCTTGATGCCATTGGCACTTGCAAACCTGTGTGATGTCTTCAGCTCATGAAATGACGCTTTAAAAGAGCGGATATGTGCAAAAGTTGTGACAAAGAGCCACTTGTTCACAATCTGCAGTGCAGCTCTCAGTTCCCTAACTGCAATGTTGGCTCCTTGTTCTTCTTTGCAAGAAAGAATGAAGATATCATTTCTCTCTTTTTTTTTTAGCTTCTCTTCACATATGAGCCTTTGTGTCACAAAAAGATCTTTATTAATCATTCACATCTCTTCTGACCCTCATTTTCCTCTTTTTTTTCCCTTTATGATTGTAGTTTTTACAGCTGTTTAGCCTTCACTTAATTTGCACGCTCATGCTGCTCCAAAGCCAGGAGCTGCAATATCTGTCCTTGCTTTAAGTCTTATCCTTTCCTTCATCCTCACTCTTCATCATCCTGCCCATTCTGCACTTTCTTACTACTTTTTTCCCCCAGCGTTCTTAGTTTGTGTCTCAGTTTGCCTCATTTGGTTTCTTCCATCTTTGGTCTGCATGCAGTTCTGCAGACACTGCAGAGAAGATGCATCTGCAAACGACATTTTTAAGAAATTAATCTTTTATTAAGTATTTGGTCACATTTATGTACAATGCATTTATCTTGTGTATTGGTGGTATGTTTATGCTAAATTATGTCTCGTGTTGAACTGTGCGTTTGTGTGTGGAGGGAGTTCTGCTCCAGCTGATTTGCTGAGTCACAGCTACCCAGCTGAAAGTCTTTGGGTGTGTGTGTTTGGGGATTTAATATAGTGTTCCATATAGCCCTTGTTTATTTTTAGCACCACATGACACAATTAAATCTGTATTTGAGTTATCTAACAAAATTTTTCGATTTATATTCTTGGATTTTTAAGAATTAAGTCCTTTAGAGAAAATTTTTTTTCCCTCCAGATTTGCCTTTTTTCTAATTAGGCATCTAGTGAGTGCGTTTGACTCTCAGCGAGGACAGACTGTGGCTTTGGAAGGCTGGTTCGGCTCATAGGATCTGCTGCCAAAATTAGGATCGATGGCAGACGTTCACAGCATTGGCAGACTGTTCAGAACACAGCTACAACACACTGTCGGACTCACTTCCTGACTCACTCTGTCATATCTGTCTGCAACAAATGTTTTAAAACCAGACCTTTTGGCCCCTGACTGATGCATTGGTGACGTTTCTCAGCTGTCATGCCGACAGAGAAAAAAGTGCTTCTGCAAAGAGCTGATGGGTCAAAATGTTCTGCTGAGCAAAGACTTCTCTTGGAATTATTTCCAAAATTAAAAATGCATCATTATGCACCATTTTTTTTAGTGTCAATGCAATGTATTAGTTGGGCTAGATGGAAGTCTGGCAAAACTTTTTTCTTATTTGTGCCATTTAAAAACTGAAAAATTCCAGCAGCCTTATCTAAAAGCAAAAACCATTTTAATAAAATTTTTGATTTATAGCTATCTTGATTTTTGCCTATATTGGTAAAAAAGATATGGGAACACTCAGTTTACTTGTTTTATCCCACTTTTATTACACATTAAAAGTTGTTTTTGATGTTTACTCGTTATGATAAAAAGGACAATGTAATAACTGACCATCCAACTCATTTATGACATCATATATATATCATCATATACATCATATACATATACATCATATATATATATATATATATATATATATATATATATATATATATGTGTGTATAAAAAATATGTATGTCTACACCCCCGTTCTGCATTTTTTTAAAAGAAAATGTGTCCATCATGCTTAAATTATTCAAAATGATTTAAAAACATTTTTTTAAAGAAACATGGTTTATTTAAAAAATAATTTAATGGAAGAATTTCTGGAAAAAAATGCTATGATGACAAAAAATACATCCATAAAGGGCTTTTTTTATGCATGGCACAGAAAGACATCACTTGTTTGTTTGCTCTTTGAAAAAATAAATTTGACATGAAACATCCGGCAAACATGTTTGAATAAACAAACACTTTTGAGGCAAACTTCTACTGGAGCAACAGAGGAGTGACTGGATGACATTGGCTTCAAAAATAAGTTAAATCGAAAAGAAAAATATCCTCCTAGCATAAATTAAACTGACAGTAAAAAATAACTCATTTTGAAATCAGCCATACGTTTAAACTGAATCTATTTAAAATATGACAACTGTTTGAGCTGCTTCAAAAAAACAGAAAAACACTAGCATCTTTTTTATAGACAAGTTTGCCAGCAAATGTAACTTTTAAATGTATATTCAAGGAGCCAGTGAAATGGCAAAAGGATTCCCTATCAAATTAAATACTCTGTTTGAAGTTGGTTAAATTGAGTGAAGAGAAGTGCGATAAAAATCCCTGCCGTGTTTCAAACAGATCTTGTTTTTGTGTGTGTGTTAAGACGGCAAACTTCCACTTTAGTCTGTAACAAACGCTGTCAGGATTAAAGAAGAAAGCTTCAAAGCTTCATAAGAAACTTTGCTATCTCTGTATTTAGAGCAATTGCTGTTACATAAGCTGTTATCCAACAGAACAACCAGAAATCCTTGCAGGCTGCTCCATTCTAGTTTGAGGTGAATGATGTTACACCATGTCTAACAAGCCTGATGTCAATATCCCCTTGCTGTTTTCCTTTCCTTTGGTTTCACATATTTTCCAGTTCTTTAAAACACATTTAAGCCTTTTTTAATGGTTTAAAACTCTCTTCTGCTTCTGACAGATTGGTTCTTCTTTTTTAAACAGTTTCAATCACTACAAAATAAGTCTGCTTACAATCTAAAGAACATTTCAGGGGATGATTTTGTAAGTCTGTCTGCTCGTGCGTCTCTGGTTTCCTCTTCAGTCTGGCTCAGAGGTTTCTGTTTCACGTCACTTTCCAGGTCCTGTTGGCGTCTGTGGTTTCAGCACCACGGACAGATCCTCTGAGCTGAGCTCCTCTGGCAGAAGTTACAGAGCTCATCCATCCAAATTGTGGTATTTCTGTGGCCTGGATTAGGTTGCCCTCAGAATGTCCTCTGTCTAACCGCACTTGAGTCAATTGTACAGCAGATTAGTGATTACATTTCCCTTTATTCATTTGCTGTCATTGTAGCTGCCTGTTTTACCCCACTCTGAGTTTCTTATCTGCATATGAACAGATGGTTACACAGTAGCGTGACAGCTTTTAGAGAGTTCCTGTCAGAAACTGTCACTAAAAACTGAGGAGCCGCCAAATGAAGCCTTAAGCAGGCCTGACATATGACAGGAGTGACAGAAATAGCTGATATAAAAGGACCCCATGAGACAAGCTGTCACTGATCATCTTAGTCAGTTAGCTACTTTGTTTGTGCATAATTTCACATATAAACGTTAGTATTTTTAAATGTATTATTTTTATTTATCAGCATTCATATCCTTAGTTTATTAGTATATTTAAAATAATGAATAAAAAACTGTTCCATCTTGTTCAGGGCCAGCTGTGGGGCTCATATGAAGTACTCTATTCTAATTTTAGATTACCAATAAACTCAATGACAGCTAAGTAGCTCAGTATAAAATACATTAAAAAAACTAACCCTCCTTTCTTTTTTGCTGTTATGAAACAGCGCCACCGTGTGGCATAGTATAATTTTCTTCTGCAACTTATCCGGCTGGTACTGTTCTGCATGTGACATAGTTTGCAGCTTCACTTGTATGCAGAAACTGCACATTACTCTGAAGTGAAACAGTCATAATGAAGTTGTGGAAGAACTACAAGTAAACATTTGTGAAACTAAAGGAGGAGTTAGCAAGTTTTTTCACTAGAGGGCGATATTGGAACACCACATAAATCTGGCAGGATTGAAGAGGATTCTCCCTCCGTATTAACCAAATGCAACGGTTTTGGTGGAAACATGTTCATGTAGTTCATCTTT
This sequence comes from Adrianichthys oophorus, assembly GCA_036245035.1. Taxonomy (NCBI): domain Eukaryota; kingdom Metazoa; phylum Chordata; class Actinopteri; order Beloniformes; family Adrianichthyidae; genus Adrianichthys; species Adrianichthys oophorus. Next base: position 16,265,172 of record BSAI01000201.1, on the reverse strand, counting down.
TACTGTTTTGAATATAGTTAAATATGAAGCACAAATATTTAATCTTGTTTTCATGGCTAAACGAAAAGGTAGTTAACAACAAGAGGAAAAGCTCTTGACCTCCTTAGTGCCATCACTGTTTCTCCCTGCTTGAATGAAAAATGACTCATGCTCCACACCTCCATTCTTTTCTCATTATCTTGTTCAGTTGATCTTCCTCCAGTTTCAGGTTGTTTAGTTGTTTTTTTTTTCTGCTGGTGTTGTGTAACTGCAGTGGCTCTCTGGAGAATAGGGCACCAGACACACCAAAGCTGCTTGTTTTATCACTCAGCTCAAAGCAGGAGTCAAGAATGCATTTCTGTTGCTCTTTCCTTGTTTGTTTGTTTCCTTCCTATAACTCAGACAGGTTTGCAGTTGGATTTGATCTAAGTCTTTTCTTTTTCTTTTACATTTAATGTTCTAGTCACCTTTGACAGCCCACCTTCTTTGCTTCATAAGTCTTCTGTTTTTTTTATAGTGTCTCTAAAGTCTGGTTTTCTCAGGACACTAACAAAAAAAGGAACATTTCATTAGATTTTCAATATAACCAGGCTGCATGTACGGTTTGAAGATTAATTTTTACTCCCAGATAGATAAAAATGATTAATACATTTCTTTTTATCTCAATTTTGCACATCATGCTGTTTAATGAACTAGCCATGAATCAATAGAAACAAGTACTGTTCCTCCCATACATTCACACCTTAACATTAGCTTAAAAGCGTTATCACAAGTCACTTGTCCTTGATAACCTTTCCACTTCTTTCAAACTTGGCTTTCTATCATTGTGTTTGTTTTGAGAAGCAAAATATTTTTAAAGGATTGGCAGCATTAGGAAAATTATTATTTAATCAAAAAATGTGTTAATCATTAAAGCCCATTTTTAAAAGCTTTTTTGTGATAAAGTTTTTTAGAAGACAAAATATTTACTTTTATATAATCATAATCTTTTTTTTTAAATCTTATTTTTTACTTTTAAATTGAACCAAAAAAGTTGTTGTTCTTGACTGTTTGATGTAATAACTTTTTAAATAATTCTTCTGTAATAGCAGTTTATACAGTGACATGCCCAAAGTAGGTAGTAGTTAACCAAACATTCCACAAATAAATCAAATCATTTGTTGTACATTTGGACACATCAGTAGAAATGAAAATGAATAGAAATAAAATAACATCTTAAAGTAGCAAAACTCCTTCTCTGGGGTGGAGTGCTGCAAAGAACCCTGCAGAGACATGTGACTACAGACATGCTTAATTAACACTGATTTGCACATGCTGCTGTTATGCAACACAAAAGAAAAATGAATTCAAAAACTATGGAAAATAATGTAAAAAGGAATAATTAACAGGAAATGAAGCCTCTAAATGGGGAAAGTTGCCCATCAGGCTCAACAAACCAGGGAAACACAGCAATCATCTGCATGACAGTCATGTTGTTAGGACGCAGAGGCACCAGCCCCTGAATTAATCACATCGCTGTCAGGGGGGAACAAAGCAATATGCACTCTGTTATGAAACTAGAATATAACTTCCTTCCATGTGAGAGCATACTCGCGACACACAGATTCAGTTTTTTTTAATTTTATTTGAAAAGTTCTACAGAAATGAGTCAAACTCAGAGGTGTGTTTGAGATCAAACTTGGTCTCTGCGGATGTTTTTTACTCATATCCATTGAAAGATATTCCATTTGAATGTCTTGCTAATGTTTTTATATCAACCAGAACAATGTTTTGGAATGTTGATCAGTGGTTAATGAGAAACTAAAATAATTTTTGCAAGTTAATTGCAAAAAAAATCCAATAATCATTGCTTTGTTTTGAATTGAGATCCTTGTGGCATCAAGGTGGAAGAATCTGTGATAGCTGTTCATAATTTGTAAAGACCCACTCCAATGAAAATTGTGCTTTTGGTGATTTTAAGATGTTCTTGTAGCATTTTTCTCGTGATGGAGGACATGTAGAACGACAATTAGGCTTAAAATTGCATTTCTGAGTACTGTATATCTTCCAATAGTAGCCGGGGCGTTTATTTAAAAAAAATGTCGGCTGACCCAGCGTCTATTAGAGACTGGCCATAATTGGAAGAAATACAGTATTCACATCATTGTGAATCAGGAGCAGACAAAAAAAATTCAGTTGGAAGAAGATTGTTGCTCTGATGCAGTTGTGATGATTGGCAGGCCACAAGCTCACTGCTCTGCTATTCTGATGCATCCACTTGCAGACAAATAGTTTCATGTATGTCTTTGCTTTCCTCGTTTGTGCTGACATCTGGCTTGAAACTGTACAGCTGGATTGTTCCAATATTGCTTGCCATTTTTGCTGCACCGGTAATTCTAGGATGGGGTTGTGAGGGGCTGTATGTCTGCAGGAGAAAGTGTAAACAAAGGGATGATGGGAAATAAGACAGATGAGTGGGACTTTTGAAGTGGATGAAAAGTCATGGCTGCCTGTGGGATGTAAGTTAAGTTTATTTAGTAAAATGTTAAAGGGTCAGTACCATGTTTTTCTTAAGCCTCTTCTAGTAAACAACATCCATGAATATTGTTACCTTTGGCAAACTGAAGAACAAATAATTTATGATATATTAGTTATTTTTGTGGACTCTTTTCACACCTGGAAGTAAAACAACTCGATCTCTGAAGCACAGCCTTTCGCTGCTTGTGGGTGACGCCCAAACCGCGATGTCATCTTAGAGCTATCTTAAGCAGTGTGTCTGCTCATTAAAACAAACAACCCCTCACTTTTTTAAAGATGGATGTGCATGTTGTGGAGTCTTATACTGTTGACCCACAGTCCAAACTGGAATTTTTATACACGAGGCGCGGCATGTGTGGAAATGTAGCATTAGCTTGTGCATTATATGCTAAAACACTGCATATTTTCAGCTAGTTGTATGATTTACTTACGCGTCTGGCATCCTCATCAGCTTTGATTGTAAGAATGGCGCCAGCTCTGAGGATCAGTCTCCCGGACAATCCACTTTGATACAGGTCAAGGTTAACAAAACAGTCATCTGTGAAGTCAAAGACAAAAAGTTGCTGGCCGGCCAGTCGCGTGCTCCCGAAGACAACCTCCAATCATTTCAGATGAGCAGGCTCTTCTTTGGGAAGGCTGAAGAAACACCAAAATCTCTCGCAACCTAAAAAACATTTTCTCCACTTTAAAGACATTTCATTGCAATAAAAAGCTAGCCGTTGTTTTCTGTTTTTGGAGGATTACTCAAAAATGCACGAATGGATCAAAATACCACTTTGAACACTTGAAAGCTCTAAAAGTTGATTTTTCATGGTATTGGCCCTTTAAGAGTTTGGAGCATTTTAGACCGTAGCCTATTCTCCCATAAAAGTTTGCACATCACATGAATATTTAGCCAGTTAATCCCTTAGTCAACAAATTAGCTCCTTCATTCAATTCCCCTTTGGTTTCATTGTCAGTCCCAACCACATCCTCGTCCCCGGCTCTCCTACTTGTCATTCATCGCCCTTTCTAAGATGAATGTCTTGCCCCGCTTGCTTCTTTCGGATGTTGCTGTACATCACCAAATTAGCAGTTCAGCAACGTCCCATTAGAGTCGGTGATAGGCTGATAAACAGTGCAGCTCTGAAGCTTAGGGACTCATCAGGTGTTCATTGGTGACAAGCATCCACAAACAGTCACCTCCTGAGATGAACCCGCGTTTTACTGAATGCAAATCATAGGCAGCAGTTTGTGTGTGTTTCTGGTTAGTTACCTCAGTTCTGGAATCACGTCGGTATGAAACTGTTGCTGGAAATGCCAAGATTTAAAGAAATTAGCTTCCATATTTCAGTTCAAAGGATCAGTTAAAAGTGACTTGGATGAAGACTATTTTAAACAAATATATGAAGATTAAAATCAATTTTAGTTCATTCTACATTTGTTCTACTATTTATGTATGGAGAAATTTTGCTAAAAGCATCTCCTATGATAGATAATTTTCACTTTTAATGAAAAAAAGTTAGAAGAAAAAAGTTTTTAAACAATTAAAAAAAAAATGTTTTAATACATTTTCAGGCAACCCGTTGAGCATATCATTAAATACATTGCCTTTACAGAATAACTTTATATAAAAATATGACTTCTAAAAATCAAGGTCAATGAATTTTTTGTGCAATTTATAAGTAAACTTGTTTTTTATAAGAAAAAAAATGCAGGAATAACATATCTTTCTTCATTTAGAAAAAAAGGCATTGAATTATAATTGTGACTTTTGCTGATAAGTAGTAAGAGTTAGCTCGTGGAAATTATTTTTTTAATGAACACGTTGTTTTGTTTTATTTTGCTTTGTTCACATCTTTTTCTTGTGTCAACGAAGAACTTTTACTATGGAAAAGTAATGTGCTCATGTGCATGTGGAAACTGGGATGCACAGTTTTGAACAAAATTAAACAAATTAAGTCATACATATTGAGAGGAATTCGCTTTAAGAACTGTCATGAAACTTCAGCTGTTGGTCTTTCTCTAATATTTAAACAAATGCCAATGAATTCCCTTAAAAGTTTGCCTTTATTTTATTTAAATGCTTTTTCATCAGTCTAATGTGTATATTTGTGGGGGATATAAGATTTAAAAAAAAAGTGTATATGTGTTCAAATGTGATTAAAATGAATTGACTTTATTGCGTGTGCATGTCTTTTTAGGTGTCATGCCTGCGGGACTTCTTTGGAGATGAGGACATTTTTGTAGCTTGTGGACCCGAGAAGTTCCGCTACCAAGATGACTTGATGCTGGATGAAAGTGGTGAGACAACACTCCACATTTTTTCTGCCCCATCTGAAACTGAAAATCAAAACTATATTGATCTGCAAATTGTTAAAACTGCTTTTGATCACTTCTGCCATAAACTGCTTCCATATAGATTCTACTGGAACAAGTGGTCTATTTAGACACCTTTCTGTTAGTTCTATAGAGTCAACTTTTGCAGGCAGCTACCGTCAATGTCTGTGTCTTCATTTAAAGTCTGTGATGGTTTAAAAATCTCTGAAGTTTTGTTAGAGCTAAGCCAATTTCATTACATATTGTTACTATGTTTCTCTCTGTGCATCTTATTTTGTATTTCTATTGTATAGTTTAGTATTTTGTGTATACCTTGTACTAACAAGACACACACAATCTTTCAAGTAAACTTAGTTCCAAATTTTTTCCCGATTGCTCATCTGCCTTTAATATTTCAATAGTTACATTTTAATCTTATTTTGCCTAGACAGAATGGATTTGTTTTTTATTTTTCATATTTTTATCTAAATACAAAAGTATTTTTGACATCCTTTAAACATTTTTTTAATCTGCATTATACATTTTTACTTAAACACTGGAATTTTTTTGCACTGATATGGTGACTGCTTTTAATCTCATTGTACATGCGCACAATAAAAAGAATATATTATACAGGCCCTAAGAAAATTGTTACAAATCTGCAATGCAGTTAATTTACCGAAAAACTATTATTTTTAACATTTTCTTAACAATTAAACATTTTACCAATTAAATTAATTTCAAATAACGAGTCTATATCATGCTATTCTTAAGCCTTTCAGAGTAAACTATATCCATACTCATGATAATATATTACCTTTAGCAAAGTAAAGAATGTTTTTTTAAATGAAATATGAGGTATTTTTGTGAGCTCTTTTCTCTCAAGCACCGCCTTTCGCTCCTTGTGGATGCCGACCATTTCATGGTGTCAATCTAGAGCCGGCCTTGGCAGCGTGCTTTGTTTTGGCCATGAAAACAAACTATCTGAATTTTTGTAAAGATGGATGTACGTGTTGTTCTAATAAAATAAAAAGTGTTTGCCGATCACCACTAGCTCCGCGAAGAGAGTGGGTGTGTGTATTGGCCTGGAGGCGGTGCTGGCAGCGCAGACTCTTCCTGGAAGGGACTGTTCCCCACTTGTCAGTGTCACAATGTGAGGACCCACTCTCTTTCGTGAATTGGAAGGGGCTTGTGCTCAGAGTTCAGGGTTTGAGAGGAATCCTCAGAGATGCGAGAATGGAGCAAAATATCCCATTGGGTTCTTTTTCCTGAGAAATCAACATTATTATACACTTAACAGCTAGAAATAAAGTTAATTTTTTATGATACAGTCCCTTTAAGATGGTAAAAGTACTGTTTTTTTTTTGTTTTTTTTTACCAAATGGATCGCAATTGAAATCTTTTAGATATCTCAAAAAAATGACTGTGCCCTTTATATTCTGTTTTGCCTTTTGTATGAGTTTTTTTTACCTTAAACAAATTTTTTGTGGAACATGGCGCTCATAAGTCTGTCAAAATGTTTTAGATAACTTTGGCTATGAGGCTGCACCCCTTGATGAATTATCAAAGCATTAAGGTACATTCACACCGAACACGATTTGTGATGCCAATTCGCGTGGCCCGACCCTCTTTCGCTACGAGCAAATTCCCTTGATCGCCACATGGCCAAAAACGTGTTCCCTAAGCTTACATACATACAGGCATACAGCGGGTTAAGAAAATGAATGGAAGTTCAGGAAATCCAATCCACCAAATTGGATGTGTGTTCTACTCGCTGTCAATGAAAACCTCACATGCCCAAAGTTGAGCCCCTTATTGGTTGACACAATGCCGCGACCTTCCCAGATTCAGATTTTGACTCTGGCCTGCTGCGTCGACCGCTCAAATAGCGTTGTTGCCAGACCTTTGCGCCATGCCTGCTGCTCAAATCGCACCACAGGACCTCAGCTCGCACCTTTACCATTGACTAAACACTGAAACTAGCCGCCTCTGTCGCCCAAATTGCATTCTGTGTGAATGCACCATTAGGGGTACGTAGTCAGGAGCCTGGTGGTATTGTACTTGAACATAATTAAGAGAATAGGTGAATTAACTAAACAACTTTGAGCGTTTTGTGAATAAAATAGCCATTTTCCGTAGTGTTGCTCTTTCTGCAAAAGCTGCTTATTGCAGATAAGAGAGGCGATCATGAATAACATCACCATTTGCTCGAAAACTTCCTATCAACCCCTCTGACTAATCGCCTGCCTCTCGGCCTCTTTAGGCCTTCTGGGCAGTGTAGTCATAACACATTATATGACTGTTTTATTTCACTTCATTTGCCTTATAATCCAGTGCATCTTATGCCCCCAAAAATTAAAATAATTTGAAAATGTCACACTGAAAAGTGATAACAATATATTATACAAAAGTCTAACATTTGAATTTTTTTCTATTTTTAACCATAAAAGGTGAGGATGGATTATCTCATGCCATCTAAAGTTCTAAAAACTGATATTTACTGGAATATTTTGGCATTTAATGTCACAAAAAAAAAGAAAAACCTCAGCCTAGTCATTGTCATTGGCACCCTGCTGCCTAGAGCGTCTATGCCCAGGGCCGGCCCTGCTGCCCGGTCAGACTGCTCATGGTAGTCCACCTGAATAGTTTCACCTCTCTTTAGGAAATGAGCTTACTGGGACATCATCATCTCACCTATTGTTCCCCCTCCTCATCTCTATCTGTCTTCTATCACTTTCCCTCTGCATCCCTGTATCTGAGCTTCAGTTTGTCTTTTTGTGCTCATCTGTGTCTTCTTTGCCTCATCCCTCCCAGTGTCTCCTCCATGAAATATTCTGTCTTTTGTCAAAAGGTTTATTCCGTTCATTTGCTCCTTCGATGTCTCCTCATCCAATAAATAATACCCATCCCACCTCGGCAACTAACCTCCATATCTTTCAGCCTTTCATCTCTGTTGTTCTTCCCCTCCCGCTCCTTTCATTTGTAAAACATAATACTAAGCTGTGTCCATTAGCCACGATTTCTTAACCTTTTCTCTCTTGAGAAATATCACAAAACCACCTCCTACACGCTAATAGACTCCACGGAGCATATTGCAACCGCATTGTTATTCCTGATAATTATCTCTGTAATCAATGTACTACTTAGCAACAAAAAGCGTATTTTGCCTTTGACATTTGAAATATAACGGATGGCTTTTATGCTGGTGGAACAAGAGTGTATTAGTGATATTAAAAAGCTTAGACTTAGTTTTTTTTAAGCACATGTCCTTAGAACTTGTGCAATCGTTGGTGTCCTCAAAAAGTTTCAGGATTCATGAACTGCTTTCCCGTCCTTCATCATTTGTTATGGCTTATGCTGGAGCAAAAGATCTGATTTTGTGAGATAAAACTGAGAAATTTTGATTTTAGCCAGATTTTTTACTTCCTAAGTGAAACACTGAAGGGCATTAGTTTACAGGAGTGCAGATGTGTTTAGCAGTTTCCTTGAGGCTCCTATAACTATCCTAAGGTACATTAAAATGGAAGGTACCATTGTTGTGCATGTTATAAATGTATCGTGAAGTATTTGTAAGGATAATGTATGTTACACACACTGATAACATACGGATGATGCTGTAATACAATGCCACACACTAGTCATTCATAAAGTGCGGTTACTGGCACTTTACTGACTGTTCACGCAAATGTTGCATGCACACGGTGGGCAGGTAATACGTAAGTGCTCGTAGAACGTATGTAGGATGCCAGGCTCCTTGCACAGTGCACAAGAATTGCAGGGGTTAAGAGGAAAAGAAAAATCTGTACAATGTGCTTGCATCTAACTTATTTCACCCTTACATGGCAAATAAGTGTTTGCTACAACGTTCAAAGCATGAACAAGTGTGTGCATTTTTGCTCTATGGGCTCACCAAGGGGTCTACATTCGTAATATTTTGTGCAGGATACCTGTGTGCCCCGTTCAGATTTGACCATTTTTCACCCACAGACAGCCCGTATACAACCATAAGAAGAAGCATTAAGTGGTCACCTGTCCATCAAATGACAAGCACACAAATAATGTTTAATGTCAATCAAAACAAATTTGCTCATGATAAAAAACACTAGTAGAATCTGAAATTAAATTGAACTAGGAAGAAATAACAATGTCATTCAGAATGTAAATGTATTTGTGTTTGTTGTAAATTTGTCCCTTTGGACTTACTTGTGAAAAAAGCCACCTATTGGTAACTTTAAGGGACTTCACCTGTTTTCACTTTTCATTTTTAAATGAGCTTCAACCTGGAAGTCAAATGGTTCTGACTTGAAAATCCCACTGAAAAGTTTTTCTTGTCAAAGTAGGGAAAGTCAAGAAATTCTTTAACCCTCCTCTGAACTTATCATCAGAGAAGCAGTTTAAACACACTTTAAACAATAATTTCTTTACACTTAAAGGTTTAGAGTTGAATTTGGAAATGTTATTAAAGATCTGTATCTTAAAGTTTACATCTCTATATCACTCAGTTTTCCAAATTGAGTGGAGGCATAGTTATGGAGCATATAAAGCTCTTTAAAGGTCTTAACTGCTACAAGCTATGAATTGTTTTCACTTCAGTGTTGGAATTAGGACACTCTTCTAACTATATGGGCTCGTTTTTATTATTACATTTTTTTTTTCGTTTGCGACATCATTATTTTATGTCTGACACGAACAAACAAGAGTGAGCATTGGCAGACTGCTAACTGTGTCTAAAACTGCTCTAATTGGTATGTGGGAAAACAAGGTTATGTCACAGTGTTTTATTTAGAGCTTTTGTCAGGTTTTGTAGACAGACAAATACACGTTTCCCATATGCCACATCCAACACAACCTTAAAGCCACAGAGCCTCAAATAAATTTTTATTGTAAAGCATTTTCCCAAAACTTTTTTTAAAACGTTGTGATTGATTTAACAAAAAGTTTTGAAAATGGAAATGTATGCAATGGGCTCTATGCATGGAGCTGTGTGACATATTTCTGGCTTAAAATAAGACCGCTCTTTTATTTCCGGTTGTGGCTAACTGTATGCATCATCTTAGCAAATCTCTGTGTACTACTCCTGGTATTGTCTAATTTTGGTTGTTTCTTACACGGCCGATGTTATCCGCACGTATTTACGTGCGACCACCATAAATAGTGATGGACATTCATGTTGGCCACACGTAAAACGTGTAGCAAAGACTCACAATTCTGCTTTGCCCGCACTTATTTTTAAGTGCTTCCAAGACTGGATTTTGTTGTTGGCCGCACGTATTTAAAATTATGCTTAAAGTTAAAGTCCCATTAGCGGTCACGCATCTAGGTGCTTGAAACGTGTTCTCCGTATCCCCTATCACCCTTGCCATAGACACTCCTGAAATATACCGTATACGAGCCCAGGTAAACTTATCTTTTATAGACTGTAGGATCTCCTGTCCTCTGAGAAACAGATAAACTTTCTTCTGTATTTTGAACTCTAAAGACATTTTGCTTGTTGTTTGGAGGCTCCTTCATGGGAGAGCTGTAAAAAACATGTGGTTCTAACCCATTCGTCCGTGCAGCATGCCATTAGTCAGTGTCCACTGAGGCCAATGTGTGAGTTGTTTTGCTTACATAATTCCAGGTGTTAATGGCCCTGAAACCCCGAGGGAAGAGAACCAATACTGCTACTGCGGGGTATAAGTCCGTTTTTATTATATGTTATATTTAAAGTCAGAAGGGTTTGATGTATTTTATTGTGAAATTTATTTTGGTTGAAAAGTCATTTGTTTTAGATATAATTAACTTTGTACTTCAGTAGTCAAATTGTCTCGTAGGGTCTCAGCTTTTGGATTCATGCTGTGTCTACGACAACATTAGGCTGTGTAGTAAAAGATTGTGTTTCACTTCAGTTTTTTTATACTGTTTTTGATCCTAGATCCTTGAAAAAAATTTTCAGAAGAAGCTGACCCATGTATACCTTAAAAGTGTTTATCTTAGTTTTTGCACCCCTTACACCCAATTTAACCTGTGTCAGGGATATTCTGTTATTGTTTATGATTTGTTTATGTTCATTAAACCAAAAAAGTGAGCAGTCAAGTAAAAAAAAAGATAAATGCTGCGCTATTAATATTATTTGCATTATGTAGGAGGTATTGTGCAAATGTAAGTTTCAGTGAAAATTACATTTACATTGAAAATACGTCACTAAAAATACATGTATGTTTTTACAGTTTCAAATCCACAGGTGGATTTTTAAAATGCTTTTCCATTTTTAGATACTTTCAAAATCAGTCCTGTTGTGGGAGTGTTGAGTGAATCAGTCGGCTGCTCACAGGGGTCTGATGCTGTGATCTCTGCCCCCACTATTTTTCTTGCCTCAAATTTTCCCAAAATAAAGTCTCTGTAAAATCATCCTCTCAAGAAATCATCAAAATTTACTTCTGGAGATTTATTTTATAGGAGTCACTGCAGTCTATGAACCTAACCATGTGTGAGCCTCCTTTGCATTTCAAAAAGGCCACCAGCCAAAAAAAAAAGTATGCATAAAAAATGTGGGGGTTTTTTGTTTGTTTTTTAAGTTAATCTAAATTTTTATTTGTTTTAAAATAATAATCAAAAACTTGTACGAACTAGAGGGGGAGAATATGATTCAATGTCTCATAGTGGGAAGGACAGTAAAAAGAGGAACAGACAGATGGGAACACATGAGTAACAAATGAAGTATAGACATCATATGACTCAAACTTCTGACACCCCCTCACCCTGCAACCATAAGGTCTTTTACAGCCTCAGTAGCCTGTTAAAGCAGTGACATTCATGTATTCAGATTTTAAAATGTGGTACAGTGGTCTAAAGTGTTGAGCAGTATAGTGATGAGACCCAGACATTGTTTGTGCGCTGAGAAAAATATTTCTTTTAATACCATCTTCGTTGTAGCAGAAACCTGTTCTTCAAGTGCAACAGTTGTGCCATTACAAATATCAATAGAAAAACATCATACGAAAGGACATACATTCTTTTATTTTGGTAATTCTTATTACAGAGATAAAACAAATGTTTTTGCAAGACTATTTAGGTTGTTAGTACTTGACCAAATCAGCACATTCCAGGTTCAATTTGGGATTTCATAAATGTAAAAATAAAGGGAAACAAGAACATTTGAGCAGCTGATTTGAAGTCCTACTCCAACTATGTTTTCATCTATTTTAAAAGCAATCCCAGTGGTCTTTTAACTATGATTATGCTATTTTTTAGCCAAAGTCAAGAAGCCTGTGTTGTTTTTCAAAACACATTTTCTTCATACCAGCAGTAGTTCATTAGAAATTTGCCTCTGAGTTGAGAAAGTAGCCTCAGTTTTCATCTGCTCCTGATCCACAATTTGAATAAATAAATACTCAGAATGCAGTTTTAAACTTACATTACATAAATATCCTCCATCATTGGAAAAATGCTGAAAGAGCATGATTAAAACACCAAAAACATGATTTTCATTGGAGTGGGTCTTTAAAGAAATAGCCTTGATAATGAATCATATCTAATTGCTTTTCAAATTACTCTTTTTTTTCTTTTTACTTTTGACTCCATGATGTAACTGCTTTTTACTTAAAATTTTTTTTGCCTTTACTAACATTTTTAACAATTATGCTAAGTATATTAATTTGAGTAAACTCAATACTTTTACTCTTTAACAAACTTGTTTCAATAATTGTTTCAGTTTATTATTAACTTTATATTTATTTGAGTGTAAAAATGTTGCACCCATTTACTTAAGAGGTTTCACTTTTTTGAGTGCACTTAGTTCTTCAAATTAAAGGCAAATTTTCAAAGAAAACTGTGATATTTTCTGAAAAAGATACATGAATTACATCGTAATATTATTGTAGAAATTAACTAAATACATTTTGTAGAGGTCAATATGTCTTAATAAATTGAATATTTTAGAAATGTAACAAGTAAAAAAATATTAAATTTTTGATTTTGCTGGAATAAAAAGTGTATTAAAAGAAATGAAAAAAAAAGTTTTGGTTGGATTTTTGTTTTTCAAAATTATACATTTCATTATATAAAAGCTTTAAAACAATGTATTTGCACCACTTTCATTGTATAAATGTGTGTCTAAGTCCATCATGTATCGGAATATTCCAGCTTTTTTTACCCAATTTTCTTATTATTTTTATTAAAGTAACCTTTTAATCCATAATTCAGTCCCAAAAGGCTATTCCATGCTCTTTGTTCATCATTTATGTTCTTATTTAGTGCAAATACATATAATAAATTCTATTAATAAACAACTGTTACCTTACTGTTTCCTGTTGTTTTCATGTAAAAATATGAATAACATTAAAAAAATGACCGCTGTCTGAATGACTGATTACCATCACATTAGGATGATTGATAAAGCCAGTAATGTTATGTGGCTTGACAGAGGCTTTCTTCTAATCCTTGGCAGGCTGCCATCATGTTACCACTCTGCGTTTTACAGAAATCACTGGGCTCGAGAGCTGGAGCCTTCTCCCTCTCCCACAGGCCTCAACGTTTAATGAGTTCTAATGGGCCTGAGTTAATTACAAAGAGAAGAGGAAAGTTTGGGGGAATGAAGAACGCAGGGGTGGGAGGTGGTGCACGCATACTATTTTACGGCTCATTTATCTGGATTGTGTCTCTGCTCAGACCTCCATGAGTCATAGCTGTCAATCTTGAATTACCAAAATAACTTTTAGAAAGTGAGCTCAATGCATTGTGGGGCTTCATTTTTGCTTAAACTGGAACACAACAAATTTCTGTCATTATTTATGAACAAAGTAGACAAAAAATGGACACATTGAATGACTAATTAAATTTATTTAACCAATTTAAGAAATCATCTGCCTTTTATGGAGCATTTTGGCTGCAGTCTGACTTTAATTTAAATTGTAAGCACTTTACGTTCATGTAATGAGCTGTTGAAACCAGCGGGAATCAATCAGTCAATGAGTTAAAGGAAAAATGAAAGTTACTAGGAGGAAAAAGCGGAGAAAACAGAGTTTAAAAAGTTGAAATGTGGTGACATTATTCCATCCAAACCCTCTGTGAAAAGCTGTATTTCTCTGTTCGCAGAGTGCCGTATGATGAAGTCAGTTACCTACGGAAAAATGTCAGGTTCTCTGAACCGCTTCTCCCCAAGGACCAGCATCCAATCACGTCGCAGCAAGTCCCCAGCAGCAGGTAAGGAAGTTGAAAATCTTTTCTTCTTGTTCTCCTTTTTTTGTTTTATTTTTTTGCCTCCTTGTAACAAATTCAAATGAGTGTGTTTCTTTTCATGTTTGTTCTTTTGCATAAAATATGTGCTTGTTAAAGTGAGCACTAATGCTTCTCCGTGTGATCTTTTTGGATTTTTGGCCTCATTATTTCCATCAACTTTTGTTGCAAAGGGCAAAGTAAACAATGAGACCCGACTCCTGCCGAGTGTCTGGCAACGTAAATTTGTGCAAATGCGAGCCGTCTTGCATGCAGGGCATGAATTTAAATGAGAAAGGAAAACGGGGATGGGAGTTGTGATAAAAGAGGGAGGGGTTAAGAAAAAGAGCTCAGTCCTGCAGCTCATCATCTGGCATGAAAAATCACAAGAGGATGCATTCATGTTCACTTCTGATAGCACATCACAAACGCTCACGCAAAACAGGTATTCACTCAGAAGCGAGTGTTAGCAGTGTACAAACAGTGAAGAGTGCTTAACATTCAGAAGGATTCATTGCCACTGTGAACTTGCCGCATACTTTCTGGCTTTAACAAATATTAATACATCAATTTTCTGATTGGGTGTCTGCATGCAAAATAGCAATTATGCAACACCTTCTCTTTTTTTTATTTTATTTTTTGCTGTGGTTCTTTAGTTATTTGTCTGTGCAGGAAGCTCCTGGGTCAGGGATGATTCAACGTCTGATGCAACAGACAGGACATCCACTTGATAGAATAACTTACACTTTCTGTTTGAGGACACGAGTGTCCACGCCTACATTTTTTTTAAAGAAAACTGCAGATTAAAAACAAAAAAAAAATGTTTAGTGATAGAGGGCTAAGTATGGTGAAGTTCATATGCTGCTGAGGAGAGATGAGAAGGTTCTGGATAATTCTGAGCTTTGGGGAAAAGGTTATGAAAGTGAATCATGCTGTATCTGAAACCAATAGAAGCACTATGCCTGGAAATGAAGGTGTGTTTACGTGTGTGAGCCAGAGAAACAAGAGTCAAGGTGCAGAGGAGATTGAGTCCTCTTGGTTTCCATGGAAACACCGGTTGGTAAGCTCATGTAGCTGGAGATACAATAGCATGTGTAACAACCAAATATGGCAGCGGCTTCCTGTGAAATGGTCTGCACAAGGGGAGCGGAGCTGACTGATGCTCAGTCCCCGCTGCAACCCTGAGTCACACCGTCCTGCCATTTCACTTCCCTGAAATGTTTTTCTCTCCTGCCTGCGCGGCCGAACAGCCCCCAGTGTTTGTGTTTGACCATTTTGTAAGTGCTCACCAAAACACAGCAGCTGAATAAGTGATGGATCTACAGTGTGACCCCTCTATTGTTTAGGGTTATCTGTTCTTTTTTTTTAATACTCTTTCAAAGCACAGCGTGTCTCCTTCCCTACAGAACAATTTGTACCAGAGTCAGAGCTGTTGCTGGCAGCTGCTACAGCGGGCTGCTCAGCCGCTGGGCTTATTCTGGAAGAACTTCAATCTCATCACTAATCGTACAGATATAAAAATTCACATTATTACTAGTAATTTCTCTTGATTTTCTAAATTGTTTTTGACAAATCCAGAAAAAATGCTGCTTTAAATATGAAGATAACTTTGATTGAAAATGAGATGGAAGGATGACCACACTTTGCAGAATAATGAGGAAAAACAGTTTTTGTTTCTCCTTTATTGTCTGATAATACAGGTGGAAACATAAAATACCTAGACATTTAATGAAAACTGCAAAAAAACAAAAAAAACAAAACCATGGTATGTATATTTATACCATCTCTCTCTCTCTCTCTCTCTCTCTCTCTATAAAATTTGTAAAACTGGTGATTGATAAATTATTCTGTACACTTTTTGGATGTCCGTAGCTCTTCGGATCCTTCAGCTAATCAGCTCATTTAGCTATCAAAATATTCAGCTCTTATAGGAGATTACTCCTTGAAAGTTTCAACTACACAACTCTTCACATTTTTTAACTATTCAACCAACTCTCACTCATTTAACACCATTAAAAATGGCTTACAGAACACCCCTTTTTCAACTAAAAACGTTCAGCTCTACAGAACAATAGAACTCACTTAGGTCTTTAACGACATTAACCATTCAACTTTTAGGCTACTTTGCAGACTGTGGGCTTTTGAACTTTTATTTTCATTTTTAAAACTCTTTACGATTTTTGAGATATTCAAGGTTAAAGTCATGTTATATTTGAGTCAGTTTTCAGTTATGAATGAAAGTTCCTCAGAAACCTTGTTTCACATCAAGACGTAGGCTTTTTCCTAGGTTTCAGACAATACACCTTTGAAAACCCTGAGACATGTAGTTTTCTTGCAGCAACCCCAAATATCAGCAAAAGATGATAATTTCCCCCGATGACAATAATACATTTTTTTGAAGAACTATCTTCCATACTTCCTGTTTTTAACTTGGGAATAAAAACATGAAAAAACCTGAAAATCCCACTAGTTGTTCCATCATCTCTAGATTCTGACATAGTTTTCATTTTTACGCAGAGATAAATTGTTTAAAAGATATGAGCATTTGTTTGAACCATGTCAAAACTGTTACTTTCAAAGAGAAAAGCCTATGCTGCCCTCCTTCTCTTCTTCTGCCTGCAAAATGAGCCGTTACCATGGTGACTGCGGAACTCATAATTAAAAATGATGTTAATTCTGTCATTTTCAGAGAAAAATTATAAACTACAAAGGTTTTTCAGATGTGAAATTAAGACTTTATATATAAATCTAGAAGAGCAAAAAAACAGCCTTTTAGTTAGAAATTGGTTTTGTATTCAGCCCATGCACTCCCTTAAAATATAACCTGGAACAAAGATGCCTAGCGTTCTCTTCAGTTCTCTTCAAAGGCAGACGGTGTGTGTGCTTGCGACACAACACGTGTTCTTTCAAACACCCCCGGTGTCTCTGTGTGGCTGGCCCCTATTGTGTAAGTCTGCAGCTGAGGCCTGGACATCGCTGAGCACTTGAGGTGTGTTTGTGCACAGAGAAGTCACACTTGTTTTGAATCATATGTTTTCTTTCTTTATGTGTTTTACAGCAAGTAAAAGGAAACTGATTCATTTTGAGTTATGATACGTACAGAAAAAGTAGACAAGATTGTAAATAAAGTAAAATTTCAAGTCATCTGACTTCTTTTTGATTTTCTAAAACATCAAAACAAAACATTTAAAGTTAGGAAACATTAATTTCAGAAACAGCACAGGTGCTTCATTTTTTATTAGAAAATGTAAGATTTATTTTAGGTTATTTTTTTCCTCTTTTTAAATATTTTCAAGACACACAAAAAAATAAAAAAATAAAAATTGATGACGCTCCCATAAGTTATTCAGTCATGCACAGTTTAGCTTGACTTACACAAGCATGAATTATATTTTTGTCTGCTGTAAATTAAAAGATGTGTCTGAATTTGTACCTCATCTTCAAAACATGCAAAGAGTACAGTGATGAGAAAATGTCCTTTAGCTCAAACGCATTTCCTTCTCTTTAATATTTTACATTCCTATTAATTGCTGTCATAATTTGTTCATACATACACACTGTCTTATATATATATATATATATATATATATATATATATATATATATATATTTAAAGTCGCACTCTGATCATCTTCTGATTGATCCCAGAAGTGTTCCCAGTGGTCTTTTATTTGTGATATGCCATTTTTAGCCGAAATGAAACAATCTTTTGACGTTTTCTAGGATGTAGTTTCTGCAGAGCGGCAGTAGTTAGAGAAATTTGCCTCTGTGTTCTGGGCAGTACTGTTGACGGAGTAAGCCTGCTCCCATTTCCCATCATCCCTTTGTTTACACACTCTCTTCTGCCAGCTTACACCCCCTCACAACTCTAATCTAGCATTAGCAGTGTGACAAAAATGGCAAGCAATATTGGAGCTACCCAGCTGTATAGTTTTGATTCAGATGCTAGCTCAGATAAGGAAAATGAAGACATTCATGGATCAATTTGTATGCAAGTGGATGCATCAGAATAGAGCGGAGCAGGGAGCTTGTGGCCCGCCGACTCTAACAACTGTATCAGAGCAATAAGCTTTTACAACTGCATTCTTTTGTCTGCTCCTTATTCACAATGATTTGAATACTCAGAAATGTAATTTTAAGCTTAAATGTTTTTTTACATGTCCTCGATCGTGAGGAAAAATACTACAAGAACATTTTAAAAACACCAAATACACAATTTTCATTGAAAGTTGGTCTTTACAAATTATGAAAAGCTTTCACAGCTAGTTTTCTTTTCAAACAAAGTTTTTTTGTCTGCTCCTGATTCACCACGATTTGAATATAGAAACACTAAGAAATGTATTTTAATCTTAATCGTATTTTTATATGTCTTTCATCATGAGATAAATGCCATAAGAACATGTTAAAAACACCAAAAGCAAGATTTCTATTGGAATGAGACTTTAATATATATATATTTTAAAAAAAATTAAATTGAGACTTTTTTGTTTGCTTTATATTTAAAACCAACATGGAACATGGAAAAACAGAAACTTACAAAAAAAATGCAATAAAAAAAGAAAAAAAACTTTTTTCAAATTTTTTTCATTGTGAAAGAGGATTGCATCACTTGCAGACATGTGTTGAAAGGTTTTCCACCTCATCCGGATGCTGTCATCACTCATACTTCGTTGTGGAATGATGTCGTGCCTCCTGCAGAGCGCATATGTACACACACACACACAAAATAATGTGAGAGAACAATTTGCACTTGTAGTTTCTCTCTCCATCTCGCCATCTGTCTCTCTGCTGATGCATCATGTCTGCTAAAAAAAGGTGGTGTCTGCAAGTATCACTCTGATACTTCTGGGTCTCACCTTTCCATTAACAACTTTGCACGATTGGGGACACTTCATAATGAAGGAAAGAGGGGAGTTGATCCTAAAGCAGATCCATTTACGTCTCCAGAGGAACCACTGGCCTCTGCTGAAGCACTTCTTTTTTTTTTTACACGTAAACATAATATTTGCAGCCTTCATTGCTTTTCGTGCTTTATTAAACCTGTAAAGGGGCGCGTGGTATTTTTTCTGGACAATAAAAACAAAATATGTTATAAAAGAAAGAAAAAGACAGAAACAGTATTTAAACCCTCATCTGTCAGCTGATATTATATGCAAATTTTAAAAATCCAATTAGTGTGTTTTTGGAAATATAAATTGCTTCTAGATTGGCATGTCATTTCTGTTAATATATTTTTAAGTGTAAAGTCATTTAGTTCCAGGTATTCCGTACTAAATTGTCACCACAATTTTTATTTGGACGTCAGTCAATTTAATTTGTTTTTGTGACTTTCTCTTCAATTCAAGATGCAAGCAGTTAAAATACGAAACTCAAGTTGTTGAAGTTTAAATTCATACTTGAGCTGTGTAGTGTTGTAATGGTTAGTGCTTTTGCCTCACGGTGAGAAGGCCCTGGTTCAAATCCTGGCTGGAACCTTTGTGGGTGGAGTTCGCATACCCATAGGTTTTCCCGAGGCAATTTGGCTTCATCCTGCAGTCCTAATCAACTTTCATATGTTATTTAGTATTTCTAAATTGTCCATTGGCGTGCAGGTGAGTGTGTGGCCCAGTGATAGGGCGACCTGCTCAGGATGTACCCCGACTTTGCCCAACAGTAACTGGTTTGGCTCCAGCAGTCCCATGTCTTTGAAAGAGGTTCAGAAGATAGATAGAAATCTATTTTTTTTTTCATGTTAGAGCAAGAGATTGATAATTGACGATAATAGACGATGCCATTTAAGAGAAAACCCCAACTCAAGACAAAACTCATGTTTTCATAAAGCCAGAATTAGCCAGAAGGCTAGTTTTCATCTGGCCATGATGAAACAGAAAGCAAAAAAAGCACTAAGTACAAAAAAAATTCACTAATAACATAAACATTAAGAGGTGATAACATCTGGAATACTTCACCTGCACTGTTCAGTACCCAGTTGTTCATCTGAGTCACACTGGTTGAATTTTTGGCTAAAGGTGTCCTAGATCTATTTTAGGTGTGTGAATCGGATCGAATCGGATCGTTCAAAATGAACCAATATCGATTGTGAATCGGCTTGTCAACCACAAATTATGATATGAATCAAATTGTTGTTAAAATGAATACACCCCATTTACTCTTTGAGTTTTAGAACTACAGAGCAAAATCATGTTAACCTGGTAATTGATATCTATTGTCTTCACATTTCCTGATGTGAATCTGAAATGTAAATAGGCTACTTCAGGCTTTCCAGCTTTGTCCTTAACGTTTCAGGTGAAAAATGCAACCCTTGTTGCTGTAGAAATTTATGAGCTAACGCTAAAAACATCCTTCTAGATGTTGCACATCCTCAAATCTCGGTTTCCAGCTCTCTCATCCATCTCCCTGGTCCCCGCGCGCGTCAGCGTTTGCGCAACCAGCTTCTCCGCCTCTCCGTGTACTACAGCGCTGCTCTGACTCTCATTCATCTCAGTTTACTACCACAGTCGGACGGAGCGCTCAGCAAAGGTGCCGCTCTTTCTCCCTGCATCGCGTCGGAATAGCACTGTGCGTCATGCTGGAAGCGGAAGGTAGGAGGCTCCGCAGGTTTCAGCCGCGAGCGCCGGACCGCTGTTCGGTTCGGCGGATCCGTGACCTTGAATAACGGCGGATTCAGTAATACCACATCGCAGTGGGGCTGTGAGATCTATCTGGAGAGTCGATAGGAAACTAGGGAGTGTCTTTATGCTTAACACCAGAGCTGGTTTTTAATTGATTGATTGATTGATTGATTAATTAATTAATTGATTTGTTATCAAAGGATGCGACCAGGAACATCTTAAGAAGGAAAAGAAGAAAATATCATCTGATTCTGAACCCATGTCTGTGAATTTTTCTGAGGAAGTTCTTAGATCCCAGTTGGTTTCAGGATTTATTGATGCCACAAACTAAAGCTGGGGTAAAAAAAGGGAGAATCAAAAGATTAAAGGGGGAAAAAAAAGCCTGGCAAGTGTCCAAAAATCGTCTACAGCTTTAAGTCTGATCAGCTCAGAAAACCTATTAGTGTTTACATGCAGCAAATCCTTTAGGCAGCAAATGGAAAAACTGTGTCTGCCATGAAGGCAGAGTAAAGACGATCAGAAAAATGCCACAAACCCGTGAGTCCAGTGCGTTTGAACATTATTATGTTGTGTTTTTTGGTAGCTTCTGGCTCCTCATTTGTTCATGCAGTGTCTTGTTGCTGAGAAACAGCTGGCTTTTGGGGGAAAGGGGAAGAGGGGCTTATTATTTGCTGCAGGTTAATGATGCCGTAAGGGTTCTTTTGCTTTGTCACATGTTACAGAGGTTGATTAATGTCTTGTTTAATGAGATGATACTCCTGGATTTCTGTATTGCAGCTGAAAAGCTCAAAAATGCACAGAATTTTTAAATTAAAACAGATGACCTTCAGCCATGCAAAAGAAAAATAGTGGTTTTGACTAAACATGCAGCAGAATGGTTTTAGATTTCCTCCTCCTCCTCTGTCTTTTCCTCATTCCTATGAATGGAAGGATGCTGAGGGCAGAAATGTGGGCTGCTCCTTGAATTTGGCTGTTCTGGAAAACATATTTAAAGAAACAATGACTCTTCGCCTTGCTCTTTCCCATCTCAACGCATGCTCCACTTTTAATCTTCTCTTCTCCCTTCAGTGAATGGGATGCCGGCCAGTCAGCAGTCGACTCCTCATTCCGGAAAATCTCCCAGCCCCTCTCCGACCAGTCCAGGGAGCCTCAGCCAATGCCGGGTAGGTCCAAAATAAAAAAAAATACAAATAAAAAACAAGGACAAGCCAGGACTTCAGTAGTCAGACACTCACACACAAGTGGCCTTTTAGTTACACTCATGCTTGTAACACATTCCCTCTATGTTCTCAGGATAAGGACAAAGCTGCAACTGAGCATAGGCCGACCACATCTTAGAGTTGTTAAAATGTGAAGAAGCACCATCCTACATCTGTAGCATCTCAGAGCAGGCTGGAGCATCCACCCTTGGCCTCAGCCGGTGCAGCTCTGGGAATCAGAGAATGGAGGGCTCCTGTTAGGACACAAATATATTGACCTTTAGCCTTTTGTTCCTCATGGAGAACCCTACCTGCAAGTGTTAGCTCCCAGTAATTGATGCTGTCGCAGACCTGTAGAGATCTGCTGATCCGTGAGTCTGCAGTTTGTGCAAAATTAGGTGTAAATACAAAAATGATTACAAATACTGTTATTTTGTACACTGATGTAAACAGTTTAGAATTATTTTAACGAGAGTAGTTCATGATTTGAACTATATTTTTTCCTGTGTAGAGTACTCACAAAGATACTGTCCACAGGACGGCATTTAATGCCATGGCACAAAATGACCACAGGAGCATGCAATTCAGAGGGTACCTTTTTAAAATCCACTCAAGTCTCTCAAATGTTGCATGTTGTTGCATCTTGCTTGCACATTTGCGTTCAAGATCAACGTTTTCTTAATCCACAGCTTGAACCATGTTTGGTGGCTTTAATCCTAATCAGACTCTGTTTGCTTTTAGCAGCTCTTCAGACTGCAGCCTTCTGCAAATTTGCTTCCTTTCGCCTGCTTAATAATCACTTCTTTTTTTTATTGCACATGCAGCCACAGTGGGTGCATGCACTTTCTTCTGCTAAATGCATGGTGTTTAGGTACAGGAACCTGTATTGACATAAGATTCCTGGATGTGGACAACACACTGAAGCTACGTTCACACTGAACATGCAACGTGTTTTCAGGAACACGATAACCACTGGCTTTTGGACGCGCATTTAATCTGTGATGTTCACACTGGACAAGCAGCTTCCTCTTTTTCTAGCGTTTACTAGCGCATGTCCCCCACCTTCAGCTGGAATAATCCTGGTGAAAATGGTTTTAGAAACTTGCTGGCTAAATGCGCGAACGTGAGAGTTTTAAACTCGGAAGCCTTAAGTTGCTTAACAGATCTTAGGATGCTCCGTCCTGTGCTACATTTCACAAAGGATGCTGAAAAGTGCAGGCCTCGGGCTTCAGAATCCATCAGCGGTATTGTGCTGATTTGATGTGAAGGTCAGCCAGGCCAGCAGGAACATATCAGATTTGGGTTGCAGCTACTGAGAACTAAAAAAAAAAGAAGCTTCCACATTCATTGAAAAGTGGGTCACCACGCATCCGAGGTTTGTGAGGAAAGGGGTTGGCACGTGGACACGTTTATAAACTTCTTGCTCTCTCAGTGAAACATTTGGGGCACTTGTTTAAAATAGGCGATCGCTGTTGTGGTTCTTTGCCGTAACTAGTTTGTGAAGTGTTGAAGCTGGAGCATGTACAAAACATTCCCATGTTTTCTTTCCTTTTAGAAATTAATCACATTTGTAAAAGAGAGATTTATGAAAGGGTATGTGCTCGCTGACACTTTATGTTAAAGCTCCATCGGCTTGGCTGGAAGGAGGCTAGGAAGCCACTCAGCCTCTTGTCTCTCCTCTTCACTCTGCAGCCTCGCTCTCTGCAGACTTATTACAATGTAATTCTCTCTTTTCCGTCTTCCTTTCCATCCAGCCTGTCAGCGATTCCTTCACTCTGCTTGACAGTTTCTCTCCAAGCCATTCTCACTCAGACATACCTGTGCGCCTTTCCCAAGCATTCATTTCATAGTGGAACATAATCCTCAATGTTTGTTTTTTTTAGTTTTGCTGGTGAAACATATTTTAGCAGTAGGCACTGAGTCCAGGAAGCTGTTACTTTTGTTGTGAAGTTTTTTTTTAAGCATTTTAAATATAGAAAGACTTTATTTCCTTGGAGCAACGACACAGGCTCCTTTTTTGAATACTCGAGCATATGTATATTTATGAAACGGTAGTCAAAATGAATTTAAACAGCATCCGTTTCATAAGGAGCCACACAGCCTGTGACCTACATCAGTCGATGCATTTAAACAGTTCACCTCACCAGACTTCACATTTAAACGCTTGCAGACTCTCAGCTGCAGCTTAAACTGTTGCCACATATTTTACCCGAGCAGAACAAACAGGCATTGTGCATTTTTCTCCTTTTTATTTCATGCTATATTCCCACAGACGTGCGTTCTATAACATTTTACAAACACTTTAATGAGCAGAATCAGCGGTTGCTTGCAGATGAACATTTTTACACGCTCCATGCACCCTGTTTACCCCCGTTTTTTGACTGGCAACTGATGCATGAAGAAAATGGCTGAGTTCACAATGTCCCACTCTAGTTCTGCACAGAGCAGTTTTCCAGACACACTATTTTTGTCATCTTAAAGAAAGACTGTGGTAATAGGAAAGATTGTTCTGAAATTTGTGAAAACAATACAGTGAAGCATCTCAACAGGGTGACAGAAAGGTTTAAAGTCTGCTTCTTCACACAAAAAGATGCACCAAATGTTTGCTCCTCTCAGTTTTAAGTCATATCCATAACCCATTGAATTGCATGCTCCATTTTTTAAAATTTCATTCTGTAATTTGTTTTGTCTTTTTTGAGTCGGTGATTCATTACTATAACATCTGCGTGTGTGAGAAAGAAAGAGCCTAAACTGAGGATGAATGCATGCATCACGACTGTGCAACTGACATTGTCTACTTCATCCATGTGTGTGTGTGTTGTCACCACAGCTTGTATTTGTTCATTTTGAATGTAAAATATATTTCTTACTCCATGTTGTGTTGACTGTTAGATAACGTGTCTAATTTTGTTTTCACATTTGCCATAAAGACTGGTGTCTCTGCATGAGTAAGCTGTAATTTTAGCATCTTTTCACCATATTATTTAACTAAACTATATGAAAAATCAACTCTTTTGTCTTTAAAACAGTTTTGCTAAAAATGTATTTATTCAGCAAATCTGTCACCATCACTAAAAGTATTCTATCATCAGCATGGAGTTTGTTTTCATGTGGGGCTACCAGTCCTTTCCAGGCACATTTCTCTCTGTTTGTGTTTTCTTTGCTTCATGTATTAACGTTTATTTGTTGATGTCATTAAACTCATTTTCATTTCATTTTAATCTGTGGTCTTTTTTTTTTCTCTCCCTCTCCATTCTCGACATGTTTCATTGTAATTAAAGAGCCACTCCAATAAAAATGATATTTTTTGTGTTTTTAACACGTTCCTGTGACATTTTTCTGATGATGGATGACAAATATTGAGAAAATTAAGGTTAAAATTGCACTTCTGAGAATTTCTTTATTCAAACTATTGTGAATCAAGAGCAGACGGAAAAATGCTGTTTGATACAGAGCGTACACATTACGTAGAAAATACAACGGACAAACCACAAACTCTCTGCTCCGCTCCATTCTGATGCATCCACTTGTAAACAATTAGATCCATGCATGTCTTTGTTTTCCCCGTCTGAGCTGGCGTCTGATTCAAAACTGTTATTTTAGGTTGGGAGTGTGAGGGGCTGTAAATTATTAGATTTTGTAAACAGAGAGCTCTCAGTAACATGGAGGGTAAGGGGGGGCAGGGTTGCTCTGCACCAATTTTTAACGAACTGCTGCCTCTGTAGAAACGATATTCTAAAAACGACACAGGATGTTTGATTTTGGCTAAAAATGACGTAATCATAACTAAAAGACCACTGGGAATGCTTTTAAAATATCTCAAAAGATGACTGGAGTGGATAAGTATTTAACAGAACAACTATTATTGCAGAATTTAAAGCTGAATTAATCTCTCCTGACCTCCCAGCTGTCTTACTGCGTCTGGAAAACATTTTACTTTTTAAATAAGCAGTTGTGCGCATAAACAAGAAAATAATTGCTCAGTTTGTGTTTTTTAGGGAAATCTTCAACATTAAAAATATTTTAATTAAAGTTTCTTTTTATACCAGAAGCACGTTAATCCTAATAACTGTTTTTTGTTTTTTTTTCAATTTTCCCTAAAGCATTTAATCCCATGATTCCCTAAGTCTGCAGTCAATGGGAAACTTGATTTGAAGCCCTCGCTGTGTGGAAGTGGCAGTGCAGCAAGACACAACCCCCCCACTTTAACCAGTGAGAGTCAAGTAGATTATGTTCCCTCTCAGTCTAGGCAATAAAATAAAGAGAAAAGTAAGATTTTGTTCCTGTAAAACGAAGAAAGGTTTGCTGGGATAATGCAAGCATGTTGTGTTGAAGGACTGCATTTATCAGATTTATCCACCAAAGCAAACAAACATTATGCGTCCTTTCTTTTGCCGGATGATCTCTGCAAGAGAGAAGAAACTCAGCTGGAGGAAGAGCTTCAAGTCTGCCTTTCATAACCACATTCAGACAGCATCCCGGGAGACAAAACTGAATCCATCCTTAAGTTGATTATGTAAATGCGTGCTGCATTTTTAATTCCCACACTACGGCTGGCAGACTTAGTTTTTCCGTCATTGTAGTGCTTCAACACATCTATTTCTGTGACGATGTTCTGCACTTAAGGTCAAACATGACACCGTTTGAACTTTGCGTTCCCATTGAGATTTGAAAGAGCCCTGCCTCCAACCACGGTGCAGAAGGTGTGTTCTTCACCGGAGTGAGTCATTGCTCGAACAGGAGTGCGGAGATGTAGAGCCAACAGTAATCTACTGTCTAAGCTGTGGTGCAATGAGGAGAAGGATGGAAAGTCTGACCACTTCATACCAAATCTTTATTCACTTTTACCAAAGGCCCCACCTTTTTTTTGTGGCATTTTCTCCTCTTCTTTTCTTCACCCATCACTCTGTCTGTCACTTCATCTGTCTCACAAAGCAAAGAGACAAAAATTTAATCGAAGAATAGACTGAACTCCCCCCTCCCAGGCAGCAGACAGGAAATAACCATATATAGGCTTCTGTTTCCACATTGGAAGTCTCATAAGCTGCTGTTCTCGTCTATGTGAGCTGTTTCCATAGCAACAGCATTTTGTTTCGCTGCGTGGCAGGAAAATAGAGAGATAGGAGTTCAAAATGAGACGGGGAGCAGAGGACAGGGCGGGTTGTGTGATTGGGGCACAACAACGCCGGAGTCCTGAGGAGAAAGTAAAGCAGGAGAAGAAGCAGTTTTCCGAGATAAGTGACGGCAGTTGTCTTTATGGGTTTCAGGTGGGCTCTCTTCTTCTGGGATGAGTGCCAGACAAAACCCGGCATTACATAAACCAGACTCAGGCTGACTCACAGCTACATTTGGCTAAGTGGTTTTAAGGTCGCAGCAGCAGGGATGAAGAAGAGTGTTGACAGCTACTTAGACAGTGATATGGGACAAATCAGTTCTCTAGTTTCTGAAAAATGAGTAAAGCCTTTGTACAAATCAGAAAATCAAAACCACTCTTTTCATAGCAGGTGTTAATGATGTAAATAACACTTAAAATAAACACATATTTCACCATAGTAATTTATTACTTAAATGTTGAGGCAGAAAAGCTAAGCTCACATTGTGATCAGACTTCCTTTTCACTGCAACCACAATACTGTTTCAATCAGAGCAAGGTTTTGACTCTCAGGTCATTGAACCTTCATGTTCTTTTTGTTTTTCAGGTACTAAAGTAGAATATCTGCAGTTCCTTTGGTCATTATGCTGAAAAATGAAAGACATTTTCTCATTTTGGTGTTAATATTGGGCACAGGCCCATCTTTCAACAACCTTCTGCTGAATTTGACAATGTAGGGCTGATGGAGGTGTGTTTTGTTGACTAAAAATGTCAATTTTTGCTCGAATTTGTCAAAAAGAAGATTTTCAGAGAATTCGGAAGCAAATTCTGGTGTCCTTTCGTGGTATAATTTTCTTGGATGCCCTCTCTTCTGCTATGTTCACACAAAGCATGTGACGTGCCTTCAAGAACTCAATTTCCTTTTATTTATTTTTTTACTGTTTACTAGCGCATGTCCGCCAACTGCAGTTGGAAGAGACTTGGTGTGAAACATTGAAGTGGTGCAAATCTCATGAATCTCCCTCCAGGCTTTTTCTTTCACAGCTCTATTTTAATATAAGAAAGACTTTGTGTCGTGTAATTCCAGCCGGACACAAACTAAACAGTCAACACTTGAATTGAAGGGGTCACCATCTATACATTGGGGCCTACTTACCAAATCCAAGTCCCTGATTGGTCAAAGTTCAAGTTGGTTTAACTTTTAACTTGCGTTCAGTGGCTTCGCATTTTGTACGTAGTTGATCTTAAAAATGAGCGTAGCTACTTGTGAATGTGAGAATTTTGAATGCGGAAGCCCGAAACGTGCGTTTACGCGCATATACATACATTTTTCCTTGAAAGTGGTTGCTGGAAGGTGTGTTGCTGTGAACATCGCTGGACTTGCATTGGTCTTAACCTTTAATGTTTGAGAAAAAAATTTTCTCAAAGTAACACAATTAAAGTAATTTTTGGAAATAGTCATAAAAGTTCACCAAATCACTGAGAAGCAACTTTTTACAATTGTTTCAGGAAACAACTAAAACCTCTAGACTTGTAATTAACCTTTTTGCTCTCAAGTAACTTATTCTGCCACAATGTATTTTACTAAGGAAAATCTTGTTTGTTTTCTTTTTTCGATTATCGTTTTTTTTATGAATAAATCCATTTGCCGTCATTGCCTCTAAACATATTCAGAAAAGAGGCCATTGTGATCTGATTTCATTGACAGCTTCAAAGCTCTTTTGAACGTTTTTTTATCTCTGAAATCAAAGGATTCAACATCCAAAGAAAGCTGAACGCAAGGACTGGCTCGTACATGTCTCACACAGAAGCAACATTTACAGAGAAAACGTGTTAATAATTTACAGCCATTGGAGAGAGAAGGATGACGTTCATTTTCGTCATTTTAAAAGCTGCAATTCCCCACTGTAACAGTGGGATTTTTTTGTTTTAGGAACTAAGTCTATCTAACCAACGATCTTAAGGGTTGGAAAGAAAAAAGAAGGAGAAAAGGAATCGTTATTTAAACAAAACTGATTGGGATCTATTAATTTTCAAATAAGATATCCAGAAATGGGCTGCACGGTGGCGCAGTGCTTAGCGCTCCTGCCTCACAGCAAGAAGGTTCCCGGTTCAAGTCCTGGCTGGGGGACCTTTCTGTATGGAGTTTGCATTTCGTTTCCTAGGTGTGAATGTGAGGGTGCATGGGTGTGTGATTGTGGCCCCTGCGACAGACTGGCAACCAGTCCAGGGGTGTACCCTGCCTTCGCCCATGAGTACCAGGGTTAGGCTCAGAAAGGGATAAAACGGATTGGAAAATGAATGAATATCCAGAAATCTTTTTAAACGTGTATTTGTTAAGATAAAAAAAATAAACCTTATAAACGTGACACGTAGACTCTCCTAATTATGAACTTGGTTTGCATCCCTGGTGCGTCCATGACATCTCAGCAGTCTTTAAACAGATCCACATCATTAATTTGGGAACTTGTTTTCTAGCATCAATGGCCTCTGACTTTCTAATCAGTGTAATGTAACTTTATTAGTCTTTCAAAGTGATGTTTTCTTTTTTGTATTAAGATAATACAGAAGAATATCAGGAAGCCACAATTAGGGCAGTGCCAAAGCCTCTTTTGGATAATATAGTCCAAATTTAACATTCACTTTACTGCTAAGTACAGTAACTGTTTTATATTTAAGTTTTTGCTTGTTAGGAAATTAGACAATTCAGCACATGTTAAGGTTTTGACAACCCTGCTCTTTTTTTGTTGTCTTTCTTTGAAGGAGTCCCAAGACTCTTCCACCTCTTTGTCTTCTGCTAAAGTTCCCAGCCCAGTGGAAGATGGTGACAAACTCATTGCTGAAGGTGAGAAAAACACATAAGTGTTGTGTTGTCTGAACCCTACTCATGCATATTTGTGGTTTCTTCATTGTTAGCATGCTGGTTTCCCACACCTTCACACCCTTCCAGAAAAAATAAATTGGATCATTTTCTTTTAGGTGTCTGAATAGAATCTAAAATTTCCATCATGTATTTAACCCTGCACAACTATTTATTTCACATTTGGTTCATGCATTTCTGAGACCATCATTTGCATGATCCAAACTTTCCTTAAAAACGCACTGTATAAAACTTGGTCCATATTTTCTGCCTGTAGTGCATAATCATTCCACTAGGGGCAGTAGAAAGGCTTTTCCTGCTCATTTCAAAATGGCTGCCTATGTAAAATCTCAAAAACTCCTTTTGGCGGGAAAGATTTAACTAATTTTTAAAACTTTATGCTGAGAATAACTCATCTATTGTTATTCTTTACAATAGTTACACCATGTAAGTTAAAATATGAGACAGTGAGTAAATACGGTGCTTAATGTCAACATTTTTGCATCTTAAACATTGTTGTGTTGAAAAAAAAAACGTACAAAATCTAAATGTCCTTAAACTGTTGATGAATATTAAACATCTTGTTTGTATATGATTGCATTTTGAATCACCATCTGGTTCCACATACAACTTTTGATTTCGCCAGATCTATCTGACAAGAAAGCCAGTGTGTTGACAAAAGAGTTGCTGTGGGATGCAGTAAAAATAGAAATGAATTCTTTTTTCTTATAAGAAAAGAAAATCTGTATCATTTGTATTATATGGATAGTTTTCACCCCTTTTTATCTACATCAAGTTTATGCACATCACAAATGCCTAAATGAAGCGCACAAAATGAATTGATTGATGATTCTTCACTGCAGATGAGGTTCTAGCAGATGAGGTTCCAGCCGTGCCATCCTACATATCAGACCGCTACAAGGTGGGCCGAATGCTTGGTGATGGAAACTTTGCTGTCGTACGGGAATGTGTGGAGCTCTCCACTGGACGGGAGTATGCGCTGAAGATCATCAACAAGGGCAAGTGCAGAGGCAAAGTGAGTTAAAAGTAGAGTTTTAAATCTAATCTGACTTCTTCTGCATCTCCTGATTAGCCTCATTTGAAAAGCATCAACTTTGGAATATTTCAAACAAATCCGTAATTTCCTTGCAAAATCTTTGCTCCCCAGGAACACATGATCCAGAATGAGGTGGCGATCCTCCGCCGGGTCAAACATCCAAACATCGTCTTACTCATTGAAGAGGCGGACACTTACAACGAGCTTTACCTGGTCATGGAACTCGTCAAGGTTTGTCTTCCCACTAAAATGTGTGACTTACCATCTATCCTGATAGACATATTCCATTGCGAATGAGCTGTGACAGTTATTTTGAGCTAAAGTACAGAAATAGTGGCCGAGTCAGAAGAGCAGTAAGCAAACTGTGCAGCAAATGACGAAGTTGCACAGTACTGAGAGAATCGGCCAGTGGCCCCAGGGGCTACTGTGTTCACATTCTTCATTCGCTCTCTTGCTTTCTGAGTCAAGAAATGTTTGTGCATAATTTAGGAACCAGGAATGGGATCCATCTGTTCATGCTGTGGCGTGGAGTACTACAGAATTTAGATGAGAGGCAATCTGTGGGAGAAATGTGCGTACAAGTGAGGGTGTCCAAAAGTAGGAGGATCAAGAGAAGGCTGTAGATGAACAGAGTTGCTGCCAGGATAGAAAAGAAGAAGAATAGAAAGGAACCAAAGTCTGTTTATGTTCTAAAGCACGAGTGGATAACAAATTTCTGTTTTACTGCAAGCAACTGTAAAATGTCTGCAAATTTTTAAAAATGTGCTGCAGAATAATTTTATTTATTTTTTTATTCATTTTGGAAACATACTTTTTGGCAATAGATTGGGTGATGACAGTCATTCACACGTGTGACAAAGTTATATATTCAGCTACACTTTCATTTAGATCTTAAAATTAGATTCAAAAAACATTTTTCCTATTATTTGTCAAGTTTAGAATAAGTTTAGCCTCAGAATATAAAATGCTTTCACTAAATGTTTTGGGACGTTGATTTTAGCATTTTGTCATCCTGTTGAATATTTGTCTTCACATTTCCCTGCGGCGCATTGCTCTTTTTTGTCACTTTATTTGGAACTCTGTTTGAAGAAAAAGTTACACAATGTTTTCATATAAGAAAAGAAAAAATGTCTCTTCAGAATATGCAGGTAACAGTTGAAAGATATTTTAGTCAACAAGAATTGGTTTCAATGCTGCAAAAATATGCCCAGCTCAAGCTCAAGATACCTTCACCACCGTGTTTCTCAGACCCAAAACACAGTACTGTAATAAATCTTTGTTGTTTTGAAGTTCTCTTGACTTTGTCTTACCCCTAAACAATTAGATTTTGAAGTAAAACACTCAAATTGTACTCCCAAATCCTCTTTAAACATTATTTACAGTATTATAAATACTGGGGGGGGCAGACACCCCCACCCTTCCCCCAAATTTTTGAGACAATATTGGTATCATTATTGGCAAAGATTAAGAAATCTTCAAAGCAAGCTCCTTTAAGCGTTGCAAATTTAACATCATTTTTAAATGAAATCCCGAGCCCCTCAAATAATTTGCTACGCCCCTGTATTGTGCGTGCTGGCAGATCTGGGCCATCAACACCCTGGTCTTAGCCAAAACCCACCCGCGCTGTTTCCATACTATAAGGCAGGATGAAATTCTTGCTTTTGGAATACTCAATAAATCAATAATAAAACTGTTTGAAATCCCTGTTTTTGATCCTTTAGTTTCTAATGACCTTCCACCATTCTGTTCTTATTTGCCACCTTTCCAGTCTTCTGCCCCCCTCCTACCCCCTATATAAAATGTTCTGGCTCTGTGACTGCTGATATGACTTATAAAGTGTCATATCATTGAAAAGATGTTCTTTTGAAGTGAACAACTGATTAGTTTCCTTTGTCCTAACTCCTCACATCATCGTTGTGTTGCCTTTTTGCTCCTGATGAATCTCAATAGCTCTTTTCAAAGGTCATTAGAAATCCTCTCTGTGCTCAAAGCATGTTCACTGGGCGGCTGTGGGGCAGCAGTAGGGCGGTCGGCCTCTGATCGAAAGATTGCAGGTTCCATTACCTCCTTGCCCGCCCATGTGTGGAAGTGTCCTTGGGCAAGACACTGAACCCCACATTGCCTCTGATGAAAGGTTGGCGCCAGTGTTCGGCAGTAGAGCCACTGTCAGTGTGTGAATGTGTGTGTGAATGGGACTGTGACTGTAAAGAGCTTTGGGTCTTTAAGGAAGGTAGAAAAGCTCTTTATTAGTAAACCCCATTACTATTCACAATCATGTTGCGAGCATCATCGGGAATTAAATCGGATTAACTTCACCTCACAATGAAGCATACGTCAAACATTTTCCTCAATAAATCTATAGTTCATTAGCATAACATCAAGCATTACAACAACAAACCCTTAATTAACACTTACTGGGCTGTCAGTTTGAAGCCACGCTTCATTTCCCAGCAGTTTATTAATGTCCTTACTTTCAAATGAGATGTTAAAGTCCTCCCGCTTAGATTAAATGCCTACATATTCATACCCGGTAAAAAATAAAGGATGGGTACAGTGGAAGCTGAGTTGTGGCATGTGACAGTCCTTATAATTAAACAACGGTCATTGTCCAGGTTGAGCTGTGACAGTCCGTCAGAGTCGGAAGGGAGAGACATCCAGCCCTATTTTAAGCCTCTGTTCCAGTTAGTCCGTTCAGGGCCGGAGACAAAGAGACGGGAGAGAAGAAGACGAGGGCCAAATTTGGAAGAAATGAAAACGATCAAGACAAGAGGGAGGAGATTTTTCAACTGAGAATGCAGATTATTCCTCCATCTGCTGAACAGACAAAAAATAATGCTGCTGAACTTCCTCACTTCCCCAAAAGCTCATCAGCAAAAAGAAATAAATCTAAACCTGCAAATGTGAAAAACTTTTGTTTCAGTCTGAAAACAGAAGATGCATTATTTTTTTATGACTTGTCCACAGGGGGGAGATCTGTTCGATGCCATCACCTCTGCCAACCGATACACAGAGAGAGATGCGAGCGGCATGCTCCACAATTTGGCTAGTGCCATCAAGTACCTCCACAGCCTGAATATTGTGCACAGAGACATCAAACCAGAGAACCTGCTGGTGAGTTCAATCACTATAGGTTCTTATATATCTTGCCGCAGTGCACCCCTCCCTTCTCTTGTTTTCTGTCGGCTTTCTGAATGAACGATGAAGTAATATTACTCACTCTGAACTCTCGCAGAGGGATGACTCATTTCTGCTGCCTTCACACTTCCTGCACACTTTGCCTTCTCCCTTCTGTTAAAACCCATATTGTCCTACTTTAAGGGAAATAGCCACAATAACTGCCATGTTTTGATTTGGGTGTGACACTGGGTTACGTTTTGCCTTCAGGTGTATGAGCACGCAGACGGCAGCAAAAGCCTGAAACTGGGAGACTTTGGTTTGGCGACCGTGGTCGATGGACCCCTCTACACCGTCTGTGGGACCCCAACATATGTAGCACCTGAAATTATTTCAGAAACTGGGTAAGATCTGCACGTAGGATGTAGACAAATCACTGTTGAAGGTGTTTCACTGCCAATGTTTACATATAGTTTGATGGAAGATGCTTGACCCCAGACAAATTATTGGCATCCTATCAGCTAGCGACTCACCTTTTCATACTTGAATCTTGAACTAATTTACTTTAACTTTACACAGGTATGGCCTTAAAGTGGACATCTGGGCGGCTGGAGTCATCACATACATCTTACTATGTGGTTTTCCACCTTTTCGAGGGTAAGCCTGCAGTGAAATCTACTGAGATAAGAGAAATTTGTCTAAAAAAATCAATTGTGTTATATTTAAAGTAACAAACAGCAAAATTAAGCCATGTTTGTTGAATTTTAAGAGACTTTTTTGTTTACATTGTCTCAGTATTGGCAGTATATCTACAAATATTTAACTTCCCCAGCCTGTTAGTCTGGAAGGGTCACAGAAAGCTCTTGATCCTAAAAAGATTTTTTTGTTTTTTTAATTATTATTGTAGTTCTCCAGGATCTGACTAGATTCTGCTCACAAGAAGTTTAAATTTATAGTTTACACATGAGTCCCCCTGCTGGTTGGTAATAGTATAACCCCTTGCCTGTGACTGATTGGATTCTGCTGTTTTCTTATATCCTCTTTAATGTTTGCAGGAGCAGCGATGACCAAGAAGCACTTTTTGATCAGATTCTGATGGGCCAACTAGAATTTCCTTTTCCGTACTGGGATAACGTTTCAGAGACCGCCAAGGTGCGTATCTTTTGCATACAGTTTCCTGTTTTGTGTTGTGGACAAACAATCTAACCGAGAGGGTAAACTGGACCTGTTTGTGACTTGCAGGAGCTGATCCGATCCATGCTGGAGGTGGAAGTGGATCAGAGATACACCGCCCTTCAGGTGCTGGAGCACCCTTGGGTCACTGTAAGTGTTGTTGAGCTCGCAGAGAGAGCTTCCTGCTGGCGTTTTATTTCCAGTGTAACAGTGCCTTCTGTTTTTGCTCAACACAGAATGAAGGTCTATGTGAGAATGAGCACCAGCTGTCAGTAGCAGGGAAGATTAAGAAGCACTTCAACACTAATCTGAAGGTCAACGACACCACTGCCGGCGTGTCAGTCATTTCTGTAAGTTAGAATGAAGAACGACTCTTCTCTTTAAACCCCAACTCTCAGAAGATACAGTCATTACAGAACAGAATAGTGGTTTGCACTGGAACCCAAATACCTAGATTGATTGTGCCGGTTTCTCTTTTTGTTCAGTTGGATGACAGCTTTTCTATGCAGAGATCTGGGTCGTTGGATTTCTACCAGCACCCAGCCATGTATTGGATAAGGTACGGCAGGTTTCCATGGAGACAGGATTGCATCAATGCCAGAAGTCACAAAAGTGCCCTTTACCTTTCCAATCCCCTTTCCTAAGTGCTGCTTTGTTGACTGTTTGTGTTTGAACAATGCAATTTTATGCGCACGGCTTTTTGTTTTTACCCCCCTATTACTCCCCCTCACTTTAGGCACAGCTCGCTCACCTGCAATTACCTGCATTTTGCTGTCTGGTTGTCATGTATTGCATTGTTGTGTCTCAGTTGAAATCATGCAAGACTGCAACTTCAAGCATGAAATAAAACAGATTTGCTATCTGTGGGGGGGGGAAAAAAGTCAGATGATGTTTGCATCATTTGTATTTTTTTTTTTTTTTTTTTTACAGAAAATGCTCGTCTGACCTGCTTGTTTGTTTGAATGCAAATTTATTTTTTATTTATTTTTTTGTTCTTGCTTCTTGTGATACATCCTGGTTGACTGCTTCCTGTGACCGGTTTTGCTGCCCCGCTTTTGTTTTGTGCTTCCTTTTGGAGAACCTGAGTTAACACTGCCACAAGTGACAAGAGGAATTGGAATAAATAATTAAGAATTTAACTTATTTACACATTTGTTGACAAGTGTGTCCTAAATAAATAATTTTAATTCACAAAAATCTGTTTTTGACATGGCAAGATTTAAAAAATATTTAAAGAATTACTATTTTTTGTTTTCTTAATTCCTCTTTTGACAGTCCACTGGTTTTCCATCTCCTTTTTTAAAAATTCCTTGATGTCTAATCATACTGTTTTCCTGTGTTTTTTTTTCTAATAGGCCACCCCTTTTGATAAGGAGAGGCAGGTTCTCCGACGAGGACGCCACTCGGATGTGAAATGGCGCCCTCCGCAAACGATCCAGACTGTGAATACAGAAAAGACAACAAAAAATCAACATGCGGAGCCTCCCAACTGTCTCCCTGGCTTTCCCGCCCCCCTCCTCTCTATGACCCCTGACACTTACTCCGATCCCTCTCCAGACCACAGCTCCCCATCAGACTCGGATGACATCTCCATCAGTTCAGTCAGCACCATCTACTCCCCCAACTCACCTTTTTAAAGAGGATGCGGCGGGCAGGAGGAGAAGAAACATTCATCATCCGGGAGTTGTCGCTGCCCCAAATGTTGGAGATGAACACTGGAAAACTATGGCGGGGAAGAGAAAAAAAAATCTGTGAATTTAAATAACAAATATCACCTAAAACCATTTTCCCAAACATGGAGGAGAGATTGATGAAATGGTGCAAGAGAAAAAAAAAATTAAATAGACACTACGAAGAGGGAAAATGCTAAGTGAGGTGGAAGACTTGCAATTTTTTGAATATTCTCTCATCTGAGCACATGTTGCAGAGCTCAAGGAGCAAGAAAGGTCAACAACAATGTTGACCTTTAAGTGATGATTCGGGCTAAACATGGAAACTTCCTCCAGACTGAACAGCTCTTCGAGGCAATACGAGAATATGGACCAATGTTCATGTTTTATTGAACCTTATTTATTCATACTTTAGTCACTGCATTTTTTAATATTTATCTCAATTTTTTAATTGAAAAACATGTTTGTTGTGTTGCGAGTATGATGGGAGGTAACAAGAGAGAAGTCTCTAGAAATAGAACAAAGGTTGTGGTAGACCTTATGAATTAAGTAGTGTTGCGAAATCAGAGCTAAGAGTAAGATGAATAAAATGGTTCTGACTCTAGTTCACATATTGCTGACGTTGCCTTTCTGGAACACTGAATCGCAGTACTACAGCTTTCAGTTTACAGCCTGCTATTCAGACAATAATGGTGCAATTAATTTCCATTTAAAGCTTTGTTATCTGCAGCTCTGATGGCTTGTTACACAAAATCCCAGCAGCATCTGGGTGCTTGTAGCAGACTTAACATGTTTTCCTCATCGCACATGTTCTCACAACCACTCTGCTCAAGATTCCTCATTTTTGCCAAATCTACAGGTGTAAATCATCAACATGTTCCAGCGGGGAAAAGGTTACCACTGCGGTCCAGGAATATGGGGACATTTTTATACAAATAAACAAGACAGAGAGGATGTGAATGTCTGAAAACCAGCAGCAATTGTTCAAAAGAGTTGAAAGGTAGTAGGAGGGTTTATTTCTGCTCTGTACAACCTCATTCATGGCTTCATTTTTCAGATGAAATCATGACAGACATACAGTAGCCTATTCTTATGAGACAAAGGGATGAAGAATTCTTTATATGTTATGTAAATAACAATTTTATTTTTTTGATAGTTCTTAAAACAGTATATTTCTTTACTAGTTGTTTGTCTATGACAGCTGTAAAACAGTGTAACAAGGAGTAGGAGTTTAAAAAAAAAAGATTGGGTTGAAATTAAAGTTATCTCCCACTTTGGAAATGCTTACTTAGTGACTGACATTGAGAACAGTTGGATTTCTGACAGACAACAGGATGTTTGACAGAGAAAAATGAAGAGCAGATCTAGTTTTTTTTTTTTTTTCTTGTTTCGGATCTAGCTGAAGTCGTCTCACTTTCCTCTGCTTCTAGTCACACGATGACGCGCTGCCGATCAGAATGAATTTGTTTTGCTGTTGAAGTCCACACTCTCAAGGGATTTACCAAAGTGCTCTCACGGCTGCACCACCACATTACAGTTTGTTCCAAATGCTGATTCCTGTACCTCTGTTTAAATACCCTGTCAATAACAATAGAAATAATAAATACATGGCGAAAAAAAGCATTTTCTGATTTTTTTTTTCAATAGCTTTGATAACTATTTATGTGTTTATGTTTTGGTAGAATTAAAGTCCCACTCCAGTCATATTTGATCTACTGTAAACACGTTCCAGTGGTCTTTTAACTATAGTAATGCCATTTTTAGCCAAAATAAAAAAAAACCTGTGTCACTTTCTGCAGAGCGGTAGTGGCTAATTAAAAAATTCACCTCTGAGTTGTGTGCAGGACTGTTGGTGCAGGGTAAGCCCGTCCTAACTTCCCGTCATCAGGATTGGAGCAGAGAGATTGCGCGCTTCGCAGCTACAATCTTTTACAAACAGCATTACTTCGTCTGCTCCTGATTTACAACCATTTTAATAAAGAAATGCTCAGAAATGAAAATTTAAGCTTATTTCTCTTTATATATGCCATCCGTCATGAGGAAAAATACCACAGTAATATTGTTCAAAACAAAACAACAACAACAACAACATTTTTCATCTGCGTTGGCCTTTAAATGATATGTAATTACTACTTTGACCCATAGGTGTCACTATACCGCATCATTGTTTGAATTGCTGCGTAGAAGAAGACAGACGCAACTACCGACTGCTAAACAAATATGTTTGTGACTGTGGCTGATTAGAATGTAATATATTTAGTTTTGGGCCACAATGTAATTTTTTTTTCGATAAATAAGTGTAATGTTAGATACAGAAAGTTGTCTCGTGCAGTTTAAGTAAAAAGAGTTGGTTGGCTCGTTAACGTGTTGTTACGCCAAGGAGTTAGCTTGTTAGCCACCGGAGCGCCGCTGCAGTTTTGCTCCAGTCATGAGCGAAGAAAACAACTCGCTTCCAGCCGCGGGTAAAGAAAAAGACTCCACTCTGCTGCTGACTAAGGACGGACAGAGGTACTATGTTAGCAAAAGCGGTGTTCTCGATAGCAGGAACGTGATAACACCACACGAGCCGGACAACAATGCCTCGTCTTGCGAAGCGGACGATCCGGACGAAGAGAGCGACGTTCTGGACACGTCGGACCCCAGAGACAGCGCAGCCAGCCCGGAGGAGCTGAACGATGAGGAGACCTCCGAGGGGGACAACGCCCCCAAGCAGTGCATCTATGAGGGATGCAAAGAAACCACAACGCAAGTGGCAAAGCAGAGGAAACCGTGGATGTGCAAAAAACACCGCAACAAGATGTACAAAGACAAGTACAAGAAGAAGAAGAGTGATCAGGCCATGTCCAGCGGAAAGCTAGATGTAAGACGAATAGATTTACATATAAAAGTATCTGACAGCTTGATTTATCTATTTGCAGCGATCCTTTCATTTCCACACATCACAAAACCCAAGTGGACAAATGGACCTCTGTCTCCTCAGCCTCTCCTGCGATCCTGGTCGCTTCTCCGGCAGCGTTTAATTGTTGCCAAGCGACAACAGCTGATCGTGTAAGCAGTGCACCCGCAGACCGAAAAAGTGGTAGAAAACAGTCCAAAAAGGAGTAGCAGAAACGTCTACACACTGAATACATGTAGAAAAATGGCAATGTTTGTCATAAACAGGTTAGAAATAATAAAAGACAAAAACAAGTAAGCTAACATGGCACTATGGTAGCTGGCTGCCTACTGTGACGCTGGTGGAAAAACAAAAAGTACTATGACACTTTTCATAGGTATTGTGGACCTGCAGGTCCAGACACAATGATGTTAACCATGTCTGCATGAAAATTTTAATTGAAGGAATTTTAACATTAAATTCTGTGCTGTCCTGCAATATATTCCAATGTCCATACATTAAATGTGTCAAAAAGGCTTATAAAGTAGTAAGAAAGTGTAACAAAACTCTACAATGTAGTTAAATTGTTGACAGACCTCACTGTACCTCTTGGTTTTGTGCATTGACCAGGAAAACTCAGAAGAGCGTCCTGTGTCAGTGAACAAACAACGTTTGAGTGCCATGGGAGACCGACCAGCCAGACCTTCACTGATAGAGCAGGTCTTGAATCAGAAAAGACTGGTAAGTCTGAGCAATGACCATCATAAGAGACCAATTGGATTGGTGCAACAAGGCAGATTAGGCAGTAAAAGTACTGTTGTAAACTTCAAACACGTTACTACATTTTGTAACTAGTAACTATAAACTCTGGATACTTTCTGTGCTCAAGTAAAAAGCTTCAGTCTAGAGTTTTATTCTAGATTTTGATAGTGTGCAGCTACTCTTTGATTTCCAAACATTAAATCCAACTTTAAAACATTATTTGAAAAAACAAATACTATGGTACTTTTATTTCATGTTATCTTAGCAAACTTTTAGCTACATTTGTGTTTTACGTTGGGAAAGTTTTGAAATGTTTATTTTATCTTTAAGCAGTTTAATTCTTGTTTTATCCTATTTTATTTTATAATGAAGTTTTTGACCTTTTTTGAGTTTTTGAATTTGTTCCTGGGAAAAGTGCTATGTAGATCAACTTTTGAATCAAGAAAATCCTTCTTAGTGAATCTTGTGACTCAGGTTAGAGTCAAGTAGTTATACAGGTTATAAATCTAGCATTTTTACTTCTATCTAAATCCAAAAACTAAATATAAAATAGCTTTTGTAATTTTTTTTATTGCAAACACTGATTTTTTTTTTTCAATTTTGACACATTTTGTCCAAAGTTTAACTTTAGAGTTAGCTGAAACTATTAATTTATTTATTCTTGACTCTCATTTTAGTGAGTTATTTTATATAGTTAAATCTCAATCTAATTTTACTAAATTACGTTTATTCCAGAAGCTGAATAGACTTGTTTACTTTGTGTGTTTAAATAAAGTTTCTGTGTCCTTCAGTCTCTGCTCAGGAGTCCAGAGGTGATCAGCTTCCTGCAGCAGCAACAGCAGCTCCTGGTCTCACAGAACCGCAGCCAAGCACAGCAGCAGTTCCAGGGCTGTTGACCAGAACTGATCAGTATGCAACATTATTTGTTAAAAGCATTAGATGGATGAGAGGAAAGGAAAAAAAAAATACTGACACTTGTCCCATCTAAGCATGACTTTATCTAGATCGAGATATTTAAAAAAAAAAATGCAGGACAGGACAAACGGACAAATTGGGAGCATGTTGAGACTTGTGGAATTAAATAATTAAATCAAGTAATAAATTAACTTAATATAGTCTATTGATGGCAGATGAAAAACACACGTAGAGGTCACTCAAAAGAAGTGTGGACATATTTGAGTAGCAGAGTCTTCAGCTGTTTAATGAAGTTCATTTGTTACCAACTTTTCTTTCCTTCATTGACATTTTGAAAATCAAATGTTATTTAAATGCTAGTAGCAACGAAGGCTGTGGATAACAGTGGTTTAAATATGTGGAAATACCTTTTACGTCGTCTTTTATATATATACAGTGTTTTGAAATCTCCTTAAATATTGTTACATGTGACAATCAGTTGTCTTCACAGTCAAGTTCATATTTAAGGACTTGTTTTTATTTTAATTTTTTTTGTTCTAATCAAACTGTAGCACAACAAAGACAACAAATAATGCCAACTGTTTGTAAAGTGTGGTAAGATGGGAGAAGTTACTCTCCATTTAAGGGTTTGTTTGTAGTTTGTATCCCCTGCTGAATATTGATGATTTAAAACAAAGAAACAAAAAAAAAAAACATGGAAACAATTCTCACAATTTGTTTTTTATTGTACGGGAGACAGCCAAAGCTATAGAAACCATAGGAAGGAAAGAAACTTGTAATGGAACCAGTAAAAAGCAACAGCAAACGTTGGTCAATACAGCAAATATTACTACAAGTATAACAGCATTGAAGTACCTATAAACACATCCCATTTTTTTCTGGCCTCAAGTATGGTCTGAGTCCCAGTGGACAAATAAATGTTTCATCCTCCTGAAATGAAGAAACACTTTTCAGCCCAAATAAATTCACTTTCGTCCCTTGTTATGGCAAGCAAACTGAGAACACACTTTTTTGTGTTATGAGACCGAGGAGATGGGGTTGTGGGGGGAGCCCATCTGGGTGAGAACCTTATCCAGCCATTGCAACGGCCCATGCAGGTGCACTTCAATCCAGCAGGGGGTGCTGGTCACATCCTGGCGGTGGTATTCAGCACCCCATCCCTTGAAGAACGGACACAAGAGCCGTCAGCCAGAGGACAATGGACACAGACGACCTCACATCTGATCTGTTAGCATTTGGTACCTTGACAAAGCTCATGCGGATGGTGCACATTTTGGTGAGTTCGTACACCACCTCGAAGCCGTGGTTGACCGACTGGGCGAGGAGCTGGGCGAAGAGCTGGTTGTTGAAGATCTTGAGGCTGCATCCGCTGGGGATCTTGCAGACAGTGGTGGGGTGGAAGCCATGCTGGAAATTGCAGTTGCGGCTTTGGACAAAAATGCTGCTGTCGCTCAGACACTCTGCGTACACCTCCCCACCCACGTAGTACAGGTGTAACCCTGGGGAAAGCGGAATTACAATTAAATAAAAAGATTCAAGTTAAGCAAACACACTAAATCTTACATTTAGAAACGTATTATATATATGAGTGTAATACTACTCTGTACACATTATAGTGATTTGGAAGGAAAGAAGAAAAGTATTGCTTAAAAATAAAAGTCAAGTAGTAACCATTGTTTTTTTGAAAAAAGAAATCTTCAGTAGTTAGGTACTAAGAAGACCATGGTTTATTCAAAACCCTACATATAGTGTGAATGTATTGTTCTTAACATTTGTGTTTTTATATATAACATCAGGGCTGCACGGTGGCACAGTGGTTAGCGCTCCTGCCTCACAGCAAGAAGGTTCCCGGTTCAAGTCCTGGCTGGGGGACCTTTCTGTGTGGAGTTTGCATGTTCTCCCCGTGCATGAGTGGGTTTTCTCCGGGTACTCCGGCTTCCTCCCACCGTCCAAAAACATGCTTCACAGGTTAATGAGGTGTGAATGTGAGTGTGCATGGGTGTGTGATTGTGGCCCCTGCGACAGACTGGCGACCAGTCCTGGGGTGTACCCTGCCTTCGCCCATGAGTAGCCGGGTTAGGCTCCGGCGACCCCGTGACCCCGAAAGGGATAAAGCGGATTGGAAAATGAATGAATGAATGAATGAATATATAACATCTAGAGCACTCATACTGATCTAGGCGAAGTTTAAAGGGTGCATTGAGCATATTTTTTTGGGATAAAAGCATTTTTTTAGTCGCTTTAATATTTTTTAAATAATGAACAAAGAAAACCAAAAGACTGGAGGCTAGCTAACCTTAAAATAACCGTTTGTTTTTGTAGATGCTTAAAATAAAAGCTGCCGCTTGATTAAAGCTTGATTAAAAGTACAGTTTGAGTCAATTAGAATTTAAATGAGATATTCTTTAACTGCCCGCTCTACCTTTGCCTATGTGCCTGCGCGTGTGCTCAATGGTGGAGTTGCGGTTAACGTTGGACAAGAGGCCAAGGCAGAAGCGGTTCTTGTTGTTGCACGGGTCGGTGAAGCCGTCCACCATGATGCTGTGGGAGGAAGCGTGGAATGTCTCCCCCACCCTATTGTTGAGCTCGTAGTAGGCAACAGAACACCAGTACTTGGGCTCTTCGTAACAAACAGGCCTCAAATCTGAAGGGAGGATCGACATGGAGGTAGATAAAATACACAGATCATGGAAAATGTTATTACTTATAAAGATACATGAGCAGGTTGGGTACCTCTGTGTGGGGCTGAGAAGGTGAGCTTAGTGGTTTCTGTGGAGTTGCTGGGCTTCACGTCTTCTTGAGGGGTTGTCTCCATGCTGCT
Organism: Adrianichthys oophorus; assembly: GCA_036245035.1. Taxonomy (NCBI): domain Eukaryota; kingdom Metazoa; phylum Chordata; class Actinopteri; order Beloniformes; family Adrianichthyidae; genus Adrianichthys; species Adrianichthys oophorus. The sequence continues at coordinate 16,221,034 of BSAI01000201.1, read as the reverse complement.
ATAAGGAGGCGGGGGAGTCTCCGCTGGAGAAAAAAAAAAGCAAAATAGGAATGTTACAGCTGGGGCCGTAATTTCTCGTTTGGAGTGTTTTTCTGTCTTTGGTCCAGGTCCCGGGTTCAAATCCCGGACGAGCCCCCAATTTTCTACCCATGTTTCAGGGCTTGTTTAGAGATGTAGAAGAACTCCTACCTGTGATGTGATAGGGGCTACCGGGTTCTGCAGAGCTGTTGGGGGAGCTGGGGAAAATTTGGGAGGTGGGGGACTGCGTGAGGGAAGAAGACGGGGAAGAGGAAAAGGAGGATCCGGGCAGTGGGGGGAAAGCATCCGGGTAGGTGGCGTTCTGGGGCATCAGGGGCTCGTTGTGAAGGGAGGCATTCCTAAACTTTGCCAGCAAACTGTGCTGGGGGTTGAACTCGCTGTGACGGGGAACCAAAACCGGAGGCAGCACTGAGGAGGAAAGTTTGAAAGCTTATATAACTCCCCAAAAAACAAAATAATCATGGACGCTCACTGCTTTGAAGGTGTGTACCTGGAGTTTCCACACGCCGGTAGTGATAAGGGTTGACGCAGATATCCTTCTGTTTGGAACCGAAGGGGAACTCGCAGCACTCCAGAGGCTTCAGCTCGTGATGGGACTGCAGGTCAGGCCAGCGCCACACACGGCAGTAGATGACGTGGGGCAGGCCCTTCCTGTGGGACACCTGCAGCCTGCCATCCAGCGACCGAGGGATGGTCACGCACTTACCTGTAGGATAATATTCAGGAGCTTTTAAAATGTTAATACTAACACATATGGCAAAATCCATATTTTATTCACTGTTAAATACAGTTTGACCTTTTCTTCCAAAGAAGCTGCCAAAAAAAAAATATATATATATATATATATATATATATTTTTTTTTTTTAAGGACTAAAATGTAAAAACATTTGAGCTTAAATAAAAAACAGAAAGGAGAAAGATTTTTGTTTTCCCTTACCAAATTCTGCTAAAGAAAAAAGGGTTTCTACATTTGTTTTTAAGAAATTAAACGTAAATATATATATATAATATATATATTTCACACATCATTATATCAATGTTACTGAAGCATTTGTGTATTTCTGTTTCAGGAGGTGTAGGTGATGTTTAAGTTTCACAGACTAGATGAGCAGACATGAGCAAGAAAATGAGCAAACATACACTTTCATCCAAAATCAGATAAAAAGAATCTGACCTGTGTTTGTGAAACAGAGCTGCTAACTTCCTAACGAAGTGTAATATCTGTTACCGGGTCAACACAACCTTTTGTGGGTTTAAAAAAACTGGATATTATCAAAAGAAAGAAATAATTTAATTATTTATAGTTAAAACTTTTGCTTTATGTTTACAGGATTTTGATGACCAAAGAAGTAAAGCGACTATAAAGTTTTTTTCCCTTTTAAATATGAAAAGATATTGACTGTGCTAAAAACACTGATGAACTTGCTTTATTATTGCTGATTTGATGTATCGTTCCAATAAAGTATGATTTTTTAAAAATAAAAATCCTATAGAAAAGAATAATCTTAAACCATTTTTCGTAACATTTCAAGCACACCGATCCTCATCGCTGGAACTCACTGGGCTGCCCGGGACAGCTCAGGGCTCTCTCCAGCTCCTCCATCGCTCCTTTCTTCTTCTTGAGTTTCTTCACCAGAGAATCGACAGCCTTTTCGGCCCACTTCTCCTCCTCATCACCTTGCTTCCAGCCAAGCAAGCGTTTCACTGCTGGGCTGGTGAAGGAGAACAGGGACGTGAAGGAGGTGGAGGAGTTCATTTTGGGACGGAAATACAGTTGTTGAGATGAACGGATAGGTCAAGCTTGGATTTGAGTTTCCTTGAGGACAGGAGTTTTACGACATAAAAAAAATAAAAATTGAGGAAAATATGGAAGAGATGATCTGCTGAGTCAGGGCTTTTTGTTTGTATTCCTTTGCTTCTTCCAAGCAGCTTCAGTGAAGACGCTGGACTCCAGCCAGCTCTAAATCCTGTCTCTGTGCTGCCACAAAAGGGATCTTTGGATTGAGTCTCCTGCTGGGAAGGTTATTCATCACAGAGCCAGAAATCCAGGTCGAGTTTCAGTCATCTAAAGAAAGACATGAGAGACTGCATCAAGTGACTGGAATCAGGGGGTGTAGGACGGTCAGGTACCACAGAGACATCATTTTTTTGTCTTATAGGTTGGCACAGAAAGATGAGAACAGCCCATCCCAATCATTTTTTGATCTGTTTTAAAAGCGTTCCCAGTGGCCTTTTCGTTTTTATTATGCAATTTTGGGAAAAGTTACAAAACCTGTTGTTTTTTTAGGACATAGTTTCTGCAGCGCAACTGTAGTTCATTAGAAATATGCCTCTAAATTGTGGGCAGGATTGTTGGCGTGGAGTAAGCCCGTCCCCTTTTCCCATCCATTTATTTACACGCCCTCCCGCAAAAAAAAAAAGCAATTTTAAGCGAAGCAAAGTGGGTTTTTCAATGGCTTTATTAAATGTGCATTAAATGTGGATTTCAGTCATCAGGAGGCTTTCTCGGTGGGGTTACACTTTAGACTGCTCTCCAACACGCTGCACAATGACTTGTCTCTGGGGAGTTTAAAAAAAATGCTCTAGAGAATAATTCCAGAAAAAATAAAAACCAGACCAACATGGCCAAAACTAATTTCTAGATTCACCACTGATGAGAGAACGTCCTTTCTGGCCTCTGTTTCTATGATCATGCCATTGACGCCCAGGAGCCGTTCTGTCTGGCCAGAACACATCACAGGACAGGAGGGGGAGAGAGAGACTTTTTCAGCAGTCCTGGAAATGACACTAACGGGGTGCTGGAGCAGCATGTCCCCCAAGAATCTCTGTATCCTAAACAATATCTGGTTTATCCTTCCGTGCATTTAAGCATTTTGATTTTTAAATGCAAATTTTGCAAAAAAAAGCTCTAAAATTTGAGCACATTTTTTTTAAATAGTAGAGCAGATAGGAGTTCCTCAGGTAAATGATCACAGGTAACAAAGACTGGGATTGTGCATGAAATACCCCAGAAAATGCGGCCAGCAACTGGCCTGTACACTGCAGACAGCTGGAGTTTTTACAATGACAGCAAAAGCGCCCAAGCTCAGTGCAGGATCAGTCAGTCCATCGCTGCTGCTTTATGGAACCGTGGCGTCAGCGAGTCTGCAGCCTCAGATAGACTAATTACCTAATGCTTTATCGCCAGTGCACCCCTTCCCAAAAAAGTAAACACCGAGCTTCCTTTTACTATCACTCCGTTCGGTTCTTTCCACCCCGCAGCCAAATCCGGTTTCAGCTCCAAACAATCTATTTGGTTTTAAGATGTGCGATCACCATAAAAAGTTGATGTTATTGATTTGTTTTAGTAAAATAAAGTTTTTTATTTGATTATTTATTCTGTTTATAGGCTATGCCAAAGGAAAAAAAAATCAACAAAATATTTCATTTCATAAACACTACCTGGTAGGAAGAACTTGCGCAAATTCCCCCCAAAATAAAACCAATTTCGGATGTCAACGAGTTGCAACTTTATAGCACGATTTATACATTATTTTTTTCTGCAAACAGGAAGGCGGTTTATTTCCTCACCTCTGTAGTGATAACAAGTGCACAGAAGGCGGCCGTGAGAGAAGCTGCTTCCCCGTCAGGTCAGAGTTGTGGAAGTGCGCGAGTGGTGTTGTGACTGTCCACGCGGGAGTATAAAGACAGCGTCAACGGGAAATGGTTTGAAATCCTTCATTTCAGAATAAAAGCACGCAGCTGTCGTTACTAAATACATGTATGAAGCTGGTTTTTAATGAGAAGAAATGTTATATTTTTTTGCTTTATGATGATTCTAAATACATCTTAAACAGTAGACAACTGTGTGAAATTGTAAAAAGCACGTGTCACAATCGTATTTTAAAATGAGCACAACAGTTAACCAACTTTTGAAATCCAAAAATGTGACTTAATTTTTTGGCTTTTTTTTTCATTGTAAAATAACAACAACGTGAACAAATACACTGAAAACAATAAAATCAGACAAATTACTATATTAATATGCCTACTATTTGTTTTAATATACCGGTAGCCAGCGTGACTTTAATCTGTTGTCTTTTTTTCATGGGAAAATGACATTTTCTTTTTGTCTTTAATGAAACTGTTTACTATTTGATCCTTTTTTTTAGAATTACTTTGACTTTTGTTGTGTCGTTGTCTGTTGTTTTTATCATTACTTGGTTTTGGTGCTACAGTAATAAGGAAATTTCACATAGGGGGATCTATTAATGTTAATTTAATGTTCCTCTATACTATTCCAGCCACTTGTAAAGCTCCAAGCATTTAGTGATCCATGTGTGTGGCATTGAGTCATAGGCTTTCTTGTAATCAAGCCAAGCTGTGTACAAGTTGGTGTGTCGTGACCTGCAGTCTTGAGCGACTGTTCTGTCAATCAGGACTTGGTATTTGCCTCATCTGGAATCCCTACCAATGCCCTTCTGTGTGTTGCTCATGAATTGATCCTTGTGTTGATGTATTTTGGTTGCAATGATGCCTGACATGAGCTTCCATGTTGTGGAGAGACAGGTTATTGGCTGGTAGTTGGATGGGACTGCCCCCTTTGAGGATCTGTCTGGATCAGGATCGTTTGCCCTTCTGTTAGCCATTCAGGGTGAGTCCCTTCTCTTATCAGCTGGTTCAGTTGTGCTACCAGATGCTCGTGGAGTGCAGTGAGTTTCTTAAGCCAGTATGCATGTATCCTGTTAGGGCCCAGTGCTGGCCAGTTTTTCATACCTGAGGCTCTTTCTTGGATGTCTGCCACTGTGATGGTTACTGAAATCTGTTCAGGGAGGTTGCTGTGCTCTTTTCTCAGAGAGACCAACCATTGAGCATTGCTGTTATGTGTTGTCTCTTTCTTACTTTCCAGTACTGTTCAGTTTCCAGCTCTGCTGTTGTGACCCTGCCAATGAGCGTACACTTTCGCAGTTTGAGTTGTGTACAGGCTGTTTATCCGTTTGGCTTCACTGTCTCTTGTGTACCTCTTTAGGCGGCTGCTCAAGGCCAGGACCCTTTCTTTGGCAGTTTCCAGTGCTTCAGGTATGGGCATGGTAATTGGAACACTCAGGGTTGTAACCCCCAAACTGGAGGAGTGGCTACAGCAGATCTCTCTCTCACACTCTCATCCATCCATCCATATATACAGTGGGTACTAAGGATGTAATGATACTTCGTGAATCGGTAAAAAAAGGATTCAAACTTGTCGACATGTTCAAGCAGAAAATTAAACAGATCAATTTGTCACGGCCTGTGCCTAAATTTAGAAATGGAGAGTAGGCTACATCCCGTAGCATGACACGCTTTCCCCAAACGTCATTACGTAATACGTTCGTGCCTCAAACGTCATGCATAATTGACTTATAACTGTATATTTTATGTATAATTGTTTACTTGTATTGAATAATTTTCTGTTAGTAGAAAAACAGACAGTTTGATGTAAGGGGAAAAAAGAAAACATACTTGGCCTTAAAATACTTTTAATTCATTGTGTTGAGAAAAAAAATCGGAATTGTGGCTTTAAAACCGTGAATCAAATCGTGGCTTCATTGCATCGTTGCATCCCTAGTGGGTACGGAAAGTATTCAGACCCCCTTAAATTTTTCACTCTTTGTTTTATTGCAGCTCTTTGCTAAAATAATTTAAGTTCATTTTTCCCTCATTAATGTACACACAGCACCCCATATTGACAAAAAACACAGAATTTTTGCAGATTTATTAATAAAGAAAAAACTGAAATATCACATGGATCTACGTATTCAGACCCTTTGCTCAGTATTTAGTGGCAGCACCCTTTTGATCTGATACAGCTATGAGTCTTTTTAGGAAAAATGCAACATGTTTGTCACACCGGGATTTGGGGATCCTCTGCCATTCCTCCTTGCAGATTGTCTCCAGTTCTCTCACGATGGATGGTAATAGTTGGTAACTGTATGTTGTGGAATTGTGTCTTTTATTGTGAAGGTTAGATTTGCGTCTTTTCCTGTGCGAATATCTATGGCGCCATTGACGCAGGTTTGAAGAGCTCCGGCTCCCTTCCTTCAGCAGCCACAGTGGAGCGCCGCGCTGCCTTGGAGGCGTCAGTCTGACTGGAACCTCAGCGCCTGTTTGCCAGATCCCTCCGCCTTCCCCCAGCTGGAACATTCCCAGGTTTTCAGGGATTTTGGTTGTACTGCCTTCAGCGCGTGCAGCGGCGCGCGCTCATCCTCGTGTCACCTGTGTCACGCCCAGACCTTCATTCATTCAATGTGCAGGCATGGAGTGACTGGACGCCTTCTTTCTGACTCTTACAGCGTTAAATATCAGTCACTTTCCTTATTTGTTATCGATCACAGTCGCGTTGTTGTTTTGTTTGAAAGGATAAACATTTTGAAACAGTTGAATTAACAGTTTTAGAAGGCACCAATATTAGCATCCACCTTGAATAATTTTATTTTCTTCATTTTTACGTTACTATTCAACAGTTGAAAACGAGAACACACGCCGAGAATCTTAAATACATGCTCTTAATTGATCTATGATCCAAATGTAAAGTCGCCTGTATTCAGTTAAAGCGTTAATCTCGAAGTTAGCCTTTTATAAAACACAACTTTTCGATTTTGAAGATCAGATTTTTTGCTATTACTTCATAAATACTCTGCACCTTTACTGTAAATAAACTGCATTGTTACCATGCAAAGTTCTTTGTCACCGCGGATGGATACAACCCGTTATTGGAAGTGCTATGACTGGTCCAGTTAATGACGCAAGCCTGTCTGGCGACAGCCAGTCTACAAGTTTGACATTTTCGCAGTTTACTGCAATTGCTGCTGGACGTTAGGACGGTGAAACCCCTCCAGCAGCTCCTCAAGGAAGGTAAATCATGGAAATGTACGTGCTGGCGGCGCGCCACCGCTAAGGTGTTTGATAAAAGTCGATTTTGTCTGGGGGAAAAAATCCCAACTGACGCCGCTTTTCCCAAACATTGTTCTTTAATTTCAATAAACGTGCACACCTGTCTGAAAAACGAGATTTTCCGAGCATAGAAAGTTTCTGCTTATCCAACTCCAGCTTCTGATGAAAACAGTGGGAATTGAACTTTTGCAAACAGATCAATTTCAGCTAATGTCTTTAAATGTTTAACTTTCTCAAGACATGACATTTTTGTTTTAATATTTACAGCCTCTGAGTCTGCTTCCAGAGGGACAGACAGGACACAAACAGGAAGACAGTTGTGAGACTCACTGTTGCTCAAACAACAACGTTTGTTTACTTTGACACAGGTATGAATATTTTGATGAATAACAGGAATTTTGTATTTTTAGAAGAGACCTATTTCTCCTTTGCGCAATAAAATAAAATAAAATAAAAAATCGAATTAATCCCCATAGCAACAAATTAAGCTTATTTGAAATACAATTATGGAGCCCTGACCCTGACAATAAAATAAAAAATAAAATTATATAAAGAGGAAACGGTTTGCTCAAATTGATCAATTCTGGTCACAAATTTGTATTTTGTGTGTACAAATTATCA
>BSAI01000201.1:16168346-16213454 GCA_036245035.1 Adrianichthys oophorus | reverse complement strand
TGTACAAAATGCTAATAAAATACAAAATTGTGGCCACAAAATACTAACTAGTGCTCTAATTTGAGTCCACAAAATACTAATTCATGACCATAAATTCTTTATTTGAGGGAACAATCTACGTTTAAATGTCATGTTTAGAGCTTTGTAAAAAATAAAGCTGAATAAATTAAGTTAAAGGAGACTGTCACATTGCAAAAAAATTTTGGTAATGCAGAAAGAAAAAAAGACAGAATCTAACATAAATTAGTGCCTCCTCAACAGTTTAACTTTTTAAAACTATTAAGATGATTCCCATGGATCAGCTTTTATTCCTCAAACTGAAAGAACAAAACACAAATTATGTCCTTAGATCTTTATTTTGCCCCCCCCAAACACAAACAAAAGCCACCCCTCTTCAAGTAACCATGAGACATTCTGTAAATTGAGGCAACAAAAATATGTGTAACAGTGGCCATTACAAGCCAATATTCACATAAAAAGGCAGGACCATGAGGAACCCACGATTGTGTCAATATTTTAGTATCAGTCAGGGAATATTTTTGTCAGAAGATGACTGACACGACTGTAATCCCTTCTTCCTCCACAGGTCCATTGGTGGTTCATCTCTCAGACTGACGGTCTCGTCTGGTTGGCTAGTCAGTCTTCTGTGGTGACTGCAGTTTCCAGGCTCCAGTGAAGTAGCGCAGGCGAATGAAAATAAGGTCTCGACCCATCTGTAGCCAGCTCCAGAACGGGACCAGTTTAGACCCTGACAGAACCAAAACACAGGCGTTAAAAAAAACAAAAAAAAAAAAACACGACATCTCTCCTGCAGCTGATGGAGTCTCCAATGTCAGGAAAAATAAACAAACAGGAAGAGGTGGTGCAAGAAAAGATTCATGAAGTACATGTAAACGTACAAAAAGAGACCATGTGAATAGATGTACCTTCTATTTCAGTCCAGTTGACAGCTACCTCTGCTATGGGGATTTTGAAACACTGAGCGATGTAAAGGAGCTCCACATCAAAAGCCCTGTGAAGGGAAACAAAAAGTGACATCAGATGTTAAAGATCCACTCCAATGAAAAGTCTGTTTGGATATTTTCAACATGCCCTTGTGGCCTATTTCTCATGGAGGACGTATATAAAGAAATTTAAGCTCCAACTTGCATTTCTGAGTCTTTATTTAAATTCTTGTGAATCAGAAGCAGAGGAATAAATGAATTTCTAATGAACTACTGCTGCGTTGAAGAATCAATGTCTTAGAAAACAACTGTTTTTTGGGCTAAAAACGACAATCATAATAAAAAAAAAAACAACTGGGAATGCTTTAAACTACTAAAGTAAGACTAAAGACTGAACTCAAATTATAAAATTCAGTTAATTCTGTTATCTATTTATAAATATTTTTTTTAAATGCTAGAATCAAAAAGCTTGTGCCGTTTTGTCGGACAAATTCTGCAGAACAGCAGTAGTTCATTTGCCTCCTGGTTGTTAAAAACACCAAAAAGTGTATTTTCATTGGAGTGGGTCTTTCGTACAAATGTTCTCAGCTCTAATGAGTTAGTGTTTTGTGATGGTTTGTGCTTTCTCACCAGCGCTCTATATGGAGGGAGGAGAAAGTCCTGAGGGCTGCTTCACGCGTGAAAAGTTTGAAGCCACACTGCGTGTCCCGGATCCCTCTCACGCAGAAGAACCACACAAGGAAGTGAAAGCCATACATCAGAAATGTTCGAAAAAGAGATCGCTATGGAAACAGAGAGGTCCTCAGAATGGTTGATGATGCTTTTTTCGTTTTTGAAACGTCTGCAAACTCACCTGAGCCACAGACTCTTTTTCTAGATGAGCTCTGGAGCCACATGCTATAGCCATGTTCTCCTACATGCAACAAAGAAGTGTTCAAGACTTCAAGTTTGCATAAAATGTGCAGGATCCTAAAACCTCACCGGTCCAGAATTAACATCTTTAAGTCCCGCCTCCACTTTCTCGATGTCTGAGAACTTTGTGGCTCCGTCAGCATCGGCCATGAGAATCAGCTTCCCTCTGGAGCTCAAAGTGCCCTTCATTACATCCGGGGGGGGACCAACAGAGAATAAATCAAACAGGCAGAGTTGATGGAATAAAATATGTTTTAAAAGATATGAAATATTGATGACATACAAATGCTAAAAGATATTTAAAAATAAAATAAACTGGTCTTCACCAGTCCTCACCATGAGCACAGCTCCCCCCTTTCCTCTGTTCTTCACCAGGGTCAACACCCGCACTTTATCTGCACTGTACTTCTTGGTGTATTCCAAAGCAATCTGAAGGAACAAAAATAAATAAAAGTTAGAGTAGTACTAAAACTTTTTTTTCCTTTAATATTTCTTTTTAATTACACTTCTGCAGCTCTGCAGGTCTCATTCTTACCTCAGTGGTTCTGTCTTTGCTGCCATCGTCGACCACAATCACTTCATAGGTGAAGGAAGGGTTTTTTTTCTGTGTGAAGTTACAGTGACAAGACAGAAATGAGTTTATTTCAGAAATCTAAGAAAGCCTACTTTCATGCTTTTTCATTCAATTTTTATGCCATTTATATTTATCACTGCTAAATCAATGCAAGAAAAGAGAACAATATGCACATAATCCTTATCCTTTCCAATTTTGTTTTTCAATTTTTGAGTTTATTGAATTAATTCTTGTATTATATATTCGATTATGTTATCATTTGATCAGTGAGTGTGATGGACTTGTTTCAACCTTTAAAAAAAAACAAAAAAAAACAAAATTAATCAGTTTTGCAAGACTTAATGCATGAAATCCACACTTTCCAGTCTCTTATGCTGGAAACTGCACTTTTCTTCCCTGATTTATGCTTTGGTCTTCCTGGTTTCTGTTCATTGAGTGCTGGATGTTTACTGGATAATTACACCATTAGAGTTTATATTAACATGTATAAAAAAATATAAGTGCTTAAGTTTTTCCAAATATATGTCAGAGCAGCAGAAAGCTGGTTATGGTGCAATGCTGCCACCTTGTGAGGATTCTAGGAAAATATGCTTGTCAGGAAAAATATTTGACCCAGCTTGCAGAAGATGTTGAATTTAAGATGAGCTCTGATCAAATTTAAATAAATTTTCTCCTACCTGTCTGTTTTCCAGGTATTCCATGGCTTCATTGAACATCACAGGCACTAAAAATAAACACAAACAAAAACATTGAATCACTTTAAGTTTTCTTAACAAAAATGATTTTATAATTCCTGTACAGTTTCTGACACTAACTTCGGAGCTCCTCGTTGTAAGCAGGGATCACCACAGAAAGGTCCCTGGAGTGAGGATCATGCAGACTGGGGAAGGGTCGCGTTTCTCCTGTGGCTGTGAGGAAGTACTTCTCCTTCTCATGGCGTGACAGGTTCGCCATCCCTGCTGTTAAATGTGCGACTACAAGCACCTGAATAAGGAGAACAGAGCTCCGTTTATTATTTCACCACTGATGGTTGAGTCTCATCATCTTTCTTTTTGTAGTTTGTAGCAACGAGGATGTCCGCTAATGTCCCTGATCTCTTCTAAACAATTATTTTCAAATAAATGTAAGAAAAAGTATGAAAAAAATTAGCAGTGGAGGGAAAAACACCTTATGTTCACCTTTTGAATTTATGACTGTAGAATCACTTCTAGCAGCAACAAATGATTTTGTGTGGCGTGGTCAAACTCTAAACCAAATATAAAACGTATTTTGACACACTTTTTTTTAAATATTCTGTGTGTATCTGTTTATAAGCAAACCCAACTTAAGGTCCCACTACACCATTTCAAATCAAGCTCAGAGCTCATCCTGACATCATGGAATCACCTAGATTCACCTAATTATTAGTCATCATTTTTGTAGACCTGCAAGTGTGCTTATGACAACTGTGATGGCTCACAGTTATAAAATGTGAGATTATCTTTGAAGGTCTGAAACTTCAATTGTGGTCATATTGGATGTAATTTTCCCAAATCATAACCATTTTTATTCTTTGTCTTTCGGCTGCTCCCTCTAGGGATCATTAGAGCGAATCTTCTGCCTTATTTCTACCTGAACTTTATCGACTGCATCTTCCTCACTATTTTTTTTAAATGTCCTCCTTCACTACATTCAAGGAACCTTCTCTGTAATCTGTACCATTTTCTTAATACTCTAACCTCCGCATTTTTGTTTTCCCCCACCATAAACAATTCGAACTGTCTACTCCTCCAATAAAATGAGGTCAGTGTTGCTTCTCAGCTCCTGTTTTCTTTGTCTGCTTTTTAAAAGATCTGATAATTTGGAGTTTTCACAAAATAAAATAAAATTCTGATTTGTTTTCCCCTGCATCGCATATTATTTTTATTTTATAAATGACATGTTTGAATTATATATATATAGGGTTAGGGTACACACAATACCACTGACAGCAATTGAATACATGAGAACATCGCAATCTCGCTAAGAAATTATCAGCATTATTAACAATGTTAAAACCAACCAGATACATACCACAATGAAACCAATAGCTGCTAATGCGATGAGAGCTTGAACAATTTCACAGAGAAAGTCCATGGTCCCATTCAAGTGGTCCTGCTGCAGCTCCTAAACTAACACCTGCACTTGTGGCTAACTGAGTAGCTAGCTCCTTGTCTTGGCTCTGTTCCGTTTCCCGTTCTCCTTACTTAAAATAGGATACAACTAAACGAAAATATGAGAAATTTGGACACAGAACCTCTATGAGTCCATAACTCCACTTCCAATCAGAGCTGTACACAAAAGCAACAAGGAAGTAAATTCTACTTCTCGACACATCATCAGTTTTAAGCAGAACACCACATAACAGGCTGTAGGAAAATGTATACTGCCACGAACTGGTCAGGGGTGGTACTGACAAAAACAGGTTATATTTCATGATTTTCATACAGACTTATAATGATAATGTTTAGATCGGCAATGTCAAAGTCTGAAAATTAAACAACAAACAAACAACTAAAAACTGAAATAGAAAATAATAAAATCTAAAATTGTGCAGCATGCAAAAAAGGGCTAATTCAAACCACAGTTTATTCTTTTTTTAAAATTTTTTTTTATATAACTTCTCAACAGAAATAAACAGATTTTAACAAAAAATAGAGTATATGGTAATCATTATTTCAGAATATAAAAACTCACAAAAATAATGATGAAACATTATTATTATATTATACAATTTTATAAAGATTATAACATTTTATTAAAAGTAAAGAAAAAATTACCAAAACCTTAAAATAACAACTTTAAACAAATTTCAGGTGTTAAGTATTTTATTGATTTATTCGTCTATTTACTTTTATTAAATTTATAAAATATATATATTTATTAACAAAAACGGACAGATTTTATTTTTAATTTATTTATATTGTTTGGCTAAAATCAATATCAGGAACGCCATTGCTCTTCTTTATGGTACTAACGTTTTAACGGAGCTTCAGCGAGGACATTTTTGTTCCCTTGCAGTTGCCGTAGCACAAACCCACGTGGTGTACCAAAACATCATGGCGGCAGGGTTCAAGTGAGTTGCTTAAATTATTTCGTTTTTATTTAAATACGGCGTTTCCTCGTTTGAATTAACATCACACCATAAGGCTGAGCTATTGGCTATATTTTAGATCAAAACGTAGAATATCATAAACATTATAAAGTCGAGCTTTCTGTGTTAGTAAATTGCGTTTCCATTCTGCTAAAAGATTTTTCTTTTATTAACTTGACACTAAACATACATTGTTTTGCATACGTATTTACTTTTCCTGTCATCCCTTTCTACGGTTTAGGATCGCAGAACCTCTGGAATATCATATGAGCTTTCTGGTTTGTCTAATTATTTCAGCTTTACTTTACACTGTAATGTTACACCAATCATCAAATTTAATCTGACACTTTATTATTTTCCTTAGAAAGAAAACTGTCGACCTGATGGACGGGAGCTGTCTGAATTCAGAACCACAACATTGAACATAGGTGAAATGAAGCACCGCAATGTTGTTGTTTTAATCAGTTTGGAGGAAAAGAAAGGGTTTTAACACTTTTCTCTTTCGGGTTTGTGTTCAGGGTCCATATCCACAGCAGACGGTTCTGCACTGGTGAAGCTGGGAAGCACAACAATCATCTGTGGCATCAAAGCTGTATGTTCAAATGTTATTGCACTGATTAGTCACTTTGAAATCTAACCCGTATGTCCAAAAAAATACAAAAAAAACCAAACAAAACAACAACAAAACATTTAAATAAAATAATAATCTTTCAGTGTTTGCATATTTAGCAAACTGACCTTTTATGCACTGATCTGTTCTCCAGGAATTGGCAAACCCTTCAGTGGAAGCTCCTGGTAAAGGATATATTGGTAAGTTTCTATTAAGAATAGATAAAGATACTTTACTGATGCCAACCTGGTACATTTGATTGTGGCAGCAGCAGTGTACAGGCCTTAGTTTGAACAGTAAAGCAACAAAAAGGATTTATATGAAAAAAATCAACAGTAGTAAAGCAGCTTATCTCTGGCACAAAGATACGTTAAACAGTCTTATGGCGTGAGACAGGAACGATCTCATGTGGTGGTCGTTGTGTGACAATGAAGTTTCCTAAGCCTCTTGGTAAAGGGTCTCCACTGTCCATCCAGTACAGGATGAAGGTGGTGCTCATGATTATCCATGATAGTTCTATTTTTATCTCTAAGGATCGTCACTGAAAGGCAAATGTTTTTGTTGTGGGTTGCCTTTTTAAACAAAATCTAAATAAAAAATACCACCCACTGGATTTTTCCTGTCCTTCACAGTGCCCAATGTGGACCTGCCCCCTCTCTGTTCCTCTCGATTTCGTCCTGGGCCCCCAGGAGAACAGGCCCAAGCTGCCAGTCAGTTTATTGCGGATGTCATTGAAAGGTTTGTCAAAACATTATTTTCATCAATTCTTCTGCATTTCTCCCTGTGGCTTTATCAACTTCCATCCACCTTTGCAGCTCTGAAATGATCAAACCAGAGGACTTGTGCATCGACAGAGGAAAGGTAAATGCAGACTGATGTTGTTTGTTCTAACTGTTGATTCACTTGCACTGAGTTTACTTATCGTCGTTGCAGCTTTGCTGGGTGCTGTACTGTGACATAATGTGTCTGGAGTATGATGGAAACATTCTGGACGTGTGCATTGTTGCTCTGCTGGCTGCACTGAAGAACAGTATGTGACACTAAAGTAGAAATCACTAAATTAATTGTTGTAAAAAGAAAAGTAATTGAAGTTTGAAAAATTAGTTTGTTTTTTTTAAATGAAAATTGCCTCAAAATGAGTCCATCAACTGGTTAAAATTGAATTTTTCACTTGCCACAGCTCGTCTCCCAAAGGTCACAATCAACAAAGTGACATGCAAACCAGAAATAGATTTCAAAGAGCGACAAGAGCTGCCAGTTCACAAACATCCAGTCAGCACCTCTTTTTCTATCTTGGAGAAGTAAGTTTAACATTTTTTAGAGTAAGACTTAAATTCTGTGTTGATTCCATGTGTACAAACCAAGCGTGCTCTTTGTGCAGCTCCATCCTGATTGTAGATCCCACAGCTGATGAGGAGAGTCTGTCCACATCGCTGCTCAGCGTGGTTACAGATGAGGAGGGTCAACTCTGTTCTCTACACAAACCAGGTCAGACAGTCTGCTTCCAAAGATTGACAGAATACCTCCAACAGGTTGGCGCTGAAACCCATTTCTTTGTGGCTCAGGTGGGACGTCCCTGTCTGCAGAAAAGCTGCAAACCTGCATCAACCGAGCATCAGCACGACAAAGAGAGATCCAGAAACTCATGGAGAAGGTTATAAACAGCATAAAGGCAGTGCAATAAAGACACCCAGACGAGGACTTTTATCTAAAAGCTGTATTTTCACTGTCAATATATATGTTCTTTTTTTTAATAACAATAAAACTGCTGACAAAGACTGCTTAAAAAATTATTTCTCAATATTCAGAAACCTCTCTCACACACGCTCAGCTGATGTCTCATAAGAATATGCTCATGGCTCCTGAAGTCATTTAAAAATATGCTGTACAAAAACCAGCAGCGCCGTCTTGCATACTGATCTCGAGTCCTCCTGCGAGCCCTGTGCTGGAACCGCCAACAGAACCAAGACTTCCGACAGACAGAGGTAGAGAGCTGCCCCCAGGCACTACTCCAAGATTTTTGC
Source organism: Adrianichthys oophorus (assembly GCA_036245035.1). Lineage (NCBI taxonomy): Eukaryota > Metazoa > Chordata > Actinopteri > Beloniformes > Adrianichthyidae > Adrianichthys > Adrianichthys oophorus. The sequence continues at coordinate 16,205,278 of BSAI01000201.1, read as the reverse complement.
TCGTCACGGTTACATGTTGGACGTGGTCTCACGTTCAGCTGAGATCTGTGCTTAAAGGGCAGTTTCTACCAAGCAAAGGCGGGGAGGGGGAGACGACCAGGCTGCCTCGTGTAGTTTGAACTCTCGATCCTGTCAGTCCACAGGGCCTCTGCAGAGAAAAATCCTTTCTGAAGGGGAAATTCATGTCTGTGGAAGCCCGCTGCTAAGGAGAACGGTCGTCTTTAAAAATATCACCAGCTTTCTTGAGAGTCAGGGGCTCTTGTTTTGGGATATAGGGACTGCAGCGGATGCAGTTTTTCTGTTTTCCAAAAGAAAAAAAAAACCCTCTGAGAAGCATTATGTACAAATATTTGTCTAGAAAAAGACAGAACTATTTATATATTTTTTTCATCTGCTGTCTTCATTCTGAAAGCAGATAAAGAGCACAGTATAGATCATTGGGGTCCTTCTGGACAAGGGAAAGGGCTTTTAGTGTGATTTCAGTCAGTCATGACTTGGACAGGGGTTGTGGCGTGCTTCTCTTCCTCTTACTTCTTGGCTGGCTGGCGGTATGTTGCGGCACTCCCCCCTGCGGAGCTGCTGCTCCCATAGCCATTTGATGCTGCTGCATTTGGTGCTGCAAGAATTGCAACTTTTCGGCCGAGAAAGACAAAAGAAAAATCAGTTCATTTGTTTGTATGTTTGAGGACATTTCACACAAACACAGCAGCTGTGAGTTAATGCAGTCTGACAATTCCCTGCGTAGGTTTAAGCCACCTCCTTCATTAAAACGGGAGTCTCGGTTTTTATTTTTTTGGTGTGAGTTAGCAAAGCAGAACTAAAGCTTGTTAAATACTAGAGAAATTAGCAGAAAAGCGTGGAGGAGGAGTCAATGTGTTGCAGAGAGAAAGGAAAGGAGGAGCGGTGGAGGAGTGAGAATGGAGTTGAGGTGCACCGGTGTCATTTAGAGACAAAAGATGTGATCAAGAACAACAAAAACACACACACATGCAGCTTAGTGCATAAAGCAAGTCAGCAACTTCAAAATAGCACAAACTAAAACTCGAAATCTTTGCTTCGTGCAGAATCATAGAATGCTGACGCATGAATCAAAGATCTTGATCTTATGATGCAAGCAGCAGACTTTCAAATAGTTAGGAGTCAATGTGCCTGCCTCCCTGCCAAACATCCGGTTAGTTGCCCCCATTCAGAACCACAGGCTTTGGCATGTGTGTGTGAGTGAAGGGGGGAGGGACTGAACCTGCTGTGGTTTTTATCAATCGAACAACATAGAATTGAACGGATCTCAAATAAAAAACTGCAGAGGATATAGAAATGAACTTAATATTTTCAACTTTTAGAATTTTCCACCAAAGTTTAAAGACCCACTCTGATAAAGCGTATTTTTTAACATTTTTCTAATGATGGAAGATATATTTTTTTAAAATTCAAGGTTAAAATTGCATTTCTCAGTGTTTCATTATTCAAATCGTTATGAAAAGATTGTATTTGTCATGTAGAAAATACGTTGGTTGGGCCTACAGCTCCCTGCGCCGACTTCTCAGCAACAGGGACGGGAAGACGGGCGGGATTGCTCTGCGTCAAAGTCTTTCCCAAACCTCAGAGGCAAATTTCTAATGAATTCCGACAGGTTTTTAGATTTTGGCTAAAAACTGTATAATCATAATTAAAAGATGATTGGAGTGGGAGTTTAAGGAATGTATTTGAAGTCATTTATGGAATTTAAAATAAGCACAAATATTAAAAAATATTTTTTACAGTAAAAAAGATTATGCATTAAAGGGAAACATTGATTATTGTATGTATATATATATATATAAATACAATGACAACACCGACCAATTAAGATAACGCATTTTTAAATGATTTTATCCAGCTTTCAGTTCAACAAACAAGCAACTGTTAAGTTGGGGTATGGGGGAGACGGCAGCTGACCCATCTCAATGTTCGGTGCCTATAAACTTAGGAAAGTGTATAAGGATGTTAATGTTGCTGTATTACTTTGATCTGAGGCTGGTGCTGCTGCTGAAGCCTTGGGGAAGGCAGCGGGGACCCAGACCCGTCCAGCCCACAGCCCAACTGGGACAGCACTAAGGGGAGGGGGGAAGAGAGGGATCCTCAGAGGGAGGGTTTGGATGGTGAGATGGAGGAAAGCAGAGAGTAAAGGATGAGAGAAGTGGAGACAAACAGGCAAGAGGTGGAACATGGATTAAGTATGAGAGCAGGGGGCAAAATAATGTCAGATGAAAGGAGAAAAAGATGACAAGGAATGTGCATGGATAGATTTTGGACAAATAGCAGGATTTGGTGAAGAAAATAATTGAGTGAGTGAAAAGGGGTTAAGAAAAATGAGTGCAGAATGAAAAAAGGGAGAAAAACAAGAAAAGAAAGAATGATGTAGCAGAGAAGAAGGGGAAGTTGAGTCTCTCCTGTCATTTCTTTTCTTTTTACAATCTCCACTTAGAGCTAACTTGAACAGAAAGATGATATGTAGTTACAGACCGATGCACAGTAGTTACAATAATGAACACATGAGTAGATCTTCTTTTATTGGCACAGGTCAGTTAGCTGGTGTTATTTGTGTGGAAGCAGGTTACGGCAGTGAATTAAGGTTTACGTCTGTGAACCAGAGACTCGTACCTGCTGCTTGTGAGGACATGAAGCCTCCCACTCCCAGGTTGATGACGGCTGTTTGCTGATTTCCTAAACTCTGATCTGACCCTGGATCACTCTAAAAAGTAAAACAAAAGAAACAACACAGTTATTAGTGGATGAGACTAAATCTGTGCACACTAAAGGAAACAAACCGATTTACTGTCTGACAATATTTTTTACAGACCAGCCTGTGTAAGGCTGAAGTGGGCGTCTGATTTCCAGTTTCCTTTAACTTTAGTGGAAAAAATTAATCTTCATCTTTTGTAAAATATCTGCCGTTGCTTTAAACTTTATTTTTACTCTCGATTTCATGTAGGAACCATTAAAATCTGATATTCATTTTCCCTAAACACACAACTGTAAAAGTGGAAGCTTAAAAAAAATCAGATGCCAACTTCAACTTCATCCAAGTTTTAAGCATCCCTTAAAGACAAAGTTCACAAACTGTCTAGTAAAAATAGTAAACCTTTATGACAGAATGGCTGTGCATGTAACATGTATGGGGTATTCATGTTGTGAGATATTTTCCATTAAACAGTTGAAGTTTTGTTTGCCTTTTACCTTTATCATAGGTGAAGTTGGGGATGCTAAACTGCTTACAGTTAAAAGTCTTGGTTTGTAAATATACTCAGACCAGCCAGCGGTTTTAAATTATCCTAGGTACCTATATTGTCTCTAGTCAAAAAATGACACTTGGACACTGATTTTCCACCTTCACCTCTTGAAAACCTTCAGCAAAAATATATTCACATTAAAGAATTCCATTCTGCCTCTCAAACGCATTTTTTCCATGAAAATCTTAAAAGAAAACACTTCTCTCCCCTTGGGCAAAGCACCCCTACCACTTTCTTGTTCATTACATAGTTTTATTTTAGCCATTTTTTTGTCTGTATTTTGGAATTACCTGAGGATTTTAATAGTTTTAAATATGAGAGAAGATCAAAAATAAGTCTGATTGGTAGTATTGTAAAATACTTTGTGGGGGTCTTTGGTGTTGTGCATGCTAATGTCTCACCATCTCCCCCTGCTGTTGAGGACTGGAAGTGGCTGACTGACTCTGCTGAGGTGAGAACTGGGGCAGCTGCTGCTGCGGCAGCGAGTTTAGGAAGAGAGGACCAGAGGGGATCTAGAGATAAACAACATGAGAAAAAAGTAGATTAAATCATAGGAAAAGGAGGAAGAAGGAAGAGCAAGAAGAGATAGAGGGAAATAATGTATAAAGAATCAAAAAGAAGGAAAAGACAAGGGGAGTTCCAAATGCTATCAGAAATGAACACAGGTAAGACCTCATCAGTCACTATGTTCTATATCAGGGGTCTGCACCCTATGGGTACTGAGCCACATGTGCCTCTCTGGTAAAAAAAAAATTAAACGTTTTCACTTTTAAAAACTGTAAGCTAAAAAACTAAACCAACTCAAACTTTTACTCACTGACATACATGAAGGACAGCATGTATCACAAGTCAAACTAAAACATTCTGACAAACTTGTGTGTGCTGTGTACCATAGAAAATCAATTATAGGTCACTAAGCACTACCAGAATTTAGGTACACTGGATTATTAGGCAGATTTTCTGCTTTTGAACAAATTCAAGGATTTGAAGTGCACCTTATGGTTTTACAGTAAAGGTCACTTCATTAGCTCTAATTTCATTTTTGGTTAGTTAGATTTACAAATTTCTCGCTGAAATGCACCTCAAGTGGTAAAATAAACTGTGTGCTTTTTTTTTTTTAGATCACAGCTGATGTTACACTACCTACTACTACTTTTGTTGCATTGAGATAATCCTGTGACAGAGGGTGTCTTTTATTTTGAAAAGATTTTGCCAAAAGTTAAAAACTACCATATATTGTATTTTGAAAAAAAAAAATCCTTATGTTTGTTTCATTTATTCAAAAGTTTGATTATAATAATAATATGTTTAAAAAATAATATTATTATTCCAAAAGATATAGTTAATTGATATTTATTTTTGAATAAAATCAATTGATCATAATAGTAACAATGAAAGCAAATCAGTTTTTTTTTTCCTAAAGGGTGAACTTTGTGGCTCTTATTGGGTTGAGGTCGGTGAGAAATTAACTCGAATGGCTCTTTAAGTGTTGAAGGTTGCAGATCCCTGTTCTATAAATCCTGATAGCCTGCAGCATTTACAATCATAGAAACAAACTGGCTGAGATTTACCTGTAGAAGGTTCAGTGGTCTCAAGCTAGCACTGCTGTTCAGACCAAACGGACTCCCTAGAACAAAAATAACACAAAGCTAAATGGAGTGCTATCTGCAACATAAATATATACTTAATTTTAAATACTTTTGTTGCAACACCATATGTCTAAAAATCTTTTAAGGCTAAAGTCCATTTTAATGTATATTTATCTTTAGGTTGTCACTTCTAGAACCAAAGCTAGATTCATGTTTATTCTATGAGCTTAAACAACAATTCAGCTACAGGGAATAACAAACAACTATGACATTCTTATATAACATCACATGGAAGCCATAGAAAAAAGTAGTCTTTTTCCCCCCACTTTCCTGTGGAAGTCTCCTCTAAAAGTGATGGTAATGAAGGAGAAAAGGCAGTGGTGGCTCTTACCGGTCTGAGGTGCAGACTGCATGGTGGACATCAGCCCTCCATGTGGCAAGATTCCACTTAAGTTAAGTCCTGTACTCAGCATGGGGTTGGAGCCACTCATCAATGTCTGAGGACTGCTAAAGGTGCAAAAGAAGACCACCGTCTGACAACAAAGACTGGAGAATGACAGTTTGTTCCCACAAACCATCCACTTACCAGACTGAGCTGACAACGTTGATAAAATTGAGTCCAGCTGGGTTGGCCATGACCTGAGACGAGGTGGCTCCGGTGGTGATGGACGTGCCCATGGTGGACAGGGTCATGACGGGGAGGGGTTGGCTTATGGCCAGCTGCTGCTGTGCGAACGGTGTGAGGAGGGCAGGCTGCGTCTGGCCCTGGACCATGCCAGGCTCCTGTTGGGTGGGGGTCACTGAGAGGGAGTCGCTGGGATGCGGGGTCGAGCAGGGCGTGTTGGTTGGAGTTGGGGTTGAGGGCTTGGGGGTCCCAGATCCTAAAGAGGCAAAGCAAAGACAAATGACGAAGCAGGAAGCGATGTGGCCACAAAACTTTTAACCTCATGCATCAGAATCAGCTGATTCACTTTGATCGCATAAATGGTTGAGAAGTTACAGTTTGTCAAAGAGTGTGTGTTATTCAGGTGTCGCTGGCGGTGTTAAGGGGTTAGCTCAGTAATCGATGAGAATTGGTCAAAAACTAACAAACTTTAAGGCAATTTATCATCTCAACAGCTATATAAAGACTTACTCTGAGAGGATGCCATTGGGGAGAGGGAAGCAGGCGACAACAGGCCCACGTGGCTCAGCTCCATGGAGTGCTTCCTTGTTAGAGACTGGCTTTTGGCTGGAGGTGGCGTAGGACACTTAAGTAGACCACTGGTTTGTGAACCAAAGGGATTTCCTGAAATAACAGTATTTTTGAAAGTGTGACCATTATGGGCTGACAGTATTATAACATGACTCTATTTCAGATGTACCTGAGGAGCTGCTGCCTGATCCAGAAGGCAGTTTAATGGGAGGGGGTCGGTGTTTCACCCCTTTTCCTAACATGGATGTCTGGACTAATGGAGAAACACCGTCACCCTGCAGAACACACAAACATGAATCTCAAGAGAACGAAGTGAGCTTCAGATTATCTCAGTTTATGACCCTGATAGCAGCTGCATCATTCTGATGAATCATTGAATTCCTCTCCTAAAGAGGTTAGTTTCTTACCTCGTCTTTGCTGGGGGAGTGAGGCCCCTGTGCCACATTGCCTGAGTTCCGGGACATCTTTACTTGACATTTTACATCTCTTTCATACACTCCTTTGTATTGATTAAGAAACCTATCAAGCAATCAAACACACAAACCATTTTCCAGGAATGTTGCACAAAAAGTCTAACAGGATTGATAAGAAACAACCGAAAAAAAAAGAAAAAAAACTGAAAAATGACAAATAATTAACGCTCACCTTTCAGCATCCATCTTTGACCCTATTAGAAAACTGAACGAGGAAAAGAAAAAAAAAAAAAGAATTGAGAGCAATGTTTCAAGCTACATTTGAAATTTGAAAGTCCTCTTGAGCTGCTCTTACGGCGGATGTATAAGCTTTAGGTCTGCGCAGTCATCCTCTGTTTTTGGTTCTTTAGCACAGTAAATTTTCCCATAAACCATTGGGTCTCCCATTGACTGGAAGATGGACACCTTTGTCTTCTGGGCTTGCCCACCAACTTCACATTCAAACGTGTAATCATCTATAACTTCCTGTTGAAACAAACAAAACCATTGGTTTTGGCAAAAATTCTCAATAAAGCAGCAATTAATTCACAATTAACGTTAGAAAACAATCTATGTTCACATTTTCTTTAATATAAAAAGTGGCTTTAAACATTAAGTTATAAACATGGATGCACATAAGTGGTGCACACATGCGGTGTAAAAACAAAAGCGACGGATGAAAAGTTGCAGCACAGATTTGTGTTCTTAAAATTTTGTGGTTGAAGACAGACTTTTTTTTCCAGAGCATCAAAGATGTCAAAGAAGCAAGCTCCACCGAGCAACTATTTTGGTGTTCCTCCACCCTCAAAGAATTATAGCACAGAGTCTGAACCGCAAAAGAAGCGCATGTTCGTGAAAAAATGCAGCAGGAGATCAGCTGGCTTTGAACAAATAATGAACATACGGAGATGTGGTGCAGAACCGTGAAAATCCCACTCTGGACGACCAAAACTGTGCCTTTTGATTTATAAAAATAAAAACTTTTTAAAAAATGTATTTCGTTAAAGGCTCAAAAAGTTGTTCTTCATTTCATTTGATTTTCAAAGAAGCTGCTGTATTTAATTTCCAGAGATTTATACAATCAGGTTGTTTAAAATTAGATTTTTTGGGTCAGAAATGTATTTGCATTTCACTTTTTCAGTTGAAAATAAAGTAGATATTGACTTATCCAGGCATTACACTATTTTGTTCCTATTGTGAAGTGGCTTGTGGAAAAAAAATGCAGTCCTCGTATAAGGTCAAAAATATTATGTGCATCCCTGGTTAAAAAGAAATAAAAATATTAACCATCTGTTAAATGACTTCAGTTTTTTCACTAAAAATGTATTTTTTTAATTGGAGACCAGCTTCTGACAACAATTTTCTTTGGCTTAAAACAAAAAATGAGTCGTAAAGTTTAAAAATATTTGTTGTCTGAAATTTTTACAAACTTCAAACATTAACTATGTACTGTATGTTTGTTAGCAATCATCCATCTGTAACCTCAGTGAGTGTAAACACCGCTGGCACACTCACCTCGGCCGGCCAGATGGGCTGAGAGTCGTCCAGCTGCAGGGATTTTTCAACCACAGCATACTTTTCCACCTTGAGTAAAAAAAAAAAAGACAAACAAAATAAGATTTACGTGTTTACTATCAAATCTTCTTCCTTTATTTATTTCTGTATTTATTGTTGGTAATGTGATGCTGATTTACTTACATCAATCTCTTTTGGTGCGGTTAGTTGGCAGTTGTTCTGTTTCCACATGTCTACACACTGAGGGTGATTTTTTTTTTTTGAGCCGTTTCCAGCAGCAGATTGATAAAAGAAAAGCAAAAATGAAAAATATTTACAAGTTGGGCAACAAATCAGCTCATAGTATTTGCTCTAAAATGCAATTATATAATTAATAATAAAAAGAGCACACCACTGGCCCCGCTCACAATGTAATTACTTGACAAAAATGTCAGGTTAGTCCTTTTATCCCATGGGAACATACTTCTAAATGATGCCATGTTATTTAAAAGAATTAAAAAACAGGTTTCTCGGACATATTCCAACCTCTCTGCATCTTTGAGGAGACTGACTAGGACTAAAGCAGGGGCTTGCAACCTTAGGCTCCAGAGCCACTTTTGACCGTCCATTGTGGCTCTTTAGCTTTAAAGGAAAAGGCTAATGCTTTAAAATTATACAGGTTAGCTAAGTGTTTGACACAGGATGCATTTTATTTTAAAAGGAATTTGTTTGTGCTGCTGTGTAAAGCAAAAGAAAAAAAAAATTCTATATAGTAAAATATACCACTGTCATAATTAAGTTATTGTAAATATTTAAAGGGTAAATTTTGATAAACAAATGACTTCTTGTTGGTTTTGGACCAAACTGGACCAAATGGCTTTTATAACACTGAAAGTTGCTGACCCCTGGACTATAAATACAATTAACATCAGCAGCCCAAAAACTGATAAAAAAAATCCCTTAACAAGACTGAGGTCATAACTGTATCTATAATTATTTTTAAAACCCTGACACATTTGAAAGAAATTGTTAAAATGTTTTTTTTATTGTTTAACATTAGAATGTTTCAGTATAAGAATTTTAAACAAGTGCAGAAGTTGAGTTCTTACGTTTCCAGCTTTTGAGATCTTTAGGTCAATGACAGGAGCAGGTTTCCTCTCCTTTCTCCTCTGTATGTAGTCGTAGAGTCGAAGCTGTGGGGGCATGGGCAGATGGGACAGCTCTTGCTGTCTGTTCAGTGCAGCTCGTGAGTGTCTCTTGAAGCACCTACATAAAAAAAAAAAAAAAGTTTCATTTTGTACTTTTTTGCTTCCTTATCTTTTCCAGAAAAATATCGATCTTCTCTTCTTTCCCTAATGGGAGAGCCTTGGTACCTTTTCATAGAGTGGGTGTTCATTTTTTGTTTGTTGTAGAGCAGGCGGTTGGCAGTGCAAGTAACAGAAATGGAGGGGTTGAGGCACAGAGGTTCAGCTGTGGCCAAAATCAACTGACTCTCCAGCTGCAGTTTGTCATCCTAAAGTAAACCGGAAAGGAAAGAAAACAACAAAAACATTAAATTGTGATGCAGATTTCACATGAAATGACAAACAAATATGATCATTAACCTGTGTCCACTTGTGGTGGTCACTGGTCATGGCATGGACATCGCAGATTAAACTCTGCAGAGTAAACATATTCAAACATTGTTAACAATTGAACTACTGCATTTTTGTAGTTTTAACATGTTTCTGCTAAATCTTGTCTTTTGCAAACAGCACCTGCATGGTTGGTCGCAGCAGAACGTGCCGGCTCTGATAGGTGGGAATCTTGGTATTACCAGTTTGCCTGTAGTCTCTCACCTCTACTATTACACAGCCACAATGGAAGATGTTTACCTGAAATTAAACGCATGCAAAAAAAAGTGAGCTAACAGGCTTTAAAAGACATGGGGATCTCTAAGGACATTAAGTTTCTTCTTTATTTTTTGGTGTTGTTTTATTGCTTTCAAAGCAATTAAATTGTTTAGTTTTATGTTGGTATTAAATTAATTAAATGAGAGAAAATAAAAAATATTAAGTTTTAAAACCCTGCAAAGCATTCATAGCCCACTAAAGACAAAATAAAATCATCAGAACATGAAGTTTTAGCTCAAATGATAGCTCATACAGTAATTTAAATAAAAAATAACCGCCCATAGTATTTTTCCTGATATTTAGCAAGTTTTACACCTTGTTCTAGTAAAAAAAAAAAAAAAAAAAAGAGAAATTTAAACAATTCTTAACAGAACCTGTGATTTCTCCAATAGATCTACTAAAATCGGGGGCAGCTCCTCGGCATCCAGGTACTCCAGCAGCTCTCTTTCTTCATATGGTAGATGGATGGTTTCAGAGTCTAAAAAGCAACCAACACAAACAAGAACTTAATTGGTAACGCAACTGTGTTCCTTAAAAAACACAAGCACACGATTGTTATGCATCTTACCTGACCCATTTTTGCCCCTGAGCATTAAAGAATAGCCTTCATTTCCAGGGTACAGGTTGACCACCAAACATGACACAGACTCCTGAGACACCAACTTTTCCAGTAGATTCACATTTCTTCTTAGATTCTTTAAAAATGGGACAAAGTAAAGCACAAGTTGTATTAGGTGTTCTGAAGAGGTTTAGTACATTGTTAATATGTCCTTTATTTTTATTAGTTATCATGTCTATTTGCTAACGAACAAATGTCAAATCGCTGTTATTTAGACAAAATATAGTAGAATATTTTGCCTATTTGTAACTTCTTTTGCTTTGTGATGCATGCAAGACATTTATTTATTCTATCGTACCATCTATCACACTAACAATCCTTTTCATTCCCTGCTAATTTCAGTAACAGAAATCCCAATTTCTTAAAGACCCACTCAGATGAAAATTGAAGTAGAAAATCATATTTTTGGGGTTTTTAACATGTTCTTGTGGCATTTTTTTCACGACGGGGGGTGTACATTAAGAAAAAAAAATCCTTAAGTTTCAGAATATTTCTTTATTCAAATCGTTGTGAATCAGGAGCAGACAAAAAAAATGCAGTTGAAAAAAGCTTGCAAGTATGACGTAGTAGCTACAACCACAAGCCACAAGGTCCCTGCTCCGCTCCATTCCGATGAATCCACTTGTATATGACAAGATTCACGTAAGATTTTTCTTTCCTCGTCTGGATTAAAACTATACGGCTGGATAGCTCCAATATTGCTTGCCGTTTTTGTTGCACCGGTATTGTTAGTTTGGAGTTCTGAGAGCTACAAGCTGGCGGGAGAGCATGTAAACAGAAGGATTATGGGAAAGGGGTAGACTTACAGTTCCCCCCACACCTCAATGACTAATTCCTTATGAGCTTTTGCTACTCTGCAGAAACTATGTCTAAGAAAACAACACAGATTTTTTAGACTTAGCCTAAAAACTGCATATTTTATAATATATAGTATAATATATATAATCATATTAATAAGATCACCGAGAATGCTTTTACAATAGATTCAAACATGTCTGGTGTGGGACTTTAATATTATTTTATTCAAACTCTTCTCCAAATACATGTAGTAACATAAATTAAAACAAGTTTTCATGATTGCTTCCTGTTTATATAGCTCAAATGTAAGTCAAAGTGAAGCTCCCAAATACTAACCTTTACTTCTGGCTCTTTCTCACATTCATCAATATAGAGCTCATAGAGCTTTTGATACAAACTTCTTTTCCCACCAGATGAAATTCTTCGTTTGGCTGGTCGTTGTTGAGCACTTTCAACAATATACTGAGGAAAAAGACACACAAAACCCTCCATCAAGAGATATTTAAAACATGCACGATTAAAAATTTGCCTCAGACAGATCAATCTGCTTGTATAAATTTGATTAATTGATCAATCGGTACATCCTCATCCATAAAGGCAGATGTTAACGATAACATTCAACAACAGAAGCTCATGAGACTCTAACATTTATTTTGAAAATCCATCTTTTTTTTTTTTTTTTTACTTTACCTCGGCTCGATCCAATGCATATTCCAAAACTTGTTGCTTGTCAGGAAAAAAACAAACAAACAAACTATCAGTTGCATGTAGATGCATACTTTCAAAGAGAAAATAATAGGTATGTAATCATTCCTCCCTTTACCAACAATGACTGAACTCACTCACCATTGTGGTCAGCCGCCAGCTTTAAGGCGAGTGACAGTAAGTGATGCTGTCCTTTCTGCCTCACACTGTTACCTGCCTAGAGACACCATTCACACCCTGTAGAGGAAAACAAGCAGCCACACAGGCGGGTCAGCGGCGGCTCACCGCTCTGACTACAGTAAATACATGGCGGACTCCAAGTTTGGCAAGTTGGATCAACAACACTGATGCCAGGAGGTGAAGCTGACACACAATGTCGCCACACACAAACAGCTAGAAAAGCTGGAGTGCAACTGTTTCATGATCTAAGTTCTTTGATTCTCTTTTAAAATATGAAATTCTGCTGTAATACATATAAACACACAAATTAAACGAGTCAACGAAGCAAAGAAGGAGTGGTAAGTACTACTAGTGCTACAGCAGAAAGAGGCTGAGCAGCAACAAGCCCGGTGATGCCTGACCGTTGAGGATCACATTTGCTAGCGTTAGCATTCCTCCTCCTCCTGAGCTGCAAGTTACCAGCTACGCTAACGCCCCTGGGGCGTCCCAGACGCCGCCTGAGAGGGCGACGCACGTCGCATCGACCGCGGATGACTTGCCTTCGAGGTTGCATAGCGGCCGAGGAGGACTCCAACGCATGAAAACAAAATGAAATTGAAATATCAGTGTCTTCATTGAAAAAAAGTCGGAGCAGCAGCCATTTTCTTCCAGTGTGACAACAACAGCGAAACTTCCGGCTCCGTCGGCGGTGGGCGGGGCCACGCCGAGTGCATACTTCATAAGCTGATCAGTGGTCAATGAGGGCAAATGATGGGGCTTAGAGGAGGGTATTTCCGCATTATGCTTCATATTAAATTCAACATTTTAGATTCATATTAGTTAAAAACACACACAACCAAGTAAATTGTAAAAAGAGGAACATTGCTAAATTCAAATATTGGTTTTCTCCAGGGGCTGAGCTACAGGGGGGCAGTAGGAGGCAGCTATGCGCCCCGCCCACCCCCGCCCCCATGTACTGTTGGACGTCACCCATAGAAAATGCCTTACCTCTGGCTCCAATGAAATTAAGCCAATTTAGTCGCCATTTCTATGCGATACAGGCGCTACCATTTGGAGCCAGTTGACAGTAATTGGTCTGAGGCTGCCGGAGTCACATCTCTATAGCAACTACTGTCACCAATCCTGAATAAGCTTGTCCAAAGTTCACACTGAAAGTGGGCTCGGAAGAATCTGTCAATCAAAATGTTCAAAATGTTCAAAAAGATGTTAAGAAAATGTATCAGAGCAAGTATGGTTATTCTGACAAATTTAATGACTAAATAATAATTGTTTATTACTCAAAAGAAGTCAATGGGATTTTGGCTTCTTGGAGCCAACGGGTACTGCCTATTTGGAGCATGTGTGTGGGTGTGTGTGTTAAGCTATTCAGTGGTATACAGTTTATGCTGCCCCCCCCCCCCCCCATTTTTGAGTCAATATTAATTTTATTATTGACAAAGATTAAAAAAAAACTCTCACTCACTCTCACACACGAAAACGTGTTATTCTCAGTAGCGTATATCAAAGTGCTTTACTATTAATAGCCTATGATCTTGATGGAGAATTGATATATATTGATGAATTGAAAATATAAATGATAAAATATAAGAAAGGTAGCTATTTAAAGACCCATTCTAATGAAAATGTTGTTTTTGGTGATTTTAACATCTTTTTGTGGTGTTTTTTTAATGATAAAAGACACATGTTAAGAAAATTAAGATTAAAACAGTTTCTCGGGATTCTCCTCTATTCAAATCCTCATATAATTAAAAGATCACTGGGAATAGATCAAAAAATGATCAGAGTGGGACCTTAAAAATATCTACTGTTCTTTGGCTGGTGTTATTCACACACATTTTTGTGCAACTAAGCGGCCAAGATGCACATTGCTACTTTTCCCACCCGTATTTTAAGTGGGTTCAAGGCTAAATGTTGTTCTTGGTCGCACCTATTAACCTAACCCTAACCTTATTCCTTACTCTTCCTGCAGGTTCATATGGTCAAGAAGAGTTCAGCATTGGCCACACTTCCTGAATAGTCACTTACTTTTTTCTTTTTGATCTCTAGCAAAAGCAACTAACAAAAAAACTTCAGTTTTCTTTACCATATAATGTCTGATTTTTTTCTTGCTCACAAAGTAAAGATATGTTCATGCATGAAATTGCCTCAAAAATGTAAAATAGATGACTTCCTTTCGTGTATTGTTTGGAAAAAAAAATGTTGTTCAACTGATTGCAAACACAAACAATTAAGCAAGACAATTCTGTACTTCAGTCAAACACTCATTTAAATCTCATCTAGTGCAGCAGCAAAAACATAAAAAAATATTCTTTATACTTGCAACAACTATGACAGTCAAGAGTGGTCCACTATCTTTTAACATCAAGTATGCACATGTTTAATGGTAATAATTTTGATCTCATGGCAATATGCTGTGCAAATGTAAAGACATTTATTTCTTGACCACTATTTAATGTTTTTTTGGCGTGGAAAAAGAATACAGAACACAAGAAGAAACTCTATTATACACAGCAAAAAACAGTCTCCCTAAAACATCAACAATTCTTAAAATTTGACAGATCAAAAAATCTGCCAATGGGATAAAAATGGTCTTACCAAGAATTCTTGTTTTAATTAAACAATTCTAGTCACTAAGACGTGTTATCTTGGACTAAAATTATTTTGTTGTGGAAAAACTTTCTTGTCATGAGTTTTTTTTCTTGCAAGAAAGAGAAGACATTTTTTCTCAAAACCAATGTCTTTTTACTTTCTAAAAATTCTGTTTTTTCTGTGTATATGATACTATAATTTTACTTAAGGTATTGCATTTTTAATAGGTGGTTGCTATACTCATTTAAAAGTCCTGTCATCATTTCTGTTAGATTAATCATTTTATTTAATGTAGCACAGTTATGCATACACTTTTTTTTGCTGTTTTCTTAAGTGTTCAGGAGAGATGGATTTCTTACTGGGCTGTTTGAAAAGAACAGAGTTGTGGATCCTGCATAGGAATACAACTGATGAGTCACACAATAAAGTTGTAGGAAATAGTAGTGGAAGCTATGCTGAGGTCAGAAGTGAGTATTTGTGAGAAACAGGATGACATAATGCCAAGAAAGAGTAACACTGATGCAATATTTTCTTTAAGGATGTTACGGGAGAAGAACAGAGAAGGTCTGAAGGAGCTGGATTGTATATTGTAGATCTAGAGACAAACTATGACAGGGTACAAGAGAGAAGCGGTGGTTTTGTATGAGGAAATCTGGAGTGGCAGATAAGTACATTGAAGTTGAGCTGGTAATGTATGAGCTGTGTCAGCAGTGAGATGTCCTATAAGTGTGACAAAGGAGTTTCAAGGTGGAAGTGGGACTTTTTGTTTTCTGTGATGATGGACAGACTGACAGATTAGAATTAGACATCATCATGTGAACCGTGATGTTTGCAGATTGTTCTCTTTAGTGAGAACAGGGAAAAAATTGAATACAGAGTATACTGTGTGTGTGAAAATGAGAGGAACTGAAGTGGAGCAGTAAGGTTACAGAGAGCAGAAGTTAATAATGGGGAGGACTTTAAGTACTTAGGAGCAACAGTCAGCAACTGAGAGTGTGGGGAAGAGGTGAAAAGGTGTGTGGAACAGCTCATGTTGGATGTTTTGGAGATAAATGCAGGGAAGCAGATTGACATTGTTTGGACAAGTTGAGAACTACAGTTTGCATTTTACTAAATGACATATAGTTGTGCAAAACTGTCTGTGTTTCTACTTGAAATTTAGGACCCTAAAGCAGGGGTGGAAAACTCTAGGCCTCGAGGGCCGGAGTACCTGCATGTTTTCCATAAATCAGTGCCCTCCTCACAGCCTTATTTTCTGGTTCAGGTGTTTCCAGTCAATTAGAACATGACAGAGCAGGGTATGTCAGGAAACATGCAGGAATGCAGCCCTTGGTCCCCACCCCTGCCCTGAAGGATACTATTTTAGCAGAGTTGTTGCTTGAAATTCCCAAAATGAACAGTAGGTGGTACAGCAGGATAGTATATTTAAAAAACTCACAAGAAATGTAAAGGAACATTTCAGATAGAACACATTTAAATCAGTTTTATGTTAGTACTACAAAAATAATTAACTACATAAGGAATAAAGCACACAAGTAGAAAAATTAATTTATAAAACAAATATACTCATTCATTTTCCAATCCGCTTTATCCCTTTCGGGGTCACGGGGTTGCCGGAGCCTAACCCGGCTACTCATGGGCGAAGGCAGGGTACACCCCTGGACTGGTTGCCAGTCTGTCGCAGGGGCAATCACACATCCATGCACACACACACATTCACACCTAGGGACAATTTAGAGTAACCAATTAACCTGTGAAGCATGTTTTTGGACGGTGGGAGGAAGCCGGAGTCCCCGGAGAAAACCCACGCATGCACAGGGAGAACATGCAAACTCCACACAGAAAGGTCCCCCAGCCAGGACTTGAACCGGGAACCTTCTTGCTGTGAGGCAGGAGCGCTAACCACTGCGCCACCGTGCAGCCCACAAATATACTCATTTATCTTTTTTTTTAAAAACCACTTCAGTAATATCCATGAATTTCTCATCACCAAAAATTTTTTTCTAGGCCTCTTAAGTACACCTAATCATGAGATCTGATTATTAAAATGAGACAATCATCCCCACTGAACAATATTTTTGTGGTCATGTCAGCAAGTTAAATGATTTAATATTTTTAGGGGCAATCCAGCAGACCCTAATACACTAACACAAAGCCAACATGGCTTGGTTGAAATCAGCTTTAAAACTAAGGGTGCAGTTGCAATTTATATGCACTCAAGAGGCAGGATTTAGAGGGTGCTGTTGCATAATTGATCTCTTCTGACTTGAAATTTGCAAAAGTTTTATTAGGAGACTGAACCGAAGTGAAGCATGACTTCATAGACTGGACAGTGCTTAGAAAGTATCCTTTCATCTCACTACAAACAATCTCACTTCTTTGACTGCAAAGAATAAGGAACAGATCAAAAATGTCCAGCCTATTTCATACAGTATAATAAGCCCCAGTTCCCCCCCCCCCCCCCCAAGAATTCATTCTGTTTGTCCCAGAAGGATATATGTGGAGCTCAACATGAACAGTCACATAATGCCAAACATCTGGGATGTTGGATACTGTACCGAATTAAATCTCAGCAGCATTAAAAACCATTAAAGGAGCAAATTTATGAGGATGTCATAACTGATATGACTGTTTTTAATTTTTTGCAGCCAGTTGAGCATTGTTTTTGTTTTGTTTAATGCTTAATTCATTTATATGCATCTTATAAACTCGCTGAATCCCTTTCACGGTCACAGGGTTGCTGGAGCCTATCCCAGGAGAAGGGTGATGGATGGGCACAGCATGGACAGGTCCTGGAAAAAGATATTTAGAAAAAAAAATCATGAATAGATTTAAAATGTTTGTTTTTTAAAGTCAAAGTTAAAGACCCATTAGCTGTCGCACACTGAGGTGTGTGAAATTTGCACTTTGTATTTGACCCCTGGGGACACAGTCACGATTAGTAATCATTCTTGGTTTCCCCTAATCCAGGGATGGCAAACGTTTTGACTTGTGGACCACACAGAGTTTTGAAATCTGATAGACTGCCGGACCAGGAACAGATATGTGATAATCCACTTCATAGAAGAAAGAAACAACATGGAATCTGGACAAAAACATGCTTTAAAACTGAACATTTTGGAGTTTTTATTTCAAAACTGTGCACCAATGTTAGTATACCCCTTTTGGGACAACCCCCCCCCCCACACACACACACACATTTATAGAATCACTGCTTTCATGTGGTGTTGAAATGATTGGAAAATGACTGTCGGACTTAGAAAGCACATCAATGTCAGAACATCAACAAATCTTTCAACACCATGTGATAGCGAACACATTTCCTACATTTAAACAAAGGTCAAAGTATTTGTTGTGCACCATTTATGGGGAGACACCAGAATTACATGGAAAATAAAACATAAATTAGGATTATCAATATAATTTATTCCAGTTTGGCGGCCCAGATTAAATAGTTTAATGGGACGCATTTGGCCGTAGTTTACCCACCCCTGCCCTAATCCAACCAGAGTCATTGGATCCCATTTTTAGAGTCTTTGCTTGGAATCGCAACCTTCCCGTCTCAGGGCAGACACTCTACCACAAGGCCACTGAGCTGTTATCATTTTTTTTTTTTAATCTTCAGAAAAAACATTGTCTGCCGATGGCTTCTGCCTCATGGAGAAGCTTGAATTGGTATAGAAATGCTTGGTGAGATTATCTCCATGATGGGATCTGCAGAAAAGAAGAGGCAAACAGCCAGCACAGATGCCTTGTGCACACTGAACCTTGATTGCATTGTAATTAACTCATGGTTTTTCTTAGCATCTAGAATCAAAGCGAGGGGGAGAGAAGCTCTTTACTAATAGCTGCCACACGATACAATCATTTATACAAGCTCTTTGGTGTGTTTGACGGTTTGCCACATTCTTATCAGCACTCTGTCCTCAGCAGAACTCTCCAGATGTTCTAAGCTCAAGTCCAGGAGTCTATGCCGCAAAGATCACATTCAATTTTAATTTCCAAGAAATACCTTTGATTCTAAGAAAAAAGGCAAAATCTAAAATGCTTTAAATGTGGGCATTTCCAGGCAGCCACCAAAGTAAGTCCGTCTTAGAACACTTAGCTTTAAACAGCAGTCTTTCATTTTGTGCTATTCAGTGCTTGATTAATGGCATCCATGATCTTTTGTAACATGCCAGGTTTTTTTTCTATCTTAGTTTGTAGACTCTTTCACATCACCAATTATTGACGCATTAAAGATTGCTGGTCATGCCTGGAGAAAGAACAAATACCATAAATGTTAATATGTTAATATATAGGATAAGTTAAACTTAAAAAAGGGAAAAAACAGTTTCTGATGTGTCAGTGAGTTTGCAGAACAGTTTCCCTGTAAGACAAATGTAACACCTGCAGTACATGTTCTTCTACCATGCTATACTTTGTATCTCTCCAGTTTCCAAACAGTGAAATATTTGATGGTGCTATATGGTTACACTTGAGAAAGAAAATCCCATAAAGACATGAAATTGGCTGGTTAAAGTCTATATTGTTTCTATCCATTTGAAATGTAATTTGCCTTGTTTAAAGAGTGCTTTCATTTCAGTGTTGCTGATTTATTCTGAACACTTCTTGATCCGATTAATAACTATTTTTTTTTACAATAAATTGACTTGCTGCATAAAACATTTTACAAATATTGTGGAATTTCTTTTACATAAATGAAATGATATTAGATTTAACTTTATTGTCATTGTGAATGTTCAAAACAAGGCAGCGGATGTAAAATACTGATAAAAAAATATATTTTTGACTTTTTTGATTATATATGCAGACTTAAAACATCTTAAGTCTTTAATAATTTAACTTTACGTAGGTTCAGTGAATGAAATAAATAATTTAGATTGTTCTTCAAAAGCAGCTGTCCTCACTCTGTTGGGTCGGGTGGGAGATCCTCAGTGGAGAACTAGATTGTGGGAGGCAAAGTGTTTTTTTTCCCACAAAGTTTAAAAAAATTAATTATTTGTTACAGTTTAAAATTCTGAAGGAGTCACATAACAGACGGGTTTTTAACCCACCTCCAATTCTCTGCTGGGGATTATTTTGTCACTAGTATGCCCTCATTCTATTGTGCTATGACTGCAGCTTACACTTAGTCTAAGACAGAAAAATCTGGTCTTATTCTATCAGTGTCACCACTGATAATCAATTCAAAACATGATATCAGAAACTTGTGGTGGGAAGGAATGATGGTTTGGAAAGGAAATAAAGAAAGAAAATAGTGACTAAACCCAGAAAGATTGTCTAGTTTCAAGAACTTAAAATAGTTTTGATGGATTTCCCTCCTGGAAAACCATCAAAAAGCAGTCATGATTGATGTACTTTGTAAATTACCAAGTAAATGAGCCCATTTCTTCATCTGTTTTATTTTAAGATTTGTTTTTCAATTAGGATTCAAAATTGTTTCAACAGACTTTTTATCATACAAAGGGGTTTTCTTTTTCACTCACACTGTGGAATTTCAAACTGTAAGCGAAAAAAGAATCTCTGATCTAAAAATACTAACTGGTATCACAAAGATGACCCATTTTCCACAAGTCACAGCTCATACTGACAAATGGGAAAAACAGAATGATTCTTAGCTTGTTTGAGTTTAAATAACTTTGACCATTTACATCTAATTACCAGAAGAAATGACCGGTAGACAGGTGCGGCCACTTCTTAAAGGGGTGTGTCTTGCAGTTCCATTAAGGCTTGTGCA
The DNA here is from genome assembly GCA_036245035.1 of Adrianichthys oophorus. Classification (NCBI taxonomy): domain Eukaryota; kingdom Metazoa; phylum Chordata; class Actinopteri; order Beloniformes; family Adrianichthyidae; genus Adrianichthys; species Adrianichthys oophorus. The sequence goes on along the minus strand of BSAI01000201.1, from coordinate 16,184,756 downwards.
GACACCTTAAGGTACGTCATAAAAATGGAACATACCATTGTCATGGGTATGTTAACTGTATCAAAAAGTATTTGTTAGGATAATGTAAGTAACATGCACTTATGACATCTGGGTGATGTTATTGAACGGTGCTTTTGTGCTGCTCTCTAGTCATTGGTGAGGTACGTGTACTGACTCCTTAATTTTTTGGAAAAATCGGTACAACATGCCTGTGCCTACCCCCTTCACCCATACTATCCCTTATGTGTTTTTTAAGTGTTCTCTATGACCTTACGTCCACAGCATCCCAGTAGAAAAAAAAGTGCGTGAACATTTTCGCTCTACAGGCTCACTGAGCGGTCTACGACCTTAAAATTTCGTGCGGACTATTTCCATGCCCGATACAGGTTTTCCCATGATTTGGCTGTAGACAGTTCTTATCCACACTCAAGGGCAATTGGGACAAAGGCATACTGGAGGACAACTTGACTGGCAAGCAAAATGTCACAGTCATGAGACTGGCACTCTCCATCCCCTTACAGTGGGAGTAAAACAGGTACTTAAATGCACAGGTGGAAACCTAAAGTCCCACTCAATCATATGTCAATCTATTTTAAGTGTTCCCAGTGGTCCTGAATATGATTGCGCTGATTTTGGACAAAATCAAAAAACCTGTGGCATTTTCAAGGACATATTTTTTTTCAAGAGTTCATCAGAAATTCACCTCTGAGTTTTGGGTGGGACTTCTGGTGCAGTCATCCCTCTGTTTACACTCTCTCTTACTAGCTTACAGCCCTTCACAACACCAAGCTACCACTACTATTGCAACAAAAATGACAAGCATATCAGAGCTATCCAGCCATAAAGTTTTAGCCAGATGCCAGCCTGGACAAGGAAAACGAAGACGTACATGTATCTATATGTCTCCAAGTGGGTGCACTAGATTTGGAGCGGAGCAGGGAGACTTTGGCTCGCCCATTTCACTTGCAGCGTCACAAAACAGAGCTTTTTCCAACAGCATTTTTTTTCATATTCTCCTGATTCATCCGGATTTGAATGATTAAATACTCAGAAACGCAGTTTTGGACTAATTGGACTGTTTTACAGAATTTGCAACCGCAATTTTATGCCTCAAATCTGTAAAAAAAAAAAAAAAAACATGCTAGAAAGAAAATGTTAAAACTATTTCACAAATGCAAATCTTTATGGGCATGCAGACCCTTTTTTACACATTTGCAAACCTACATTTTTTGGGCAGATTTATTTTGAAGTATGATAAAGATTGATTTATATGCGAAAATGCAGTTGCGGTTTTGAATCTTTATGGCCTTATATTGACTCCATACGAAAGCCATATGCTATTCGTTTCCTACATTTTATTTGCTGTGTTGTCTATCCTTGTAAAATCTGTAGAAATTTAATTTTGTATCTTTGTATTCAATGTAATTCAATGTAAATAACTCAGTGTTAAAAATTCACTGTAAAAAATTTGGTGTTAAAAAATTCAATGTAAAAAAAAAAAAAGATTTGGATTCTGAAGAGACTACATTTCTTCCATATGCAAACAATAAAATTGAAAACACAGGTTATTTATAAACCACTTTAAATCAATTATGCTGTTTCAAATTTTCATTGACAGATTGATAAGGATGACATAAACAATTTTTTAAAATTTCTCTTCTTTTTTTTTTTTTTACTCTTTTATCACGCAATTGTTGATGATTTGAGAAAAACAAGCCTTAACTAGTTTTGAATACAAACATTGCTTTAGCACTTTAGAAGGATAGATAAAACTGGGATATGCTTTCTCTTGAAACTAAATTTAGCGGGACGTTTGCAATAAATGTTTGTGCTCAATCGCCTCCATTATTGTGTCAATCAAACTGTTCAAATAGATGAGCATTAATTACAGAGCAGATAGGAGCTGTATCCATATCCTATTTCATTTTAATGATCTGCTATGGAGAGGTATTTAATCAGATGTGATTAGATTGCAAAGACAAAAGCATTAAAGCTGCAGCTCTGAGCAAACAGTTCAGTCCCCCCTTAAGGTCAGGAAATCAATCTGTGTCAAGACTACAAACAATGTAACTTCAATTCTAAAGGACTGAAATGCCTCCTCCAAAGAGTGATTTAAAGGGCCTTTAAGCCTATCAGGACATGCGATGAAGTGGATCCCAACAGGTGTGTGAGTCTTTCAAAGTTACAAGTCTGGAAATGTCTGACTCAGAGTCTCATGTAACGTGTTAGCTCACTGTTGATATACAGCTCTCTGGAAATCACTCTCCTGCTTGCTCCTCTAGGAATCTCTTACCTTTTCGTGGATAAGCTCACTGTAGAGATTCACTGTCACTAAAGCTTGTAACACAAGTGTGTGAGACATGGGAAGAAAATGAGCTAGAAATAATGTCAGACTGGAATGCTCCAGCACGGCATGAGGTTTGGCCAAAAGAAACACGCTGAAGGCCAGGGACTGAACGCTTGTCCTCTGTTTTCCGAGACAATGACAAGCTTTCTCCATTACTCTCCTGTCGACTTTCCTGCAGCATTTCTCCAAACAGCACAGCTGTTTGGAGTTCAACAATGGAAAGTGTTCTCAGTCTGTCAGCAAGGGGGATCTTCAGCATAACATTTATCAGCATTTCTGAGACTTTCAGAACGAAAACTCAACATCACATCATAAAGAATAGGGAACCAGTCGTTACTTTTATTATTTTTTAATTAAAATGTGGAGAAAATAATAGCACACAAAGGTGAACAACATGCTTACATTTCTATCTTTTATACTATATATATATATATATATATATATATATATATATATATATATATATATAAATAAAACATGCAAAGCATACGGCTCAAGAAAGATGGAAAAAGAGGTTTTGCCAGACATCAAAAAGTTTGCATGGACCTCACATGTTTCCTTTTTCATACCGGACATTTATTTTATCATATTTTCTTACCCGTGTTTGCATGTTTCTAAAATAATATGTCTGTAATAATGTCCACTCTGTTTAAATTGTTGTTTTGCATTAACTTTATTGTAATTTTGAAGCTCTTGGGTTTATAAATGGCTAATTTCAAGCAATCAAAAAATAAAAGTAAACGAGACTAACAACAGAAATACTGGTACATATCTGTGCAGAGATATGTCAAACTTAGGATAATTAGTTATGAAACTGATTGGAAAATACATAATACGCATTCATCTACATACACTTGTAAATAATTCAATTATTACTCTTAATCATGAATAGACGCATTAACACTTATGCACACAGAACATGAGACACTGAAACCGTTAAACATTAAGTTTGTCAAAAGTACCAAGAACTCATTTTTACTTAACTTTAAATATTCAACAGGAATCTTTGAAGGAAGTGTAAGGCACCAACAGTAGGACAAGATGCTTGGAAAATCGATTTATATTACATAGAAAGTCATGGTTAAGAATAATCTTTTGTGACCCATAACTGTCTGACATCAGTTTGAACTTTTTTACTTACAAAACCACTTTTTTTTTTACAACTTTTGCTTAAATCATTTTGATTTTTTTTTTTTTATTTGATTCCAAATGCTTGGAGGATACAATGTGAATAGACTTAAAAAACTCTGTTTAGTTGTGCTTGTGAACTTCATAGTTGAAATAAAGCAAAAAAATATAAATAAGAAAAAGACAAAAGTATTCTAAGGGTCTTTTTAACTCTTTTTAAAAAACACAACATGTACAACACAATTCTGTCATTCAATGTCATCCATTTACCTTTTAAAAGATGAAGTTAAAAAATGATTGTGTTCTTTTGTTGATTGAAAATATGACAATTTTCTGTTTTTTTTAAAAACCATTTGACATAGGAAAAATACAAATTTGGGTTTTTCAAATAATCATTTGATTCTACCAAAAATGCTAAACTAGAAAACCGTCTTAGATTTCTTTAATGTTTGACCTTTGATCCAACTACAAAAAATAAAACCTTGAACCAAATACTTAAACTTATAGGATTTTGGGTGGTGGAGGTCATTTTAAAAACTGATATCAAATTGAAAATTGATCCATCAAAAAAACAATTCAATAAATACAAATGTATTTACTTTTCACTTATACGGCTTTTTTTTAAAATTTGAAACTAGTTGAAGCCACAAGAGGGAAACTCCAGATGTTTTGGAAGATTGAAAAGTTTCCTTCCCTTTTTGACTAACGGGTCCAGCTTTGTCAAAAGACTGATTGCCAGCACCTTCAGGGAACTGGAAGAGCTGCCTTGTCTCTCGTCCAAATTTCACAGCTCCCTATTACATTAAGTTGTTGCTTTGACCTTACCTTTTACGAGTTCCTTTCATGACGCTCCCAAAAAAACAGTTGATGTCTTGATAAATTACCCTGCTATTATGAAGAAGCATTATTTGATCTTAATGAGGAGCTGCTTTTTTTTTTACTGTAGAAAATCTTAATACATTTTTAACTGATAAAGATTCAGTCAGTTGCTAAAACATGTCAAAACAAGGCGGTGGAAGACAGAAAATAGGCCATGACTTTTTTTTGGTTTGATATGATTTCAAAATGAATGTCTCCTTTCCAGCAGTCCTGAGATGGTCTTAGGTGTGATCTTATTCTTTATTGATGTTGGAGGCAGAGATAGATTTTTTCCACTCCTTTAATCACATTAAAGAATACTGCCTAAGAGAAAATAATTAAAATGAAAGATTAAAATAAAAACAATCCTGAGGTGAAACCCCAAAACCTGCCCAAACGTGCATGTTCACATCTCAATACCCACAAACACCCCCCCTAAATAACTAGTTAATGACTATTACCCTAGAGGGGAACATATTTTATAATTAAATTAAGTTCTGCATCAATTAATTACTGTTAAACCATCAACTATTAGGTTAAAACATTGTTTTACTAAATTATCAAGTTGAATAACTGTCAATAAAACAATCTTTAAAAGCCCATAAATGAGTTTTATGCATAAAAAGACCCAGCGTGACCCTAAAAATCGGATCTACTGACATGAATGCTACTTTTAGGTAAAATTGGTAAGATTAAAAACTCCTCAAAAAGTAATTAAAAAAAGCAAACAGAAAAAAAAAATCTAATGTAAACTGAGATGATTGGCAAATATGAACTACATTTCATTTGGTTTCACTCCTGAAATCCTAACAGCACAAAGTGTTTGCTGTTGTGTTTGCAGAAACATCAGTCTTCTTTAAACTTGGCAGAATGAACGATTAGTGTTGCAATGAAGGGTTCAGAATCCTCGTGTTGAACTCAATGATTCCTCACGACTGTGTGTGTGTGTGGTTTTTGCTGCAGGGGTAGCAGTAACACAGTAACTCAGGAACCAGTGCCAGCACCGACTAATCACATCTGTCATACATTAGTAAGACTGTGGCTTGAAAAGAGCTTGAGTTGACATAAAAAAACAAGCAGAGCATGACAGAAATTTGCACAATTAACAAGTGCAGATTTAGTTCAACTGTTATGTTCTTTTTTTGCATTTTAAAAATGCATTCCCATGAGAATGGTGTTTTTGGTGTTTTTAACATGTTCTTGTAGCATTTTTCTTATGATGGAGGACACAAATAAAGAAAATTGAGATTAAAATTGTGATTTTGAGTAATTCTTTTCCAAATTGTTGTGAAATCTTGTGAGCACTACAAAAAAAATTGCCTGCCAAAAAGATTGTAGTTGTGATGTAGAACCTACTGTACATCTGCAAGCGGCTAGCATCTGGCTCAAAACTGTACGGCTGGATACCCTCAACATTGCTTCTAATTTTTGTTGCACCACTGTTGTAAATTTTGAGTTGTGAGGGTCTGTAAGTTAGCGGGAGAGAGCGTAAACAAAGGTATCATGGGAAATAGGGGCAGGCTTACTCTGCGCCAAGAGACCCGCCCACAACTTGGAATTGAATTTCTAATGAACTACTGCAGCTCTGCAAAAACTATGGCCTAGAAAACAACGTTTCTTGTTTATTTTGGCAAAAAACTGACAATCATAATCAAAAGACCACTGGGAACAACTTTAAAAATAGGTCAAAAGATGATCGAAGTGAGACTTTAAATAAAAATGTTTGGCACTTGTTGTTATTGTTGAAACACTAAGCTGTGTGTGTAAATAATTTCTTCATGCCTCTATTTATTTCCAATTAATTAAACAAAATTCTTCACTGTTTTATTCTGTTCAAGGTGATGCTAAATTAAGTGGATTAAATGATATGGTGCGAATTAGCGACATACGGTGAGAAGGGGTTAAAACCCACGTTCAAGTATAAATTTAATAGCCATTATTCTAAGTGTTCTTCATACTGAAATAAGCATCATTCATTCTGTCAACACAACAATGGCTTTCAGCTTTTTGTATTCAATTCTTTCTCAGTTTCCCTGTTATACATTCGATAGCTCTGGCTTAGATTTGCATTTCATTTTGCAGGTGTTTGTTCCTGTGTTTAAGATAAATCTTTCCCTTGGTTTTTAAGTAATACTTGGATCTCTTTTGTTGGCATTGTACATTTGGACTTCACAAGCAGGGGTGGCAACGTGACAAAGACAGAAAACATATATGCTCCCAAAAACACACTTTCCAATCATTTTTTTAAAGCAGAGGTGGAAGAGCTTTTCAAATGTGTGTGTTGTTGTAGCTCTAAATATGAGAAAAGTAATGTAAAAGATCAGTTTGTACAGATAACACATTTTGATCCCCTCATATGTACTTTACCTCTTCTGTCACATAACCTCACTGGGCAAGAATGTCAGTGTTAGTACAGCCACACTGCCAGCAGCAAAACCCCAGTGACGTGGCTGCAGTGATTGCTAGTAAATGCATGTCTGCTTGAACCGTTCATGCACTGAAAGTTCTGCCATTTCCAATCTGCACAGTTTTACTCCAGCAGGGTTAGTGGGAGTTGAAATTCTGTAGATGACAGAGAACACGAAGCTTTGACACTAAAAACATGGATGCGTAAGAGAGAGCATGAAGAAATCTCAAAGGATATATTCAAAACTAACGCAACAATTTTAGTTTACAGACATAAGTTAACTTTTCATACATTTTCATTGATTTGCAGCACAAGAGACAAAAAGTCTTTAAAAGAAGAAGAAGTCCTGTATTTATATTGTATTTTTAACCAAGTAGAACATATTGAAAGAATAAAATAGTTGGTTAAGCTGGTAAATTGTTTCAATCATTTATGAAATATAGTTTATTATGGTATGATAACTATGAAACAAAAGAAAAAAAAACTTAATGGAGTGGTATTATATAATTTGCATTTTTTTGAGTCTCTCTTATTCAAATTGTGGGAAAATCACAAGCAGACGAAAAAATTAGAAAAAACCTAGCAGTGACATAGAAGCTACAACGGCAGGCTATGAGCTACCTGCTCCGCTCCTTTCCGATGCATCCATGTGGAGACTAACAGGTCAATGTATGTCTTTGTTTTCCTTGTCCAAGCTGACATTTGGTATCTGGGGGGGATGGATGATGATGACAGCAAAAGCAGTGATGTGACAGTCTATTCTTATTCAACAGGGTAGCCTGGGCATTGCTCCTCTGGGTCTGTCTTTAAGGAGGTAGAAGCTTGGCGAGGGGTCTTGCGATGCTTTCCTCATGCACTTTGAACCCTCATCACTCAGGGGGTCAGATGCTTCACCTGGGTGGAGTTGATGCGGATACTGAAGGTTCATGTGTGATCAGGTGTTGCGAGGTGCTGGTATTACAGGAGGGGGATCTGGCCAGAGGGTTGTTCTCTGGGTGCAGCTGTAAAGTCTACAAAAATTAAAACTGTCCAACAAAAGAAACTCTCTCAAGTTTTCTCAGCTGTTGGACAAAACAAAACAAGAAAACATTTCAATTGTTATCCTCTACTTTGCAATGGTGCTTGTTTTTTCAGGGAAAAAGCAAAACAATAAACATGGTGTTTATTTTTAAAGTCCAGTCATGCGCAATAGCCATAAAAGTCACAAACAAATGTTTTACATCCTCGATCAGTTTAAGAAAATTAAAAGCAACAGCATACAATTACAAATTACGTGAAAGAAAAATACAAATCAGATAAAGCAAACAAAAGTAAACAGTTTTCTTCCAACTTCTTCGAAAGCCATTCTAAGAGATGCATTTCTAATTCAGATGTAAAGGTGATTTTGCACGTTGTTTGTTTGTTTGTTTTAACCTCTTTATACGATCACATATAAAAAACAATGCAGCTTTTAGAAAAGTGATGTATCTAAGTTTTATGTCTACAAAACTGTGGAACAATGAACGTCTTGAGCAAAAAGTTTAAATGTCCAGAGTTTGTGACATGATACTATACACAAGGTTAATGTGTATATCCTGCAACTTTTACAAATTTCTTGCTAACACATTGCATTTCCGTCACATGGTAATCATTCTGGGATTGTGAGTTTTTTTAAAACCCCTTAATGCCTGAATTTGTTTCTAGCAATGAACAAAAGAAAAAAACACTAATGTTTTTGCTTTTTAGGCACTGAGTTAAGGTAATTTTGGAGCAGAAATTGATGCGTATTAGCATCAATGGCCTTTTTTTAATGCTTTTTCTACTGCTTTTTGCCTTGGGAGAGGCAAAACCACACCGTGTTTTTTTTAATAATGTGTTTTTTTTAATGTGCTTTAACATTTGATAGAGAAGGAAGTTAAAAGTTAAGGGTTTCTGTGGCTTAAAATAAAAGCAGAATCATTTGCCATTACAAAGAGTCAAGAACCATTTCAACGTAAACTTTCATGAACCACTGAAAAATGTAAGTATCTGCTTTAAAAACAGTCAATATTTATTCTGCTGTGTCAAAATTTTTTTTTAATTTAAATTGACACAGAAATGCAGCATTTTACCAAAAAAAAAAAAAACAACACCTGTCACTCAAAGTATGAGCAAGAAACTAAAAACTGAGGGTGTCACTACACAAAAGGTTCAGCGATGTGCAGGCTTTTGACCAGCTGGATTCACACCAGGCTTAGATTGGCAAGTACAAAGTGCAGTGATTGAAGGGTTACGGTGTTCCTGTGTGGGACTGCGATAAAATGCAATAATAAGAAAGTACAGGGTTCTGAGGGACAAAAAAAATTAACAACATAAAAGTTGACTTTAACTTTAAATAAGTTTGCAGTAAAACTCTCATATTTCATATTTTTTTCATACTCTCATAGGTACTCTCATATTTTAACTTATTTTACGTTTTTATCAGAACAATTCTATTCAGTTTATTTACAAAGCACCAGCTCACACCTGAGAATCTCATTGCACACCAAAAACAAAACAAAACAAACAAAAAAAAACCCCAGTCATATTGAGCTTTTTATTTGTATCATAATAATCCAATGTAAGAATATTTCCAGCAATCCCAAGACCCTGAAATGGATTAAGCAGGTTCTGAACATGGAGGTTTTTTTAATGGAATTCCTGACAGATAACAAATGCAAGTGAAGAGCTCTTGAACGATGTTATTTGTTTTGCAGTGCATGAAATTAGAATGCACAGAGACGTTTCCTCTTGTAGACTTAGTTATCTTTATGAGTGTAACCTTTTAGAGACTTAAGTGTTTCATAAATTAAAGAATGCCGTGTTGCCAGGCTTGTGGTACAGCTTTCAATGTTTTTCTAAACAATATGTTCAATAAAATGTGCACAAAGTTTAATTACTTTATCAAAGTATGGTTTATTGAAGTTTAGTGATGCAAACTGAAAGCAGATGGGGGGGTGGGGTGTTACAGGACAGGAAAACATCTCCCTTAATAGCAAAGCTGATGCAAATGTTTTCATGTTGAGTAAGGATGTCTGAACACATCTTTGGATAAGATAATACGACCACTTCCTCACTCTGGTTTATATCAAGCAAAAGGTTCAGTGTGTCAGCGTTTACGTTGAGACTATGAGGGGCTGTACAAGACATATTTCATAATACGACCCCTCATAAGATGAGACATCAGTTTCCAGATTTTTTTTGAAAAATACAGATTCAGCACAAGATGTTTTTTAATTATAAACCACAGACAGTTCATTAGAGTTCATTTGTTTACGCAACTGAAAATGTTTTATATCAAATAGCGTACATTTTTACTTTGATTAGGTGCAAATTCACCTGAGCTGAAAAAAATAAACTTTCATAACTAAAATGAAAACAAATTTGATGTCATCTTGGTGTATGGTAGGTTAGAAGATTAACCTTGAAAACAGTGAATGATAGCATGCACGTAGTGTCCTTTGCAGAACCTGACACGTTGATAAAGTGTTTAAAGTTTTTTTAAACTCAGAGGAAGAAAGAGCAAATCTTTGCCTCCTATCTTCCAAAATATTAAAAACTGAGTGATATGTATACCAGCTATGATAAAATGCAGACCTTATCATTAAAGCTGCAGTAACTCTTTCAGTTGCGGAGCCTGAAACATAATCAAAACCAAAACTAATCCTGAGATAACTTTATGATAAAATATCCAGCTTTTGGTTTAATCTCCTACAGAAGGATTTTCAAATCTCTCCGAACAGAAAAAGCAAAAAAATCAAAGTTTTTGTTTCCCCACTTCCATAAGGCAGGAAAATCTATACGTCCCAACGCAGCTAACCTGAAAAACCAAAAAGACTAAGTAAGCTTTTTAAAAGCTGTCTGTCAGATTTACAAATTTACTTATAAATTTGAATCAAAGTTCCTTTCTTTTTTCAGGTTGGAACTTCTTTTGCCCGTGGAACTGAGCGCAGAGACAACCATGAGGAAAATCAACACAACACACATACAGACAATAAAAAAAAAAAAAGACTACAGTTAGAAGAAACTAATTACAGTTACAAAAAACTCAGTCAGGTCTTAAATTTCAGGTTAAAAAAATGAAGCACAGATTACCTTTTATAATTACCTTTGGGTCTTGATAAGAACAAATGTTATTTTTTTTAATAATCATTTTTTTACCTTAATGTAACATAATTTTTAAATTTTATTATTTAAATAAAAAATCTTTTAATTCAATTTTTCTTTAATAAAGAAGTCTTACCATTGTAGGCTAAAGAGGAACACAAGATAACAGTGCATAACCTCTCACATACATACTCTGTGAACTCTGAACTGTCCAGACAGCAAACCAAAGCAAGTCCCCCTTAAGCAAACTCTGGTATATTAGATACGTGAAAATAGGTTTGTGGAATATCTTTTCGTGAAAAATAAAAGAACTGATCCACAAGACAAAACTGAGGATCTGAACTGACATCCGAGTTCTAGCAGATTTGTTTTTGGATTTAAAAGGTGGTTATCCCTGCGAGATATCAAAACAATAGACACCTTTTCCTTTTCCTGTGCCTGCTTTTTGTTAGCCAGCAAATGTTGGCCAGAAAACAATGTTCTCCTGCCAAGTATTGGTGGAAAATAGCCCTTTGAGATCTCCATGTATTTTTGTGAGCTTATCTTTGATGGTTATCTTTTTATTTTGTTCTGTTTTTTTTTGTAAGAAAAAACTGTCTAAAATTGCCTTCTACTGAAACTATGATTCAACTTATTCATTAGGCTTCCCTGCTGGACTCCATCCGAACAATTTTAGTTACTTGTTTTAGCTTTTCCAGGCTGTCAATATATTCGTAAGAGATACATAATTTGAAGCAAAAAGAGAAATAAAAGCATGTAACATATTCACATATTTGAAAAAAAAAAAACCCATACAAGAAGAGTTCATTTTCATATCCTTAATCAAAAGTATCACAATTAGTTAAGAAAAAGATAAAGGTTTCCTTTTTTGTCCTGTTTCTTTAAGTTGCGTTTTATTGGCTAGTTGTGACTCATGTGCAACTTAGGCCAGGTTTATAATTCAAAGTGATTTGTAATCACCAGGGTCGCCCACCAGAACAGAATTGCCCCAGTCACTGGGAAATGTGACACTTGCTGATGACATCATCTGCAACAGGAATTTTAAGCCCGTTTACAATCGTGTACAAATTGCATAATTTAACGTGAATTTATTTTGAGCGATTTACTATTGCAAGATATATCATATATTTATTTTTCGGCAAGAGAATACAGTTTGCCTCTGTTATTTTTCCGCCTGCTTCTGTATTTAAAAAAAAAATCACGGTGTCCTCTGCATCATTGTATACCTGCGCTTTCGCAGACGCAACAAATGTGTGAGCAAGATGTCCTTTATGTTAAAAATAAGCGGTAGAGACAATTGCGTTGCTTGAACAGTATGAATGCCACTTGTCAGGAGTAAATCATCGTTATAGTAAAAACCAGCTCACAATAGTTTCAACTAGAATGCGTGAAAACAATTACACAATTGTATCACAGCTGTAAACACAACTGATGCGATGTCCAATCGCTGTGAAGTATAAACCGGGATTTCTGCTGCGTACACACCAGGCATGATTCCCATGAAGAAACAGGCTAAATTGTCATTTTTTAAAGTATACGGTGTTATACCAGCGCTGCTAATATTGGTTATTGAAATGGCATTGGAAGGTACTGGAAGAGCCTTGTTATGAAACATCAAAGTGGTTCAGTTTTGGTAATTTTGCTCCATGCGTTTTTTTTTCACAGCTCTATTCCGACATATGAAAGATTTGGTGTCATATAATTCCTGCCAGGCACACAATTAACCACAATTATTATTTTTTCTCCATCATCCCTTTTCAAACGGTTGGCACTTCCATGTTTTGTAAAGGAAAGACTCGATACATCACAACCAAATCCGAGTCCCTGATCGGTCAAAGTTTAACTGGTTTAACTTTTGACTCACACACAATTGCAGCTCGTTTTGTATAGAGTCTAAAAGGGATTTGAAGTGATATAGAGTTCAGTTGACCTGTTAGCATGTTCTTTATGCTATGGTTATCTGAATACATGTTCATTTGTTGTGACATATTCAATTCCTCCTATGTTTCGTGAAGCTAAATACACATCAGTGTGTTATGGTAGTGAAACATCCATACGTTCAGGGTGTTATTGTTATATATTCTGAAATAAGGATTTGCCTTTCAAGATGTTAAATAAATGTCTCCCAAAAGTGCGACTTATGTATGTTTTTTTCCTTTTTCTCATGCATTTTGTGGCTTCTGTCATTGATACTCCAGAGCGACTTATAGTGTGGAAAATATGGTATCAATAACACTTTACTAAGAAGTTAAAAAACATAACTAGATAAAAGATCAATGTTGTTGTGCCAGTGATTGTACTTAAGGTTTTAGTTAAATTTCTAATATAACAAAAAAAAAAAAAAGTTCATATTCACTCATCCGTAACTTTGGAATGTTTGCTCAGCTGTTTTCCTGTAAGCTTCTCTCAGATGCTATAAACTAACAAACTTTAAAAATATTTCAAACCGTGTTTTATGGTTTGTTTATAGTTTTAGTTTAAGCACTTATGATGAATATTTTCGCTTTATAAGGGAGACATTGCTAACAGAAATTGAGAAAACAGATCAGGTTTAAAAGAATTAAAAAACAAAATAAGGTAAAAAAATTATTGAGATGATAAGAGGGAAAGTTAGCCACTTTTTAATTCAAAAATTGAATGTTAGTTATTAATTATGTAAATGTGCTTTTTAATGGCAATTTTAATATTTTAATGCCACATATATTAACACATGTACTTTTTGAGGACTTAAAGTAAGCTAGTAAAGTCACTTAAAGTACACCTCCCTGAATACTTTTATAAATTTGAAGTACATTTTAAGTTTCTCGTCAGTAAACTTGTTGTATCCTAGAAATGTTACTTTTAGTAAACTTTATAAACTTAGAGTAATAAAAAGAGTATTGCCAGTAAATTAATAGTATACCAGAAAGTTTTTTTAAAGTATAATTCTATAGGTATACTTTTTATAAACTAAAATTGAGCCAATTTAGACCCAAGAAGTATACTTGTTAGTAAACTGCCACTATGCTTTCTAAGTGTACTTTTTGGTAAGAGCAGTTGTTATTTGTTGATAGGAGTACACATTTCATTTGAATTAACAGTATCTGAGGTCTATTTTATTCAAAAACCACAACCATAGTCCAGTAAAAGACATCTCTAATCCTGAAGATAAAGTAGTACAAACAGTTTGACATTTTCTTCCCCCAAAAAACCTACAGATCTCACTCTGAAACAGGTCGGCACACGAGTTGGAACCTTCATGAGGATGATCCCTGCTTTTGTGTTTGCTCTAGAGACCTGTCTGTCAGCTGCGGCATCCTGCCGTAACACTCTGAGATCATGATTTCCATCACCCCAGGTGGAGTTTTGGCACATTTTAGCCAAAAATAGACACTTACAGACTGCCACCAGCAATGACAGTCATTTGGCAAGTGTGTACCTGCTCACTTTATGTCTGGGGATGAGAAGAAAATGACTGGAATGTACACTTTTTGACACAGACTGATGCTTCACCTGTCTGACCTGATAGATTGGCATTTTTAAATCTTAGAGTTTTTTTAGGAATTGTCTCTGCAAGGGTTTTGTTCTTTCTTGAAAATTGATCACAGAAGTTGCCAACAAATGTTTGACATATTGTATTATTAATGCCCAATCTGATTAAAATTGTGTTTTTAAAATGTTCTTGTTGCATTTTCTGATGATGGAGGACATATATGTAGAATGCACAATGTAGTTAAAGTACTGTTTGCACGTCATGTTTGTAACGCACTATAAAATATTAAGATGAACGCCAGGCCTCATCCAGTGCAGATCTCAAAACTATTAGCACTATTAGGAAAAGATGGAACAACAGCAAACAGACAGAATTCACATCCACATTATTTCTGCACCATAAAGACCCACAACATTTACAGCACCGTCACTGAGCTCCTACAAGAACTCAGAATAAACTTGTTTTAATTCTTGTAGTCAGATGTGCTTGACTATATAATTTCAGAGGCAAGCTTTAGCTTTTCTGCATGCACAACTATGTGCATTGTTTTTGTTGTCCCTGAATTGGCTGTGAATGAAAATCCCTGTGGATCAGCCATTTCTGAAACAACTTGCACCAGTTCATATGCCATCAATTCGCTTTAGTGTTAAGACACATCATCTTGAGTCCAGGGACTGATTATTGAAAATTAAATGTTGAAGAAAGCTCTCACTGTAGCGAACAGAACTCACAAAGGCCTCTATGCTTCAGCTGCAAAACTTGCAGGCAGCAAGCTATCGGCAACTGCAATGTATACAGATTACGTACAATAAAAAAAACAAGTTATCATGAACCAGACCATGACAAAAACTCAGTTTACACTGCTTTAATTTAGGCAATGTCACTCTCCTGCTTCATTAGAATTAAAAATGTGGACAACCCGAATAAACCTCACTTTCAGGCTATCAAGCAAAATAGAAAAAGAAATCAGGCCACGTAACTCTAACTAAACTATGTTTTGTTTTGTGTAGGGGCTAACTGGGGTTTTGTAATATAACGTGTTTTCATTTGAGGTTTTTCACCTGCAGCTGCTGCTTTGCCACTTTTGCGCTACACTTTGTAAAGCAAAAATAAATGTGGAGACTGCAAGACAAGGCTGAGTGAATTCCTTCTAAAGTCAAGGAGTTGGGGCTACCCAAGTCAGGCGACTTGGGGTTGAGATGACTTGACAATGTGAGTTATGGAATGGCAGGAGGAAATTGAGAAAAATATTTAGTTTGCATGCCATTGCCTTGAGGAAATCTGGTCCAAACCATTTTGCACATTGTGAACCAGGTTAAGTATGTCCCAGGTTCTGATGTTACGAGATTCAATCGTCACATCAGACAAATATAGGTATCTGTTCAAGCATTCATAAAATGAACACTTGATTGTTTTAGGTGGGCTTTAAAGGGGCCATACCATGAAAAAACAACTTTTTGAGCTTTTATGTGTATTATACTATTCATTCTTGCACTGTAAAGAACCTCAAAGCGGTATTTTGATCTGTTCATGCATTTCTGAGTAATCTTCTAAAAACCCATGCTCTCTGCAGGAGCCCCTCCCCTTCCCATGAAAACGAGCAGGTTCTCACGAGCTGATGTCATAGATTGAGGACAGCCCCTTTCAGGAAGAGTCTACGCTACCAGCACCGACCCCAGGCTAACACACACACTTTCTTTGTGGAGCTAACGGTGATCTGTGAAATGCTTTCATTTTTTATGCACATCCATCTTTGCTAAAAGTTCAGATGTTTGTTTGCATGCTTGCACAGGCACGTTGAGGCTACTAAAAGGGAGAGGATCTAAAAGGGGAGAAAGGCGGTGCCTCAGAGATCGCATCGTTTTACTTCCGGGTATGAAGAGTCCACAAAATGACTGGTATCCATTTTTTTTCCTAAGTGTTCCAAAGGTAATATATAATTTTATAAGTATGCCCCTTTAAAGTACAATTTTGATTTTCATTTCATCTTTTGTAAAAGCGCTTCCAGTAAATTTATTTTTAGTTTCTGTAGAGCAGGAGTTGTTCATTTAATGTTGTGTAGCAGAGCAGGGAGCTTGAAGCCCACCCAGTGCA